>CM069140.1:42788275-43388275 GCA_035221665.1 Okamejei kenojei
TTAGGATTTAGGGTTAGGTGATGTTTTGAGGATAGGGAGAAAGGGGATAATGAGGGAATAATCAACTAACAATAGTATTTTAACCTTTGTATGCTATGAGTAAGTAGTTCAGCTCTGTTTAACTACGTCTAATCTTTGTGTACTCGATAAGAAAAAAACAAGCAGGACACATTACCAGTTTGCATTGACCAGCCCCAAGTAGTCGGCTCGCTGCGACCTAACTGGCTGTAGCGCCATCAGCCTGCGGCCCCGGACTGCTGCAGTTTTCTCGAGTCAGAAAACTAATTGAAATTAAAAAGGCCTTCCCTATATTTCAGTTATGGCCAACCGCCCTGGCCATTGACTGAACCCTAGACCTACTTCAGGCATCTTGTTCCTCCCCCATGTTTTTAAATGCAGCAATTTCCCCCTGCAACGCAACCAAAGCCCTTTTCACTGTATCCATACACACAAAAACTAATACTGAAATCTAGAAAGTATCTCTGTATTAACTAATTTTTAAACACTAATGGCCCTGTCATCCACTGTGCAGTTACCCACGGAGGTACCACCCCGAGTGACAGACTCTGGCTGTCACGAGAACTGCAATTTATGATCAAGGTTTATACATTCCCACGGTAAGTCATTGCTGCGATGTTCCTAGTTTCCTCTCCGATTACAAGTAGCCATCTTCCCATACTTCTAGAGCCCAACCGTGAATGAAGGTATTTTTAATAAAGCACAATGTTAAAATACATCTTCCCATCCGGTGGTTTTGAGTTATATTCAGCGCGCGGCATCTATTGATATGACCTCCAATGGGAAAATTGGCGCATCGCTCCACTAACCAAGCATTTCTTTTTGGTTTTATGTTTTTTAATACGTTTTTGCATGGAATCTCTATTTTAAATAATTTTAAAAAAGGAAGCACCGTGGTACTGACATGACGCCGCGGGACCACCGACAGCAGACAGAGACGAATAACAAACACAACACACACACACTCACACACAACACACATAGAAGATACACACATACAGCAGCTGGCCACCAGCTGATTCAGAGGAATGAAGCACTCAGGGTGACTTTGAGAAGCGGCCCACCGGACCGCGACAGCAGACACACACACAGATTGACACACAGATAGGACAGAGAGGATAGATGAAGAGAAAGACACACCACCACACACACACACAACACACGAACACCCAGAGAGAGATACACACAGACACAGCTGGCACCACTTTCATGAATTAACAGCTCGTACTTGACGCACCGACCCGACAGCAGACACACAACACAGAAACACACAGAAGAACAAGAGGAGAGAGAGAGACACACTCACACACATAGAAGAGAGATACACACAACCGCACTGGCCACCACTTCAGAGTAAAGAAGCAGCCCGCGGATACATGTGCCAGCATTTCAGGGGAGAATGTTTTGGATCGGGACCCTTCTAACAAACGACACCCACTCCTTTTTTCTCCACACGACCTGCCTGACCACTGAGTTAACTCCGGCACTTTGTGTCTATCTCTGGTATAAACCAGCATCCCTTTTTTGCCAGTTATTATGTTCTACTTAGGTCAGTTAGAAGTGGTGTTTAGGACGATGTAGTGAACCTGAAAAAGCTAGCGAACTATTGTCATCTTGGCAAAACCCGAAGCACTCGAGGGGGTCAGCAGCTTCCGGAGAAAATGGCGGGGGAGCGTATCCTAGTTGGGGGACCCTTCTTCAGACCGATTGGTAAGAATGGTCATTCCGCATAAATTTATCGGCCTAAATGTCTCACATCCATTGCCTGACCCACCGAGCTCTTGTTCACCAAGCCACTTAGATGAAATGCTCTAATGGGTGTGGTTGCAACGTTATGGTATCCTTGCTAAATTCAACAACCGAGGCATAAAAGTCTATTGATCCCAATAACTTAGAGTGAGTGCGGCATCAGAAGCAGGTGAGTTTGACGGGGCGTGGAGCCGCACGCAAGCGATTGGAATATTGTTATCGGGAATGCCGCACCATCGTGAGATAATGAACACGGGGGTGTATTGGTCCCAACAGGACGCGAAGGTAAAAGGCATTAGAAGAGAAGATGGAGACAGAGACACTCTCAAACAAGTCAGTGGACAGAGTAATTCTGCTATAACCACGATCGTTGCTTTGCGAAGTAAAACGTTGTTTTGTAATAGACAAATCATGTATCGAAACAATCGTACAATGGGTAAAAAGTGTTTCCCCTAGCATAATCAAGTTTATTTTCCCTGTGTGATTTTTACAAACATGGTCTTTTTGAATAACTACCATTATTTAATGTTACAGCCAGCTAACAATAAAAAAGGTTAGTGTGTAAAACATTGTTTAATAGAGTATCGTGGTGTTCATACATATCAAAGGCCGCGATTGTCTGTCAATTTCTATGGTTTTATTATAGTGGATTTTGGGCTCCGGGTTGATCGGTTGAACAATGAATCAAGTGTCTCGTCACGGCTGGACAGGCGACATGGGAGAAGCATTTTTTAACTGTAGTGGTCCCAACTTGAAGTAGAATCAGAATGCATTCATTCCCACTGATATCAGGCTTCTGAAATGATCCTTCCTAAAGTTGGGGGACCATCCGAATTCTCTCTACCTCATCATTGTGTCCCCCATTGACTTTGTCTCTGAAACTTCAGCGCTACAAAGTATTGAAAACACAAGATTCTTGCATTTTTGTCTCTGTCCCGATCTACTTACTTGAATTTAGTTTACTTCTATTTAGTATAGTATGATCAGATTTGACTCATACATGCTAAACATAACTTTACACATGAAATAAATAATCTAAACCGAATGTTCTTTGTATCGGGTAGTTGTGCATCGTCGGGGCGAGTTTGTCGCAGCAAGCCATCTTTTCTGAACAGCAATGAATGCTAGGCAAACCTTAAACAACCAGAAATAACGACTTCCAGAAGGTGTCTTGGACATAAGTCGCAATAACGTAGTGTAAAATGAATAATTGAAGAGCATGCCATGAGTCAACAAAATATTTAACACACCTCGTAATTGCTTGGGGCAAGTGAATAGTGTCCCCCATCCCCCCCCCCCCCCTTATCCAGATCACAGTCACAGTCATCGGTACCACAGTCACTGCCTAAATAACCCACTACATCCAATATGGCGACTTTTTATGATCATGGATGACAATCCATTTAACCTCATGCAAAATTCAAATGAAGGTTTTCCTCTCCCGCCTTCTGCTTCACTTTCAATGCCGCTACTATTGGAGTCTGGCCTCGGTAAACTCGGGGGGTGTTCCCACCTGGAAATGAAAAGTGTCCATTGACGGTGCCAACGGTGACTCACGAGTCACTAAGATAAACCACAGGGGCCACTAACGTTATTACAACGAGTTTTAAATGTTTCCATTTTTAAACGTGAACAGTAATTTGACTCGGATGGAAAAAATCAAACATGTTTGATTTTTTTCACGAGTTAACAAGTTTCCCGAGTACCTGCCGTTAGCCCCACGAGTCGCTAAGTTGCTCGTGCGAGTTCCGACGTTCCCGCTACGTGATCACCACGAGTGAAAACTCGGGGTCACTCGTGGGCCAACTCGCACAGTGAGACAGGGGTTTAAGCATTCCTTCAATTTAAAAAGTGGCAAGATATAGAGCAATAAAGCTCCGAGATACAGAACTATCGATTGAGTAGGGTATGGATTGCACTCATAATTCCACAATGCTAAATTCCGAATCTGAGCATTACCATATCAGCTCATCATGAACACCAAGTGCACCTTATGGAAATTTAGTTTGAACATATAATCTATCTTTTTATTTCAGATTCGTATTCTGAGTGTGTTTATCATTTGCTAGCAGTTGAAATTTTGTTACAGGAATTTTGTTTTGAGATGCAGAGTTGAGGAGTCAGGAAACACCCTTTGAGGATCCCTTTGAAGATAACAGCAACTGTGAAAGTTAGATCTGGTTAAACAGATGGAGTTGTTAAGGCAAGGTCATGTCAAGGAAGGAACTGCAGATGCTGGTTTACACCAAAGATGGACACAAATTGCTGCAGTAACTCAGCGGGATAGGTAACATCTCTGGAGAGAAGGAATGGGTGCATTTCGGGTCTAGACCTTCTTCAGACTGAGAGTCAGGGGAGAGGGAGACATAGAGATATGGAAGGGTAAGTGTAAGGAGAAGAACCATTCTCCATGAAAATCATCCCCATTGATTTGTGTTTTCACACCTTACCCGTACAAAATTAGCTTCAGAACCTTCAATTTAAAATTCAGTTTAACATGGAAATAATTTATATACCCACCCGCCTCTCTAATTAGACACATAGAGTGAATGCCTGGCCACCAGTCCCAGCGCAACACTAGTCCCATCTGCCCACGTTGTTCTTTTCCTCCAAACTGTCCTAGTCCATGGTACCTGTCCTAAATTTGGGATGTCCCGCCTCAACTACATCCTCTGACAGCCTTGTTTCATACACCCGCCACCCTTGTCCAATAGAGTTCATAGAATATATAGTGTGGAAACTGCCCCTTTGGCCCTACTTGCCAAATTGTGCAACACTCTCAGGTCCTCCCATCTAAACATTTATGTATTCCGATTGCAGCCACAAATTCCTTCCTACATGCCCTTCTGACTCTCCCTCTTCAAAAAATAATCTTAAAACCAACTGAGAGTACAAACAAAACAATAAATAGATAAATAAATGCTGCATTACAGATTGGGTAATTTACTGCAAGAGATTTCCCCTACCTGGAAGAAACAATTAACATTTAGTATTATCCAAAAGTCTTTAGCTTGACAGAGACAGGAAAAAAATTAGTAAATTCAGGGTAAATTAAAAAGTTTTCAGAGATTGAATGGTATCCATAAACATTAAGAAATGCATACAAGTTTCTCAATATGCCCGAACCAAATATCTATCATTCGAAACCAATCCCTTGTGACCTAACTGTACCAAATGATACAATTTTTTAACTAGCAGCATTCCAAAATAATTCATAGAATTATAAGATTAAAAAAAAACATTTGGCTTACAAATCATATTTTCTCCGCTCAAATCAAAATTAATAGTGCAAACATGACATTCTTCTTTCAACTAAAATAACACGGATTCAATAATGGTTGAAATATTATTAAGGATGTACATTAACTATGTTTTAAAACCAAACTGTTCATCATCAGTAATGAAATATCTTTTTAATAATAATTTGAACCATATAATTATTCACATAATAATTAGAACCAAAATACTTACACATTTCGACATGGAAAAGGCTTATAGAAACCAACTTCCTTTCCATGGAAAGTGTTAACAATCCCACTATCATTTTTGCAGGTGATGTTTCTTGCTGGCATACAGGGAACTATGAATAAAAACAAATTTTCATTGTGTATAATTTCATTTTACATCATAAACAGAATTTAAGTTCTGTAATGTTTGTTCACATTTACTTATCCATGCACAATGTTGACAAGTAATATCTTAAAAAAAAAAATTGATACTGTAACAGTACTTTCTAATTGTAACTTGAGGATGGCAAAAATAGTTAATCAATGGATCTACCAAAGCAGATTAAGATATTATAGCAAGATATTTACACAATTGTAAGAACATAATAATTGCACAACGTGTAACTTATAAAATGCATTTGCTAATTCATTCGTTGATTTTCATAGGAGTCACTAACAAACAAAATTTAACATCCAATATACAAACTAAAACATTAGGAAATAAGTGTAAAAAGCCTGTTGTTATAGGAAGAGTTTTAAGGAGAGTTCTTAGGGAGAAAACAGCAGTAGAATAAGGCGAAATGAAAGTAGACTTTTCCCTAAGCACAAGCTTTGCATTAGATGGGGCAACCGTGAATGGTACAGACATTATATTCTGCGCAGCCACAATATGAAGGTACAATGAGGAGGATTTACGTTCATAGAGCACAGCTGAGACAGAAAGTAAATTGTGCGTCAGAGGCTACAGCAAGGGCGCTACAGTTTGCAGCAGCAGTGAGTGAGGAGGACATATCTTGTGAAGGGTTTTATCATTGCATGGAGACCAGTGTCAGAGGCTTGAGGTAACAACATATTTCAGAACGTATACTGCAGTTTTAGGAACCCCGATTGTAGAGTTGGAAAAGAGTCATGCTTCAAGGAAATTATTTTTGAACACTGGAGACATGTCCTGTGTGCATGAATGGCCTCTGCATGAGACAATTCCAACATACTCCTTGCAGTCAAGATAACACACACCTGCAGGAAGTGCTATAATTTTAACTAGCTTGAGAACCAGCTTTTGGAGCTCAAGCAAGCAAAGAGTCAGATGAGGATTTTCATGTTAATATATCAAAAGTGATATTGCATTAGGGAGAAAATGGCAACCACTAGGTGGACGGAATCGACGCCACTGTAGCAGATTGAGAAAAGCTTGAATGCAGTTCCCACCTAACAGTTAATTTTCCATGGTAAAAGGGGTAGGATAGTATTGCTGGTGCGTGCAACCAGAGTCTGAATTAGACACTGTTAAAGATTCAGCTGTGAGGAGAAGCAGGTGTCATGGAACAATAGTCGTACTGACTGGAAGGTAAGAGGCAAAGACACCCACGGACACAAATCAAAGATAGTGCATTGTCTAGATGGAACCATCCTCCAAGGATATAAACGTGAATGGAAGCAGGGCATTCTAAGGGGAAGGAGTGAACAGACAAAGGATGTGATTCAATGTGTAGGAAAGAACTGCAGATGCTGGTTTAAATCGAAGGTAGACACAAAATGCTGGAGTAACTCAGCGGGACAGGCAGCATTTCTGGAGAGAGGAATTGGTGAAATCTTGAATGAATGATGTGATTCAGCATGGTAGCTGCATCTATTTAACCAAGCAAGCCTGACAAGCAAATCATATGTACTGGTAGGTTTGACCTAACCAGCTGATTAGACATGTGAAGTAAAGAACTGCATATGCGGTTTAAATCGAAGGTAGACACAAAATGCTGAGTAACTCAGCCGGACAGGCAGCATCTCTGGAGCTACCCATGTACCTGTCAAGGTTGCCACTGCTGGAGTCAGGTTTAATTTAGAATAAACTGATAATTTATTCGCTTTTATTAGTTTGTGTATGTATTGTGTTTAATGTGTGCCTCTAAAGCTGCTAGCAAGTAACAATTCATTTGTGCTAGTCCGGGTACGTATGACAATTAAACGCTCCTGACAGCACTTAAAGAAAGCGTAGGGGTAGAGCAAGAAAGTATAATAGCGTAAAAGACAAAGTAATATTAGGCAAAATGTTAAGAACATCCATAAATGAACTGTACTTGTGCATTAAAGAACAAGACGTGTAACCACGAAAAATCAAAAGGGTTGTTCCTGGATGGACCAAAGTTGGCAATCTGTACCCGATCCCAGCCAGAGTGACTGGTAAATTCTTAGTTTAATAATTGTCATTTATATTTAGTGTTGATGGATATTGCAGTTTGAGAATTCAAGGAAAGCAAAGTTGGAATCTTAGAACAACTTACTGTAAAACAAAAAATGCACTAGAGGTCTTAGTGTGCTTTTAAGGTGGATATATTCCCGAGGACCGATGAGATGTCACAGGCACACCAAGTCCTTCAGTCAAACATCAAAAAAACATACCCAACAGCCTACTGATTCAGTGATGCCCATCATGTATCCATTGATCCCCGTTAATTCAGACCAGATTTCCCTGAGCCCCCATGCAAATTCTACTACTACAGGAGTAATTTAGCAGCCTATTAGCCTCCCAACCCACATGTGTTTTGAATATGGGAAGAAAGCAGAGCACCCAAAGAAATCCCACATGGTCACAGAGAACCACCACACTGACATTAGAGGCTCTGAATTGAACACCGATTGTTGGAACTTTGAGGCAGCAACTCGACTCGCTGAGCCATCACACCATATGTAGGCTGCATCCCACCTGTAATGCAAAACAAGAATGTGGAATTCCTTGGACTCTGAAAGATATGTTCAAATCTTCTCTGACAGAACATTATAGAAAACTATACAAAGTGGATCCCGCTTCACATCGGTAGGGCTGGTCCCACCAAACGCAATATTCCACCTCCCACCAATCCAATATTGGTGGCCAGGTGGGAGGGGCGTGGGGTTTTCTGGAGCGCTATATAAGTTTTGTTGTGGGCTGAAGGGGACAGGGTTTCCAGAGTGCTAGTATGGCCATTGTGGGCCCGAATGTATTCTTGAGCCACCCACACTTCTGGTTTTTAGTCGCCTCCCCCCCCCCCCCCCCCCACCAAAGGGGCATGGCCTTCAGCATGATTGACAGAGAGAGAGCGCAGTAATTTTCCTAAACACTGATAACTCGTTTTATTTTTCCATCGATGGGATAAAATTCCTCGCACTTGATGAGGGAGGGTGGACTCTGAGTAAGAGTGGCCAGAAATCACAGCCATACGTGGTAGCATTTTTTCTAAATCAAGATAAAGTGCAAACAGGAAGTGTCAAGATTAGACCCTTTAAATATATATAGGAAGCAACTTTATTAGGCAAGGCAAACTTTAGCATTTCCAAACGCAAATGCAACGCAAGCTTTTAGCATTTCCAATCCATAGGCAACGCAAGCTTTAGGCATTTTCAAACCAAAGGCAACTGCCAGCTTTAGCAGTTTCCAAACCAAAGGCAAAACGCAGCTGTTTAGCATTTTCCAAACCAAAGGCAACGCCACTTTTAGCATTTCCAAACCAAAGGCAACACAGCCTTTAGCATTTCCAAACCAAAGGCAACGCAGCTTTAGCATTTCCAAACCAAAGGCAATGGCATCTTTTAGCATTTATCCAAACCAAAGGCAACCGCAGCTTTAGACATTTCCAAACCAAAGCAACGCAGCTTAGCATTTCCAAACCAAAGGCAACTCAGCTTTAAGTCATTTCCAAACCAAAGGCAACGCAGCTTTTAGCATTTCCAAACTAGATATTTTCAAACCACATTAGAGTACTGACAGGTCGAGTAAAACCACTCCAACGAGTTTAGTAGCATGTTGTGTTCAGAGGTTATTCACTAGCTCAGACAGAAGTCATGGACCCTTCTTCTTGCTCCCTCCATCTTGCAGAGACCTGACTGGAGGCACTCCAACACTGGATAACTTCCGGTTTTATAGTCTCTTCCGGAAGGGGCGTGTCCTTTCAGGAGAGAGAATCTCAACATTTTTTAAACACTAATAACTCTTTTATTTTTCATCGATGGTGCGGAGGGGGACTCTGAGTAAAATGGCCAAAAATCACAGCCTTAAGTGGCAGCGTTTTTTCTAAAATCAATATACAGAACAACAGGAAGTGGTCAAGATCAGACTTTTAGTAATATAGATAAATGTGGTACCTATATTCAAGAAGGGCAACAGGAATAAGACAACTAGTTACAGGCCAGTAAGTCTAACATCAGTGATAGGGAAATTATTGGAAAGATATTCTGAGGCATTGGATCAATCTGTACTTTGAGGGGCCCCCCCCCCCCCAAAAGGATAGTCACCATGGAATTGTTAAGAAGAGATTCTGTCCGTTTAATCTGATTGCATGTTGTGAAGGTGACTAAGTGTACTGGAAGTGATGTAGACTGTATGAACTTCATGAAGCCTGTTAACAAGTTCACACAGAGAAAGCTGGCTTAAAAAGTTCCCTGAATTACAGGTAGTTTTGCAAATTGTATCCAAATTAGTCTAGTAATTTGAGGCTGAGAGTTCATGGTCTGTTTTAGTGGTTGAAAGTTTGTGACAGAGGTGTCCTGCAAGGATTGATTATAAGAGGCACGATTTAGTAAAGTCACATATTGCACAAAGGTCACAAGTGTTGAGAGAAAGGACGATAGTCTTCAGCTGCTGAATGGCGTTGGTAAGAAGAATAGAGCAACGGCAGGTGAAATGTAGTCTGAAAAAATGCCAGCTGATGTATTTTGGGAGAACAACTAAGGTAATGCTGGCTGATGTTATGTACATAAATCATCTGGATGTACTCAATGGTAGGACCCCAGAACGTACTGATCAGCAGAGGGAACTTAGTGTATATTTCTGCAAGATCAGCTTCAGTTTACCTTTGTTTATTATTTAGTTTATTATTGTTGCGTGTATGGTGGTACAGGGAAAAGCTTTTTGTTGCATGCTATCCGGATGCAGTAGATAAGATTAGAGGGTGTGCCTGCGAACCCTTGTTTCACCTAGAACTTCTTCCAGGTGAGATAGAGTGCAAAAAGCATTGGACTCCACTGCATTTGGCATTCTGCTCAAACAATTGCTCAGCCATATCACATAAAGAAAATGACACAAAAGATCACATATTTTCACTTAGTTAGGTGAAAAGAAAAACCTCTGCTACGTTTGAAACCAATTTAAGAACAGTTTCAGAGAAGCTATTCACAGGCCTTTATTTAACATTTGTAGAATAGGTTTTGGACAAAACTAATGATCTTTACACTATATTTGAAAATAATGAATTAAATAATTTCTGTTTCTCAAACAAATCCGCCTAACCATGTAATCTCCTTGAGGATTTATGCAGTAATGCCAGATACTATCTCACAGGATGGAGACCAAATCCAAACTGTTCTTTCACACCTCTAGAAATAGTCTTCTGATACAAGTAGAAACAGGAAACAATTCACTTATCCTTTTACTCAGAATGTTCATATAAATTATGTAGTAAAAAACTGTTACCAAAGGCAGTATTATTTGTGCAATTTTCTGGTTCTTGTGTTATATCACTTATCTTGGGAGTATCGCAGATATATGTACAGAAGCAAAAGGTTAAGGAAACATTTATCCATACTTAAAAATCTCCTCAAGCATGCACATTTATATGTTTTGATTTTAATCATTAATATTTCAAATAATTTAGTATCATTACAAATTTAGCAACACAGTATATAGGAATTCAGTATATTTCAGAACATTATATACATACATCGCAGGAAAGAAACCATAAACATTATTGTATGAAATTACTTCAACATGACAATAAACTTGATTTATTAGTAAATTTTAGTGCATACATAGTTGAACAACCAGTAAGAATATTATAGAATCTGTTACCCTAAAGCATATTGGCTAAAGTTAATGCATCAATGCTCACTGTAAAGGTATGCATCACATCAATGCATCCGTTTATACTTTTAAGGTACAATGGTCACGACGATCATCGGAAACTTACAATCCTCATTGTTTACATATGTCAGTTTGCAAGGCAATCCACTTTGTGGCAGATAAACTACTCGAAATCACTTTTTTTTTAAATGCACGAGTCTCTCTCCAATCTTTTCATGTCAGAATCGGCCGAGAAGATTCGTAATCGTGCTAATGATCAGACATTTGTTCCGAATTATGATTATATCGAAAACACCATCACACCTGCTCGAGAGCAAAGCCGTTTTTCTATTAATATAAACATATTGTCATATAAAGGATATTGCCCGAGTCGTAGCTCCTCGCATTTTTCGATGTCAACAGAAGCGACGTTCAAGAAACAAGGACAGAGAAACAGAGCCAACAGCAACAGCAACAGCGACCAGGGCTCCCTGGGCGGCGCCATCTTGCAACATGCTCACGTGATAGCCGAGCAGGAAGTAGGATATTTGCTTCACAGATCAGTTCTGAACTAGGCTGAGCATAATTACAAAACAGCATTATCATTTCTTCGCTAGTTTCTCCTGAGGTGAATAATGAGCTAAAGTTGACGGTCATGTATGAACTCTTAGTTCACAATGCCATCCCAAGAGCGTTTAATTGTCAAATGGCCTGAAGTGGGACAATGAAATTCTTACTTGCAGAAGCATAACAGGTCTGTAAACACAGTACTCAATAGATAACAAATAAAACAAGCAAAAAAGTTCAATACATTTAAAAAAAAATCGTGCAAAACAAAACAAAAACTGTAATGCTCTTTCTCATGTACGTTGTCATGGGCATAGGTTAGAGAAATCTAACAAGTCTGGATAAATCATACACATTCCCAAAGAGGCTTAGAGAACATCCTTGAGTCATTTCCACAGCCCATTTAGTACTCTATTATATTTATGGAGTTTCGAATAGAGTCAGCTTCAGGATTTGGGTTTAATATTGCAAATGGCGTGGACAGCTCATTGGATCCCACTATGTGTAATTCAATATTGTGGAGGATGGCGTGGGACTATTGTTTATCGTGCCAGTGAAATTGAAGGACCACAGTCTGTCTGTCCTTTCGTCTTTTTTTTCTTATTTTTAGTGTGTTTTAATTTTTTTTAATTAATGTTCTCTGGTTTGTTTTATGTGGGGGAGGGGTCGGGGGAAACTTTTTTTCAATCTCTTAAACCCCTGTCTCACAGTGCGAGTTGGCCCACGAGTGACCCCGAGTTTTCACTCGTGGTGGTCACGTACGATGAACGTAACGGCAACGTCGGAACTCGCGCGTTCAACTTGTCCACTCGTGGCGCTAACGGCAGGTACTCGGGAAACTTGTTAACTCGTGAAAAAAATCAAACATGTTTGATTTTTTCCACGAGTCAAATTAACTGTTCAAGTTAAAAATGGAAACATTTAAACTCGTTGCAGTAACGTAATGGCCCGTGCGTTTTACCTTAGTGTGTCGTGAGTCTATCGTGGGAACTATTTATAATCTGAAAGGGACTGAACCAAAGTAGTATAATATGTATATACATTATATATATTATATATATTTCAATTCCAACCCCGAAGCAATTGAGAGGCGATTTCTTGGGGCCATGTAATTTAACGTGTGGTCTTTGCTTTTAAAAGTGAAGCTGTTTAATTGTTTACGCCTGCGCTGTGTTTCGTGTTGGGGAGAGTATTGCTGTTACAATGCTTTCGATTTTATACTGCCCTCAAACACCCCTTCCACAGAAAAATGCCTAAATTTTTCTTTGCGCCCGCTCTCCTGGGAGCAATCCAAACCAGGGGAACAAATGAACCCTCAGAGCTTCGCGTTCCTTGCTCCTATATATGGACCTCGCTCGCTCGCAACTGTATAGCGCTCGATCAACCAGACATCGGCCAACACGGAGGCCTGATTACTGAAAACAAAGTCAACTTGTACCAGACCTCATCATCTTCCTTCCGACAACCCGTAAACCACGGCACCCCACTTTCAACAGAAAACTTAATATTTAAAGACATATATTATGGACATTGGATTGTCTGAAGAAGGGTCCCGAGCAGGAAACGCCACATATGTGTGTGTGTGTGTCTGTGTGTGTGTGTGTTTGTGTGTGTGTATCTGTATGTGTGTCTGCTGTTCGGGTCCCGGCGGCCGCTCAAATTCAGTCACCCGAGCGCTTCCTTCCTCTGAAGTGGCGGCCAGTTCCTGCTGTCTGTGTGTATCTGTGTGTGTGTGTGTGTGTGTGTGTGTGTGTGTCTCTGTCTGTCTGTGTGTGTGTGTGTGTGTGTCTGCTGTCGGGTCCCGACGGCCCGCTCAAAATCAGTCACCCGAGCTGCTTCCTTCCTCTGAAGTGGTGGCCAGCTGCTGTCTGTGTGTATCTCTGTGTGTGTGTGTGTGTGTGTGTGTATGTGTGTGGTGTGTGTCTCTCTCTCTCCCTCTCTGTCTATCTGTGTGTGTGTGTGTTTGCTGTCGGGTCCCGGCGGCCGCTCAAAGTCACCCGAGCTGCTTCCTTCCTCTGAAGTGGCGGCCAGTCCTGCTGTCTGTGTGTATCTGTGTGTGTGTGTGTGTGTGTGTCTGCCTGCTGTCGGGTCCCGGCGGCCGCTCAATGTCAGTCACCCGAGCTGCTTCCTTTTTTAAAATTATTTAAAATAGAGATCCATTGCAAAAAAGTATTTAAAAACATAAAACAACAAGAAATGCACTTACCACGTTATTGGTTACTGGAGGATGCGCATTTTCCCTTTGTAGGTCATATCAATAGATGCCGCCGCGCTGAAATAACTCAAAGCCACAGGATGGAGATGTATTTTAACATTGTTGCTTTATTAAAACATACCTTCATTCACGGTTGGCTCAAGAGTAACGGGAGAGGAACTTGGTAACTCGGGAGAGGAAGTTGGAGCATCGCAGCAATGATATACCCGTGGGAACTCGGTTACACACTTGATCATAAACTTGAAGTCTCGTGCACAACCACGAGTCTGTCACTCGGGGTACCTCGTGGGTCAACTCGCACCGTGAGACAGGGCCATTACCTTGCCTGAGATGCAATTGTTTTCCTGGTCGTATCTCTGATCACTCTGCTGCCTAACATCATGGAGCTGGAGGCCTTGCTTGGGACTGAGTTTCAGCCCTGCCGTGGGGTGTGGACTTACCATCGGAGCCGATTCCTGGTCTGGGATCTACACTTCAAACACGGCCTGCGGACTTTAACATCAAGGGGTCGCAGCCTTGGGAGAGACCGAGTCGGGAGCTCCAAGACCGCACGACGTTCAACTTGCTCCGACCGATCGGGTCCGATCACCCGGCGCGGGGAACTGGCATCCCCCGGATGCAGGAGCTTGATCGCACAGACACGGAGGGCCCACCGCCCACTACAGAACTAAAGATCGTCCTGTCAACAGAAGGCTTGTGGCCCCCGACTGCGGGAGAATAAAGGAAAGAGATTGAACTTTTTTCGCCTTCCATCACAGCGAGAAATGTGGAAGAGTCACTGTGCTGGACATTTATGTTAAAATGTATTCTGTGTGTTCTGTTGCTTTTTATTAGTATGACTGTATGGCAAATCAAATTCCTCGTTGTTGCAAAACATACTTGGCTAATAAAGTGAGTATGAGTACTGCAGAGATAGTAAAGGTGGTATGCCTCCAGTGACTTGAAGATGCTGCATTACTTGACCGTATACTGCAGGGAAGGGGTTACTGTTGCCAAGTAGACCATAAGGTTTGTGCTGGGTTTTAGCGCTTAATCATCCAATATTCTCTTTCTTTGATGGCCTAAAGCTGTGTGGGTGTGCTGAAGAGGATGTTGAATCTATTTCCTAATTTACATGTGATTGCAGATATGGAAATGATCCACATTTTCTAGGGTCTGGTTGTGGATCTTTATTAAGGGTAGTGTTGAAATGCGTGGCAGATTGACAGAGTACTTTAATGTGTATAATTTGAATGTTGACAATTAAAACCTACCAAACCTAATTAACATAAATTTAGGATAACACCTGAGAGTGTAGGAAGGGACAGCAGATGCTGGTTTGCACAGAAGATAGACAAAATATGTTGGAGTATCTCAGTGTGACAGGCATCTCTGGATAGATGGAATATGTGACATTGCGTGTCAAGAACCTTCTTCAGACTGAGAGTCAAACATTCATTGGTACCTGGAATGCATGGGTGAAGCTTGCAAGTTAGTTATTTGGTGATACAGTATTTCATGACTGTCTATTCAGAGTGCTGCCATGAGGCTTTGAGCCTTTCTCTGATGAAACAGTGAATTGATTATGATAAGACTATATTTTCACTTCTTCCTCATTGTCCCTTGTCCCTGTACAGATTATATCTGTGGGCCTAGTTTGATGTTGCTCAGTAGGCTCTCTTTTTCTCCCTCTCGTGTGCAGATTGGGGGTTATGAATAGAGTAGAAGTCCTCCATTTGCAGCTTTCAGGGATGGAGGATAACTAGTAATGATCATAGAATGGTAGTTCTGGCTTTGAGACAGATAGAACCAAACACGAAACCAAAGCATCACTAAATACAAAACTGAAGTGTTCCTCACTGTTCTTGCACAATAACCATTATTGCATACAATTACAAAGCACAAGCATCATTGAGCACAATTACAAAGGTGAAAGACTACCGTTACACAATTGTAAAGCTCTGGACTGCATATTTATAAAACTGAAAAGTGACTATGACAAATACAAATAGAAAGTACTGCTGTACACAAAAGCTCTTTATAAACATAAGTATATAATACCGAAACTGAAGTATAACAGTCAGATGTCACTACGTACAGTATGTTTGTTAAAAATGAAAGCATAATATGTCCTCAAATAAAATACTATTATCCAAAATCTTTATGGATGTGTAACACAGAAGAATGAAAGCATGCAATACCTAACCACACTATAGTAGTGTCACCATGATATTTCAAGTAGCATGTTTATGGGCATGTGAAAAATTAGGTATCAAGGAAATAAGTGGGATTATTATAGAATTGCTCAGAGACTTAATGGCCCAAATGATGTTTCTAATGAAATGTGAAACTATGCATTTGTGAGGTACACCTGTACTGGGATGGGTACCCCAAACCATCAGATATCATAAAGGCATAACCATAACATTGTATGCAAATTAGGTGAACAACATTTTCAACCACAGAATTGGATCTTCAAATTGTATTAAAAAAATAATAGCAAAGTTTGGTATTGTTACCCACAAATTATACTGATATATAAATTATGCCAGTTCCCAAAGCTTGCATGTACAATATAAATATGTTTTGCATTTATATAGAACGCTTAACATAGACATCTAAAAGAAGAACCCATGGACCAGTTGGGCTTATGTCCTTTTTGGAAAAATCCTGTAATCTATCATTAAGTGTCAGGGGTCTTAAAAATCATTGTATGATTAAATAACATCAGTATAGTTTTTCAATGGGAAATCACATTTGACAATTTCTGAAAGTTTTCTAAAGCTGTAATTAGCAAAATAGACAGATAAGAACCAATGAAGATGGTACACTTAGACTTTAAAAAAAGATACAAAATAAAAGCCTGATAATAAAATAATTCAAGGAGAGAGTGGTAACATAGTTAGCAAATAATTTAATTATTAAAATTATAGAAAACAGGAAGAATTAATCATTTTTCTCAGATTGGTATATGGTTACATGTTTGTTGTCACATGAATCAGCATTGAGCTCCCAGCTATTCATAGGTCACACAGATCTGAATTTGCTGATTCAGTAAATGTGGGATGTAAACACTCGGATACAATAAAATATCAGGAAGATGAATGGAATGATGGCCACTATTGCAATGAGTCTTACTGAGATTGAATGGTGTTTTGATAAAATCTCTATTGGAATAATGTGTCTAATTTTGAACTCTGTCGCTGAGGTTGAATAGACTTAGTGTTGTGTATATTCACTAACTTGATTCCTGGCATCAGGAGATTGTCCTGTGGAGAATAATTGAAGAATCTAGATCTATGGAGTTTAGATTATCTGATTGAGACATCCTAGATTCTGAGAGGAATTCATAAAATAGATGCTGGAGGTCATATCCTCCTTGCCTCCAACTCAGAGAAATAAACCATTTATAGTGTCTATTTAACTGTGAATTATATTTATTCTTTGGAACCAAAGACAGCTCATGTCACATAACTCCGTAAACAACCTTTTTTCATTATCTTAAGTACATAAAATACAGCCGGAGTAGGCAATTAAACTCCTCATGCCTGTCCACAGATGAATAAAATCATTGCTGAACTTTTACCTCGGATCTTTTTCCCGCACGATTCCCTTACTATCTATTAATCTCTGTCTTCAATATATCTAGTGGCTGAGCATTTAGTCCTCTTGGACAGAGAAATCCCTAGATTCACTACCTTCTCTCTTGAATGGCTGTCCCCTGGATTTAGTCAAGGGAAACACCAACACCGCATTTGCTTGTTCATCCCATAAAATGTTGGATATTTCAATGAGATTACCCCATACTCTTCTAACTTCCAGCAAGTGTAAGCCTGTCTCAACCATTTGGTCAAGAATAAATTTGGAGAACATTTTATGCCCATTTATTGCAAATATTTTCTTCCTCAGATATGTTACAAAATGCTGGAGTAACTCAGCAGGTAGGACAAAATCTCTGGAGAAAATGGATAGGTGACGTTTCAGGTCTGAAGATGGGTCCTGACATCATCTATCCATTCTCTACAGAGATGCTGCCTGACCTGCTGAGTTCCTCCAGCATTGTGTTTATCTTTTTGGTTTTATCTTTCTAATCACTTACACTACTTGTATGTTAACATTCTGTGATTTTTGTACAAAGATAGCCAATTTCTTCTGCACACCAACACTGTTCAATCTATCCCTTTTCTTTAGAAAATTAATTTTGCCTTTCTATTTCTCTCCCCATGTTAATGAATTTATTTTTCTCATTGTACTACCTAACATGCTTTTGCTCATTTATATATGTCCATATCCACCTAATACATATTGCATCCTCCTCAGAACTCACATTGCCACCTAGCCCTGAATCATAAAGGGGCTGTCGCACTGTGGCGACCTAATTAGAGAGTTTAGAAGAGTTGAGGAGAGTTTGAAAAAGTGTCATGTTGAAGACTATGTTGAAGACTAGCTTCGACTAGCTTCGGGGAAATTGGACACCGAATAGTGGAGTGAAGCCAACCTCATTCAACCTCCCTTCGACTATGTTGAAGACTATCTACGACTACCTTCGATTACCTACGAATAACATGCCGACCTACTACGACCTACTTCGACTAAACCTACGAGTAAAAAAAATATCTATTTTTTCCATGGCGACCTTTTTTTTTCTCGTGGGCATTTTTCAGCATGTTGAAAAATGTGCCGCGACCTAGCTGAGGCCTCGAGTATGCGGGGACTACTCTCGAGCATGAAGGAGAATTACAAAGACCTCCTATGACCTCGTGTCGACCATGCTGCGAGTATGAGACGAGGGCAAACTCTTCTAAACTCGCCAATTAGGTCGCCGTAGTGGGACAGCCCCTTAAGTAAATCTGAATCTACTGCAAGATCTCCTCATCCAGAATGAATACATCAGATTACCAAAAACATTATTAATCTCAAATTTAAAATGAACCCAAATCAATTTCTGTTTGCTAAAGAGCATTGTCAATTTCTGTGACCCTATGCATGTTAAAATGCACCCTTCAAACATTGTATGGTACCCTTCTGTAGTGAACACAGATGTAGAAAAGAACAACCATGCTTTACACCTTCACGTGGTTTAATTGTTCCTTTTCCTCTGAGCTATATTTATGTTCCTTGTACATTTCAAAAATAATTTCCTTTACTTTACTGCTTGTTTATTATCATCTGCTCTATACTGAGTAATGTAATTTCCTTTAAAAAAAATGAACCTTCCACTTTCAATGCTTGGGAATTGTACAACCTCATAGTTTGCCTCTGGGAGACCCGTGTGGAGAATATTATAAACGGGGTTTTAGAAACCCCTGTGGTAGTAACAATGCCCGGCCGGGGATAGGTGATCCAAGTCCGGCCGATTACTACCAGGGATGGTAGTACGACTACGACTGGCCTGGTCGCTGCCGGGAGAGGTATCTCGATGCCCGGCCGGCAATGGGTGGGTGTTCCGCTGTCCTGCTGATCACTTGCCTGGGATGGCGAACCCACCGCCCGGCCGGGGATGGGTCCCTGGGCCGCCCACTGCCGGGGGAAGTAACTCAATGCCCGGCCCGGGGTGAGGGACGAGCCGCCGCCCGGCTGATCACTGGCAGCGATGGCGACCCGCCGCCGGGGGAGGCGACTCAATGCCCGGGCTAGGGTTGAGGGACGAGCCGCCGCCCGGCTGATCACTGGCAGCGATGGCGACCCGCCGCCGGGGGAAGTAACTCAATGCCCGGCCCGGGGTGAGGGACGAGCCGCCGCCCGGCTGATCACTGGCAGCGATGGCGACCCGCCGCCGGGGGAGGCGACTCAATGGCCGCACGATTTCCTGTCTCAGGTGAGCTGTGAATCACTTCCGCTCGGGCGGGCGGGCAGGTGAGGTGAGGCCGGACGGGGCAGCGGCCGCTCAGCTGTGGAGGACACCGAGGTAAAGTTATGGGGGGCCGCTGGCCCCAATGACGGAGCTTGGTGACCAATGTGAACGCAGCGACTGGTAGCCGCGGCTCGGGCCTCAGTCAGCTGACGGGTATGGTAATCTCTGCCGATTTAAAGAGGAGGCAAAGTTTACTCTTTCCACCAAAGATTCCTCTAGTATCTTTGCTTTCCACAAGGAAGTGGCATTCTGCTAAAAATAATCTGCATGTGTGGACAGATTAACAGACGTATTGTTGGGTTTACTCTCCATGTTTGATTTTGATACAGGATGATGTGATAATCTTTAATGTGTCAAGGTTGTCAATTTTCTGTATCGAGCCAGAATAATTGTAAGATAGAGGATAACTTGGCAAGAAAGAAAAATAACACCTCAATTAGAACCACAATTAATATGTTTTCTTGAAAGTAGCTGCCACATAATTCCAAGGGAAGAAGGGTCTCGACCCGAAACGTCGCCTATCTCCTTCGCTCCTTAGATGCTGCTGCACCCGCTGAGTTTCTCCAGCATTTTGTGTAACCCCCGAGCAGATTAGTTGATGTTTCAGTTCAAAATACTTTCCCAGATCAAAAAAATATTACAGAGCATATTTAGTTACATACAGGTTTCCACCATCATAAAACCCTCGAAGTAATTTATAGCAAAAGTTTACCTTTTTGTCAGTGTTCCAATGTTAGGAAAAGTGTCAGGCAATTAATTAGTTTCCTGTTTTTCTCTGATTAGTGTTTTAAGATCTCTTATGTTAATGCTAGAGGGCAGCTTGGACCTCATTTTAACCTATCATTACATCAAACATATATATTAAAAAATAACTACAGTGACTGTCAAATGCTAAGAAGGCTAACAGGATGATTAATGTTAAAGTTGACATGTACAGGGGCAAAATGAAAGATGGGATAAAATAAAGCAGATTAAAGAGAAAATGAGCGGGCGAAATGCAAGAGGGACCAGCAGCCAGGATCCCAATTAAGTTATACAAATCCGAGCATGGGATTCCAATGGTAGCATAAAATTATCATCTTATTTTTACTTGGTCCCTCGAACGTGAGGCAGTGACTCCAACTCTCCCGCTTTTGGCGGGAGATCTCCCGCCGAAAGGCCATTTTCGCAAAATCTCCCGCTCTCCCGCTTGAGATTTAATTTCTCCCGCCCTGGCTTTGTGTCTCAAAAATAAGCCTAAAATAGCACCAGAGAGCATCTAGAACCATAGAGCCGCGAGGGACTTCGCGCTTCGCGCTCGTGATGTGCGCTTCGCGCACATGAGTTTGCAGTCTCCAGTTTCCTAGGGGATCCAGGCGGGAGAATCTCCAGATCAGAAGGTGCTTGGGGTTGGAGTCTCTGCGTGAGGTGAGTTGTGTGATGATCCTGAATTAGTAGTTGGAGGAAGTACACGCCAATAGTCTTATCACATGATAGGAACATGTGATGTTCTGTGGGAGGGGTAAATGTATATTAGCTGCATTTGTGTTTTGAATGGAATAGTGACAGGGAGGAGAGCATGTATTATGGATAATGGCAGGATGAAATTCGATGCACCCTCATGAGAACATAACTTAATATGGATAATTTTGAATGTTCTGAAAAATCTCAATGTTACTAACAAAAGGCTGATGGGTAAAAAAGTGTAAACTTTTCCAATGTTTATGATTTTTTTTTCCTTACAACGTACGTGTTTAAGCATATATTTATTCAATTTTAAAGTGGACGTAATTAAACTTTGGAGGACTGTCATGCAGAAAAACTGTGGTAAAGCGCCTTATTAGAAAAACAGAAATTGATTTGAGTTGGATGCCATATGGATATTGTATTTCAAATCAATACCATTTCTCTTATTATTATAGATTCTTTGAAATAGAGCAAACAATTGAAGATATAATCATGCCAGAAAATCCGTTAACAGGTACTGTCTTTAATAACATCAACGTTATTCTTGTTTATTTCTCTTGCCATGATTGAATATGTGACCATAGAAAATCTATAGTTAACTTATTTAATAGCACGCTCTTACCAGTTGGCCTTGTTCCATTGCCAGTTTAGTTCCAATAGACCCTTCAAAAATAATCATACAGCATTTAAAAAAAAACTTTAAATTATTTTGATTGGTTTTATTTTTTTTACTATTTAAAGCATTATTTTTACCCATTATTTGACGGGTTTTGATTGGGTGGAATAGGGCTACCATGAAAGGTAAAAGAAAAGAAATAAAAGTTGTGGATGACATAAACAGCATGAAGGATGTGATAAAGTGGGGAATATGAGAAACATAAATGAGGTGGAGAAACAGGAGGCAAACGTGCAGGAGTCAGTGTATTAGGGAGGTAATAGATGATGATTGGAAAGATCAGTAGCACAATGAAAGTAAGCATAGGGGTTTGGTGAAGTAATATCATCAAATATTATCAAAAGCTCACACCACGTTGGCCATGCTCTCATCTCACTGCTACCATCTGGGAAAAGGTACAGAAGCGAGCACCAGTATCTCCAGCTTCAAGAACTGTTTTTTCTCATCAACCATCAGGCTCTTAAATCACCCTGCACAACCCCAAACACAACCTTTCCTCAACACTGAGCTACTATGAACTTTGCACTACTATGACTTTAATACATTAATGTATGACTTTAATACATTCATTTTCTGGACTTGGCCTATCATGGTCTAACTTACCTGTAATAGCTGATCATTTATTGTATCTTTATTTGTTGTGTTGTTGTTTTTAATATGCCTGTAAATCTTCAGCAAATCAGAATTTTGTTGTGTTGGTCCTGTTGCACATGATAATAAAACATCATTCACTCTCTTGACTCTTAAAGTATTGAATATATGAAAGATACATGGGCATAATGAAAATGAGGCACTAATTGGAAAGACAGAAAGCATTGTGGATATACTGTAGAGAAGCAAATATGACAAAGGATGCGATGGAGTATAGGAACAAATATGAATCAGTGGGGCTCGTGAAGTGGAAATTAAAGGAAATTGAGATATCAGATGAATCAGATGAAAGGAAGAGAGAAAGAAAAAATATAATACAGTATCTCAACTCTTTACACGTTGCAATGAATGCAATTTCTATTATTTCTTTCCACTTCCAAAAAAAAATGTGGTTGGATTATTCAGCATAGGATCAACCTGGGTGAGACCAAGCACAGGCTTGGCGATCGCTTCGCACAACACCTCCACTCAGTTCGCTAAAACCAACCTGATCTCCTGGTGGCTCAGCACTTCAACTCCCCCTCCTATTCCGAATCCGACCTTTCTGTCCTGGGCCTTCTCCATGGCCAGAGTGAGGCCCACCGCAAATTGGAGGAACAGCACCTCATATTTCGCATGGGTAGTTTACACCCCAGTGGTATGAACATTGGCTTCTCCAGTTTCAGGTAGACCTTGCTTTTTCCCTCCATCCCCTCCCATTCCCAGCGCTCCCTCAGCTTGTTTCCGCCTCTTCCTTTCTTTTTCCCGCCCCCACTCCCGAACATCAGTCTGAAGAAGGGTCTCGACCCGAAACGTTGCCTATTCCTTCGCTCCATAGATGTTACCTCACCCGCTGATTTTCTCCAGCATTTTTGTCTATCACCCACTCACACAAGTTCTGTTATACCACTTTCCTCACCCGCTCCCTACTACACGCTTGCAGGGAGAATGTGCAAATTCAACACAGACAGTGCCCGAGGACAGGATCAAACACAGATCTCTGGCGTGTGAGGCAGCAAGTCTACCAGTCTACCAGCTGTGCCACTATATTTTGTTTTCCAACACACAAAACATTATATGTTGATAACTTTGGTTACTAAAAAAAAGAAGCTATCCATTTTCAAGTGGAATCTCAACTTAAATCTCAAGTGACGCTATGTCCCCCTTTAGAGCTATTGTATGTTTTAATTCAGTTCAAGACTATGGGGCAATACATTGGCCATAAAGTTGCTGCCTAAAAGTGCCTGAGACCTGGAATTGATCCTGAATATGGGTGCTGTCTGTATGGAGTTTGCTCCTTTTCCCATTGATCGCATGGGTTTTCTCCGGGTGCTCTTGTTTCCTTCCACATTCCAAAGATGTGCAGGAACCTTTTTTAGACCCAACCCAAAACGCAATATTTTCCATTGCCCAGAGATTCTGCCTGACCTGTTGAGTTACTCCAGCTTTTTGTGCCTATCTTCATTTAAACCAGCATCTGCAGTTCCTTCCTACACACACAATACTATATGATAGAACTTTATTAATCCCAGGAGAGAAATTGTGTACACACACACTTATATGTTCATATATAAATATACACTGTTTTGTTTTCTCGTTTATAACATTGTTTGCAGAATACTATGTTTACATATTCTGTTGTGCTGCTGCAAGTAAGGATTTCATTGTTCTAACTGGGACGTGAGAGAATAAAACACTCTTGACTCTTGACTTACGTCGCTAATGTATGGGATAGAGCTAGTGTATCGGTGATCAGTGGTCGGCGAGGACTCGGTGGGCCGAAAGGCTTGTTTCCATGCTGTATCTTTAAATTAAACTAAAAACACTAAAGAAGGGTCTCTACCCGAAACATCACCCAATTTCTTCTATCCAAAGATGCTGGCTGCTCCATGGAGCTCCCCCGCACAATTAAAGCATGGAATAGTCTTCACACTTCCATAGTTACCCAACCAGACGCAACTAAATTTAAGGTAGCTCTTTTTTCCCAATAACCCTTTTTTGCTTAAGTCCAAGTCAAGAGTCAAGACCGTTTTGTTGTCATGTGTCCCAGATAGGACAATGAAATTCTTGCTTGCTGCAGCACAACAGAATATGTAAACATAATACAGAACAGGAGATAAAAGTTCAGTGTGTCTATATACCATAGACCATATATATACACAATAAATAAACAAATAAAGTGCAATAGGCTGTTATTGCTCAGAATTTGGAGTTTGGTGGTGGACCCCCTCCAACACCTCCAGGCGAGGCGGCAACCAGACAGCAATGGCGGCCAGATCTCCCACAATGCAAAGGGAGGGAGAAAGTGCCCGGCGCCGACCAGTTGCCGTGGCAGTGCAAATATGCAGGGCGGCCGATGATGTGCTGGCCGTGGTTGTGCGCATGTGCAGGGTGAGGATGTGCAGGCCGTGGCAGTGCGCATGTGCAAGGCGGCCGGCCGGATGAGGAGCGGAAAGTGGCGGCCCGGTGGCCCGGACACAGATGGCGGGCGGATATGGAGAATGACAGAGAGAGAGATAGAGAGGGGTGCTCGCTGAGAGTTGAACGGCAGGTGTCCTGGGTGCTTGCCAAGCCGGGGAAAATGGCACAGCTTGTAGATTGCCCGGCGCAACTTTAGGTGGTCATTGGCACCCGGGCAACCGTTAATTTTGAGCCCTGGCCTGTGTTTGGTCCATATTTCTCCAAAACCTATCCTATCCATGTACTTGTCTAAATGTTACTTTAGGACCTTAGGCCTTTGTCCTCTGGTTCTCGATTCCCCTACTCTGGGCAAGAGACTCGATCTTGATGTGTTTACCTGATCTAATCCTCATTTGTATACCTTGATAAGATCACTCTCATCCTCCTGCGTTCCAACAAAATTGAATCCTAACTTGCTCAACCCCCTCCTTTAGCTAAGGCCCTCGAGTCCTGGCATAATTCTCGTAAATCTTCTCTGCACCCTTCCCAGCTTGACAACACTATACCAGGGTGACCAAAACGGAACACAATATTCCAACTGTGGCCTCACTGCTGCCTTGTACTGCTGTAACATAACGTCCCAACTTCTTTACTCAAAACCCTGACTGATGAAGGCCAATGTGCCGAAAGCCTTTTTGACCAACATATCTGCCTGTGACACTACTTTTAAGGAACTATGTACCTGCATTCCTAGATACCTCTGCTCTAGAAATACTCCGCAATGCCCTGCCATTCACTGCGAAGGTCCCTGCCTTGGTTTGATTTCCTAAAATACAGCATCTCGCATTTATCTGCATTAAAATCTATTTAATGCACGACTGATCAGATTCTGCTGTCATGTTTGATAAACATCTTCACTATCTACAACATCATCCACTTTTGTGTCATCTGCAAACCTACTTATCATGTCGTACATTTTCATCCAAATCATTGATGATGATGACAAACAGCAATGGGCCTAGCACCGAACCCTGAGGCACACCATTAGTCACTTGTATGATATTATGTTTTAGAATAATTTGTGCAGTGAATGGTTTAGATTCAGTAACAGCATGTCCTGTGGCAGGAAAACATACTGACCAGTTCCCAAGCCCTCCACTGTCCCCTCAGCTCTCTCCTCCCTACATTTAAATATGCTCCACCATACATATGCCTCCTTCATTTAAATAATTTACTCTGATTCAGTTGATAGATTATATCGTGTGCTGTTACAAATGTTTAAAGGGTAGCAATGCTAATTTTATTCAATTTAATTTTCTTTGTACAGTTGATAAACAGCAGGTATTGCAGGCACTGGCTCGCTTGCAGACACGATTACGTGAGAGAGGAGATTCGTCTCAAAACGCGAAGCTAGGTATTTTCCGTGATACAATTGAAAGCCCCTTATTCAATCAAATAATAACCCTTCAGCATTCCATCAAACAACTAAAGGAACAGGCAAGTGTTTTTTTTAAATGCAACTGCTTACTTAATTATGTTTGGAGAGCCACTTGTAAAATATATGTAACTTTGTGAAATTATATTTCTTTGAATTTGATTTGGTACATTTTAAACTATTCCATTATGGATTATTTTTAAGGTCTTCCTTCAGGTAGAATCTGTTGTATTGCTGCATTTAGTTACTATTAAATTTCAAATAATGTAATTGAGTATGTGTCTATCCACAGCTGAACTGCATGTCCACAAATGCATCTCCCAATTTTGACTTTTCACAAACGGGACTCTTGGTCTTCAATGAAGAACATTCTATGAACAATGCAGTTGTGGCCGAAGATGCAAAACTCTTTCCAGATATTCCATTTCATGGCCAGTCAGGATTATTGCAGACATCTGAAAAAACACAAGAGGAGTTTGATAATGTTATGCAAATTTTAGCTCAGGTCAGTATTTATTTTTAATATAAACAACACCAGGATATTGATGAATAATAATGGAGTGAAATGTTATAGCTAGCCTTGACAATTTGATATTTTAACATATCTTGTGGAAAGAGGGAAATTAAACACAGAATTGCAAGAAAATATATTTTTGTGACACTTCTTTTTTAAATGTTCCCTTTTGTATGAATCTTGGTAACAGTATTTAGGCTCATCACAAAAAGTAATGCATATTTACAGTACTTATTGATTGGCCAATTTAATCATGACTGTTTCTTGATTTTTGAGAAATTCTGCTTAATACTATCCGTTGTCCATTTTTCATTTGGATGTATGCATGTAATTTGTCATGTGCATGTTTGGCTAATTATATATAAACTCAATATTTTTTTGCCTCTGTTAATTCTACATTTGAAAATATTAATTAGGGGCGGCAAGTAGAACATATTGAATTGAGCAAGCCAACAACTGGAAGCCTAGGATTCAGTGTGGTTGGTCTTAAAAACGATAATATGGATGAACTTGGTATTTTTATACGGGAAATACAGAAAGGAAGCATAGCAGAAAGGTAACACTTATGTTTCAACTACATCTTTTTGATACTGATATTACTAGAACTTTGACATTTTTGAGAGATTATATTAAGCTGCTATGTTCCAGCTGCTGTAATATTTTCATTCACATGAATTGTCGCATGCAATGATCTTTTTAGATAACTAGAAAATTATGGAAACCGGTTCTCTTGACGGACATAACTTCCTTTTGCATCTTTGAGTTTTTAAACCTAAGTATCTATAGGCTAACTTGAATCAGAATTAAACATTGTAGCTTTGAATAGATTTTTTTCTGATTTGCTTAATCTACATTTGAAACTGTTCATTAGAGAAGATAAGGAGAACACATTAATTGAACAATCCAGCAATCTAGAAGTCTAGGATTCAGTGTGGTCGGCCTTAAAATTGATAATGTGTTGCTGGAAGTGCACAATGATAATGTTGCAGTGGTGAAACTGAGCATCTGACACCTATGTGAACTTAACAAAAACTGCTGTGTAGCTTCAAAATCAATTAGTCTGAAGGTTTGTGATGTGAAACTAATAAGAACTAACAAAGTCACATCAATTGGAGTGGAAGTGTACAGAAAGAGAAACATTGTCTTAAGCCAGATCGCAATGATAAAGGGAACATTTTTACATTTAACTATCTAGCAACAATTAAAACATAAAATAATGGGCTACTGTACTTGGAAACAGGACGGATAATAAATGCTAGCCTTGCCAATGATGCTCATATTCCTAAAATATGAAATAATTTATGATTTCATGGAGGCTCACATGCTGTAATTGATAATTGGCTAGATTACCATTAGTTGCAAAATGCTGAAACACTTCAAGCTATGGCAATGAGAGTCCAGGACCATGGAAACAGTCCAGTTGAGTGCACTCGCCTTTGGAGACCAAGTGTCCAGCAATTGTCAACTCATTCATCTAAGAATGACAGAATATGCAATTTAATGCAACATACAACAATCCAAAAGCTGTCCCCTATTCTGTCTATGCCTCTCGAACGCGATTTAAAATCCCGCAGTAAATGATGATCTTGGTGCACAGAAGTAGCTGCGTGGCTGTGGAAGGCAGTATAGAATTATTTGACTGGATAGCACACAAAACAGTTTTTCACATGTGATTCACATCTCGATACATGTGACAATAAATTAAACTGAACTTTGCTCTCTGAAAAGGAAAGATTCATAGAAGTCAGAGGACATTTCACGTTTTAGAAGCCATGTCAACAAAGACATCAGTGATGAAATTCACTATCACCTTCAATGTGCCATCATGAGCTTTTTGGTCAATTGAAGAAAAGATGTTTGAAGATCAAGACTTTACCCTTGGCATATAGCTCATTGTCTAGCAGGCAGTTATGATAGCATGCAGCTCACGGTATTTGAACGATACTACCAATATAGTATTTGGAGAATATTCCAAATCCACCAGAAGAATAAGTGAACCAATGTCATGATGTTGTTTACAGGCCTGATATGGACTTGAAAAAGTGACACTATTCCAAGCTCTGTCATAGAAACATAGAAAATAGGCGCAGGTGTAGGCTATTCAGCCCATTCAAGCCATTCGACCCATTCAAGCCATTCGGCCCATTCAATATGATCATGGCTGATCATCCAAAATCAGTACTGGATTTTTCCCCTTTTATTGGAAAATATAGGAGGATCTAATTGAAACTTACCAGAGCGCAAGGCCTGGATAGAGTTGATGTGGAGAGTAAATTCAATGGGTCGAATAGCCTAATTCTGCTTCTATGTCTTTTAATTTTACAAACTTTTGATTTCTGAACTAATTTTATGGTGTACTTTGATAAATTAATTCAGAGCATGTGGCCCATGATTAGACTGTACATTGGTTTGGAGGCCCAAAGGGGAATTATCGAACAGCGATGTTACACTGTTGGAATATGTATGTAGCAATGTTACAATATTATGAGATTTAAAAAATCAAGTCTGCAATTTATCCCATCAGATAAAGCATAAAAATAAGTTTAATTTGACACCTAATTCACTTTCATACCTTCAGTATTAAAACAGTTATGGCCATTTTCATACTCGGAAATTAACAACTTGTTCCCTATTGCATTTCCATTGACTTAACACAAAAGCTGTGATCCAGGACAGTCAAAAGCCCATAACATTCTTAAAAATTAAGAGAACTCAATGAAATTTTCAGTTATTATAGATTGAAGCATTCTGAAACAAATATGAAACAATATTACTTGGATGACCTGAAATTAAAGCATATAATTAGTTAGTTACCTAATTGTAGCTAATTACAACATTCAATTACTAGATTTAAACATCTATCCATTTCTTAAGAAAAGATAAACTTTTTTTAATTGCCTAAGTGTCCAAATTACATTCACACAATAATTCACAATATAACATGATTTTTAAATCTCATTTTCATGAATTTATAGGCCAAATGGAAGGAATTTAGTGTTTAATTCCTGTAAATTAATGGCCATTTAAATCAACTTGCGAGTGGGTTTTAGTGAAATGCGGTGGATTGGAACGTTGTGGTTTGCGGTGAAGTCGGCATGAAAAACTCAGCCGGTTCATACATTTTTTTTGTCCCCATTTCGCAACATGAAAATGTGATTAAAGGCTTCCTAAAAACCAAGTTTTAATGTAAAAATAAACTGTGTACTTTATTTTCTCCCCTACGTAAAATCCTTCCCGTTGTCGGCGCTCACGGCTTTAGAACATGATTTTTAAATTACTCTAGCTAATAAATAATCTAGTGTAATTTAAAAATACCTTCATGAATGAAATGTCGGAGCGATTTTTCTTCGGCAACAAAATCCCCTGACATGGATCGATTTGCCCTGTCTGTAGAAAAACGGCACTTTAAACACGCCCCCCTCTGAAAGGTGCCAAAGTCACGCACACGGGGAGTGGCAGAACTGCAGCGCTGCACAAGGTAAGTTTTGCAACATACCTAATGTATGGTTCTCTGAGATTTAGGAACACGATATGTGTTGTGCAGAGAACAATTGTATTTCTGAACTGTTGAAAGAGTAATAGATTGTTTTGATGGTGAAGAACATTTTGTTAAATATGTTGATGTCATAAGGTTTATTGTGAAATAAAACATCTCTTTCATTCTTAAATCTTACATTCAATGTTGTTCAATCTGTAATAGATTGTCTTGTTTATCCAACTGCATGACATGTTCTTCATACCACTATTGAGGCACGTGCCTTCAACCCTCCATTCCTAATCCTAAAGTTTCCTTTTTTGGCTTGTTCTCTTTTTTCTCAGTAGGCTTCTGCCCTTGGACAACTTTATAATATTAGTGGTGCTTTATAAACACAAGTTGCTGTTTGATATTTTATCATATTCTTTGTGCGGATTGCTTTTAAAGTGATTGAACATACTCAAGAATACAAATGAGTTTGAATGTCAGTTAAGGTTAAAATGAAAGTTTGAATTGCTTTGGTTTAATTACACACTAAAACTCCTTAATTAATGACTGAGCATCCATTTTTTGTTTTCTTTCCAAAGAAAATAAATCCTGTTATGGAATTTATCATACTTTATCTGACAGTTTGGTTATTTTGTTTGTTTTGCTCATAGGGATGGCAGGTTACAAGAAAATGATCAAATTTTGGCCTTGAATCATACACCATTAGATGCGAACGTTTCTCACCAAGAAGCCATTTCAATGCTCCAGCAGACCAAAGGATCAGTGCATTTGGTAGTTGCCAAAGGATTCCTAAACGGGGCATATACCAAACCAGTGGACGTGGCAACCTTACCCTTTGCTTCAGAATCAGTAAGTTCTGATTGGGGCTATAGAAATCACAGTAAAGTTCTTCACTTTGACGTTGAGATGCTAGTCTTTTGTAAGCATGGTGAAGTATTTAGTAAACTCTTCTGCTTTCTGTAATTTATTTAACAATTAAGTTGCTAATTAATGGAATGACTTAGCACATTCTTGTTGAAGTGCAGCCCAGAACACTGTTAATTACAGGTAACTAAAATTAATGCAACAAGATGGTGGTGAAGAGATTCAACAGCTTCATGTTCCTGGGGTTGCATATTTCTGAAGATTTGGCCTGGGCCCAGTTCATCGATGCAATCACAAATAATGCACATCAACGCTTCCACTTCATCAGTAGACTGAGGAAATTCAATATGTCGAAGTGTATTCTTTTGAACCTCTGCAGGTGTATGGTAGAGAGAATTCTGACTGGTTGGATCACGCCTGATTCAGTAACTTGAGTGGCCAAGAAGAATGAAACTATAAAGCCTGGCCCATCATAGGTACCGACCTCCCCTCCATCAAAGGAATCTATAGGAAGTGCTGCGTTAAAGAGACAGCCAATATCATCGAAGACCTACATCATCCTGGCCACGCTCTCAATTTGCTAATACCATTAGTAAGACTGTGCAAGAGCCTGCAGACCGTGACCACCACATTCGAGAACCATTTCACTCCAGTAATTATCAGGTTCTTGAACATTGCACAACATTAATCTCAGCAACTATAATCCTCTATGGACCGTGGGTTGGTTGCCCTGCGGACTTAGGGTTTTTGCTTGAACTCTTATGGTTAACTCGAATTAGTAGGCCCCCCTCGGTCATGACTGACCATGGGTGATGCATCCTAGGTGTTGGCTGCTTGCTCCAAACCTTGGCTAGAGCAGTGTCGCTTGTGGTTGAAGAGACCAATGCGGGAGTGACATTCTCTGTCGCAAAGGTCACATTTGTGTGTGGTCTCTGATTTGTTGAAATTGCTGTGCTCCTTTCTGCATGCCCGCTTGTCTGCCGCTGCGTTCAACAGTTTCTCTTCCCCCGTTTTGAGATGTTGGTTCAGGGTACCTCTCCACTTTGTGCGGTCAGCTGCAAGGCGCTCCCAGGACTCCACATTGATATCGAGCGCCTTCATATCTCTTTTGCAGACATCCTTATAACGTAGCTGGGGGTGGCCGATGGTTCTCCTCCCAGATGTCAGCTCCTCATAGAGGATGTCTTTTGGAATACGGCCATCCTCCATGCGGTGGACATGGCCCAGCCACCGTAGTCTGCGCTGCCTGAGTAGAGTGTCCGTACTTAAGGCCAGCACGAGACAGGATCTCGGCGTTGGATACTCTGTCTTGCCAGGATATGCCCAGGATGCGGCGGATGCTTCTCAGGTGGAAGGTGTTAAGTCTTCTCTCCTGCCTGGCATATGTAGTCCATGTCTCACTGCCGTACAGCAGCGTGCTGTTGACACAGGCTGTTAGACTGTTGTAGACTGCTATCTTTGTCTTCACTGTCAGCTTTGGGTTAATCCACACTCGAGTTGTGAGGTGAGGGAGAGTTGTAGCTGTCTTCCCGATCCTATTATCAATCTCTGTGTCCAAGGAGAGGTTGTCGGTGATGTAGAGCCAAGGTACGTGAACTTATGGACGGCATCGAGTTCGTAGTCGGCGATGGTGATGACAGGCGGCGCCTCTGTATCCGGCCCCAGGATGTTCATCTTCTTCAGGCTGATGGTCAGCCTGAAGTCCTTGCATGCCCGATAGAAGCGGTCCATCCGTGACTGTAGTTCCTGCTGGATGTGGGACACAACTGCAGCGTCTTCGGCAAACAACATGTCTCTGATGAGAGCTTCACGTACTTTTGTCTTTGCTCTGAGGCGGGTGAGGTTGAAGAGCCTGCCATCTGATCTAGTACGCAGGTAGATCCCCTCTGTTGCAGTGCCGAAGGCATGTTTCAGCAGCAGAGCAAAGAAAATCCCAAAGAGTGTGGGAGCGAGGACACAGCCTTGTTTGAAGCCACTGCAGATGTCGAAGGGCTCAGAGAAGGTGCCATTCAACTGCACTGTCTCCTTCGAGTTGATGTGGAAGGATTCTATCATGCTCTGCAGTTTTGGTGGGCAACCGATCTTTGGCAGAGCCTTAAATAGGCCATCTCTGCTGACGAGGTCGAACGCCTTGGTGAGGTCAATGAAAGAAACATACAGGGGCATCCGCTGTTCTCTGCACTTCTCCTGGAGCTGGCGAAGAGAGATGACCATGTCTACTGTTGACCTTCCAGCTTGGATACCACACTGTGACTCTGGGTAGACACGTTCTGCCAGCTTCTGCAGGCGGATCAAGGTGACCCGAGCAAAGACCTTGCCGACAATGTTGAGGAGCGTAAAATGTCTCTGTAGTTGTTGCAGTTGCTTCTCTCGTCCTTGTTCTTGTAGAGGGTAATGATCGTGAACTAGAATTATGGTTATTAATTCATGAAAATATTATCTGTGTGTTATTATGTTTATGACCCTGTTAAACTGCAACAGGGTGTGGCGCAGTGTTAGATTTGCTGCTTTACAGCGCCATAGACCCAGGTTTGATCCGCACACTACGGGTGCTGTCAGTACGGAGTTTGTACGTTCTTCCTGTGACCGCGTGGGTTTTCTCCGGGTGCTCCACTTTCCTCCTACACTCGAAAGACATGCAAATTTGTAGGTTAAGTGGTTTCAGTAAAATTGTAAATTGTCCCTATTGTGTAGGATAGTGCTTGTGTAAGGGATGATCGTTGGTCAGTGCGGACTCAGTGAGCTAAAGTGCCTGTTTCCACGCTGTATGTCTAACGTAAATGTTTCTGTTGTCGGTACATATGACAGTTAAATACTCTCTCTCATTTGTCTCTCTTAACCGAGGCAAGATGAAGGAGAAGTTAAAAAAATAAAAAATAATTCAAGGATGAGGCTGTGGATGTTGCTGACAATGTTGACATTTATTTCCATCCCTAATTGTACCAGAACAAGGAAGCGTATAAGGGCCAAACACATCTGTGGATCTTGTGTCACATAGAAGTCAAATTCGGAAAGGATGGATGTTTTCCTTTCATGAAGGACATTAATCTAGTAGATAATTTCCTTACAATCCAAAAAAAAACAAACTGATGGAAGATATCATTGGGTAAATAACGTGAACAAATTGCCGACGTTTTTGGTTGATGCCCCGTATCAGAACTGGGCATGCAGAGAGTGACTATCTTCTCTCCACACTTTTAGTGCTGATACACGGTCTCAATTAAAAACAAAAATCCACTATCCATCCATTGAACTTGCTTTATTCGCTGAGTTCCACCAGCAGTTTGGTTTTTGCTCCATATTCCAGCATCTGCAGTATCTTGTCTCCAAATTTTTATGAATTGTGTCGGGTTCAGTGGTGTGTCAGCAGGAGCAAAGTTAGCAGCTTCAAATTCCTGGACGTTAACATCTCAAAGGTTCAAAGGTGTACTTATTGTCACATGTGCAAAGCACCTAGATGTGGCTATCATCAAAGATTCCCACCACCTATGACATTCCTCACTGCTCTGTCCAGCTGGAGGAACAGATAAGAACAGCTATTTTCTTGCACCTATCAGGTTACTGAACTGCACAACTCGAATCCTATGTCAGCAATGGAAAAAGACAGACTCATTCCTGCAATAAGGTAGATTTCTTTTCTAATCCCATATGTGTGTACTAAGTTATTTCCTTCCTTTTTTTTCTTTACATTGTCTTGTAGAATTTGAGTAATTTATGTATAATTTATGTTTTTTGCATGCTGTCTGGGTCTATGTGCCTGTGATGCTGCTGCAAGAAAGTTTTTCTTTGTACCTGTACCTTACCGTACTTGTGCATATGACAATAAACTCTACTTGACCAGTTTCATGTTTGTGTTATTGTCGAGCCACTGAACCTTGTAACTGGTGCAATCAGAAAGAATGTAATCCATGAAATCGAAAACAATATATAGAGCATTAATTTCAAAATGTATGTTGAATATCACAAATCTCAGCAATCTTTTCACTACTTTACAAATTTCCTTGAAAGGCTTAATTCTTTATCCGAGTATAATCTTGAAATCCTATCTGATCACCACAACATATTCACCCTGATGCGTGCTCTTGCTTTCAATAGATATCACTAGGAAGCACTGATGTGATTATTATTGTTTTCTGTGTTCCCTTTAGCCAGACTAAAGTAATTTGTCTAACATGGAGTGAGAATGAAATCTAGGAGATGGCTTCAACTAAATACTGTAAAGTTGGAAGTGATGGCTTTTATTGCCCAATGTGCAGTCTGTTCTTTAGCATAACTCTGGAACTGAAAGACCCTATTTTGCAGCAGTGTCACCACTGTATAACTCAGGGTGAATTTCCAATTGAGTATCTGCTTTATTTTCCAGACTACTTACTGTAATCTCTGTGATTTCATCCCTTTTCCTGCACAATTTGTCAGTTGCTAAAACATTCAACCATTGTTGCCTTATGACTGACCTGTATTACTGATCCTCTGCCTGAACCCCCATCTTTCACTACCCATAAAATGTGGTAATCCAAAACTTTGTTGTCTGTACTTGTTCGTTTCCTAACTCAAAGATAGGAGTTTTTGTACAAACATAGGCAACACTTTCTCTTCTCCAGCTAGCCTTAGCTGCGGGGTTCCACAAGGCTCCATCCTAGGCCCCATTCTCTTCTTTCTGTATATACTCCCCCTAGGCCAAGTCATTCAAAGGCACGGCATTTCCTTCCACTGCTATGCAGATGATACACAGCTCTTTCTCCCCCTGAAACCCATCGACCGATCAAATCTACTCAGCCTTATGCACTGCCTCGAGGATATAAAGTGTTGGATGGCGCAGAACTTCCACCAATTAAACGAGAGTAAGTCTGAGGTCATCCTACTCGGCCCCTCGGACTCCATCAAAATGGTAGCAGGCAGCTTTGGAAGCCTAACCTCCTTACTCAAACCACATGTCAAAAACCTTGGTGTGATAAAAGACTCTGCATTGAAGGTCGACAAACAAGTCAATGCTGTGGTAAAAGCTAGCTTCTTCCAGCTTTGCACAATGACTAAAATCAAACCATTCCTCCAATTCAACGACCTTGAAAAGATCACCCACGCATTTATCTCCTCCCGCCTTGATTACTGCAACTCCCTATACACTTGCATCAGCCAATCATCCCTGTCCCGCCTGCAATTGGTCCAAAACGCTGCAGCGAGACTTCTGATGGGTGCCCGTAAAAGGAACCACATCACCCCGATTCTGGCCTCTCTCCACTGCCTCCCAGTACGGTACAGAATCAACTTCAAGCTCCTCCTATATGTATACAAAGCCCTTAACGGGCTTGCCCCCACCTATATCAAAAATCTGTTAACCCACCATTCTACCTCCAGGTCCCTCAGGTCAGCTGACTTGGGGCTACTGACTATCCCGCGGTCCAGGTTTAAGCTCAGGGGCAACCGCGCTTTTGCGGTTGCAGCACCTAGACTGTGGAACAGCATCCCTCTTCTCATCAGAACTGCCCTCTCCATCTACTCCTGTAAGTCTAGACTTAAAACCTATTTCTACTCACAAGCGTTTCTTGAGGTCCTCTGAGGGAGCGCTGTATGTATGTATTTATGTATGTATTGCTAGATCTATGTACCATTGTATGTAGCACATTAGTACCTGCACTGATGTAAATCACTTTGGTCAACGAGAGTTGTTTTTAAATGTGCTGTAGAAATAAAATGTACTTGACTTGACTTGACTTGTACTCCCATCAGCCGATCACCTTGATATTCAATGACCAACATGGGACTTTCAAATGGTTATGGCTTTGGTGCTCTATTTATGTTTCCTCTAACCCTGAGGATATACAGTACCCTCCATAATGTTTGGGACAAAGACCATCATTTATTTATTTGCCTCTGTACTCCACAATTTGAGATGTGTAAAAGAAAACCCCACATGTGGTTAAAGTGCACTTTGTCAGATATTATTAAAGGCCAGTTTTATACATTTTGGTTTCACCATGTAGAAATTACGGCAGTGTTTATACATAGTCCCCCCCAATTCAGGGCACCATAATGTTTGGGACACACAGCTTCTCAGGTATTTGTAATTGCTCAGGTGTGTTTAATTGCCTCCTTAATGCAGGTATAAGAGAGCTCTCAGCATCTAGTCTTTCCTCCAGTCTTTCCATCACCTTTGGAAACTTTTATTACTGTTTATCAACATGAGGACCAAAGTTGTGCCAATGAAAGTCAAATAAGTCATTATGAGACTGAGAAACAAGAATAAAACTGTTAGAGACATTAGCCAAACAGGCTTACCAAAATCAACTGTTTGGAACATCATTAAGAAGAAAGAGAGCACTGGTGAGCTTACTAATCACAAAGGGGCTGGGAGGCCAAGGAAGACCTGACAGAAGAATTCTCTCTATAATAAAGAAAAATCCCCATTGGCCGGTGTTTCAAAACTCATTGGCCGGTGTTTCATTCTACAGCGACAATGATCCCAAACATACTGCTAAAGCAACAAAATAATTTTTCAAAGCTAAAAAATGATAAATTCTTGAGTGGCCAAGTCAATCACCTGATCTGATCCCAATTGAGCACGCCTTTTATATGCTGAAGAGAAAACTGAAGGGGACCAGCCCCCAAAACAAGCATAAGCTAAAGATGGCGGCAATACAGACCTGGTAGAGCATCACGAGAGAAGACACCCAGCAACTGGTGATGTCCATGAATCACAGACTTCAAGCAGTCATTGCATGCAAAGGATATGCAACAAAATACTAAACATGGTTACTTTCATTTACATGACATTGCTGTGTCCCAAACATTATGGTGCCCTGAAATGGGGGGACTATGGATAAACACTGCTGTAATTTCTACATGGTGAAACCAAAATATATAAAAATGGCCTTTAATAACATCTGACAATGTGCACTTTGACCACATGTGATTTTCTATTACAAATCTCAAATTGTGGAATGAATGAATGAATGAATAAGTTTATTGGCCAGGTAGTCACATACAAGGAATTTGCCGTGGTGCTCCGCCCACAAGTGACAACATGACATACAGTGACAGTTAAGAATGATACATAAAACATTAAACATTAATAATAAAACATAAAACAATGGAGTACAGAGGCAAATAAATAAATGATGGGTCTTTGTCCCAAACATTATGGAGGGCACTGTACTCTGAATTCTTGTCTTTTGTGCACATTTGATTTTAATTGTCTTCATTAAACATATCTTCAGCTAATTGGGCCCTAAACTGGAAGATCTCTGAATCCCCATGACTTTTTCCTTTATTTCTTCGTTCAAGATGCTCATTATCTCCTTCCAAATTTTGGTCATTTAACCTATTATCTCCTTCAGTGGTTCACTGCTACAATTGCATCTGGTAAAAATGCATTGTGATATTTTGCCGTGTTAAAGATAAAAAGTAAATTGATGTTGTTACTTTTTTTGCATATGGGATTACAGTCTTTCATCGTTTTTTGATTTAAAGCTGAAAATAATTACATACTCAGTGTTTGAACTACGTGGATGATTAGAGGCCAAGTCATTTCTTGAACTGAATCCATGAGACTCAAAGAGAAAAAGCTAATTAACTTCTCTTGATTGTCTCCAGATTTGGGGTTCCATATTTTTATCTTTTGTATATCTTCGTATACTAGGGGTTTATAATTTATCAAAATGAATAACACTTGACATTCATACCAACAAAAGCAGATTGGGTTAACATCCATATTGGTTTAATTGTCATCTGTCAAGTCCATCATGGACTGAATAAGTAAGTTGGAATGAACATTGTACTGTAGTACTGAATGCAAATCTGCTCTGGTTTAATCTCTTGATTAACTAGACGTGCCCACAATAAACCTCAATATCAAATCTACATTATTTCAATAAACAGCATGCAGCTCCTCGAACACAAATGTCTGCATCATTGTATGAATATCTCATTTCTATTATTGTTGAACCTTTCGATGACACAGCCTTAGCTTTTAGCATTAATAGAAGCTAACTAGTATATTTCCGTAATTTAGTAAGAACAACTGACACAAAAAACAATTTGGATAAATAATTGCTCGAGGTCTATCAACAGTCCGACCACTTATTTAAAGATTGACTTTGGCTTATTTTCCATTCTTCCCAGACACAGTGGGGACCTATGGAAGAAATTGAATTGGTCAGTGATGGATCAGGCTTAGGATTTGGAATTGTAGGAGCCAAAGCCGACTGGAGTAATTGTGAAAACCGTCGTCCCTGGAGGATTAGCTGATCAGGTATTTTTTTTTTCAAATGTATTATCACAGAGGTCTGAGTATGTATGATTATACACTATTATTGTCCATCATAGAAAGGATCTTGAATTATAAGGTGAAGTATATCATTTGTTTAAGCTAGATTTGATCTACAATGATCACTGGGGACACCGCCGTGCGGGAGGTGGTGGAGAACGATGGACAATGGGGGGGGATAAAGGACAATGGGGACCCGGCATGGGGGAACTGTTGGTTGGGGAGTGGGAAGGGAGGTGGGAGGGGGACAAAAGGGGGGGTTGGCGAGCTTTGTGCGTGGCTGCTATTTGTATACATTGTGTATGCAAGTAAAGAATCTCACTGTCCCTAGTCACATGTGGCAATAAAGTATTCCTATTCCTAATTGTTATTTTGATTAATAAGTCAAAGCCAATAGAATCTTTTTAATTTAATTAGAGTTTGAAGAAGGGCCTTGACCTGAAACATCACCCATCCCTTTTCTCCAGAGATGCTGCCTGATCCGCTGAGTTACTCCAGCACATTGTGCCTATCCTTGGTATAAAACAGCATCTGCAGTTCTTTGCTTCTACTCTTTAATTTAATATTACATTTAGATGGAAAAGCTGGAAAATATTTAATCATATTTTTATATTTTTACCCAATTAAAGTCCATAAATGATTTCCTATTAGATTCTTGTATACCCAGAGGTAGTCAAATAGTACTTAATCAACAAGGGAACTGATGAGAAATCTAATTATTCCCCCTCAATTTATTGCAAGAATATTATTTGAATAGTATAGATAATGTCTAACAAACTGATAAACTGAATTTTCTAAGAATTGTGTTCATATGTTAATGGACATCTTGATGTTGTACGTACAAAGATGATTGTGATATATTGGGATGCTGCTGCCAGTTCTGCTTTTTACTTTATTGTCTTGTACGCCAATTGCTTATTCCTGATTAAGTGACAACATTCTTTTGAGTGTTTCTTCAATAAACAGAAGTTACATTTATAATTGGGAAAACGTGAACTTATGGGTGTTATATGGAAATATGATATATGTCCTTCCCATCCAGATTTTGAATTATATTTATGATTGTTTTCATTGATACTTTTTTTGGTCTTTCCGTGTAATATTAAGTTATGTAATTAGATCACTTTCTATAAGTGTAATTTTCGCTTTTTTGTTTGATGGAAATGTTTATTTAATTTTCACTAAGGACAACAAGCACAACAATTCATTGTATGAGCAGATTTGCAGAGATTAGGTACCAGGAAACTCATTTAAATATTTCAAATATGGTTATGTATCATATTTAACAAATATAAATATATATATATATATATATGTTGCTATGTTTTGCTACTAGTTGGGGGATTCATATTGGATATAAACAACATTGATGGGACGAATGCCAAGATGCTTTCTTACTCAGCTGGATTAGGCAGCATTAGTAAACCATAACATTACAACAGAAATAATAGTAAGGCTGGCAGCTTTTCAATGAAAGCCAAACATCAACTTCCATTGATTGCACTTATAAATGTAAAGGTGGAAATGCTAATGTTGCTGCTTGTGATGTGATGTTTGTCCAAATGCCTCATGAAAACTGTTACCATCCAGCTCCATGTGGTGTGAAATTGCCATACTTCATAGATGACCACTAAACATGTACTCTCCCTTTTAGTGTAGTATTTTAACATCTTAAAACTGTTAATTACTTGAGGTAACATGTAAGGAATTAATTCTCTCCACCCTTTATTTCGTTTTTTCCTCTCCTTGGACAAGTCCCAGAAACAGTTTAGATGCTGTTTTACTTTTTGTTTTAATTTAATGCCACAAAATACCTTGGATTGACTAGGCAAATACAGTTAACAGTTGGTATCACTTATTTGTCACTGAGAGCAATATATTGTCCATTGTCTTAATCAGTTTTGATTTTGCAAGAGAAAAATAAAAATGTGAGTTTTTAACTTGATTGCTATGTAATTATCAGTTGCTACTCATAGTGGAATGTAGTTCAAGGGCAGCATTAAGTTTGGTAATAGTGGCTCAGCTTCCAAGTTGAATAATAACTTGACATTCGCTCTCTAGTCTTGTATATTAAGAAGAGTTATGTGAGGGAAATGCCAGAGGTCTGTTGGCATGTGCCCAATTGAATTTCAGCATGAATCATTGCCATCAGAATAAGTTATATAAATAGCCAGGATTTAACCATTTTTTTAAAGTATGTTTATCTCATTGATGCCGTTCTTTTGAAAACAAAATTGCAAATGTGAAATACTTTCAAATAAAAGTTAAGTGGTAGGTATTCTACTTTGATCACTCCTGCTAAACTAATGTTAGACTGTTGGCCACCCATCATATTTTTCCGCTTGATATTTGCTCTTCTGCATTTCGATTTTGAGACGGGAACGCAATAAATGGCAATAAATTACGCATTTGACCAAATGAGTGCAACAGTGCAAAGCTATAGCTATACATAATATCTTTGTTATCAAGAACTATTATGTATTTAAAAAAAAAAACCATTTTCACAAATCTATTAATAATTTCCCATTCCTATTAACTTTCAAGTGATGACATTTCATTGTGTTCGGATAATGAAGATTTTATGGCATGTTTGTAGGATGGACGGCTTAGGACTGGTGATCATATACTCAAGATTGGAGGCACTGACGTCCAGGGAATGGGAAGTGAACAGATTGCACAGGTGTTGAGAAACTGTGGTAATCGAGTCCGAATGGTGGTGGCCCGAGATCTTGGTGATGATTATTCCTCTAAATCTTCAATGGTTATTCCTTCTTTATTAAGTCAGGAAAAATCCAATATCGTGAGTACAATTGATCTTCAATAATAAAATGAAATTCCAGTTTGTTTTTCAATTTTTAAATGTTAATTATGTTTCCATCAAATTGGGGATTAACCCTATTTAAAAACTGAAACAAAATCTTCCTTTAAGAGTGGTAATCTTTCCATAAAGACCTTTCGAAAAAAACAAAAGTTTAGCACAAATGAAGACTTGAATTTCAAAGCTGCATACAAGGCCATTTCTCACAAGAAATGATTCAAGCTGCTGGAGAAATTCAGTGGGTCCAGAGGAAAGGTCTCAACCCGAAACGGTAACTGTCCGCATCTTGCCACAGATGTGGCCTGATCCTCTGAGTTCTTTCAGCAGTTTTAATTTTGCTCCAGATTCGAGCATCAGCAGTCTTTTGTTACTCCTGCCCTTGATATTCAATGCTACTACTATCGGTAAATCTCCCACCATCGAGTTTTTGTGGGTCATTATTGACCTGAAACTTAACCTAGAAGTGCCACATAAATATCATGGTGACAAGTGCACATCATATGTACAATATTCTATGATAAAAATCTTCTACACCAATAACAGGTTGAGTATGATCGAATGGTCTCCATTTGGTTTGTGGGTTAAACTTTAGCAAAGCTTAATACCATCTAGAACAAAGGAGCATGCTTGACCTAAGACCGTGTTCAATCACGCTAAATATTCATAACCTTCATTCACCAGCATGGCATACCTGCAATGTCTGGCATACCTTTCTGTAAGATGCATTTCAGCAACTTCTGAAAATCAATAACATACCTTTGCCTCAGATTCTTAGTCTATATGGCTGTGATGCGACTGTAAGGAAAATGACTCTACTTGACCTGACATCAAATGGCACCCATTGGTGATCAACAAATTATTTCTTGACATTTTTTTGAGTATTTGCAGATTGCATTAATTAAAATAGTTTAAAACAGTATATTGACTTAAAAGTACTCGTTTTCATAACTTGTTTAAAGAGTACACCAATGACTTAAATTTCACATCCTTAGAGTTACAGAGTCGTTAGGAAATACAGTTAGAATTAGACAGTGGCAGTTCAAAGGAATTCATTGCTTTTAAAATGCTTTTGGATGTTTTAGGGATGTGGACCATATTAAATAACCAATACCTTAATTTTAAACTTGTTTAGTATGTTTTGCCAACATTTTAAAAGAGTTGCATATCATTTTGCCAACTTTACAGTTGCTTGAAGTGATATTTGGAAATTATGTATTTATAAAATGTGAAATGTTACTATGAATGATGTCATATAGATCAGGATTTGCATGCTGTGAATTGCACAGTAGATTTCTGTTCTGTTTCTAGTTTAACTTTTGTTTCTCTCTTGATATTAAATTTCTCAATCGGGTTTGGAAACATTCCAGTACCATTGCATTTTATTGGAACTGTACTATGCCCATTATGAAAATCAGCAATGAGAGAACTTACAAAAGGTTTTTCCATCATCCAAAGCTTTGATGTGGTTATGTAATGGATCAGCTCACTTCAGCAGAAATATGCTGTGACTTTTGTTTCCCTCCCATCTATCCACATTGAATTGGAGCTTGAGTCCCAGAGATGAAAGAATAAAATTCTAATGCAGTCTCTTATTTCACAAATTCTGGCGCATAGTCTGATGAGAAAGGTCAAAAGCTGATGCTAGGCCCATAATTTAAAATAAAACAATATAGCTAATAGTGTTAGAATTTCTTTGCATGTTGAATAATAATGTTACTTAAATTTGTTGTAAGAATATAAATACAAATGCTATTTAAAAATAAATAAATCATGAAGCAACAATATAACCTGGATAGGGACACTAGCTATTAGCATTTCAATGAATGTGAAACATAGAAACATAGATAATAGGTGCAGGAGTAGGCCATTCGGCCCTTCGAGCCTGCACCGCCATTCAATATGATCATGGCTGATCATCCAACTCAGTATCCTGTACCTGCCTTCTCTCCATACCCCCTGATCCCTTTAGCCACAAGGGCCACATCTAACTCCCGCTTAAATATAGCCAATGAACTGGCCCTAACTACCTCCTTTGGCAGAGAATTCCAGAGACTCACCACTCTCTGTGTGAAAAATGTTTTCCTCATCTCGGTCCAAAAGTAATTCCCCCTTATCCTTAGACTGTGACCCCTTGTTCTGGACCTCCCCAACATCGGGAACAATCTTCCTGCATCTAGTCTGGCCAACCCCTTAAGAATGTTGTAAGTTTCTATGATCCCCCCTCAGTCGTCTAAATTCTAGCGAGTACAAGCCGAGTCTATCCAGTCTTTCCACATAAGAAAGTCCTGACATCCCAGGAATCAGTCTGGTGAACCTTCTCTGTATCCGCTCTATGGCAAGAATGTCTTTCTTCAGATTTGGAGACCAAAACTGTACACAATACTCCAGGTATGGTCTCACCAAAACCCTGTACAACTGTAGTAGAACCTCCCTGCTCCTATACTCAAATCCTTTTGCTATGAATGCTAACATACCATTTGCTTTCTTCACTGCCTGCTGCACCTACATGCCTACTTTCAATGATTGGTGTACCATGACACCCAGGTCTCGTTGCATCTCCCCTTTTCCTAATCTGCCACCATTCAGATAATAGTCTCCCCTCCTGTTTTTGCCACCAAAGTGGATAACCTCACATTTATCCACATTATACTGCATCTGCCTTGCATTTGCCCACTCACCCAGCCTATCCAAGTCACCTTGAACACTCTTAGTGTCATCCGCAAACTTGGAGAGCATCCTCCTCAGCACTGAGCTACCCCACTAGTCACTGCCATTCTGAAAAGGACCCGCTCCTATTCAATACCATGTGCACTAATCCCTTATGTGGGAGATGAAAGTCTGCATATGCAACTAGTTACATCTTCGAAAAATTCTATAAGATTCGTCAGACATGATTTACCTTTCGTAAATCCATGCTGACTTTGTCCAATGATTTCACCACTTTCCAAATGTGCTGCTATCCCTTCTTTAATAACTGACTAGCAGTTTCCCCACTACCGATATTAGACTAACTGGTCTGTAATTCCCAGTTTTCTCTCTCCTTTTTTAAAAAGTGGGGTTACATTAGCTACTCCAGGATCTAAGGAGTTTTGAAAAATTATCACTAATGCATCCACTATTTCTGTGGCTACTTTCTTGAGTACTCTGGGATGCAGACTATCTGGCCCTGGGGATTTATCGGCCTTTAATCCGTTCAATTTACCCAACACATCCCGGCTAACCTGGATTTCACTCAGTTCCTCCATCTTATTTGACCCCCGGTCCCCTGCTATTTCCGGCAGATTATTTATGTCTTCCTTAGTGAAGACAGAACCAAAGTAGTTATTCAATTGGTCTGCCATGTCCTTGTTTCCCATGATCAATTCACCTGTTTCTGACTGCAAGGGACCTACATTTGTTTTAACTAATCTCTTTCTCTTTACATATCTATAAAAACGTTTGCAGTCAGTTTTTATGTTCCCTGCCAGTTTTCTTTCATAATCTATTTTCCCTTTCCTAATTAAGCCCTTTGTCCTCCTCTGCTGGACTCTGAATTTCTCCCAGTCCTCTAGTAGGCTGCTTTTTCTGGCTAATTTGTACGCTTCATCTTTTGTTTTTATACTATCCCTGATTTCCCTTGTTATCCATGAATGCACTACCTTCCCTGATTTATTATTTTGCCAAACTGGGATGAACAATTGTTGTAGTTCATCCATGCAGTCTTTAAATACCTTACATTGCACATCCACTGTCAACCCTTTAAGAATCACCTGCCAGTCTATCTTGGCCAATTCACGTCTCATACCTTCAAAGTTACATTTGTTCAAGTTCAGAACCCTTGTTTCTTACTTAATTATGTCACTCTCCATCCTAATGAGAACTCAACCATATTATGGTCACTCTTGCCCAAGGGGCCACACACAGCAAGACTGCTAACTAACCCTTCCTCATTACTCAATACCCAGTCTAGAATAGCCTGCTCTCTCGTTGGTTCCTCTACATGTTGGTTTAGAAAACTATCCCTTGCATACATTCCAAGAAATCCTCTTCCTCAGCACCCCTGTTCATTTGATTCACCCAATCTATATGTAGATTGAAGTCACCCATTATAACCGTTTTACCCTTGTTGCACGCATTTCTAATTTCCTGTTTGATGCCATCCCCAACTCCACTACTACTGTTAGGTGGCCTGTACACAACTCCCACTAGCGTTTTCTGCCCCTTAGAGTTTCGCAGGTCTACCCATATCGATTCCACATCCTCCAACCTAACGTCCTTTTTATTGCATTAATCTCCTCTCTCACCAGCAACGCTACCCCACCTCCTTTTCCTTTCTGTCTATCGCTCCTGAATATTGAATATCCCTGGATATTCAGCTCCCAGCCTTGGTCCCCCCGGAGCCATGTCTCTGTGATCCCAACTATAGCATAGTCATTAATAGCTATCTGCACATTCAACTCGTCCACCTTATTACGAATGCTCCTTGCATTGAGACACAAAGCCTTCAGGCTTGATTTTACAACACTCTTACTCCTTATACAATTATGTTGACAAGTGGCCCCTTTTGATTTTTGCCCTGGATTTGTCTGCCTGCCACTATTAATTTTCACCTTGCTACCGATTGCTTCTACCCTAATTTTATACCCCTCTTTCTCTCTGCTCACATATTTAAGAAACCCACCACCTCTTATTCTCTGTTTATTATTTTTTTCTTTTATCCCCCCCACCCCCCCTACATGTTGGGTCTGAGTGCTTCCCTTCTCTGCCTCCTGCCTCAGACCCTGTCTACTAGCTTTCTCTATTTGAGTTCCTCCCCCCAACCATTCTAGTTTAAAGTCCCCACAGTAGCCTTTGCAAATTTTCCCGCCAGGATACTGGTCCCCCTCGGCTTCAAGTGCAACCCGTCCTTTTTATACAGTAATATACAGTATAAAAGAAGTAATATATTTGATATGATCAAAACAATTACTTCAACTGACAATTTGATCCATTTCATAAGTGATATGAGCAGAATTAGGCCATTCATTTACTCCGCCATTCAATCATGGCTGATCTATCTTTGTCTCTTCACCCCATTCTCCTGCATTCTCCCCATAACCCCTGACATCCATACTTATCAAGCATCTATCTATCTCTGCCTTAAGAATATCCATTGACTTAGCCTCCACAGCTTTCTGTGGCATTGAATTCCACAGATTCACCACCATCTGACAAAATAAATTCCACCTCATCTCCTTCCTAAATGAACTTCCTTTAATTTTGAGGCTATGGTCTCTGGTCCCAGACTCTCCCACTAGTGGAAACATCGTCTCCACATCCACTCTATTCAGGCCTTTCACTGTTTGGTAAGTTTCAATGAGGAACCCCCTCATCCTTCTAAACTCCGGCGAGTAGAGCCCCAATACCGTCAAACGCTCATCACACGTTAACCCACTCATTCCTGGGATCATTCTCATAAACCTCCTCTGGACCCTCTCAGCATATCCTTCCTCAGATATGGGGCGCAAAATTGCTCACAACACTCCAAATGCAGTCTGACCAGCACCTCTTTGAGCCTCAGCATGACATAGTATTATTGTATTCTAAATACATTTAGTTTATTTACATTAGCAGTCCAACATTCATGCAGAATTATCAGCATCAACTGTTTATCATACTGTCCATTAATCCCTATTTATGAGAAAGGGGGTAGAGGTTGATAGGTTTTTTCTCTGACCAAAGAGTCTGGATTCAGGACATAACATTTGATATAAGAAGCTTGCCTTCTGGACTAATGATTGAGTTTTGTAATTACTAGGAATTCTCTACTCTGGAGAGATGTGGATACTGAGTCTTGCACATATTCAAAGCCCATTTATGGTGCCTTTTGCAACTTTGCTCATTACCCCCACAATTCCTCATTTCCTGATATCATCTTAGGAACCTGAAAGAAATTCAGCTGTTTAGCTATTGAATAATATTCCAAGGCCAAAACCTCTTCTGCAAAGCTGAACATTTTTGGGTCTGTTTGTTACAACTAAATCCTAAATAACCTGGATCTTCTGCATACTTTTCAGATCTTATATATTTAACAGAAGTGTAAAGAATAGAGCAATTAATTATTTAAACACATTCTGCCATACATTGAGATGATAGCCGTTCAATATTTTAATGCCATATATTCTTTTTGGTTCCATATCCTTTTATATTTTCATTAGCAAAAATAAATTGATTTGAATAAAAATATAATTAAAATTTTTGATGGCTTGGGAAATTTCATTGAAATGATTTAAGGAGTTGTACCTCTATAAATTTGCTTCACAGTCAAATTGAAAATAGGGATATTTTGTACATTTTAACAATGTGTTTTTTAATGCTCTTAAGATTCATTATTTGAGAAAATGTTTTGTTTTAGGTTTCTGCAGATGATTACGAAATTAATAATATTGAACTCAAGAGAGATGGACAAAGCCTGGGCATTACGGTTGTTGGTTATGTTGGAGCATCTCAAAGTGGTGAGTTCAGAAATATATGGAGCCATAGATTTATTCAGATTAAAGGGAAGTAAACTGTGATCCAAATCAAAACCTGTAGCCTCACTTTATAGATCTGCACATGCTGATTCATATGTTTCTTTTGATAATTCACACATCTCAAAATTGATGAGTCATTGCTATCCATTCTTTTTGCACATCTTCTTAACAATTTCCAAATCTCTCAAAGCTCAACTCAACTCATTGTACTTTGGTTCACACACTGGGAATTGTAGTAAATTCTTTTCCAATTGCTTAAATTTGGCTTGGGCGATATCTATTCACAATCATCATTACAAAAGTACTTGGTTCTTTTCACTTTGCTCTATTTGTAAACTTGCTGTGCGCACATTGGCAGTTGTATATTCCTACATTACAACAGTGACAAAAGATTAAAAAATATGGAAGTCATGGTAAGAGCTTTGTAATAGCAATACTTTTTAAAATCTTACTCCAGGACCTTATTCTTGATTCCTCTAAGCCTTGTAATCTTTTGACTTGTTCTGCTTTTCATGAAACGCTAATTTATGAGCTAACTCCATTTATTATTTCTCTGTACAAACAGCTGGAAGACCAATGGCAGAAATAATGGTGTTTTCTTTTTCAAATTGCAAATCATCTCAGCATTCCAATCTATGCTTTCAAAGTGGTTCTTAAATTACTGAACAAAATTAATGTTCATCAATCACTCTTGAATTGGTCCCTTTATTAGATGCATAGTTCAATAGTTTAGATTTTTTTCTAATTGCATCGCTTGGATCTTAAATTAGGCCATTACTTGGTTGATACTTTTGGGTAACTGAAATCTATTGTGCAGTAACGTAAAACTTTCAGCAAACATATTTCTTGGATGAGATATTAAATGTCCGTGTCTGCTTTCTCAGTGAAAATAAGTCAATACGTTGTTGGAACAGAATTGGGCCATTCGCCCCATCGAGTCTACTCTGCCATTCAATCATGGCTGATCTATCTTTCCCTCTCAATCCCATTCTCCTGCCTTCTCCACATAACCTTAGACACCCTTACAAATCAATCTCCACCTTAAAAATAGTCATTGGCCTCCACAGCCTTCTGTGGAGGCAAATGGAGTTCTTATATCTTTCAGAACATATTTCCAGACTTGCAACTGAATAAAGATGACCATGTTATTTATTTTATTGCTGTTGATGAAAACCTGCTTAGTTGTGATACTGACTTTTCAAAAGTATTCTTTGTGTGCATTTTAGGGCTTTCTTGTGAAAAATATTTAATTTAAGTTGATTAACTTTTCATAGTTCCTGCTGAGAAAGCTGCTTTCTCTAAGAGGGAAGTATTTTTTCTTATGGATGTAGTTTCCCGTAGGAGAAACAGGCTAATATTTAAGAATGGTTCTTCTTATAATTGTGACCCATTGATGGAGTGCAGAGATGCTTTGCAATTTGAAAACCACCAGTATTTCTGCCACTGGTCTTGCAGTGATTTACACCCATAGCTTTATTTTGTTTGTAAAATCTTGATTAGAGTCCCACAAGAAAAATAACATTGTTATTGTGAGTTTGAAACTCTGTCGCCCAGAACCCTCTTTCCCTTATTAACACAATCGCCTTTATAACATGATTTCTTAGGAATGCAACCATTGTGTAATAACAGAATTAGCTGTATATAATAAGGGCCCATACTTGAATTTTGTAATTGTTCAGAGAACAAGTGAGTTGCCACAATTCGTTTTGGCGAACGATCACCGTTTCATTTCATAACTTGTTTTACCAACCATCACAGGTTAATATGATCACGTATTTTGGACATTTTGGATCACGTATGACAACACTGAGCTGTCTTTCCAGAGTACTTTTAATGTAATATAATATTTCTAGACACTCCACTGAAATGTTATCAAAAAGGATTAGAAATATCCTATGTTCTTGGTCATGTTACATTATATGACCATGAATACTTGATAGCTTTGTCAAACCATTAGATTTTTAGAAGATTTACAATTGGGGATAGAGTATGACAAGCATTGATATTGAGAGCAGAATTCCAAATTTTAGGGGCTGAGCTGCTAAGGCCTGTATGGATGCAAATAACATTGGATATGTGTAAGTGGCTAGAAATGCTGGTGAAATTATTAATCAGAATGATTCAATACTATAATTTACAGATACCTCTGGAATTTTTGTGAAAAGCATAATACCAGGGAGTGCTGCAGAACAAAGTGGATGTATTCACGTTCAAGACAGGATCATTGCTGTGAGTAACATTTTACATGAATTGTAATTGTTCGTATTTGCTAATAATTCTCATATTGAATGGATAGTCTCTTCTTCATAGTCTCCCAAATAATTTAAAAACATTATTAGAGATGCCCAACCTTTTGAAACACTTTAGACAAGCTGCGTAAATTACACATGACCTCTAGAGTCATAACTTAAATGACTTCTGTTGAGTCTAATTTGTTCCTGCATATCCTGAACACTTATACAGTATCCTCTTCACTGCAGAATTATTTTCTTCCTTTGATAGCTTTTGGTTAACTTTGTAATTCAAGTATACAACCAGGGCCTCAGGATCAAACCAGAATGGCAAATTTACTCACATCACAATGGCAAAATTCAGGCTTATGATACTTTTTATTTTGCATTTGCAGTTTTAATTCCTGAGGTATGTGGAGTTTTATTTTCATTTTCATTTTGTAGGTTGATGGAGTCAATATTCAGGGATTTACGAATCAAGAAGCAATTGATGCTTTACGAAACACTGAAAAAACTGTCAACCTTACATTAGCAAGGAAGAAGATGTGCAATAACTACGAATACTTTGGAAATGGTAATTTATATTGTACTTTCAACTTGCATGAGATGTAACTGTTTAAAGAAATTCCAAATATTTCACTACTATCTTTTATAAAGAGAATTCAATGGACAAAAAGATGTTCTATTAAATTATAGTAACTAGATATAATGCAAATGAAATATTTTTTTAATCAAAAATGATCATTTAATTATTGTCATAAAATAATACAATTAACCATAAGCTCACTTGAAAACAATTAATTTGTCAGTTTTGGAAATTCTGCAGAATGTATCACACATTAAGATGTCACTTTTGTTTAATCATTTTGGTCAATTAATCTTTATTGCCACATGCACAGTGAATTTTCTTTTGCATACAGTTCAGTAAAGTATTGCCAGATCCAAGCACAATCCCCGATTAGTATAAAGTGTACAGCAATAGTCCACTGAGACCGACCACATGCAAGAGTCGCCAGCTTTTGGCGCCATTTTCCAAGTCTAGTCTGGTCTGCACACTGGGTCTTCTGGAGCGGTGAGCTCGAGGCGAGCCCAAGGCTGCTTCAAGGCCTCCAGCAAACTGTCGTCCCTCTCCTTGTCCAGCCACCTTTATCATTTGTGCACTTAATCTGTGCATTTAAAAACGGTTCCAAATTCTTTCAGTAGATATCTACTTCTTTTGTTAACAAAGTGTTGGCTCAGTCTACAATCCCATAGCGGAGAAAGAATTATTGAATTAATGATATATTCAGCCTATTGTGTCCACACAGGCCAAACATTGATTCTAGATTAATTTTACTTTCAAGGTCGTGATCCTGAGCTATGATATTTCTTTATATGTAATGTCGATGTAGATTAGGTTATGGGATTGGAGTCTTGCAAGAGGGTGGGTGATGGAAGGATGTGGTTCCCTACCATGAGAAATGTAAGAGCAGTGGTATAGTTACATTGATATATGCATCTTGCATCTGAATCATCTTAATTAAAGTATGATAAGTGAAATTGTATGTTACCTTTACTTATAGTGGTTTAAACATCACTTTCAAAAAACATCAAGTCAGAACAAGAGGTACAGATCATAACATTAACAAATGGAACAGATGTATTACAAACCAGCAATTAATAAAGCTTTTATTTAATAAAAATGAAACCTGTAAAATATATTATTTTTCAAATGATTCTTTATCTGTTACATTGAGGATGGTATTGAGGCTGCTTCCTGCACCGTGTAAAACTTGACATTTCATTAACATCACCACAAATTTCCACCTTTCAAATTCACTTAGATTATCTGGATACTCTGACACCTCTCTCCCGTTTCTCAATCTCTCCGAGTCCAGCACAGGCTTCCGCATCTACCATGACTACACTTTCTCTCCTCCTGTCTCTTGCGAGGAAGCCATCCCTTATGCTCAGTTGCTTTCTGTCTCTGCATCTGCTTCTAAGAGGTTTTCTGCTTGTGCATCTGAGATGTTCCCTTTCTTCAGTAAGCATGAAGTCTCCCCTACAATTGTGTGTGTGTGGCCCCTCACTTGTGACTGCTCCGTGCCGTGCAATTCAGCTAACAACCCCTACCCCCCTACTTCCCCACTTCACCAACCTCTGTCCTCTTCCACTCGTGTCTTTCCCTCATCCTCCTTTACTTCATTTCTCATCACTTCCTTACCTGGCACCCTTTTGTCTCCATTTCCCCATCAGCCTTTATTACTATCTCCACCCATCTGTAAATCACCCCTCACCTGTACCCACCTATCACTTTTTTCCCCTCACCCCAACCTCTCTTTACCAGCTTTCCCCACTTTATGTCTGAAGAAGAGACCCAACCTCAAAATTGTTCGTTCTTTTCCCACCACTGATGGTGCCTAACCTGCTGAGATCATCCGGCAGTTTATTTATTGCACAAAATTCCAGCATCTGCAGTCTCTTGTGTCTCCAATTAGCCCTCATCCTGATTGCTCTGAACTCAAAACATTCATTAAAAAGGCCTTTCACTATATAATAAGATAAAAATCATATTCTATGAAATCATGGAAATAAAAGGAATCATATATTTTTCATCATGTATTATTATTGTTCAATTCTTGAATTAGTGCATTTGTTTCTCTTTAAGCAGAGTAATGTTTAAAATTATACAGGTTTGATTTTCATTGGTAAGGAATCTTCCATCAAATTATGTCGTCTAACATGTAATGCAAAATGCATTTTCAGTAAATGTCTCTCACAGAGTTTCGTTAGGAAATGGAATGTGAACTCAAAGCAATGCAAGATTTTTTCAAAATATTCTAATTATATCAAGACATTCACAATGCCGAAGCTAAAAGTAAATATGTTATTGTTTTTTTTTCAGTAGAACGTGATAATGTAACACACGTGACAAATGCACTTATCACTGAAGGCAGCTTTTATTCTACAGTTGAAGGGCAAGAAAATGCACACGCAAAGAAGCAGGAATGCAAAATTGATGGTATGTGCAGTTTATCCACTGGTATGAGTGTAAAATTTGTTGTTGACATCATAGTGATAAATTGGAGTATACTAAGTGATCTCAGTACTGTTGGACATTCATTGTCAGGAACACTACAGTTGGCAAACCTGTCAAGAGTGCATGCAAAGCACTCGAGTTAATTGTTGGATCAATAAAACTCAGAAGAAAACAAAGCTAAATTTATTTAAAACTATGTAGATCGCACAGACGTTACACAATTGTGTTTTTCATTTTCCTTTTTTTAAAAGAACAAGCGAAAATCTAGTGCTCTGATAAGGTAATAAATTGTAGTATCCCCCCCCCCCCCCACAAACCCATGGGAAGTCCTGAATCACAATAACTCAAAATGGAGAAAGAGCATTTGTGATGCCACTGTAAACCTCCAGTCCCTTTGTTGAGACGATGCAGGAGCTCAGTGGAGATGGCAAAAAGAGCTCAGCTCTTCCAAAACTCTGCTTCCACATGCCCCATTTTATGGCTCGCCTGTGGCAATGTCTGGATCTCGTGTGGGCCTTATCAGCTACCTCAGAACATACAGAACTGGATTATTAGCAAACCATCCATGGGATTGCAGAGGAAAAAAAAATCAAGATTATTATGAGAGATTTTATCTGCAATAAGGATATGGATAAATAGGCCTTGCTAATAAAATGTATCATTGGATGTAATTACCAGAATTTGAAGAGTTGGGGCAGAGAGATTTTGGAGAATTTGAATTCCAATTTTATTTTGGTGAAATTGGTAACTTTTGTTTCCAGTCTTGACTGATGTAAGGCTTGTAATTACTGCGTGATGAACTGAACTTTCTCTAACGCTTGACTGGATGTTGTGGTGCACTTTTCTTAGCGAAGGCCTTCGAGGACCATTTGACGGCATTTGTGACTACTTAACATTCAAAACTACAAATTATCACATTTTTATTGCCAACTTACATTTTGCTATTGTGACTTTTGAATGATCGAGTTCCAAAAGCATAGCCAGTGAAATATTGTGCCTTTTGATAAAATGTGGCAGGATAAATTGCGGAACTTTTTGCATACAGGTTCATTGTGATAAATTTAAATCATTTTATGTAGATTTTCGGATTGTCTCGTTAAATAATTACATGATGTCTGATTTATTTTATCTAATTTCTATATATTACCTGCTTAAGAAATTGAGTGCCACCTAGATCCACCCAAATTAATCTGTGTTTTAAAGGATTCAAGTATTAGCATAAATATGGCTTGTATTCTCTGGCTTTTATTCTGTTGTGTTTAAGATCTCAAAGTGAACTAATTGTAGTTTAATTACTTAGAAATCAAAAGATTTAATACAGAGAAACAGTTTTTTCACGTTGGAGAACATTGGTATAACATTGGAGAACATTGGTATAACATTGGTCCCCTTCTGCAGAACATCTTTTGCTCAAACTGCCTTTTCAGTAAAAGGGACCAAATTATGGAACTCACTGCCAGACAACTTGAAATGTATCCCTACATATGTCACATTCAAAAGAAACACAAAATTGTGGCTAATTCAACAACAATCTTGTTCTCATATTTAGTTTTTACACTGTACTCTCTCTGTATGTCTTTTTCTCTTTTCCACTTTTTATCTCATTTCCATTTCCATTTTCCTATTTTTAATAATTTTAATCTGTATTATCATTTTTAACCAAAAGCCCTACTAGGGACAACTGTTGCAAATTAGCTTTGGCTAAAAACACTATGATGCATACATCAGATGACTGTTTCAAGTGTATCTATGTTTTTGTATCTGTCCCTATTTAAATAAACCTTAATTAAAAAAAAAAAAATCGTACAACTCTAACTCAATTATTCTGAAGTGAAATGTGGACGCACCTTTTTACTAAGGGGAAATACTAAGTTCTCTTATAAAGCCCTGAGGAAGCTCAATGGGTTAAAATGTTTAGGATTAAGATGGTAGATTTTTATTTGGTGGTAGGTATTAAAATATGTTGATCAACAGTGAGCGAATATAGGGTCGAGACCCTTCTTCAGACTGAGAGTCAGGAGAGAGGGAAGTGGTATGAAAAGGTATAGAACAAATCAAAGCCAGCGCCAAATTAAAGATGGCCTAGGAGCCCACAATGGTCAATTGTTGGCTCTGGAGAAGGTGATAACAAAGAAATAATTGGAATGCATACACTCAGTACGCCTTGGCCTACGCAATCTCCCAGTTGCCAAACATTTTAACTGCCCTTCCCAATCCCATACTGACATTTCTGTCCTGGGCCTTCTCCACTGTCAGAGTGAGCCCACATGCAAATTGGAAGAACAGCACCTCATATTTCGCATGGGCAGTTTACAACCCAATGGTAAGCATATTGATTTCTCTAATTTTGTAACCTTTGAATTTCCTCTCTCTTTCTATCCTTTCCCCACCATAGTTGTCTTGTTAGTCTCACTGTTCTTATCTCTTCATTATCAGCTCCACAGCCAACAATTGACCATTGTGGGCTCCTAGGCCATCTTTGATTTGATGTGGGGTTTGATTTCTTCTGTACCTCTTCATACCTCCAGTTTCCCTCTCCCCTGACTCTCAGTCTGAAGAAGGGTCTCGACCCAAAATGTCACCTATTCCTTTTCTCTAGAGATGCTGCCTGATCTACTGAGTTACTCCAGCATTTTGTGTCTATCTTTGAAGAAAGACCTATGCTCTCCTATTGTTCTGAAGATGACTATCTGTATGCCAGAGAACTAGCTGTAGCTGGAGATAGATGTCTTGATTGGGAACAGTGATAATGGAACTGAAGGAAAGGCAGTTCCAGTGAGGGGGGTTGCAAAGGACTGATGATGCAGTGTGGTGCATTTCAACAAACTGAAGATTATAGTGAAAACAATAAATCAGAAACTCAGTGTGCAAACTGCATTGATGACTTTAAATTGGTGAGGTAGAGTGAGGAAATATGAGTTAATTCATACAATCATGGGAGATGTTCGAGTTTGGGAACATGGGTCAAGGGTGATGGGTCATGGCACAAAGGCTTTGCAATAGTCACATCAGGAGAAGAATAACTATTGAGAAGGCATGATGATGCTCAGACTGCTGCTGGTCCATGGTTCCTAACTGAACTATTTATTTATGTGTGGTAGATGCAGAAAGATTACAGTTTCCTTTAGTTTTCTCCACAATAACTATCAACGAATAAATAACTATTCGGTATTAAAAGCCAATTAATGGAACTTGCATGTTACACATATTAACATTTGGTTTTCTAATCCAAGTCATGACCTATGACATACTGATTATAACAGGAAGAGAATGCCTTATTTTACAGCACTGACCTTGAAAACAATTATTGCATATGACTAAGAGAGAGAGAGAAAACCAGAAAAACTCCTTAAACCAAGGAGTTTAAAAAAATTTAACATGGATGAGCGTTATAAACAGTTTGAGTATCAATGATCACTGAAATGTCATTTAGTGCTCTGAATCTTTTCTTTAAATATTGCTCAAAAAAGGAATTTTATACTTAAAATACAGCTCCTAGTTGGGATCATCAGTTGGGCAACGTCGCTTCATGCCATCTAACCCTATCAAACTGTCTGACGTGCAACAAAGGGCTTATAATGGTCGTAAGAATACTTGAATTGATATAAATGTCAAGATAGCATTATTAGAGCGGAAGAATGATTTTGAACTGTAAGCTGTATTAAAGATCATGTTACAGTCTGGATAAATTAAACAAGACAAGCTATTATACCTGCCAACTGTACAAACACAATGTACTTTTGCATTGTACAGAAATGCTCCTCAGATAACAATGCGCTTTGTCACTAATTATTTCCCTTGGGGACAATACTGTTAAAACACAGAACAGTTTGAAAGTTTTCTTTTTACATTCAGAGGATTAGGTAATTTATAGGCTTTAACTTGCTCCAGGAGGTTAATGAAAAGCAGTCATTTTTGTTAGATCCACTCATGCCCTTGATGTTTTCTGCCACGTCGCTGAGGGAGTGTGCTAAGAAAATTGAGTAAGGAAAATTGAACATCTGAATCAACACCTGGACAGATAGGCATGCAATTGTATATGTCCTTTATCAATCAGATTGAAGGATTATGACTAGCAGTGTAACTACTGAAAAGTGAGTGTAAATTAATTAAAGAAAGGCTGGTCTTTCCCCATGGTGGGGAGAAAGGGAAAAGAAAAAGTAAAAAAAAGAGAGCCTTTTAAACTTGATTTTATTTAAAAAATTGAAGCAATTAAGACCTGAACCCTTCACATAGATTAATTATCAGTGCCAGGGAGATTTCATGGCTCTTAGCACATTGTTAATTTCATATCTGACATCTGAGAATTTAAATAGTATCCAACAGGCTCCTTTATCATCTCAACTTTAATTCCTTAAGGTCTTTTGTTCATATTTATCATGTAAGTGCATCCTGTATCCACTGTTTTGCAATGGTGAGGGCAAACGTAAGGAGCTACAGTGCATTCAGAAAGTATTCAGACTCCTTCACTTTTTCCACATTTTGTAATGTTACAGCCTTATTTTAAAAATGGATTAAATTCTTTTTTTTTTTAAATCATCAATCTACACACAATACTGCAGAATGAAGAAGCAAAAACAGGTGTTCAGAAAAATGTGCAAAGTATTTAAAAATAAATAACTGAAATATCACATTTACATAAGTATTCAGACCTTTTGTTATGACATTGAAAATTGAGCTTAGGTTCATTGAGCTTCTGTTTCCATTGATTATCCTTGTGATGTTTCTACAACTTGATTGAAGTCCACCAGTGGTAAATTAAATTGATTAGACATGATTTTGAAAGGCACACATCTGTCTGTGTAAGTTGACAGTGCATTGGCAGAGCAAAAATCAAGCCATGAAGACGAAGGAATTGTCCATAGACTTCCTTGACAGGATTGTGTCGAGACACAGGTCTGGGGAAGTGTATAAAACAATTTCTGCAGCATTGCAGGTCCCGAAGAGCGCAGTGGCCTCCGCCATTCTTAAATGGAAGAACTGGAACCACCAGGACACGTCATAGTACTGGCCGCCTGGCCAAACTGAGCAATCGAGGGAGAAGGGCCTCGGTCAGGGACGTGATCAAGAACCCGATGGTCACTCTGACAGAGCTCCAGAGTTCCTCTGTGGAGATGGGAGAACCTTCCAGAAGGACAACTATATCTGCAGCACCCTACCAATCAGGCCAGGCAGAAGCCACTCTTCAGTAAAAGGCACATGACAGCCCGCTTGGAGTTTGCCAAAAGACACCTAAAGGACTTTCAGACCATGAGAAACAAGATTCTCTGGTATGATGAAAACAAGATTGAACTATTTGGCCAGAATGCAAGCAGGGAGGTTCTACTTCAGTTGTATAGGGTCTTGGTGAGACCACACCTGGAGTATTGCGTACAGCTCTGGTCTCCAAATCTGAGGAAGGACATTCTTGCCATAGAGGGAGTGCAGAGAAGGTTCACCAGACTGATTCCTGGGATATCAGGACTGTCTTATGAAGAAAGACTGGATAGACTTGGTTTATACTCTCTAGAATTTAGGAGATTGAGAGGGGATCTTATAGAAACTTACAAAATTCTTAAGGGGTTGGACAGGCTAGATGCAGGAAGATTGTTCCCGATGTTGGGGAGTTCCAGGACAAGGGGTCACAGCTTAAGGATAAGGGGGAAATCCTTTAGGACCGAGATGAGAAGGACTTTTTCCGCACAGAGAGTGGTGAGTCTCTGGAATTCTCTGCCACAGGAGGTAGTTGAGGCCAGTTCATTGGCTATATTTAAGAGGGAGTTAGATGTGGCCCTTGTGGCTAGGGGGATCAGAGGGTATGGAGAGAAGGCAGGTACGGGATACTGAGTTGGATGATCAGCCATGATCATATTGAATGGCAGTGCAGGCTCGAAGGGCCGAATGGCCGACTCCTGCACCTAATTTCTATGTTTCGATGTCATGTCTGGAGGAAACCAGGCACCGCTCATCACGGTGAAGCATGGTGGTAGCAGCATCAAGCTTTTCAGTGGCAGGAACTGGAAGACTAGTCAGGATCGAGGGAAAGATGAACGGAGTAAAGTACAGAGAGATCCTTGATGAAAACCTGCTCCAGAGCGTTCTGGACCCGAAGTATTCAGAGGGGTATGAATACTTTCTGAATGCAATGTATGTTTGCAGATGTACCTGTGGACTGGCATATCTTCGATAACAACTTTTTTCAGATCTTTGTTTATCTGTACCTTTGTCCTTGTGCAAGGTTACTGTGTTTGCACAAAAAATATTCAGATAACTATTAATCCAAGATTTTGTCAGCAAATTGTGGGTAATAGTGTTCAATATTGCATTGTGCTTTTCTCTGATTAAATGTTATAATAATTCTTTGTTGCTAGGTTTTAAACAATTATTACAGAATATTTCCCTGAGAGGATAATGTCTATTATATCTTTAGTATCTATAGATGGGAACTTGCATATTTGTGTAACAGAAATGAATTAGTTGATTATGCTATTTATATAATATAATTAAAAGGGTTCATTATACTGTCCACTTTTGCAGTCAATGAGAATGTAGTTGCTGATTTGATTCATCAAAGAACTCTGGATCTGCAATAGATGGATGTAAGATATCAAAAGTTAAAGTAGAGGCCAGTCACCTAACTCTAAAAGAGAGACACAAAAAGCTGGTGTAACTCAGCGGGTCAGGCAGCATCTCTGGAGAAAAGAAATAGGTGACATTTAGGCCTACTTCATACTGAAGAAGGGCCTCAACTCGAAACTTTTCTTTTCTCCAGAGATGCTGTCTGACCCGTTGAGTTACTGCAGCATTTTGTGTCCATCTTCAGTGTAAATCAGCATCTGCAGTTCCTTCCTATACTTAACTCAAAAATATGCACAAAAATAATTTCAATCACTAAAAATGGTTTAATCTTTCCCAGATGTTTGATTTGAAAAAAATAATTTTTTGTCACATTGAAATTCCTCTAACTCCCACTTTATGGAAACCAGCAACTTCAGGAAAGGTTAGGGAAGAAAACAATAGCTCAGAAAATATTAATTTCGCAAAGGAATAAATACACAATTCTGAAATTACTTATGAGCAACGAACAAAACATTGTACCTAAATATTGTGTTAGCAATTCATTCACTGTAGAAGTTGTTGTTTATTGTGATTCCTGCAGGGTTTGTAAAACTTCTGCAATTTGACTGTGTGCATTCTATGTTCTGGTCTGTGGGTGCATGTCAACCATGATCCTGTATTATCTTAATCAGGTAGTCAAATCTAAAAGAGAAAGCATGTTGCATTAGAATCTTTTTTAACCTTTGCATTACAATTTACTTTTAGAACCCAAACTATAGAACAGTAGGGCAGAGGAACAGGCCCTTTGGCCCATGTCTGTGCTGAAGATAGTGTCAAACTAAACTAATGCCTTCTGTCTGAACATGTTCCATATCCCTCCAATCCCTGCACATTCATGTGCCTATCTAAAAGTCTCATCAATGCCTCAATTGTATCTACTTCGACCACTTGGCAGGGTGTTCCAGGTACCTACCACCCTCTGAGTAAAAAAAATTGCTTCGCAATGGAATTGATCTATCTGTCCTGACCTGAAACATTGTCTGTCCATTGCCTTCACTTTTGCTGACTGACCCACTGAAATCCTCAGAACTTTGTGTTTTGCTCAAAATTCTAGTACCTGCAGTTTTGTATTTCTACATTTTCATCCAAGTAGTTGTAATAGTATACTGTATAAAACAAACAATTGATATCCAAGCACCGATCCCTGCGGAGCATTACTGGTCACAGAACTCTAGCTGGAAAATCACCCTTCCACCGCTTCCCTCTATCTTCTATGGGTTAGACAATTCTGAATCCAAATTAGCAAGTAGCTGTGGGTTGAATGCACCTTAACCTTATGGACCAGCGTACCACGAGAGACTTGCAAGAAGATTTTCTATGCTCAAGTCAATTTACTATTATATTGAGTGTGAGGGCAAGGTTTATTTCAAGGGATGTTATTATGTTTGACAGAACCACAGAAAGTGTGATTTATTCTTGGTATTTGTTCTACTTTAGTGTGTTTTGACTGTATGAGTTCCGTGTATAGAAGTACAGAAAGGTCGATAATAATGGTTTGGATAGTCACTCATAGAGCATATTTGCCACCATTAATAGTTTCACATTTTCATTCTTTGATCCATGTTTTGGTCCCTTTGTTCACTGGAAGAATAAAGGTTTTAGAATCAGCTCAGTAACTGTTCATATATTGCACGGCTATTGCCCATATTCTTCATTTAAGATCGGAAATAGGAATAGCCACTCATTCATTTGAGGTATAAACCAGCAACTGAAGTTCCTTTTAATCACATTAAATTAAGGTGTTCTTTTGCTCTTTTAGGTCATGGTTGTTGAGCTAATCTGATAATCTTAATTAAATGCTTTGTTTCAGATTCAGGGACAGTTTCTTCCCTGCAGTTATCAGGCAACTGAACCATCCTATGACCAACTAGAGAGCAGTCTTCACCTACCAGCAACCTCATTGGAGACCCTTGGACTATCTTTAGTTTGACTTTATTGGACAGGTTTGGGAACTAAGGAGTAAACTAGAAAAGGAGATCAGAAGGGCAAAAAGGGGCCAGGAGATAGCTCTGGCGGGTAGCGTAAAAGACAATCCCAAAAGATTTTATAAATACATTAGGGGGAAAGGGGTAACTAGAGAGAGAGAGTGGGACCTCTCAGGAATTAAAAAGGTCACCTCTGTGTGGAGCCACAGGAGATGGGCAGGGTCCTCAATAAGTATTTCTCCTCTGTATAAAGTAAAGTAAGTAAAAGTAAAGTATCCCTTATTGTCATTCAGACCTTTCGAATGGAGGAAATTGGAGCAGTCACTGGAGGTGTCATGAGAGCAGTCAGGGTTACCATCGAGGAAGTACTGAAGGTACTGACGTGTTTGAAGGTAGACAAATCTCCGGGGCCTGATCATATATATCCGAGGACATTGCAGGAAACTAGGGAGGAAATTGCAGGAGCCCTGGTTGAAATTAACGCGTCGTCCTTAAATACAGGAGAGATGCCAGAGGATTGGAGGGTGGCAAATGTTGTGCTTTGTTTCAAGAAGAGCTGCAGGGAAATTGCTGGGAACTATAGGCCGGTGAGCATAACATCTGTAGTTGGTAAGTTACTGGAGAGTATTCTGAGGAATAGGATATACAGACATTTGGATGGGCAAGGGCTGATTAAGGACAGTCAGCATGGTTTTGTATGTGGGAGGTCAAGTCTCACAAATCTGATTGATTTTTTTGAAGACGTGAGCAAAAAGGTTGATGAAGGCAGAGCTGTAGATGTTGTGTACATGGACTTTAGTAAGGCTGCATGGTCAGCTGCTCTGGCAGGTTAGATCTCATGGGATCCAAGGAGAGATAGCTGAATGGATAGCAAATTGGCTCCATGGAAGGAAGCAGAGGGTGATGGTGGAAGGTTGCTTCTCAGAATGGAGGCCTGTGACTAGTGGTGTGCCACAGGTTTCGATTCTGGGCCCGTCCGTTACTGTTTGTTATCTACATCAATGATTTGGATGAGAACATACAGGGCAAGTTTGCTGATGATACAAAAGTTAGTGGTTTTGCAGACAGTGAAGATGGTTGTGAAAGATTGCAGCAGGATCTGGATCGATTGGCCAGGTGGGCAGAGGAATGGTTGGTGGAATTTAATATAGAGAAGTGAGAGGTGTTGCATTTTGGGACGTCGAACAAGGGCAGGACCTACACAGTAGTGTTGTAGAGCAGAGGCATCTAGGAATACAAGTGCATGGTTCCATGAAGGTCGAGTCGCAGTTAGACAAGGTAGATCAAAAAGGCTTTTGGCACTTTGGCCATCATCAGTCAGAGTATTGAATATAGAAGTTGGGAGGTCATATTGCAGTTTTATAAGACGTTTGTGAGACCGCATTTAGAATATTGTGTTCAGTTCTGGGCACCATGTTATAGGGAAGATATTGGCAAGCTTGAAAGTGTTCAGAAAAGATTTACGAGGATGTTGCCAGGACTAGAGGGTGTGAGCTATAGGGAGAGGTTGAGTAGTCTGGGTCTCTATTCCATGGAGCGTAGGAGGATGAGGGGAGATCTTATAGAGGTATACAACATCATGAGATAAATAAATCGGTTAGATGCACAGAGTCTTTTACCCATAGGAAAATAGAGGACAAAGGTTCAAGGTGAAGGGGAAAAGATTTAATAGGAATCTGAGAAGTAACTTTTTCACACAGAGGCTGGTGGGTATATGGAACAAGCTGCCAGAGAAGGCAGTTGAGGCTGGGACTATCCCATCGTTTACGAAACAGTTGGACAGGTACATGGATAGGACAGGTTTGGAGTGTTATGGAGCAAACGCAGGCAAGAGGGATTAGGATAGCTGGGATATTGTTGGCTGGTGTGGGCGAGTTGGGCCGAAGGGCCCGTTTCCACACTGTATTCATCTATGACTCGATGACTAAACTCTATTCTCGTTCTCCTGCATCTGTACATTGTTGACAGCTTGATTGTAACTATGTATAGTATTTCCGCTGACTCGAAAAACGCAACAAGAATACTTTTCACTGTACCTCAATACACATGACTATGGACTAAACTAAAAAAAGGCAACTACCTTGCACTTGAGGAAATAAAGATTGTTATGTAATGTCAATATTTATGAGATATTAAAATGTAAGAATTTTCCTTTTTGTTGTTAGTTGGGATCATCATCTAAATTATGTTAACCTTAAGCATAGGTTTTCAAAGCAGAAGGCTTTGTTCACAAATTACTTGATGTAACTAATGTTCATTTGGAGAGCTTTTCGAAATGTTTTGATTGACGCTTTGAAAGAACTGAAACATATGCACTTAGAAGCAATTGGACATTAAATGATTATGGCAATTGAGTTTTTTAGCTGGACCATCAAGGTATGGTCTATTTGACAGGCATGTGGTCTCGATTGTTATCTTTTTTTAATAAATAAGTTGAACAAGTACCATAAAACCTCCCAATGTCCTAAACTATTTAATGATGTGACTGTGTAAAAGAGAGCAATCTTTGTGAAATTCCACCCATTATTATTCAGCTCTTTGGTTTACTTTAACTAGATCTGTAGTGGATGGGCTAAAAAAATGATGGTTGGCAGTTAGCATGGATAAATTAAAAAAAATAGAAAAGCACAGTATTGCGGATGAATTTTGACATTTCATTGTAAGTATCAAATTAAGTCAGTGTGAAGCCTATGGCAGGTGAGAATAAAATACTGGTATGTTTTTCATTGAACTTGATCTAGAATCACCTCTTAAATAAGTTTGCAATTTAAGCACAATATTAAACTACTATTGCATATGGTCACATGTATTAGAGACTACAGTGGTTCAGGTTAGACACTTGGAAATGCAGATGCTGGTTTACAAAATAAGACAAAATGCTGGAGTAATTCAGCAGGTCAAGCAGCATCTCTGGAGAACATGGAAATGAATACAGGTTATAGTGCAGCAATGGCATCATCCCATGGTCACAGCATGCAACTACAGGGTCACTGGGACAAATTTAAGTGGGGATTCTCAGTAATAGTAATTTACATAGGTATTTCAATGTTATATGTTGGCAAATAGTGATATAATCTTCAGGTAAAAGTAAGATTTTTATATAAGAAGCATCAACATCTTATCTGAAAATACATCAATAAACTTAACTTATTTTTACTTATGCTCTAATACCCCTCAAACCGCTTAATTTTAACCTTATGGTTGCACACTTTATCCTTTCTTTGCTCAAGACAGAATATAGGAACAGAAGAAACATGAGCAGTGGTTGTCTATTCGTCTACTAGAGCCTGTTCTACTATTCAGTAAGATCATGATCAGGCACGTGCCGTGAGTAATTACTCAGGGTAGGCACTCAGTCCACTAAAAAAAATATTAACCGCGCATGCGCAGATTGTTCGCTCCATTAAATAAATAAATAAATAAAAACTGACATTTCAATTTGCCCAAGGCTTCCTTGTCCTAGACTAATTGGGGGAACAGTTCCTTTCACAGCGTGTGGAGAGTCTGTGTCAGGGGTAAAGTTGTGGGGAGGGCAAGAGTGTTGAGAAAGAGGGTGTCGGGGATAATGGCAGAAACTCACTCACTGACTGCTGCCGCAGTTCTCCGGGCACGAAGCCCCCGCACTGTAGCTGGGGATAGAAGCAGCTCGGGTAGCTACGAGCGGCCGCCGGTACCAGACAGCAGAACTGGCCGCCACTTCAGCGCCTTCTGCCGGCCCGCTCACCTCTGGCAGTGCTCTCCGTCGGAACACCTGTCACCTGCCGTTCGCTGACTTTGCTCATGTCAGCGGCTTCCTGCAAATCCTTAAATTCCCACAGCTGAGTAACCTCAATCGCGCTGTCGGAATTTAAGGACACGAGTGAAGCCAGCGAGCGGCAGGAGAGTGGTTTGTAGATGGAGAGTTGCCAGAGGTGAGCGGGGACCGGCGGAAGGAGCTAAGGTGGCGGCTGTTTCCGCTGTCCGGCCCGGCAGCCACTCAGCCACCCGAGCTACTTCTCCCCCCCCCCCCCCCCCAAAATGTGGTGGCATTCCATGCCTCAGTGCAAGGAGCATCGCAAGTGGCATTATCCCGATCCCCTCATTGATAACATTCATGCCCTCTCCGCAACCTTACCCCAGGCCAGACTCCCCAAACACTGTGAAAGGAGCTCTTTCCCCCCCCCCCCCCTCCCACACACCCACACAAAAAAATAAACACAAAATGTACTTACCACATTATTGGTACACAAGCTCCATTCTTCTCTCTTTGTTACCTAACATACATTTAAAACATTGACAAACCATATTTGAAAACCCCGCCAAGAAACTTGCTCTGCGCTTGCGCAGTAGACCGATGCGCATGCGCAGTGCTGCAAAGGCAGAATTTCTGCTGCCTTCAGCCCCGCTTGTCATTGACGGCTTCAGGCAGCGCTGACGGCACGTGGGCTGCACAGAGCTTCCCGTGTTACAAGCGCTGCGGATGAAAGGCATGGAGAATTATGCCTACCTAAGAGATCGATCTCTTACATAGGCATAATTCTCCCATGCCTTTACTATTTATATTTAGTTATTACCATGTTATAATTTTAGTCAGGATAGGCAGTGCCTACCTTGCCTACCCTGACGGCACGTGCCTGATCATGACTGATCCATTTCGTACCTCTCTGACATTTTCACGCATTGCCCCATACCCTACAACTCCAGTAATTAAAGTATATATCTCTACTTTGAATAGAATCAATGATTCTCAATTGCAGCAGAGGATTTTGTAGTTGCACTCCATTAAAACAGTTTTTGTAAGGTAATCCACTTTGGATGAATTTTCTTTTGCCACACAAAATACCAGGCTGATTTCCGTGGAAAAAGTGAAGGGGTCTGAATACTTTCTGAATGCATTGTAACTCAACATTAGGCCCTAGAAACTAAATTGAGGAAAGATTAGCTGTTGTGCGTTTGGATCAATAAACTCTCAATAGTTCATAGATCAATTTTAGCAGCCAGTTTAAAATACAAGAGAATATTTAGTCTTGCAAAGAACCCCAAATGCTCCATGCTAAGGATGAGTATAACTAGATGAAGATGAGCAAAAAATAATGTATCCAACATTGATAGCCATGGTAATTATACCTGGATGAATATGCTTACTCTTAATTAACTAGTAATTTGGCTTGAATTCTCTTTATAAATGCCATATGACATATTTTATATTTTAGGCACAAGACCTGCTTCAAAAAATGATGAATTAAAGAACAAATGGGAACATTTGTTGGGGACAGAGTATGAAGTGATGGTATGATTTTCTAGTACCATATTTTCTGATATGAATTGAGTATTGAAACAAATAGTGCTGTTGAATGACATTTGTCAATGTTTTAATTTTATTTTAATTAATTGTAAAATGTAATTCCCATTTCAAAATGTGAAATAAAAATTAATAGAACTAGCCAATGTTTATTATCTTATGGAGATAGCCATGAGATCGCTTCAGATCTAATGGTTGGTATGAATCATGTAATTATAATAATATGATTTATTATGTTATAATGGACCATTAAAATTTACTTCTGGTGCACAGAACATTCTAAGGAAAAAGTAAATACATTCTATGTTGTTGAGCGAATACATGATGGAGACTAGATATCGTCCCCCGAAAGCACATTTGAAATAGAGGTTTTTTTTATTTTTTAAGCTTTTATATGGGTGAAGTGTCAAGTTTGAATACAGTTTATGTGGAAATAAATGTACACTACTTATTGTGTTTGTTAATATTTGTAGCAGATTCTGAATGTAAAATTATTAGTCTAAATTTCCCCACTCCAAAAAAGCTATTTTATATTTGTCAGGTATCCCATCTGTATTAGCAGACTTTCTTGATCTAAGTTCGATAAACCTTTTGAAATGTTGTCATTTTATCTGTGACTGTTTCATGTGATATCACAACAAATTTTAATTGCTTTGGTGACATTTCTCTGAGATATCTGTGCTTCATTGAGGGTCCTCGAAGTTTTCATCTTCTCTCTCCCTTGCCTGAATTGGCAAGTAAACTCTGATACCAACGTGCAATGCCGCCATATGGTATTGCCATCTCTGATAGCTTTAGCTTAAAAATTCTGAGGAACGCAACAACATTAGGGGGAGGGATATTGGAAATAGAGAGTTTTACAATGGCAGATATGCCATTTTTTTTATGCTGTATAAGCAAACATGCTAAATACCAAAAAGATGGAGAGAGTGCCATATGATAGGAAATGCCCCAGCAAATCTGTTAACTGCAATGCAACACTGTAGAGAAGGTTTATCACCTCCAAACACAAGTCCACCATTTTACGTCGTAATAGTTAAAAACATTTCCTCCAATGTGTAAATGAAGATTCTTAATTTAACATATTTCTATTAGCTTCTGTGGTAATTTGTGATCTGGAGGTCAAACTGTAGTATTGGAACATTAGATTTAATGATATTTGAGTGAAAATATTGATTGTGTGCTACTTTCATTTCAACTAACTTTTAATATCTTCCTAATTCATAACTAGGTGCTTAATGTGAACTCTCAGATTTACAGTGATGTAGATGTGCAGAAATATTCAAAGGTAATGTAGTTCAGAACCATTAAGAAATTATTGATTGAAATGGTTTATATGTTTCCATGTGGAATTTTGCACCTGAATATTAAGTACACTGGTGGGTCAACTTGACATAGTCATGGCACTTTGAGCTCTGCGCCACCACTTGCGTTGTTTAATAATTATTATCTTTATTGTCCACAACACTTCCAATGTTACCCGTATCATTGCTTGTGACTGGGGGGATTGAGATGTTATTCCTCTTTTTCTTGATCTCTCGAGCCAGAAATTATGGACAGGAGGAGTAATATTTTGTTCAGAATGGTTTTTCTCTACTGTTTGTAATCTATAAAGGGCCTGTCCCACCAGCATGCGACTCATATAACAATTACAGCACGGAAACAGGCCCTCTCGGCCCTTCCAGACTCCATGCGGTGAGCGCGACCAAACTGGAAGCGGGGGCCGCGCGGAGGTCGAGTGATCCCCGTACAAGGCCGGTCCCACCAGCATGCGCCTGCATGCGGCGAGCCCGACCAAACTGGCAGCGGGGGCCGCGCGGAGATCGGGTGAGTGGCGCGAAGTTGGAGCGAAGTCCGCGGTAAGTTCGCAGGGACAGAGAGGGACACACAGAGAGGGACATGGAGGCACACAGAGCAAGGGCCACGGAGGCACACACACAGAGGGTCACGGAGGCACATATAGAGAGGGTCACGGAGGCACGACGTCGAGGCGGTGCGTAATGCGTCGAGGCGGCTGCGGGCCGACAGGCCGTTGCCGCGTGGAATTTTTGAACACGGACAGTTTTTCGGAGCCCCGCGCGATGTCGGGACCAGCTCCGCACAACTCCATACGGCTCCGGCGATCGAAGTGGGACCGGCCCCGCGAGGCCGGACGTCTGAAGCGACCACGTTAGGTCGCGCTCACCACATCGGGTCGCATGCTGGTGGGACAGGCCCTTAACACAGGATAAGTGGGTCAGTCTGTCCTTTGTGCTTCATTAACCCACATAGTTTAAGCAAGGTTGATTTTTATCTCAACTTACTCTATTTTCTTAGCCAACACAAATTTGCTGATGTGTCAGGAGGAACTGCAGGTTTAAACCAAAGGCAAACACAAAAACTCAGAGTAACGCAGCAGGTCAGGCATCATCTCTGGAGAAAAGGAATAGGTGTAGTTTTAGGTTGAGACTGTTCTTCAGACAGAGCCAGGCGAAAGGGCAACGATAGATATGAATGGAAGATACGCAAAAAGCAACGATAATGAAAGAAAGGTGGAGGCTATAATGGACAATATAGAACTTATATATATCAGCGAGACCAAGCGCAGACAAGGCGATCATTTCGCTGAACAACTTTGCACAGTCTGCGTCTGCCTATGTGATCTCCTGGTTGCCAAACACTTTCCCACACTAACCTTTCTGTCCTGGACCTTCTCAATTTTCAGAGTAAGGCCAAATGTAAATTGGAGGAACAGCACCTCATATTTTGCTTGGTCAGCTGACGACCCTGTGGCATGAGCCATGATTTCTCTAACTTCAAGTAAACACTGCATCCACTCTCGCTGCAGTACATCCTTCCCCCACCCTAGTCATCGTACTAGTTTCATTGTCGTCCTGTTGAGTTCTACTGCCTTTATAACTCATCACCTATCCCACAGCCAACAATAGACCATTGTGGGTTCCACCTTTCCTTGATTGGCGCGGACTCGGTGGGCTGAAGGGCCGGTTTCCGTACAGTATCTCCAAGCTAAGTGCTTTATGAATTTACTCCTAAAAATCTATTCCTAATTTTAAGACTAGTTACGCACCTCCAACCAGAAAAATTGAATCTTATTCACAATTATTTTGCTAATGCAGGGTGCCCAATCTCAGTCTCTGTGCGAGTTTTTATTTTACCTGCTTCAAATATTTATGTAACCCCCCCTTATTTCTCTCCTTACGGTGCCGTCGCTTTGTCTCTGCGACACGGCGTAGTTCCGTTTCATGACTTGCAGCTCCTTCCTGCACGGATTTCCTCCTGGAGTGCCTGTCCAGTGCAATGTGCTCTCAGGTGCTCGATGTGATGTGGAATTTCTTCAGACTATTCTTGATGTTGTCCTTGAAGCGTTTATTGAGAGAATCTGTTTAGGGAGACGTGTGTTGGACATGCGGAAGACGTGGCCAGTCCATCGAAGTTGGTGCTGCATTATTGTGGGGGTGGTGCCGGTCATGTTGGCTTCCTCCAAAACGCTGATGTTGGTGCGTTTGTCCTCCCAGCTGATCCTCAGAATCTTTCGTAAGGATCTTTGATGGTATTGTTCCAGGGCTCTCAGGCGCCTGCTGTAGGTGGTCCATGACGGCTCCATACAACAGGGTGGAGAGGACTCTGTAGACCAGCAGTTTTGTTTGAGCCTTTAGGTCTCGGTCTTCAAAGACTCTTTTCCTGAGTCTGACGTAGGCTTCGTTGGCACAATTCATGTTGACCTCAGAGTCGATGTCAGCTTTTGAGGAAAGAATGCTGCAACATGCTGCTATATCCAGGCTACTGTTTGAAGATAACTCCCATTAGGGTATTTTTACCCTTACAATTCCTCAATTCTATCAATACTGACTCTACATCTCCTGATTCTATGTCGCCCTTCGCAAAGGACTGAATTTCATTCCTTACCAACAGAGCTACCCCACCCCCTCGGCCCACCTGTCTGTCTTTTCGATAGGACGTATATCCCTGAATATTCAGTTCCCAGCCCTGGTCCTCTTGCAGCCATGTCTCTTTAACTCCCACGACATCAAACTTGCCAATCTCTAACTGAGCTCAAGCTCCTCCACTTTATTTCTTAGGCTCACGTTTTATTATGCAGCAATAATCCTGCCAACTTATTTGCTTCCAGGTCAGACACTTCCTAAGGCAGGGGCTTCAAAACACTATTGAAGTGCCATCATTTTTTTTCTCACAAAATTATCGAAGCAGATAAGGGAATCAGCATTATCAACATCTCCAACAACAAGCCTTTAATTGCAACCAGCTTTCTCCATTGATTGGAACACATGCCTGATACCAAACACTCTGCTTGAACCTCTGTTGTGGCAAATGTTTGCCTGGAGGATAAAAGAGATACTTCAATGATGTTTCAAAGCATCTTCTAAAACATCTTATATCTTTGTCCACTCTTGGGAATCTTTGGTCCACCTCTAGAGAAAGATCATCCAGGATTACTCCGAGAACCTTGAAATTTCTTTGTTAGGAACCCGCAAATTCCTAACAAAATTAGCAGGAGGAAGGTACCACTTTCCATACAAAGAAGAAAAAACAGCCTTTCACTTTGTAAGCTCACATGAGGTTGAGTTTTCTGTACAACCAGAGAAAAAATCTAAAAAACAGTATTATTTTCTTTGTTGCCAAATTGCAGAGCCTTTTAGTCTGGATCCACAGAGAAAGGGGCGTGAGTGGATCTTACAGCGAGAGGTGTAAGTTCAATGGATGAATGGCTCCCTTTGTGGGGCTGTAGTTATTTGGTAATTTTACATGCAATTTCTTCGTTGAGATTAAAATTACTGTGGCAGTTTTGAACAATGATTAAAAAATAATAACATTGATTGTTGTGAAGACTAAAGTGCTGTGAGGAATGTGGTACATTTGAGTTTTCCTGATGATTTGCCAAAAGACAAGAAGCACTTTACCACATTTACTGATTATATACACCTTCTAAAAGTTAAATCATTTGGTCATTGTGTTAATGTTACTATTATTTTAACTAAGTTATTTGAAACCAATAGATTACAGCTTATTTTCAGTTAAAACATGATTATTTATTACAAAATCATACTTTGAAAGAAGCAGGATTTACATAATGGTATTCATTCCAAAGTGCTTGAATATTTTGAAATGTAATCATTATTATACTGTATGAAACAAAACAACTATGACAAAGATTCACAAACAGCATTGAAATAAATAAGTTAAACATATTTAAAAAAGAAATGGAAAATAAATATTGGCTGGAGCACCAGAAAAGCTCTGACTCTTCCAAGTGTCGTCAATGAGCTTTAATTTCCACCGGTGAACAGAATAGTCTGTGATTAACATCATCTCTGCAAGCAAGCCTCTCGGGCATTGTAACCCTTCCTCACTACTGCAATAAAGCGTAACTAACATCTTGAACTCAAGCTTTAACTCGTGGGTGAGAGTTTGGCCCTAAGACATGGTGGATACTTATATTGTTTTGTGCTTTTAGTTATTCATATTGCACATTAATATGCGATAGTGCAAAGAGAGCAGTTGAGTGCAGCTGGATGAAAAACTAGAAAAAATATATATCTGCATATTCCTTCTAATTTGATTTTTGTTTTAATTTAGTTATTACCAGTTCATACATTGAATCTTGGAGTGGAGCTGGATTCATTTGATGGACGTCATTACATATCATCAATTGTGCCTGATGGACCTATAGGCCAAAATGAATTATTACAAGTGGAAGATGAAATTTTAGAGGTATAGCTTAGAGAAAAATATTAAAATTTGAAAATAATCTCTATTTCATTAATAATAAATTATTTCCTTTAGGTTACATTTATTTTCTATTTGAAATAATTCATACAACAGTTTCAGGCAATCATTGTCAAATAAGCGTTATGCTTTCACGTTTGTAAGTTTGAGAATATTCATCATTTGGTATGATTCCTGTTAACCTTAAATCTTGTTCTGCAAAAATAAATAAAAATTACATTAATTTCCAGTGCTCTACATATTAAGATACAGTTTTGCATTTTATTTTTTGTATAGGTTATGATAGGTAGATAATTTCTGCATGTATAACACATGGACCAGAATTTATATAGAGTATTGTTTAATGACCGATGAAGATTAAGACTTTGAAGATGATTATTTAAAAACTTAAATTCTTGTATTAGTTTTGTTAATCACTTTCTCAAGAACGGTCAGGAAAGGTGGATTTTGGCCAGTTTCCATTACTCATGAGTTGTGGAGAGAAAAATTTAAAGCAACATTAGCTAATTATGAAAATAGTTCAGGGGAATTAAATGAGACATTGCTGGAAATGAAAAGTGGTTCATACAAAATGGATGTGCAGTAAATGCTTGTCTTGTCTCCGATGCCAATGTTCCATGAATTAATTTAAAACAAAAGTCTGGAACCATGGACCAAAATGAAAATTGCAAGTACAATGTCTGCATGCTAAGTATTTAAGAAAACTGCACTTCCGCACAAGGCACACAATGTTAGAAGATGCACTATGGTACAAGAGTTCATGCAGGTAGAACTTGCAAATATATTTGGTTAATTTAAGACAATAATAGTTTGAAATACTGCCATAATCTGAATATTTGTCTTCTATTTCAGGTGAACGGAAAGCAGCTATATGGAAAATCGCGCCGTGAAGCAATTTTATTTCTGAAAGATATGTCCCCTCCGTTTAATTTGGTCTGTTGTCGGAAACTTTTCGAGGAAGGAAATGAGATGCCTGTCGATGAACCCACTGGCATGGAAAGTGATGTTTCCCAGGTAGAGTTGGTGAATTTCAAAGGGAAATATACTGATATCTTCTGATGCACAGAATGATTCCATAATGATTCTTATAAATTGGTTGAGATATTTGGGAATTCAGTCAAAATTCTACTTGATTACTTTGTAAACTAACTGACAGTTGCACTCATTCTATGTGGGTAACGCTGATGAGCCTGGATCAGTGCTGGGAAATATGATGTTAACGAAGAAACTGCAGATGCTGGAGAAACGAGGGTTACACAAAAAGCTGGAGAAACTCAGCGGGTGCAGCAGCATCTAAGGAGCGAAGGAGATAGGCGACGTTTCGGGTCGAGACCCTTCTTCAGACTGGCCAGTCCGAAGAAGGGTCTCGACCCGAAACGTCGCCTATCTCCTTCGCTCCTTAGATGCTGCTGCACCCGCTGAGTTTCTCCAGCTTTTTGTGTAACCCTGGGAAATACGATGTTGTGGCTATTATGGAAACTTGGTTGCGAGAGGCACTAAATTGGCAGCTCAACATGTTATGTTTTGGATGAGAAAAAGAGGGGGGTTAAAAGAGGTGGAGGAGTTGCTTCGCTAATCAGGGAGAATGTCATGGAGGTATTCAGAAAGGACATACTGGAGGGTACGTCTACTGAGGCATTATGGATGAGGTAAAAATAAGAAAGGAGAAATTACTTTTATGGGATTATATTATAGGCCACCCAATAGCCTGGGACCCGCAAGGCCCGGACTCGCCCGCTCGGTGGGCCTGAGTCACGGAGGGAGTGCACGGCTCCGACGGTTGGAGGCACTGCTACAGCCTGGGGCTCGGCTGGTCCAGGTGCCGCTCCAGAAGGCTAAGCACGTGGACCGGTCGCAGCCTACAGCGGTGGAGCAGCGGCGTAGGACACCACGTCTACGCTAACCGTGCACCGCTGCCAGGATAATGGGCCTTCATAGTCAGATCAAGATCCCTACACTTCCAACAACTGGGACTTGAAAATGGCGCCAAACTGGCGTTGCTGTATACTGTAATAATGTACTACTGCTATACATTTGAACTGTATCTGAGATGCTTTTCTAATATGTATCTAAGTGCTTATGTATAGTGATGCTGAACCATATACAAAAATGAATTTCACTGTACCTCGGTACATGTAACAAGTGAAGTACCATACCAAACCATGCGGGCGGAAGAGAGGATCAGATATGTAGATTGTGGAAGGATGCAAGAACCACACGTTCGCTGTAGTGGGTTACTTTAACTTCCCCAATATTGACTGAGACTTGCTCAGGACAAGAAGATTAGAAGGGGCAGAATTTGTTAAGGTGTATCCAAGAAAGTTTCCTTAAATAGTATGTGGATAATCCAAGGAGGGACCATACTGGACCTCATATTGGGAAATGATCCTGGCCAGGTGACTGATGTGGAACAGCAATTTAGAGATAGTGATCATAACTCCATAAGCTTTAAGATTATTTTGAAAAAATACGGGTCTGGACTTTGGGGTAGACACTTAATTGGGACAAAGCAGTTTACAATGTCATTAGGCAGGAGCTAAGGAGGATACATTAGGAGCTGTTGTTATTGGGTAAGTCCATAGCTGACATGTGGGAGTCAGTTAAAGGCCAGCTGATCAAAATGCATATTCCAGTAAGGAGGCTGGATTAAGAGCAAGGTAAAGGAGTCGTGGATGATCAAGGAGATTGTAAACTTGGTCAGGAAGAAAAAGGAAGTGTTTGCCCGATTTAAAAAGGTGCTATCAAACGGGGCTTATGAGGAACTAGACCAAGTGCAGACCCGTTGGGTCTGCTCCCCCAATGCAAGATTCAACCACACACCCGTCCCCCCAACGCAATATTGCATCACTCACGCATAGCCCCCAACTGCGCAGGCTTGGGTCACTTCTTCTCATCCCCTTGCACTCCCTCCCCCTCCTCTTCATCCTTCCTCTTCAATCGCTAGAGAGGGAGGGGTGGTTGAGAGGGAAGGGGGTTAGAGAGGGATGGGGGAGAAGGTAGGGAGAGGGGCAGAAAGGGAGGGGGGTTGAGAGAGAGGGAGAAGCATAGGTGGAGGGAGGGTCGAGCGGGAGGGGGTAGAGAGGGAGGGAGTGTAGACAGTAAGGGGGTAAAGAGGGAGGGTGGGAGTGAGGGTAGATACGGACGGGGTAGAGGGGGATGGAGGGTAGAGAGGGAGGGGATGAGAGAGGGAGTGTAGACTTGGCAACTACCCTCCCTATCCCCTCCTCACCTCTCCAGGATCATTCCTCACTCCACCGCACTCCCCATCCCATCTCCCTCCTCCTCCCCACCCCACCCCATCTCCCTCCTCCACCCCATCTCCCTCGTCCACACCCCCCCCACCCCCAATTCCTTCTATCACCCCACTCCCCACCCCATCTCCCTCCTCCTCATTTCCCTCATCCTCCTCCCATTCTCTGCCCCAGCACCTATCCAGGCCATAGAGCAGCACCAGGGCCTGGAACTCAGCCTGGTTCACGTACTCGGCCCGGCCTTGGCTGAAGACTCCAGCCATCAGCTCGGCCGCCACCTGGGTTCCAGTCCAGATCCCGGCTTCATCTCCGGGCTCGTCTCTGACCCTGGACCCAGGCTCGTCCTTGGTTCCAGCGGCGGCTTCTTTCTCGGGCCCGGTCACGGCCCCGGCCCCTTCCCAAGCTCCGGGCTCGGTCCTCACTCCAACTCCAGCACCAGGCTCGGCTCCAGCCCAGGTCCAGTCCCCGGGCTCGGCCCGCGGCATCACCCTCCCCACCAGGTACTGGTTGGGCGCCGGCAGCCGCCGCCACTCCGTGTTCACTGGAGTGCCCCTCCCTCCCAGAGTGTCCCGTCCTGCCTTGCGAGTGCATTGTGACGTCGCTTGGATTTTATTTTGTGAAAATGGGTGCGTTTTTGGGGCTGTTTTTTAAATTTAAAGGATTAATAACTTCGGAAATGTAGGTGGGAATGCAACGGGAAGATGTTTATCGCCACAACGGGAATAATGTGAGTAGGATGTGCGAAAATGTGAAGGCTTTGGCCTAGCATTTGGAAAAAGATAGGAAAACCAGATTGACACATCTTGGGCACAAACAAGACAAATACTTTTAGTTATGTATAGCTAGGAGGAAAGTATTCAAGCAGGCGATTAACAGGGCCAAAAGGAGCCATGAAATGTCATTAGTGAGTCAGATTATGGGAAATGCCAACAAATTTTATATGTACATTAAAAATAACAGGGTGACCAGAGAGCTGGTAGGACCAATCACGGATAAAGGAAGGGATCTATACCAGGTTATTGAGAACGACAAGAGAGGAGATTGCAGAGGGCTGGACAAGGATCTTTGTTTCTTGTCTAGCTGCAGGCGAGGACCCAAAACAATGGCGAGTGGCCAGTATGGTTCCTTTGCTAAAGAAGAGAAGTAGCGAGAATTCAGGGAACTATAGGCCGATGAGCCTCACGGTAGCTGTCGGGGAACTATTGGAGAGAATTCTTCGAGATGGGATTTATTAACATTTGGAAGAGAATGGGCCAACTAGGGATCACCAACACAACGTATGTAGCAGGTTGCGTCTCGCTGATTGAGTTTTTGAGGGTTGATGAAAGATGATATGGCAGTGGATGTTGTATACATTGATTTTAGTAAGGCTTTGATAAGGTCCCTCATGGTAAACTGAACCATAAGATTAAGATGTATTGGATTCACAATGACTTGGCCATATGGGTTCGGAGCTGGCTCACTGATAGAAGAGTTGTCATGGAGGGTAGATATTCTGGCTGGAGATCTGTGCCCAGTGGAATTCCAGTGGGATCTGTGCTGCAACCTCTGCTGTTTCTGATATATATATAAAATACCTAAACTAAATGGATGGTGAGTAGGTTTGCTGACAACACCAAATTTGGAGGAGTTGTAGACAGTGTGGAAGGCTGTCAGAAGATACAGCAAGATATAGATCAGCTGCAGAAATGGGCGGGGATGAGATAGATGGAGTTTAACCCAAGCAAGTGTGAGGTGTTGCACTTTGGGAGGTTGAATGTAAGGTAAGAGTACACAGCAAATGGTTAGACCCTAAAGGTGCTGTCCCATTTGGGCAACCTAATTGGCGAGTTTAGAAGCGTTTGAAAAAATGACATGCTGAAGACCTCCTTCGACTATGTAGAAGTCCTCCTTCAACTAGCTACGACTAACTTCGGAAAAATTGGACACGGAATAGTGGAGAGTGAACACGACCTCCTTTGATCCCCTTTGACCTCCCTTCGACTATGATGAAGACTATCTACGATTACCTTTGACTACCCTCGATTACCTACGACTAACATGCCGACCTACTACGACCGACTGCAACTAAACCGATGAGTAAAAAAAGTATCGATTTTTTCCATGGCAAACTTTTTTTAATTGCGTGCATTTTTTAACATATTGAAAAAAAACGCCGTAACCTAGCTGAGGCCTTGAGTACGCGGAGACCACTCTTGAGCACGAAGGAGAGTTACGAAGACCTCCTACGACCTCGTGTCGACCATGCTGAAAGTATGAGTCCAGGGCAAACTCACCAGAACTCGCGGATTAGGTCGCCCAGGTGGGACAGGCCCTTTAACAGCATTGATGTGCAGAGGATCTAGCAGTGCAAGTTCTTAGCTCAGTGAAGGTGCCAGCACCTAGATAGGTAAAGTAGGCCTGTAGTATGCTTGCCTTAATTGCTAGGGGCATTGAATATATGAGTCACAAAGTCATGATGCAGCTCTGTAGGGTTTTGGTTAAGCCACATTTGGTGTATTGTGTGCAGTTCAGGTCACCCCATTACAAGAAAGATGTGGAGGCTTTGGTGAGGAAGTTTACCCCAATGGTGCCTTGATTATAGTGTTTCGGCTACTGGGAGAGGGTAGATAGAATTTAATTGTTTTCTCTGGAATATTGGAGGTTGAGGGGAGATATGATAGTAGGTATATAAAATTATGAGAGGCATAGACAGTTGGAATCTTTTTCCCAGGATGGAAATGTCCAACACTAAAAGGTGAGAGGAAGAAAGTTTTATGGAGATGAAACTATAAGATGAAATTAGTATAACTTGGCATCATGTTCGGCAAAAAACATTATAGGCCGAAGTGCCTGTTTGTGTGCTTACTGTTCTATGTTGTATTATTTATGTTAAGTATATATGGAAGGATATTTCTAAATATATTGCTAAATATATTATTTGAATGTACTTTTGACATCCGAATAGAATAAGATAGCTTCACTTTCCTTTTAACACAGATCCCTTTGTTCTGTACACCTTAAACACTTCTCCCTTACTGCCATGTACAAATTCATAAAAGTGTAAGTTTTTCCAACACTCTCTGTTGGGTTTGTAACTAATATTCTGTGTATGTTCAACCATCCTTTTGTGAAATCATTGCTAGTTCTATAAGATTCAGCACTATATCATTAAATATCTGTATGTTCTACCTATAGGCTTCAGAAAAGTACGAGATGATAAGACCACCATCTCCCTGGAGTAGTGAAAATTGTAGCCACCAGGTAAATTGAACTATTAAAATGAGAATCAAATGAGATGTAGATGTGTATCAGGGCAGATCCTGTTATCTTCTCCCCCCCTCCCCCCCCCCATGTATAAGACATTTTGCCCTTGGCAACATGATTTCCATGCCAAACTTAATTAGATTCATAAGATTCAGCAAGATTTGGCGACTGTCCTTTTTTTGATGAGCTCAAGACTACTATTTGGAGAACAATGGCTTCGCATCTTACCAATAGGCTACAACTTTGAGCCTATAAAAATACAGTAAACCCTTGCAATAATGGACCGCACAGAGGAGATGGTGTCCGTTATTACAGATTGTCTGCTAACATACACTACACAATAAATAGTAAAGTACACAAAATACACAATGCCTTGGCATGGCACAGTGGCGCCATGGTAGAGTTGCCACCTTACAACAGCAGAGACCTGAGTTCAATCCTTACCTTGTGTGCCCGGGTTTCTTTCCATGTTGTGGAGACGTGCAGGTTTGTGGTTTTGGTGACTTCGGTGGGTTGTGCTGATTCTGTGGCTCTCTGCATCATGGCGCCAGGCGGCCGGGTTCGATTCTGGCATTGGTTTGCTGTGTGTGTTTCCGGTGCACTAGCTATCGTACACACTGGAGCTGGCGTGCTAGGGCACCCAGGGCAGGGGAGAGTGGGGTGGTGAGAGCCGGCACGAGCTTGGTGTTTTTACGCTGTATCTCGAAACTAAATCATAATCATAATCATACTTTAATAGCCACGTATGTTTTTTTTAACATACGAGGAATTTGATTTGCCATACAGTCATACCAATAAAAAGCAACAGAACACACAGAATACATTTTAACATAAACATCCATCACAGTGACTCCTCCACATTCCTCACAATGATGGAAGGCGAAGAAAGGTTCAATCTCTCCCTTCTCCGTCCTCCAGTGGTCGGGGACCTATAACCTTCCATTGACGGGACAATGTTACTCCCGTAAACGGCAGCGGGCCTCCTCGTCGGGGCGATCATGCTCCTGCATCGGAGGGGAATCTAGGCTCCCTCTCGCAGGGTGATCTACCCTGGGTTGGGGCTGGTCGAACGTCGTGCGGCTTTTGGAACTTCCCGATGACCGTCTCAACCCGACACTGCGAGCTCCTTGATGTAAAAGTCTGCAAACTGCGGTTGGAGCATCGATCCCAGGCAAGGAATTGGCTCCAATGGTAAGGCCACGGCCCCGCGGTGGGGCTCAAAGTCAGTCCCCAGCTCCATGATGTTAGGCCGCAGAGTGACTGGAGATTCGATCCGGAAAACAATCGCATCTCCGGCAAAGTAAGAGACTGAAAAAAAGTTTCCCCTGAACCGCTCCTCCACCCCCCCACATAAAACAAACCAAAAAACATTAACACAAACTTTTAAAACACACTAAAAATAACAAAAAACGGCAAAAATGACAGGCAGATAAACAGTAGGCGAGGCTGCCGTCGAAGTGCCATGCGGTGGTAAACTAAGCTAAAATGGTTCAAAAACACCATTCGCTCCATCCATCTAGTGGACATTCTATGAAACAATGAACTTGATCTACTGATTTGGTTCTCTATAACCAAATTCTATTATGAAGAAGTCCATTAAAACGAGGGTTTACCGTAGTTGTGGTAAGTTGTAACATATATTTTAGCATCCCAAAAATTACGTTTAACTTTGAATAATGTGCAAAGTATGCAGTAAAGTTGCAGACAAAGGAACATCTGTTCTGAACTTAGCTTTGCATCAGACACAGCCTTGGAAAAAGTAGTTTTGAATTGTTTAACTCTATACCAATTGCACCATACTAATTTGTACAAATTTGTAATTTTAATTGTAACGATCCTATGTGAAATAGTTTGGGCAAGTAAAATTCAGAGGATTATTTACAGTACAAATATTCACCATATATGACAGAACTGGCTGGCAGACAGGAAGCCAAGGGTAAGAGTAAATGGGTCCTTTTCAGAATGGCAGGCAGTGACTAGTGGGGTACCGCAAGGCTCAGTGCTGGGAGCCCAGCTATTTACAATATATATTAATGATTTGGACGAGGGAATTGAATGCAACATCTCCAAGTTTGCGGATGACACGAAGGTGGGGGGGCAGTGTTAGGTGTGAGGAGGATGCTAGGAGGCTGCAAGGTGATTTGGATAGGTTGGGTGAGTGGGCAAATGCATGGCAGATGCAGTATAACGTGGATAAATGTGAGGTTATCCAGTTTGGTGGCAAAAACAGGAGGGTAGACTATTATCTGAATGATGGCCGATTAGGTAAAGGGGAGATGCAACGAGACCTGGGTGTCATGGTACACCAGTCATTGAAAGTAGGCATGCAGGTGCATCAGGCAGTGAAGAAAGTGAATGGTATGTTAGCATTCATAGCAAAAGGATTTGAGTATAAGAGCAGGGAGGTTCTACTGCAGTTGTACAGGTCTTGGTGAGACCACACCTGGAGTATCGTGTACAGTTTTTGTCTCCTAATCTGAGGAAAGACATTCTTGTCATAGAGGGAGTACAGAGAAGGTTCACCAGACTGATTCCTGGGATGGCAGGCCTTTCATATGAAGATAGACTGGATAGACTCGGCTTGTACTCGCTAGAATGTAGAAGATTGAGGGGGGATCTTATAGAAACTTACAAAATTCTTAAGGGGTTGGACAGGCTAGATGCAGGAAGATTGTTACCGATGTTGGGGAAGTCCAGAACAAGGGGTCAGTTTAAGGATAAGGGGGAAGTCCGAGATGAGAAAAACATTTTTCACACAGAGAGTGGTGAATCTGTGGAATTCTCTGCCACAGAAGGTAGTTGAGGCCAGTTAATTGGCTATATTTAAGAGGGAGTTAGATGTGGCCCTTGTGACTAAAGGGATCAGGGGGTATGGAGAGAAGGCAGGTACAGGATACTCAGTTGGATGATCAGCCATGATCATATTGAATGGCGGTGCTGACTCGAAGGGGCAAATGGCCTACATTTTCTATGTTTCTAAGAATAAGGAGTAAGCCATTTAGAATGGACGAGGAAACATTTTTTCTCACAGAGAGCGGTGAGTCTGTGGAATTTTCTGCCTCAGAGGGCGGTGGAGGCAGGTTCTCTGGATGCTTTCAAGAGAGAGCTAGATAGGGCTCTTAAAAATAGCGGAGTCAGGGGATATGGGGAGAAGGCAGGAACGGGGTACTGATTGGGGATGATCAGCCATGATTGCATTGAATGGCGGTGCTGGCTCGAAGGACCAAATGGCCTACTCCTGCACCTATTGTCTTTTGTCTGTTGTCTAGAAATCTGTAATATATTTATCTGACAAAATAGATGTAACGATTCCTGACAAGTCAATATCACTGTTATACGTTAATTTTTTTTCCAAAGGTGGATGTGGATACTGAGGCTAATGCAGAAGAGGATGAAGTTGGGGAGCTGGCTCTATGGACTTCAGACGTGAGAGTGATTGAACTGCATAAAGGTTCTGAAGGTTTAGGTTTCAGCATCTTGGACTATCTGGTACTTTCCAATTTGTATATATTTTTAACAATGGACAAAAAAAATGTTACTTGTGGATTACAACAATTACATTTTCTTTGAAAACCAATTTTAGAATACATTTGATGCAGTAGAAATACTTTACCAAAGTGGTGAATGTACTATTTTTGAAAATTGGGATAATGGAATAATTTGAGTATTAGCAGTTAAGTGCTAGTAACAATTTAGTAATGGCATTAATTCATTGTGTGATTTGCAATTTTGGTTTTCTTCCCATCCCACGGTGGAGAATTATATTTTTTGATGCAAAGGCTGGTGGGATGAAAGGTGAGGACCGGGAAACTCTATGCTTGTTCTGTCTGGGGAGGAGGGGGAGCGAAGGAAGAACTATGGGAAACAGACTTGAAGGAACCATCCGCAACAGCAGTAGGGAAACCACCATTTCTGAAGAGGATGTCCCAAAGTGGAAAGCCACATCTTGGGAGAAAATGTGATGAGTCGGCAAAATTGAGAGTAAGTGATGACACCCTTGCAAGAAGAAGAGTGAGGAGGTATAGTCAAAATGAAGTGGTTGGTTTAAAATGAGGGAGAATTACTTGAATCCGTCTTCCCTTGGGGGTTCCTGATCCCTGGACTGTTTCCTTTTCACTTATCAGCCTGCAAGTTTTTTGTTGGAAAATGAAAGGTGATGCCACGCTCCCAGTTTTTACAAACATTGAGTTAGTATTTGAGTCTTCAAGCACTGGGATTCAGCCTCATTGTTTCTGGTAAACTAGTGGAGATATTTACGATGCATGACAGCGTTCAACATTATCTAAGGTTATGAGAACAGTGAGGTAGTGATGTAAGAAACTGCAATTGGGATCAGGTAAAATATTGGGAGTTGGGAACATCATATGTAGTTTATTTGTACTTTAGAAGGTATCCTGTCATTTTTGGAGATTGGTAAAGATTGGAGAAAGTATGTTTTGTGATTAGGTACTATTGGGACAGGGATCACCATTATTGAAAGGTTGGCAGATTTTCAGAGTACCGAGCATTGGAAGGAAAATGTATTAGCTTCTGGCACACATATTACCGTCAGCAATTTAAACAACTGCCAGTATCTATTTTGCAGGAGCCATCAATGCAGCTGCATTTGTATAACTTTTTGTTGCAATGTGTGTGTCCTATTTGTGAAAAGGGAACATGTAAGTATTGTTCTAAAAAAAGGATTATTTGTATTATTAGGCATTCATTAAAACATTCTACAACTTCATTTTAGTGCACAGCTATCTGCCAAATTTGAGTACTGTCTAAAAACAATTGACCCAGTTGTAGGTCACTGATTTTATTTGTAATGTTGTTTACATTGTAATACTAATTAATAGTGCGTTAACTCTATAACTTATATGATAATGTCAGAACGTCTTGCTCTAGATCAGGATTTTTTAATATCTTAAAGCTGTGGCTATGAAGGTAAAGTAAAATCATTGGGAAAGCGTAACTATTAGAAATTAATTCAGCATATAATTAGCAATGGACAGTGTAATGTCTGAAAGGCATTAAAGGTAACTTGAGGATAGAAAGAGGAGATAAGAACTTGTTTTCTATTTTGTTCCTGTGGATAATTAAAGTTTAAAGTTTACATATCCTGGCATATCAAACCATAACCTTTACCAAGTTTTTTTCAAAAAATCCTGCTGGCAGTATTTTAAATGAAGCTGATTAGGTTTGAAATATATTGGTTTCTTTTTAAAATTCCAGTAATCCTAATTTGATTCTAACTAGCCAAGTTCAAAATATCAGAACGTTAAGCATGAATACTTTGTTAGATATTGGGCCAAGATATATTTCCATCATTGTGGAAAGATTTTGAATTTTATTTTTGAAAAAAGTATAATTGTCAAAAAATTGGATTGCACAGCACAATTCTCCTGTAATTTACATTATTCAATTTCAATTAAAAATATTAAGTTACAAAGAAGAATTGAAAACTTGTTGCAAGTTCTGAGGTTTCCTTCCAGATGCTTTGCGTGTCTAATGTGCTTTTGCATGGATGTACTCAGCTAAGTGCATTTCCCGTTGCCACTTTCATGACTTTGGACATCTGGGTAACTAGCTGATGGCTTGGGTCATTTGTGAGCTCTCATACGATTTGTGAGTACAGCTTTATCATTACATTTGTGGCCATTTTGGTACCAGTGATATAGGTAGGAAGTGTAGGAGTCCTGCAAAGATAATTTAGGGAGTTGGATAGTCGGTTAAAAACAGGCCTCCAGGATCGTAATCTCAGGATTAATACTCATGCAAGAAATATAAAGATAGTTAAAATATAATTATAATTTGGCATTGTGTGTGACACAAACATTGTAAAGCAAAGGGGCTGTTTTGTGTTGTACTGTTCTTAGGTTGAAAAAAATGGAGTGCGGTGGGTAACCCTTTGTACGTTTAACCCTTTTAACCCCTGGAGATAGCGCGTCATTTCGCCCACTGCAAATAATAGGATGTATTCAGTCACTCACTTCCCATTTGCTGCTGCTGCTTCCTGCCGGTCCATCACTTTGTGCGCTCCCTGCTCTTCTGCCATCTCCTCCTCATACCCTCCTCTGTCCACTAGCCCTCTTAGCCCTCAAGTGCCACCACCTCCTCCTTCTACCCTGGAGTCACCGACATACTCCGCTTTGCGGCAGCTGGTAAGAGGGGAGGGTGCCCCATGGTGATTAAATCATATGGTGGCCCTGTCGGTGGCAGCGGCCTGAAGAAAACGCTGTCGCCAGGGACTACAACGTGAGCCGCACAACAGCCGTGTCACTGGACTGTGCGGTGGGTGAAGAGAAGCTCGCTGGTGCAGACCAGCAGCATGAACGCCTTGTTTTAATGTGAAACGACACAAAGTGCTGGAGTAATTCAGCAGACTAAATCAGTCTAAAGAAGGGTCACCCATGTTCTCCAGTGATGCTGCCTGACCCGCTGAGTTACTCCAGCACTATGTTTCCATTTGTATATTAAACTATCGTCTGCAGTTCTTGGATTCAACTACATAAATGATAGTACTCAGTTACAACGAACAATCGACAATAGCGGACACCATTTCCCCCCTACCACCCATAGTCTGTTATAATGTGGGTTTACTGTACTTTGTTATTTTGTAAATGCTAGAAAATTAAAATTAACCAAAGGTTAAGAAACAATTTAAAAGATAAATTAAATTATAATGAAAAAAAAATGCCACTTTAATGCAAGATTTATGCAAAAGTGGTTTGCAAAGTTCTCAACAGATCACAAACATTTATTAACTGGTTGACCTTCAGTCACAGTAATAAAATACATTAAAAAGCTGATAACTTTTATTGGTGTATAAAACTATTTCGACTGCAGGAAATATATTTTTGTATATTAATACCATAATCTAAAATTATTTAAAAACCTGGCATCAATGCATGCTGCATATAGAAAGTTTTTGCCTGTGTTTTCAAGATTGTGGGTGCTATTAATCTCTTAATTTAAAATGTTCTCTTTTGGTGTTTCTCAAACATTTACATAATGTTATACCCAAATGGCAGACATTTGATTTTTCTGGTAAATAATTTATTGATGAAAGTCACAAATTTGATTCATTTACATTTTTATCTCTGCTGAAAATCTGTCACAATTGTTATTCAAGGTTTTGCTGGCATATTTATTAGTTAAACTTTAAAGTGCAGAAATGTTAAATATTTTCGTAATAATCTAACATAGTTTCTGCATACAACACTCGAAATATTAAGTTGCTTGCAGCTCAAACTGGTCGGCGTGGGGAAAACATTACCTATCAAGTTTACATTTATTTTTACCAGATAATGATGTATGTTTAATAAAGATGAACTCTGCTTGTAAGTGCATGCTGCCAGATGAAATGCAGCCTTTCTGTAAACATATTTTCCTCAGGCCCTAGAGACTATGATTGACACCAGCTGTCTAATGGAACATATGTACTTTTCCTTTTTTTTATTTGCCAGCTGCATGATAAAGTATTACATTAACTGCAACAAACATTTAAAGAATATTTAAATATAGAAAGCCTTATACTTTTTAGGAACTTCTTCATGTTTTACTTTCTATTATGTTTAAATGAGAGGTATTTTAGAAACAAAACTGTTGTTATGAATTTTCAATAGGTTGTAGGCTAATTATTCATGTTTGATAATTCTCTGTACTTTAGAAAGCGTTTTGTAGAGAAATTACAACAGACTACAACATTTTTCAATTGTTTTACCTTAGGCTTGAAAGTCAGTAATGGGAAGTGTAATCAGTAACTGTGGCAGAGTGAAATTTCCTGGATTACATATGGATCGGTGAATTTCTACATGATTATTCACCTCCAGATTATCTGTGCAACACACATTGCTGGAAGTGCTGTCTGATAATGGGGCATCTGGAACCTCTCTAAATATTGATAGCAAGAAACATTAGAGTTTTGGGGTACCGCATGGAAATAATGGGTTAGTGTTTGATGAGCATTTGATCGCATTGGGCCTGTACTCACTGGAGTTTAGAAGGATGAGGGGGACCTCATTGAAACTTGCCGAATAGTGAAAGAACTGGATAGAGTGGATATGGAGGGGACGTTTCCACTATTGGGAGAGTCTAGGGCCAGAGGTCATAGCCTCAGAATTAAAGGAGGTACCTGTAAGAAGGCGATGAGGAGGAATTTATTTCATCTGAGGGTGCTGAATCTGTGGAATTCATGGCCACAAATGGCTGTGGAGGCCGTCAATGGATATTTTTAAGGCAGAGACCGATAGATTCTTGATTAGTTTGGGTGTTGGGGGTTGTGGGGAGAAGGCAGGAGAATGGGATTAAGAGGGAAAGATAGATCAACCATGATTGAATGACGGAGTAGACTTGATGGGCCAAATGGGCTAATTCTGCTCCAATCACATGAGCTTATGAACAAGACTGACCCACCGGGTCCACACCGATCATTGATCACCCATTCATACTAGTTCTATGTTATGCCATTTTCACATCTGCTCCCTACACTCCAGGGGCAATTTACAGGGGGTAATTAGCCTACAAACATGCACATCTCTGCGATGTGTGAGGAAACCCACAAGTCACAGGGAGAACATGCAAACTCCACACGGACAAGACCCGAGGTCAGGATCTCTGTGAGGCAGCATCTCTACCAGCTGCAAAACTGCTGCCTTTAAACCCATGAAATTGAAGGAGAGCGAAATAGGACAGGGAATGAGGTAGTGGGCATTAAAAGCTAAGTAGTTGATGAGGAAAGAGAACAGACTGAGAGAAGTATAACAATAAACTGAAGGAAATAATAAACAAAATATAAGATTTTAGAAATCTAACGTTTTAGAGAGCTGTAAGAGTAGTTGGTAACTGCTGGCTTGACGCTTCACAGTTCCAATTGTTTTCAGTTTCAATGGATCATCTAACATGCTTGGAGCATAAATCCTAGTGTTGAAATGATCCTTATGTTATTAAGTTTAACTTTCATGCCTTTGTGTAGCATATGTAATTTGTTTTATCACTATAAATACAGTAATTTCTTTAATCACATAAATTGCTGTTCTCAAAAGCCTAACATTAAATTGGAAGCACAAATCATTCTGCGTGTTCTGCAGATTTGACAAAACTCTTTTAATGTGCAAATGTTTGTGACATTTGCACTTTAATAACATTGTACCTATTAAGCTTGCCATTATTTTCCCAGCAAATTGTGGGTCAATATGTTGGTATGTTGAATGTGAATTTCTAAGTCATTAACGCAGCTGAATGGGGCATAAATTACAGTTCCTATTGTTGATAGATTTTACATAGTATGTGCTGAGAACAGGGGGAAATTAATTGTAGTAATATTGAAACTTTAACTTAAAAGTTATTTTAATGATTTTATTGTAAAATTTGATTTTTTTTAAACTATTGCAACTTTAAGATCTAGTTTCACTTTCGTGGGGAAAGTCTGATATTAAAGATCACTTTCATTCTTACATCAAATTTAAATTATAATTTTTAAACATTGGCAGTTTTTCAATCTTTATTCCAAATATTGTATCACAAAGATTGTAGAATATTTTTATGTATCATCAATGTATATGGTGGTAAACATTCATTATTTTTTTTCCAGGCCCCAGGTATGACAGATACATTGGGTTTGCTGGGGCAGCAATATCAGTGTGCAGAGTCTTTGCCTGTAGGCTGTGGGCCTAGGAGCTTTTTCGTTTAGTTTTGTGACCCAACTCACAGAACTACCTGCATTTTTAACACATTGTGTAAAAATATTATATAAATCATACCTGAAACTCTTCAAGAACAAAACCTGCACATTTTTAAGAAATATGAGAAAAACCTCAAATTTTCTGAGTAGAAATTGCCCAATCAATGCACATTTGACATTGAGGGCAGATGCAAATTGGCCAATCCTGCGCTTTGTTTTATGGTCGCTTGGCATCGAAGACGCTGGGATCATGGCTGCCTCCCCATTACATCAATAGCAAGGTTTCCATGGAATAAAGGTAATGCTGACCTTGCTGATCATTTTGTTTTTCATTTGATTTATCTGTATAATGTTAGTAGACCAAGTGCAGACCCGTTGTGTTTGTTCCCCCAACGGGTGGCTGCGGCAGAAGGGGGGGGGGGGGGGGGTGGCATGCGGCTTCACACACACTAACTACCCACCCCCCCCGCACACACGCTAACTACCCCCCTTGATATATTAATATTATTTATTTTCTCCTTTTACCCCATAACCGCCCTCTCCACTGACGCATAGCCCCCAACTCACAGGCGCGTCTAGCGAGGGAGGGGGAGGGGGGATGGAAAGTGAGGGCAGAGAGAGAATGGGGAGAGACGGAGAGAGAGGGGCAGAGGGAGAGGGGGGTGGAGGGGACGAGGAGGAAGGGTGGGGAGAGAGAGATGGGAAGAGAGAGGGGAGGAGGGAGAGGGGGGTAGGGGAGGGGAGAAGGGGGTGGGGGAGAAGGGAGGAGTGGGGTAGGGCCGCCCAGCAGCAGTCGGCCTCGGAGTCAGCCTCAGCTCCTTGGCCTCGCATCCTCGGCGCATCCTCTCTGCACCCATCGGAGCCAGCTGGTTATCTCCGGGTCGTCACAGAGAACCGATTCCCGAACGCTTCAGACCCTGAGTACGGGGAGGGTGGGGTGGAGCGGGCGGGTGTGGTCCCGAGTGAGCCTGCGGGCCGCAAGCCGTGAGCGAGGCACGGAGCGATCTGTGGACAGTGAAAAGCAGTGGGGGGACAGCCGAACTGCCCGGGGGGGGGGGGGGGGGGGGGGGGGGGGGGGGTGTAGGGTCGGGTAGGGTAGTGTAGTGTAGTGGAGGAGAACCGAGCGGTAGCAGCTGTTATCGTCGCGCGGGGCACGCGATGAGAAGGTGGCCCTGGCGGCCACTACTCCCTGACTGGATCTTCCGCAGGTACCGCAGCGGTTTGGTTTTAAAAAACAGCTGACAACAGCCCTTTAAAGCCGCTAAGGCAATACGCGTTCACCCAGGAGCGAGCGTTGACAGCAAAGAAGCACCGGCTTCTGACTCTCTGGAAACCCATAGCTGGAATGAGCACGCAGGGTATGGGAGGGGCGCGCAGGCGGGCGGGGCTTCGCGAGCTGCGCCGGATGTGAGGCGAAAGTTCAGCGGGAGCGGAACGGAGCTGTAGAATCTTTGTTCTGCAGAACTTATGAGGAGAAAATCAGCGCGTGAGGAGCCGCTGCCCCAAGATCTGTAGAACAAAGAAGCTATAGCGGAACGGAGCTGTAGAATCTTTGTTCTGCAGAACGTTCTTGATCTTTCTGCGCCTTTAATCGAATGCGGGGCCAAGAGGCAGGTGGGCCTGGATTGGTGGGCATGTGGGCATTGTGACGCTAGTAGCTGGTGAGCTGCGTTCATGTTTTAAAAATTGAGCTTTATGAACAATTTTATTCTGAACTCATAAGTTATTTCTGAACTCATAAGTTAAATCCCTACCGAAATTGTAAAAATAGGTTTTTAAAAAAAAAAAATCTTTTTATTGGGTTTTTTTTCCAAAGAAAACAAAAATAAAACATAAAAATAAAACAGAGCAAAAATAATAATGATAAACATAACAATTATATTGATACATAAGGATCAGGATTACATTAATAACAGGTATAACCTGATATGAGACCAATGTCAAAATACACATTGAATATAGACCTCTATACACCTTGAATATAGGTCTCTATGTAAATATAGTTAAATCTTTAAAAGAAAACTTATAAATATAGAAAAAAACACAAAAATAAAAAGACAAAAAGAAAAAAAGGAAAAAGCAAAACGCTCCTAAACTAAAATAATAATAATAATAATAAAATAAGACTAAAAATAAAATAAATAAATAAAAACTAAACAAAGCAAAACAGAATCTGCACGAAAAGTTTCAACAATTTAAGTCTGTATGTCATCAAGTCCATTCCACCATATAGAGGTAAAATATTATATTTTAATTTATATTGTATGAAAGTGTTCAATAAATGTCCCCCAAGTCTTATCAAATTTAACCACGGGCTCAACAATGTCACTCCTAATTTTTTCTAAATTTAAACATGATATCGTTTCAGAATACCACTGGAGTGTGGTCGGAGGGTTGTAATCTTTTCATTTAAATAAAATAGATCTTCTGGCGATTAATGTGGTAAAAGCAATCAACCGATGGGCGGAGTGAGACAAATGAATAGAATCTAACATTGGTAGCCCAAAAATTGCAGTAATAGGATGAGGTTGTAATTCAATACCTAAGACTACAGAAATAGTATCAAAAATGTCTTTCCAATATTTTTCCAAAACTGGGCAGGACCAAAACATATGGGTCAAAGTCAAAAGAGTTTATTGTCATGTGTTCCTGACAGGACAATTAAAGGGTCTCGACCCGAAGCGTCGCCTATCTCCTTCGCTCCTTAGATGCTGCTGCACCCGCTGAGTTTCTCCAGCTTTTTGTGTACCCAGGACAATTAAATTCTTTCTTTGCTTAGCACAACAGAACATAGTCGGCATTGACTACAAAACAGTTCAGTGTGTCCATATACCATTATATACGTAAATACACACATGAATAAATAAATTGATCAAGTCAAAATAACAGATAAAGGGTATTAATGCTCAGAGTTTTGACCGAGCCAAGGTTAATAGCCTGATGGCTGTGGGGAAGTAGCTGTTCCTGAACCTGGTCGTTGCAGTCCTCAGGCTCCTGTACCTTCTACCTGAAGGTAGCAGGGAGATGAGTGTATGACCAGGATGGTGTGGGTCCTTGATGATGCTGCCAGCCTTTTTGAGGCAGCGACTGCGATAGATCCCCTCGATGGAAGGGAGGTCAGAGCTGATGATGGACCGGGCAGTGTTTACTACTTTTTGTAGATTTTTCCTCTCCAGGGTGCTCAAGTTGCCGAACCAAGCCACGATGCAAGTGGTCAGCAAGCTCTCTACTGTGCACCTGTAGAAGATAGAGAGAGTCCTCCTTGACAGACCGACTCTCCGTAATCTTCTCAGGAAAGTAGAGGCGCTGATGAGCTTTTTTAATAATTACATCTGTGTTCTCGGACCAGGAAAGATCTTCAGAGATGTGCAACGCCCAGGAATTTGAAGCTCTTGACCCTTTCAACCATATAAACAGGGCTGTGGGTCCCCATCCTACTCCTTCCAAAGTCCACAATCAGTTCCTTAGTTTTGCTGGTGTTGAGGGCCAGGTTATTGTGCTGGCACCATATGGACAGTCGCTCGATCTCTCTTCTATACTCTCATCCCCATCAGTAATACGTCCCACAACAGTGGTGTCGTCAGCGAACTTAATGATGGAGTTCGTATTATGACCGGCTACGCAGTCATGAGTATAGAGTACAGCAGGGGGCTGAGCACGCAGCCTTGAGGTGCTCCCGTGCTGATTGTTATCGCGTCTGACACATTACCACCAATACGAACAGACTGTGGTCTGTGAAAGAGGAAGTCGAAGATCCAATTGCAGAGGGATGCGCAGAGACCCAGTTCTGCGAGTTTGGTAATCAGCTTGGAAGGGATGATTGTGTTAAATGCCGAGCTGTAATCGATGAATAACAGCCTGACATATGAGTTTTTGTTGTCCAAGTGGTCCAGAGCGGAGTGGAGGGCCAGCGAGATAGCATCTACCGTTGATCTGTTGTGGCGGTAAGCGAACTGCAGTGGGTCCAGGTTTTTGTCGAGGTAGGAGTTGATTTGCGCCATGATCAACCTCTCAAAGCACTTCATCACCACAGTCGATAGTCATTGAGGCACGTCACCTTACTCTTCTTGGGCACTGGTATAATTGATGCCCTTTTTGAAGCAGGTGGGAACCTCAGACCTCAGAAGTGACAGGTTGAAAATGGCCGTAAAAACTCCAACCAGTTGGTCCGCACAGGTTTTTAGAACACGACCAGGTATACCATCAGGTCCAGGCGCTTTTCGAGGGTTCACCCCTCTTAAGGATTTCCTGACGTTGACCACTGTGACTGAGACTAAAATACCATCACAGCAAATGGGGGCTCGGGAAGGCTCTCCCTATCAAATCGGTGCTCTCCCTATCAAAGCATACGTAAAATGCATTGAGCTCGTCAGGGAGTGATGTATCGCCGACATTCGAGCTGTCTCCTGGTTTCGCCTTGTAGGAGGTGATTGCATTCAGGCCCCGCCACAGCTGCCGAACATCTATCTCGTCCTCCAGCTTGGAGCAGAAGTCCCTTTTGGCCTTTTTGATGGCCTTACCAAGGTCGTATCTGGACTTCTTGTAGACCACTGTATCATCAGACATGAATGCCCGGTGTCTGATCTTCAGAAGAGTGCGGATCTCAAAGTTCATCCAAGGTTTCTGATTGGGAAACACTCGGAAGGTTTTGGTGGGGATGCAGTCCTCGACACATTTCTTAAGTCTGTAACGACTGTGACGTATTCGTTCAAGTCCGTTGCCGTGTCCTTGAACATTGCCCAGTCTACAGACTCCAAACAGTCCTGTAGTTGTTCTGCCCCCCCCGCCCCCCCCCCCCCCCCCCCCCCCCTCCTCACCCGACCAGCTCTGTACTGTCCTCATCTGTGCGCTCTTTAATTGCTGCCTATAGGCAGGGAGAAGCAGCACCGCGGTATGGTCGGATTTACCGAAGTGAGGGTGAGGGACAGAGCGGTAGGCATTCTTGATGGTGGTGTAGCAGTGGTCGAGGGTGTTTGCTCCAGCAGGAGACATGTTGGTGGAAGTTAGGGAGTGATTTCTTTAGGTTTGCATTATTGAAGTCCCTAGCAATTCCCTCGGAAGGTAGAAGGGGCGGCACTTCACCGCCAGATGTTCGAGGTGTGGAGTGCAGAAGTGTGGAGCGCAGTGAGGCTACTTCAGAGTTACATCTGTCACAGGTAGGGTTTATATGACCATAAAAACGAGCCAACTTATCTTTTGACATATGAGCTCTGTGAACCACATTGAATTGTATCAAAGCGTGTCTTGCACACATTGAAGAGGTATTCACTAATTGAAGAATCCTCTCCCATTTCTCTATAGATAAAGAAGTTTGTTCTCTTTCCCAGTCATTCTTAATTTTATCAAATATATCTATTTGTAATTTCAAAAAACTCATAAATAGTCGTTAATAATCCTTTCTGATACAGGTTCAGCTGTAAAAAAGTTTCCAAAATTTCAGTTTGATGTGGTAGCGGAAAAAGGGGTAGAGTAGCCTTCAAAAAGTGTCTAATTTGTAAATATCTAAAAAAGTGTGAAGTAGGTAAGTTATATTTATTGGAGAGTTGCTCGAAAGACATAAAATAACCCTCCAAAAACAAATCACGAAAAGCTACTAATCCCTTCCTCTTCCATAACAAAAAGTCTTGATCAGTACTAGATGGTTGGAAGAGAAAATTGGATAAAATAGGACTCGATAAGATAAAATCACTTAGTCCAAAAAACTTACGAAATTGAAACCATATTCGGAACGTTGTCTTATTTTTGGGTTAATCATATATTTATTCAATCTCGTAATTGTGAAAGGTAATGAGGCCCCTAGAATAGTGGCCAATGATAGCCCTTGTAAGGAATCACGTTCAAGGTTTATCCATCCTGGGCATTGGGTATCTTCTAAATCTTTTGTCCAAAATGTTAAATAACGAACCTTGACTGCCCAATAGTAAAATCTAAGGTTCGGCAATGCCAAACAGCCATTTTTTTTCTGTATTATTTCTGTAAATGTTTTTTACTTAGTCTGGGATTTTTATTCTGCCATTTATATGAAGAAATGTTGGAGTCTATAATGTCGAAGAAAGATTTGGCAATAAAAATTGGTATCGTCTGAAATAAATACGGAAATAGGTAAAATGAATATTTTAATAGCATTGATTCGGCCAATTAGGGCTAAGGATATTGGTGACCATTTAGTAAACTGATGTTTAATATGGTCAATTAAAGGCATAAAATTGGCTTTAAATAAATCCTTGTGTTTCTTGGTGATCTTAATACCTAAATAAGTAAAACTTTCGGTAGTCAATCTAAATGGAAACTGACCATAATTCAAAACAAGATTATTTAATGGAAAAAGCTCACACTTACTAAGATTTAGTTTATAACCAGAAAAACTAATAAATTGATTAAGTAATGCTACTATTGCCGGAATAGATTTCTCAGGGTTAGAAATAAATAATAACAGATCATCTGCGTAAAGAGATAGCTTATGTGTCTTATTCCCGCGGACAATACCAAAAATATTAGGGGATTCCCTAATAACGGTGGCTAAAGGTTCCAAAGCAATATCAAATAGTAAAGGACTTAAGGGACAGCCCTGTCTAATACCTCGAAATAGCCTGAAAAAGGGGGATCTCTGATTATTAGTAAATACAGAAGCCTGAGGTATATGATATATCAACTTGATCCAAGAAATACATTTTGGACCAATCTTAAATGTTTCAAGTGTACTGAATAAGTAATCCCATTCTACTCTATCAAATGCTTTCTCGGCATCAAGTGAGATGACACATTCTGGGGTTTTATTAGACGCTGTATATACAATATTCATTAATCTCCTAATGTTAAAGTATGAGTAACGATTTTTAATAAAACCTGTCTGATCTTCAGAGATGATTTGCAGTAAAATCTTTTCCAATCTCATAGCTAATATTTTGGAAAGAATTTTGAAATCTACATTTAACATTGATATAGGTCTATATGATGACACTTCAGTAGCATCTTTATCTTTTTTAAGAATTAAAGAAATAGAATCTTCATAAAAAGATTGTGGTAATCTATTCCGTAAAAGGGCTTCATTACGTAGCCATGGAGATAATAAATTTGAAAAATACTTTTAAAATTCTACTGTAAACCCATCTAAACCGGGAGCTTTACCAGAATTCATTGAAAAGATTGCTTTCTGTATTTCTTCTTCCGTGATGGGTTCGCCTCACAACAGAGACTCATTATGTGGTAAATTAGGTAAGTTCAGTTTCTTTAAAAACTCATGCATTATATTGGAATCAGTAGGAAAATCTGATTGATAGGGAGGTATAAAATTCCTGAAACGATTTATTAATTTTGTCATGCTGTACAGTTACTGTACCATCCCGTTTTCTCACTTTAGTAATATGACACATGGTTGACAACGGTTTCAATTGATTAATGAGTAATTTACCTGATTTTTCGCCATGTATATAAAATTGACTTTTGGTTTTAAGTAACTGGTTCTCAATCGATGATACTAATAACAAATAATGTCTCAACTTCTCAACGAAGTTCAACTCTATTCTTGTAGAGCTCTAAACTAGGAGCTTTTGAATATTTTTTTATCAATTTCTTTAAGCTCGTCAGCCAGTGTACCTATTTCTTTTTGATTTTGTTTTTTAATCCCGCGGAGTATGAAATAATTTGTCCACGAATATATGCCTTAAAAGCATCCCAGACTACACAATTGGATATTTCTTCAGTAGAGTTTGTCAAAAAGTAAAAAGCAATCTGATCTTTCATAAAATTAATAAAATTTAAGTTTTGAAGCAAAGTACCGTTAAATCGCCATTGTTTAGCACTAAACTTCGAATCAGGTAGATTGATAGATAGTTTCAAAGGTGCGTGATCAGAAGTAGCAATTGCTTCATACCCACATGCAGTGACCGATGGAACTAGCCGAGAATCTAGTATAAAATCCTAGAATAAATGTGATATTCATGAGAGAAAAATGAAAATTATTTGTCATTTGGGTGTAAGAATCTCCAAACTTCTAACATTCCAGAGTCAAGTAAAAAATAATTAATAAAATTAGCTGATTTATTTGAAGCACATGATCAGATGTAGACCTGTCAATCGAGGGGTTCAGACGACAGTTGAAATCTCCACCCATTATTAAAAAGTGTTCATTTAAATTAGGAAAGGATGCAATTAACTGTTTAAAAAACTCAGGGTGATCAATATTTGGTGCGTAGAAATTCACCATAGTAACGTTTTGCATGTAAAGAACACCAGTAATCACCAGAAATCTGCCATATGGATCAGAAATTGTGAACAAACGGAATTGAGGGGTCAATAAAAATAGACTCCTTTCACCTTAGCTTGTGAATTTGAATGAAACTGCTGTCCTCTCCAAAACATTAAAAATTGTAAATTGTCATCTTGCCTTACATGAGTTTCCTGAGCAAAGATAATCTGAGCATTTAGTCTGTGAAGAACATTTCTCTTTGAAATCCTCTTAATGGGATGGTTCAAGCCATTCACATTCCATGAAAGGAAATTAATAACTTTATCCATATTGCTTGTAAAAATAAGGTGGGATGTAATGGGTTAATTTCTTGAAGCCTAAAAGTTCTGTTTACTGGAAGAAGAAAAATCTAAGGCGGTGCCAGAAGTGACGACATTTCAGACATTTTTGTAGTTCAAACATTGCACAAATGAAAAACACTAAATAGGGAACCAAGGACCTCCTCCCTGTAAAGCCCCAAACTGACCAATAGACAGTCAGCAAGCTACCTAATCCCTTCCCCGAACACATCTCCCCTAGTAACAGCGCTCGGCATAGAGATAATAATTTTTAGCCACTCCTAGTCATAACACATTCCTTATTATCTCTTTGAGAGAGAACAAAAAATACAGACTGACATGAAGTTAACGAGTGAGAGCTACATATTAGTATCCAAGGTCAAGATATGAAAAACAAGAACTGCGTTCTCTTAGTTTGTCTAATGACAGGGGAACACCAAATTAACAAAGAAATTCTTAAAAGACTATATATAAAAGAAAAACTCGTCCAGTTAAATTCTTAATCATTACCAAGCAAAATATTGTCAAAATAGGAACAGTAAATCTCCAGTTATAACTTAATCAGATATCGATTGGTCCCCTTCCTCCTCGTAGCTCTCCAGAAAGCTGGAGGCGTCTTGAGGATTGTTAAAAAATCGAAAATTACCGTTGAAAAGTCGAATATGCAATCTAGCTGGGTACAATAGAACTGGCCGTAGCTTTTTCTTATACAAATCATACATTACATTATAAAAGGACTTTCTTATTTCCAAAAGCTCGTAACTATAATCAGGGACACACCGAAACTTGCCTCCATCATATTCAACCACACCCAACTTTTTTGCTGTCTGGAGAATATTCTCCTTCATTTGCCAAAAATGAAACCGAATAATCAAGTGTCTCGGTTTATTACCGGATATCTTCCCAATCCTGTGAGCGTTATCCAAAAACAGAAGGTTTTCATTGTGCTCAATGTTAAAAGTTTAATGAACTTAAATTTTAAAAAAAATTGTTTTAAGGAATCAGAATAGTATTAAATAATGAAGATATTTAACAATGGATTTATGATATTTGTAATTAAGTTCTGTTATTCTGTGTATGCTACTGAATATTCCAAAGCCAATTTCAGTGTACCAGATGACTAGTCATGATTCCATATTCCAGCATCGACAGCCTTTTGTATCTACAATTATCACACATTACCTCCACGCAATTGCGGACTGGCGGAAAGACAGACCTCCACACAACAATGTACCTTTTCGATCAGTTCTAATCACTTTCTCACCTAGATTTGCTTTCACACTGTGCGGTAGTGTTTTATTAAACCCAGCAGCTTTTATGAAGAAATAGATCATGAATCTTCAGTGCGTCTGAAATTTCGTTGTATGTATTTACAATGACAATAAATTGTATTTTTATTATTATTATGAACGGGCAAAGCCATGTGCATCTGGTAGCATGGTGGGCAGGGCTTGCAACCAATGGAGAAAACTGTTGCCTGCTAACTGTGATTTAGTTCTGCTGTATTAATAACTGCTATATCTCTATCCTAATGTACCTCAAAGAACCTTGATGAACTAATGTATTTCAGTTTGAAAATAGAATTTTATCACTCACCCTCAGTTTCACATCTTTGCCTCTCTGTGAGATGTACTAATTAATTGCTGACTCTGCAGTCTTCATGGTAGCTGCATGGAAGCTGGCAATTGTGCCCATCCCTTTCCCCATCTTACCCCATCTTGTTTCAAAAACGGTGTTATGTTTAAAGGCAAATTGCATGTTGTGCTCTGTATTATCATTCATTAACACTGTGGGTAAAGTGGTATCTCAAGTTTGTATGTATTTTCTTTAAAGCTGTTGTACCATGTTCAATAAATGTTGGCTGACTTATTTGCTTTTGATAAGAGTGACATTTCAATGCCAATTAAATCGCTAAAGAAAATATTTTTATTACAAATATTGTTTGTGGATTTAATGGTTGTTTTGTTTGATTATGCAGAATGCATGTGGGATTGATAAATGTTATAGGCTTGTGCACTGTGCACCTTTTGTCTCAGCTTGCTTTAGATCTTTCTTTGTCTAATCTTCTTCTTATGGTCTCTGGCTCCCTCTGCAGGATCCCTTAGATCCCACTCGCACTGTTATTGTTATTCGCTCTTTGGTGGTTGGTGGGGTTGCTGAATGTGATGGCAGAGTGCTACCCGGTGATCGGCTCGTCTTTGTCAATGACCAAAATCTAGAGAATACCTCTTTGGCGGAAGCTGTTCAAGCTTTGAAAGACACTCCGTATGGCAAGGTCCGCCTTGGCATCTGCAAACCAATGGTGGTAAGCACCAATAATGTTCATGAAATGTAAAATGTTGATAATGTCAAGGTTATTAGGAAGAGATCTCAGCTTCCAGGAAACTACGTTTAAAAAAATAACATTACATTTATTTACTTTTGCTTAACATACAATTGCAAATAAAATATACCAGAAGTAAACTTTTTTTTTGCAGTATGTCACAGCTTTTTAACAAGTATAATCAATCTCAATCTAATTTAGACTGGCATAGCTGATCATTTCAGTCTCAGATAATCTAAAAATAGTTACATAACTTCCTCATCTTTAAGAAATTCTAGTGGTATATGTTTGAGCACAAAAGTTAGAAAATGAGTAAATTCATTTTACTGAGGCTCATCATTTCTTGAAATTGTTTTTCTTGCAATTAGGTATAATGTGGTTATATTTACATACATTTATTAGAATGGTTTGTTGGCTTTAAAGTGTTTCTGTGTTTATGTATGTTTACCTCAAAAAATATAATATAGTGCTAGTAGATAAATTAACAATTGTGCATGTGACATAAAGGCATAAGAAGAAATTCTGTGAGGAGTGTTACATGGAGATAAATTTGGTTTGTATTCTTTCATCTCTTAAGTAAGATGCCGTAGCGTGGCAGTTTTTTTTAAGTGATTTCGTTAAGCAACATAGAAATTTACTTGAGCAAAAAACAAGCGACTGGAGAAACTCAGCAGATCATTCAGTATCTGTGGAGGGAAATGGACGGACAACAGAAGAAGGGTCCAACCTGAAATTATGAATATCCTTTTTCCTCCACAGATGTTGCCTGACCTGCCGAGCTTCTCCAGGCAATTAATTATTATGCAAGATTTCAGCACCTGCAATCTCTTGTGTTTTCCATGGACATTTATTTGCCTTTTTGTTATTAAATGGCTATTTAATATTAGATGCTTTTGTTGCTGTCTTCAGAATTAGCCATGCCCACCATCAAGGAAAATAACCAACTATTTATAGTGACTTTCTTATTCACTATTTGTACAGGAATATAATTGCTTCTGAGAGTCAGCTATATTCTGGTATGTGTTTTGTGGAAAAGAATAAAGAACGAGGATAACAAATGATCAAGGGCAGAAAAATATGTAGGGTTTCACATACAGTAATATTTGGAAGAGGCAGGGCAAGTTAATAAGGCCTTTATTAAAGAAGCCTGTGCCATTGGCTTGATAAGTGAAGCCAAAACATTCAACGCCTTTCATCAATCACTGTCCAATTCTAGACATTACAATTTTCGGGGAGAGAGAGGATGCACTGGAGAATGATAGCGATGAGGGACAAAACGGGAAGAACTGAATTCTCTTTATCAAGAAATTTCTGAGAGGAACTGGAGGAAAGTGAGAAACTGTTGGCTCTGACAGAATGATTGGTAACCAGGAGATACAGACTGTAGATGATTACCAAAAGAACAAGAAAGCAGATGAGATTTTCTTTTTCATATATCAATTCATTTGGTTTAGAATGAACTGCCTGGAAGGATGATGGATAGATACAATGCACTGGAGCAACTCAGCAGATCAGGCAGCTTCTCAGACTCGATGTGAAGAAGCGTCCCGACCTTTTTCTCCAGAGATGCCACCTGACCATATCTTTAAGGCAGAGATGGATAGATTCTTGATTAGTTCAAGTGTCAGAGGTTAAGGGCAGAAGTCAGGAGAATGGGGTTTGGAGAGAGAGATAGATCAGCCGTGATTGAATGGCGGAGTAGAATTGATGGGCTGAATGGCCTAATTCTACTCCTATTCCTTATGACATGACCCGCTGAGTTACTCCTGCACTTTGTGTCTCTGTGGTATAAACCAGCATCTTCAGTTCTATATTTTTAAATTTGGCAGGATGATGGTATAGTTTTTATTATTTTTAAGTGGTAATTCCACATATAATTGCAAAGGTAATTTTTTTTTCACGGCTGGGGGGGGGGGTTGATGGCTGAAGAGTTGGGCACATTGTGTAGCTTACTTCAAGAGTGAGCACGCAGACATGATGGGCCAAATGATTTCCTTCCATGCTGTAAGGTTGTAAGATTTATTCTTTCTCCCCCGACAATTTGTTTTCATATCTAAGCATCATGCAGAGATAGATGCAGTATTGCTGTATAGAATCTTCTACCATTTCTCAGAATCCATGGACAGTTTAGTATCTTGTCCGATAACTGTATCAATAGCCCCAGAATGAATCTAAAGTAAAAATCGGGTTGATCTAGTTTGCCTTCTCCTAACTTGGGTTGGCTGTAATTCTCCTATTACTGCTTTTGGTTGATGAGCTATAAACTAAGTATGGATTCATGTATGACTTTGCAGTTCTGCATACCTCAGATTAATTACAGACTGAACATTGACCCCAAAGTTACAAAATAATCCTTTCTTAAAACCGAGATTCATAACGTTGTTATTGATGCTTAGACCACTGAATCTGATTTTGTGATTGTAATGACTTGAAGAATGATTGCCATATTTAATCAACACATGTCATAAGATGAACAGCAACAAAATCACTACTTTAAATAAGAATGTTTATTGAGGCATAATAATAGCATAAATGTATATTGGCAGCTGCTACATGAATATGAATATGAAAATATTGGGTATCTACCTGAGACCACATTGTTGACCACATCTAAATGATAAGTTCAAACCTTAATAGAGAGAACCACATAATCGTACATATTTTATTTAGATATATTAGTGCGTTCATTCTATTTGTTAATATCCTGAAGCATTTATGGGATTTGTGGAAATGATTGAAGGGTTTAAAAAGGAAGCATCATGGTGAAGATAGGATAGGAAGCGCTGTTGAATTAGCAAAAATAGCATTTTTTTTCCTTTCAGACCGAAGCAAATGAAAATGACATTTCAGACTTCACCAGCACAAATTCTACTCGAGGAAATATCCAGCATGATTCAGACATGTTGAATTTAGCCTATTCCACAAACCTGCCTGTGCCTCATGTAAGTACCTTTACATTAGGAGTTTAAAATTAATATTGAAGTGTTCCTATATGGATAATTATGATGTATGTATGAAATGCTCCAGTTACATTACTGGACTATTAATCTAGAGGATTGCACTAATTATCTGGAAATGTTATGTGCTATCCAGTCAAACAAAAGATTATACATGATTACAATCAAGCAGTTCACAGTGTACAGATAAAGGGTACAGCATTTAGTGCAAGGTAAAGTCTGATTAAAGGTAGTTCAAAATCTCCAATGAGGTAGATGGAAGGTTAGGATCACACTCCAGCTGTTGAGAGGGTGGTTTACCGGATAATGGCTGGATAGAAACTGGTCCTGAATCTGGAGGTATGCGTTTCATATTCATAGAAATATCTAATTATTTAAAGCCCATTCAACTTTGTTCTGGTTAAAAAACTGTTTGCGATTTGAATTTTTAAAGTGCTGCACAAAATATTTTTTTCTTTGTTTTAATTCCTAGGGATAAAGATCTCTCACATTTTAAGTAAACTAAAACTAACTATACATTTCTTGCTATGTTCAATAGGAATTTGACGATGTTTCATTTTCTCATGAAGAACTAGTTGATGAACCTGAGGTGGATTTAAAGTTCTTGAATTTACACCCCAGTAAGGTTGACAATGCAGCTGATTTTTTGTCATCTGAGACATTAACAAGAAATGAATGGACCCAGAGTAATGAACAGCAGGAAATGTTGGTGGATGATGAGAACAAGGTGAATCCTGTAATAGGTGAAATGGTTAATCGGCAGCATTGTATAAAGGATAAATTGGAATATTATGAACCTTCGGACCCAACTACAACTAATGATCAATTTCTTAATACTCCACCTTTATTTCAATATAATGCAAATGAGGTAAGAACAATTTAAATGATGTGTTCTTAAATTTACAGATACTCGGAGTGAGGATAATATTAAAATCAAATCAACAGTGTTATACTATCACCAGGAATGAATGTTGTTAGAACATTAGTATTAATTAATGAAGCATGTGTAATTTAGAGGTCTGCATAATTATTGAAAATCTATCACTATTTCTGATTTGGAAACACTTCTACTTGCTAAAATGACCAGTGCTTTGAGTAAGAATGAAGTAACTATCATGAAGGACATTTCAAATGTAATTATTCTTTACTTTGAAATTATTCAGATCCAAGTATTGAGATCACAGTTGTATATGGTAATTTGCTTGTGATGTGCCTTTATTTTGCCTTCTTTCAGAACGAAGAGAAGTTTAATGGAAGTTCACTATCTTCCTCTACAAATGGGTCAGCCATTGTCCAAGAGATGGTGCCAGAAGATTATGAGAGAACTGTCACCATAATGAGAAATGGGCATGATCTAGGTATGACCAGTTTTAAATAATACACTGAATTGTGTAAGCTTGCTACCATATCCTCTCATTCAATCATGATATTATTTTCTGAAACCCCTCCCTAAAGATTTTCAACAGAACCCTATATTTGCTGCTTTAAAAACTGCAATAATATTTCAAATAATATTAATGTCGAAAGTGGATCTATTTTTGTCTGTTTTATGAGCAATTTGGCTATGCTCTTTATCATTTCTTGCATTATTTCAACCAGAACACCTCACCATCTTATTGTGCATCTACACGAGCCTTATATTGAAAGCTTCTTAATTATCATATGTGTCCTGTGAAACAGGATAGCTTTCCAGACCCTCTCTCGGGTAAACTCCTCATAGATTCCCTGCCGCTTGTGCCAGACTGTAGTCAGTTAGTGCCTGCTTTTTCTCCATGTGGAATACATCCTTTAATCTGCTTAACACTTGCAATAACAGTCCCAGAGGGGTGCTGAGAGGTGTCAGCGCAACAATGCATTGTGGGCTTTGTTATTATCATCAACGTAAATTAACCAAGTTCTTCTTGCATCTCTTGCGTTTACTTTTCCTTTGGGGTGGGTAACGTCCTCTTCTGAGAACTTAAAGTCAAAACAGTAACTCTGACCAAAACACTTCTATAAAAGGCAACTGCATAGATGGTATCAAGGTGCCTACCTGTGATCAAATCATAGGGAGTGTGGTGATCACAACAAACCATTCAAGGTAATGGTTGCAGAGTACATTTTGCACTTGCTCAGTGGGTGGGTGTAGGTTCAGGAAGCACTTTGCCCAAGAACTACGAACTAGCCATCTTATTTATGGATCAGGAATTGAATTTGACACCCTTTCTATTTTACTGGGGACATCCCTTCTGTTCCTTGCAATCTTTAACTAAATGAAGATGAATTGCATTGCATTTTCTTTACATCATCTTAGATTTGGAGATAACTTATGTAGTGGGTGTTAGAGGTAAAATGTCAAAGATAGGTCAACCTGGGCTGTACTGCAATGTTGATGGAGCCAAAATTGTTTTGAATTAGTGTGTGTATGCATGGTAGACTAAGTGTCAGGATGAAATAGCGGCATGCCATCCAAACCTCACCTGACATATCTAGCAATATCATGGAGCAGTGGTAGAAATTGTGTTTTACTCCACCAACCTCTTGTCACCCGCTTGGAATTACATTCTAAATGCAATGAGTGTAAGTATCTGCATCTTTCTGTGCTCGTGTCTCTGCTCTCGTTCTTCCTTCCTCCAGATGAAACAAGGATAGAGTTCCCCTGGTCTTCACCTTTCATCCCATTATCCTCCGTATCCAACACATTATTCACTGACATTTCCACCACCTTCAACGTTAACCCACACATCTTCCCATCCCTACCCCTTTCTGCCTTCTGCAGAAACCTCCGCAGCAACTACTTGACTACTCACCTCTTCCCACCCAAATCACCCACGCCGCAGGTACTTTCCCCTTCTCTGAAATATTTCCAATTGAGTCAGAATGCAGCCCCCCCCCCCTTGCAGACAGTACAAAAAAACAGGATTACCTAAGTATTTTTAAGTATTACTTCTAAAGTTGTAAAATAATTATCTAGAGTACCCTCTACAAATTTTAATTCAAGGATGCAAATTACTTAATTGGAAGAATATTACCAACATATAATCAGTAAATCATGTGAATTTATGAAGGATGTAAAACTAGAAAAAATGACCTTAGTTTCATTTAATTGATTTACTTCACCTCCTTCCTCAACTTAACTTTAATTTCTCCAAGAACAATATCTAACTATATAGTGACAAAGTCCTGAAAGCTAAAGGAATAAAATCTTTAGTTTGTGTTCTGTCTTTTCCAAAGTTCCAGAAGTTGCATTGATGAGCACTGTATTTTGATAAATAAAATTGGCATTGATTACAAAGAGGATTTACATTATGCTTTGAGATCAGTTTAGTCCAACCAACTTGCTTTGTACTGGTCAAATGTTTAACTTCCCCAAAACCTAGTCCTTGATTATTGCAAAAAACATAACAAAATCACATTATTAGAAGTATGAATTGCAAGGTAATCTTGTATTCAGAATATCCCTTTCAGCTAAATTATGTTATCCAGTGGCAGTGTTTTGTTATTTTAAAATGAGATTTCCCCTCATGTTCTGTCAAAGATTTTGACCATTTGAATGCTCTGACCTGCTTGTAAATGCACTCAATTCCCATGGTGTTTTGAAATTTATCTTGAACAGGATGATGGTAGTGATTTTTCACTGAATTTAATTCTGTTTTGTTTTTGAACAGGGGCAAAATAGTTCCCTCATTATTCCTTAACTTTGTAATGAAACTAAGTATTGAATGACTAAATATTTATCTAGAAGAATTAATGTCATAAACTGTATAAAAATGTCAGGTGTCAAGAATGAAGAATGTTTAGTTGTCATTTGCACTGGTAACGGAACAATGACATTCTTACTTGCTACAGCTTTACAGACACATTAATGCAACAATAGAAGTAATACATACACAATAAAGAATAATACAATAATTTTTAAGTAATACTAGGTAACCAGGACAAACAGTGTTTCATAAAGGAGGAAACATTGTATCTTTATTTTATGCTTTCATGACATTTCATCTATTTAACAACAAGAACAACTTGCATTCCAGTTTACAGTTGAGTTTATTGTCATGTGCAATAAGCTACAGTGAAAAGCTTTTGTTGCGTGCTATCCAGTCATTGTAATATATAGGAAAATGCAGGATAATTATACAGTGATATATAATTATCTGATACTATATTATAGACTCAGTAGGATCGTTATATCATAGACTCAGTAGAATCTTTATATCATAGTCTCAGTGGGATCTTTATATCATTCTAGTATATTTCAGTGTTAAAATCTGATGCTGGAAATATGAAACCTTATGTTGTCATTCTTATGATTTAATCAATGGAATTTTAAATATAGAATTCAATTGGCAACTTTGTATGGAAAAAATGGATTACGTCTTTTTACATCTTAAATGTAATTGAAGATCTGTGATAAATTTAGCTAATTATTAAATATTATAAATGAGTTATCCAATTATAAAATAATTTAACAATTAGTAATTGTGTTCAGTGGGTGAAAATCTGGATGATGGAATTGATGGCTTTGTGGCCAAGTTTGTGGATGATACGAAGATAGGTGGAGAGGCAGGTAGTGTTGAGGAACCAGGGAGGTTGTAGAAGGACTTGAACAAGTTGCAAAATTGGCAAATAAGTAGCAAATGGAATACAGCATAGCAAAGTGTATAGCCATGCAGTTTGGTGGAAGGAATAAAGGTGTAGACTACTTTCCAATTGGGGAGGATTCAGTAATCGGAGGTGCAAAGGAACTTTGCAAAATGTTCTCAAAATGTTGATTTGCAGGCTGAGTGGGTGGTAAGGAAGACAAATGTTATGCTAACATTCATTTCATGGGGACTAGAATATCAAGTCAAGTCAAGAGAGTTTATTGTCATGTGTCCCAGATAGGACAATGAAATTCTTGCTTTGCTGCAGCACAACAGGATATTGTAGTCATAAATACAGATCAGAACAGTGTGTCCATAGACCATAGAATATATATATACACACACATCAATAAACAGATAAAGTGCAATAGGCTGTTATAGTTCAGAGTTTGTTTGGTTGTGTTTAATAGTCTAGTGGCTGTGGGGAAGTAGCTGTTCCTGAACCTGGATGTTGCAGATTTCAGGCTCCTGTACCTTCTACCCGATGGCAGCGGAGAGATGAGTGTGTGGCCAGGATGGTGTGGGTACTTGATGATGCTGCCAGCCTTTTTGAGGCAGCAACTGCGATAGATCCCTTGATGGTAGGGAGGTCAGAGCCGATGATGGACTGGGCAGTGGTTACAACTTTTTGCAGCCTTTTCTGCTCCTGGACGCTCAGGTTGCCATACCAAGCCACGATGCAACCGGTCAGCATGCTCTCTATTGTGTACCTGTAGAAGTTCGAGAGAGTCCTCCTTGACATACCGAATATAAAAGCAATGATGATATTCTGTGACTTTATAAGGTGTTTGTGAGGCCAAATTTGAAATATTGTGTTTAAGAAAGAACTGCAGATACTGGAAAAATCGAAGGTAGACAAAAAAGCTGGAGAAATTCAGTGGGTGAGGCAGCATCTATGGAGCAAAGGAATAGGTGACGTTTTGGGTCGAGACCCTTCTTCATATGAGCAGTTTTTCACCCCATATCTGAGAAAGGATGTGACAGCTTTGGAGAGGGTGCAGAAGAAGTTTACAAGAATGATCCCGGGGGTGATTGGGTTAACGTATGAGGACCGTTTGAAGGGTGTAGGCTACTCCCTGGAGTTTAGAAGGATGAGGAGGGATCTCATTGAAACCTACTGGATAATGAAAGGCCTAGATAGAGTGGTTGTGAATAGGATGTTTCCAGCAGAGGGAAAGTCTCGAACCCGAGGGCTTAGCCTCAGAATAAAAGGACGGATCTTCAGAATGGCAATGAGTAGGAATTTCTTTAGCCAGAGGCTGGTGAAAATGTGGAATATATTGCCACAGACAGCTATGGAGGCTAAGTCAGTAAGTGAAGCAGATATTGATTGGTTCTTGATTAGAAAGGGCGTCAAAGGTTACAGGGAGAAAGCAGGAGAGTTGGGTTGAGAGGGAAAAGTAGATCAGTCATGATTGAATGTCAGAGTAGACTTGATGGACTGAATATCCTAATTCTGCTACTATGTCTTCTGATCTAAGAAGTTATTTATGCCACATTGCTTTAATCTCAGAGTTTCTGCAAACTAAAATAAATTTGCAAACTAGCCATAAAGAGCAAATAATTTTCTGTTTCTGCATTAGCAAATTGTTTGAGGGGAAATACCTATTGTGGTATAGAGTAGAATAGCAGAAGATTTTATATTGTGCCAAGTATCATTTAAGTGGAGTAGCTCACATGCTGGGGTAAAGATTCGTTTGGGCTGATTTTCTCCTTTTGGCTGCAAGTATCCGAATCTCGAGCCTGTAAATAATTATCATGAGCTGCTGGTGCCAGTCATTAATTTGGGAGCTTGTGCATTTGGCAAATTGAATTTCAGGCACTTGCCTCACCAGTGCTGAGCCTTTATATATGCCTTAGGTAGAAGGACAATCTGTCAAGATTGTTAGGAGTCATGTGGAATGGGGTAGGTCTCAACTGCATTTCTGGGTTTATGTGAATTTTATTTTTGTAGATAAACATTGCAATTTGGTTCCCAGCTTTAATCAGGCTGCATGGTATGATACTCCATTTAGAGAAATTCAAATTCCCTGAAACAATGTCATAAAGCAGTGAATTGGTGCCTCTTTGGTGTAACTAAAGGATATGAATCACTGGAAAATTTTCAGGACGCTTCCTTGTGAGATGGAACATGATTTTGCAAAATTGGTCACACAAGTCTCCTTTCTCATATAGAGATAAAAAGACACAACCATTATAATTTTCTAGCCTAATATCTGTAAGATGCTGTACGGCAACAATTTTCATTTATTTCATAGTATTTCCTTTATTGCATTTAAATTTATTTTTCATAAATTGGTTTGATATTTTTGCTAGTCCCTTGCACAGAATATGCAGCCGTAGTATACATCAACAAATCATTGACAAATGATTTTCCACAAGATTTCCTGTCCTGATCCTGAATGGGCAAAGACATTCTTTCAGAGATGCCTCTCCAGTTTCCCCCTTGTCATGGTCACTTCTGCCATTTTATGCTAAAGTGAAGTTGAGATATGTTTGCTCAAATTGAATGAGCAAGAACAAAAAGGAAAGTTAGTCAGATGTTGGTTGCAAGCAATCTGGTCGATTTGTGTTACCATGCACTAATTGCAATAGCAAAGAGGGATAATAAATATAAAACTATTTAAAATAAATATAAATTAAGATTTCCTAAACGCTCTGCTGGTTTCACATCCACTGCCCAGATTTTTTTTTTCTTGCAGCGACTCAATGATGAGAAACTGCCTGACCCTGATGTGCATAGATTGATATAATGGCTCTTAAACCCCATTTCATGGAGAGGAGGCTCCATATTCAGCTTCAGACGACATTTCCTGTCCTAATTTTGATATGAATATATGTAACCTCTTTTTATTTAATCCAGTTCTTATAGAAATCATAGAGCTTGGATTTCTTCATTGTCATTATTTAAATTCTGACACTGACCTACTTATTTGAAAAGGGAAAAGATGCTTTTAAAAGTATGCTGATTAGATAATCTGACCTCCTGTCTGCTCATTTTTTATTTATAAATGCAGTATTATCCTTTACCACCATGTAATTGTCCTTGCACTAAAACATATCTAGTGCTTGCAGCAATACTACTGTTTTTAGCTTCTGGCCATATATATTAATTCATGGTCATGCAGTCGTACAGCACAAAAACAGGCCTGTCAAACCAATTCATCCATGTCAACCAAGATGCTCTATTTAGGCTAGTCCCATTTGCCCGTGTTTGGGTCATATCCAGGGATGGAAATCGCTATCAAAACATAGGCGGGGGGACAATTTCTTGGCGGGCACGTGCGCACATGCACACGCGCGGCTTCAGCCATGGGACGTGTGGATGGTAACATCAGGAGCTGACCTGGTTGGTCGACTCTGAACTCCAGTAACAGCAGCTTCGTCCGCCCTGAATCGTGGGACTTGAATCGGCCCGTTCGCGGGGCCTTTCATCCACCGATGCAGCTTAAAATCGGCCAACATCGGGAGCCTCGATCACCTCGACACAGCATGTTAAAATCCAAATTCATCATCATATCTACCTGTGATGCCACTATCAGGGAATTATATACTTCCAGATCCCTGTGCTCCACCACACTCCCCAGGGCTGTACCATTCACTGTGGAGGTTCTACCCTCGTTTGACTTCCTAAAGTGCAACACCTCACATCTGAATTGAACTGAATTAGCCATTCCTAGACCCACTTGGTCAGCTAATCAAAATTCAAACGAGTCATATGCAATGGGGAGCAGCCTCTTCAGCCCACAAGTCCACAGCGACTATCTAGCATCCGATGGTTCCATTAATCCCACCATAACCTATCTTACTTTCTCCTTACGTCCCCTTACTCAGCACTATTCTACCACTTATTGAAACACAGGGGGCAATTTACAGTTGTTCCTTTTCTGATTTGTGGTGCGATAGAAAACTGGAGCATCCAGTGGAAACCCATCACACCACAGGTTTGAATCCTGAAGATGTGGACAGTGGCTACACGAGCTGCAAAATTAGTTTTATTGAATAGTTGCATAAATATCTTGTTCAATCATTATTATAGATTATGTTTTGTAATTAAACATTGCTACTATATTTTTATTATTGTTTTGCTTGGAATAGGATTGAGCATAAAAAGTGATAACAGAGGACCTGGGGCGATCATCAAAGGCGTTGAAAGTGAAGGTGCTGCTGGAATAAACGGACAACTCCAAAAGGGAGATTATATTGTTGCATTGAACAGGGAGCCCACGACTGGTCTAAATTCTACTCAGAAGCAATTATTTTTTGCCCAGCATGCCACAAATGAGGAAATTATGTGAGTATTTCTCATTCTATATTGTGCAATTTTCTCCTGTTTCAACTTGTTAATGCATTTTTGATTGAATATTCGGTTTCAATAGTTTACCAACAATTTGATCTTACAATTTATTTATTAACCTCAGCCTCAGCTATCAAGTGTGTCTGATAGCAAAATAAATGCATTTCATTTTTGTGAATTATATCATATAACATATATAACATATACCAATTACAGCACGGAAACAGGCCATCTCGGCCCTTCTAGTCCGTGCCGAACACTTATTCTCACCTAGTCCCATCTACCTGCACTCAACCCATAACCTTCCATTCCTTTCCCGTCCATATACCTATCCAATTTATTTTTAAATGATAAAATCGAACCTGCCTCCACCACTTCCACTGGAAGCTCATTCCACACAGCTACCACCCTCTGAGTAAAGAAGTTCCCCCTCATGTTACCCCTAAACTTCTGTCCCTTAATTCTCAAATCATGTCCTCTTGTTTGAATCTTCCCTACTCTCAATGGAAAAAGCTTATCCACATCAACTCTGTCTATCCTTCTCATCATTTTAAAGACCTCTATCAAGTCCCCCCTTAACCTTCTGCGCTCCAAAGAATAAAGACCTAACTTGTTCAACCTTTCTCTGTCTTAGTTGCTGAAACCCAGGCAACATTCTAGTAAATCTCCTCTCTACTCTCTCTATTTTGTTGTCTTCTTTCCTATAATTTGGCGACCAAAATTGTACACCATACTCCAGAATTGGCCTCACCAATGCCTTGTACAATTTTAACATTACATCCCAACTTCTATACTCAATGCTCTGATTTATAAAGGCCAGCACACCAAAAGCTTTCTTTACCACCCTATCTACATGAGATTCCACCTTCAGGGAACAGTTATTCCTAGATCCCTCTGTTCAACTGCATTCCTCAATTCGCTACCATTTACCATGTACGTCCTATTTTGATTTGTCCTGCCAAGATGTAGCACCTCACACTTATCAGCATTAAACTCCATCTGCCATCTCTCAGCCCACTCTTCCAAATGGCCTAAACCTCTCTGTTGACCTTGAAAATCTTCTTATCATTGCTGTAATGCTGTATATCATTCCTAGTCTTGTCTTGCATATAGAACTTTCTGTTTGTTTAGCTTGTCTCTTCCCTCACTTATCTATCTATTTATCTTTCTATCAATATTACTAAAAGTCTGATCTTGACCACTTCCTGTTGTTCTGTATATTGATTTTAGAAAAAACGCTGCCACTTACGGCTGTGATTTTTGGCCATCTTACTCAGAGTCCCCCTCCGCTGTGCAGGACAAGAGGATTTTGCCGATTGATGAAAAATAAAAGAGTTATTAGTGTTTAAAAAATGTTGAGATTCTCTCTCCTGAATGGCATGCCCCTTCCGGAGGGACTATAAAACCCAGAAGTGTTGAGTGCCTCAGTCAGTCTCTGCAATATGGGGGAGCGAGAGGGTCACGTCTCTCAGTCTGAGCTGTGAAAAACACTGAACACATGTCTACTAAACTGTGAGTGGTTTTACTGACCTGTCAGTGCCCTTAATGTGGTTTGAAAATGTAGTTTGGAAATGCTAAAGCTGTGTTGCCTTTGGTTTGCAAATGCTAAAGCTGTGTTGCCTTTGGTTTGGGAATGCTAAAGCTGTGGTGCCTTTGGTTTGGAAATGCTAAAGCTATGTTGCCTTTGGTTTGGAAATGCTAAAGTTGCCTTGCCTAATTAATGTTTCCTTGCCTAATTAAAGTAGCCTTTAATTAGCCTTTACAATTAAAGTTGCCTTGCCTAATTAAAGTTGCCTTTCCTTCTATATAGTTAAAAGTCTAATCTTGGACCACTTCCTGTTTGCGCTCTATATTGATTTTAGAAAATACGCTACTATGTACGGCTGAGATTTTTGGCCATCTTACTCAGAGTCCCCCTCCGCTCATCAGGTGCTGAGGATTTTACCCATTGATGAAAAATAAAAGAGTTATTAGGGTTTTAAAAATGTTGACATTCTCTCTCTCCTGTCAATCACGCCATGAAGGTCACGCCCCTTCTGGTGGGAGGGGGGAGGGACTATAAAACCCAGAAGTGTGGGCGTGGCTCAGTCTCTGCAAGATGAACGAGGGTGAAGTCATGACTCGCTGTCTTTAGTGGCGTTGCACCCTGCTTGAAATGGTATGAAACTGCACTTGAATTTGGTGGTCTTGTACCCTGCTTCAAGTGGTAAGAAACTGCACTTGAATTTGGTGGCCTTGCACCCTGCTTGAAATGGAATTTCAAGGAATTCCCGTAAGTCAACTGCCAGCCCACCAGCTGTGTGAGTGAGTGAGCTGCCAACATAAAAGGCTTGAGTGACAGAGCCGCCAACATAATAGGCTTGAGTGACTGAGCCGCCAGCCCAAGAATCCATTCGGCCCACAGTGTCCATACTAGCCCTGGAAACCAGTCCAGCCCACAACACCCATGCAAGCGCTCCAGAAAGCCCCCACCCCCCCACTGGCCACCAATATTGGAATTGATGGAAAGGTGGTATATTGCGTCGGGGGACCAGCCCTCCCATGTGATGCTGGGGGTCCCACTTAGTCTAGTCTTTCGTATAACCTTTGACGTACTCTGCAAAATCCTTTTCGGTTCATAAGAATCATCTATTTTGAAACTCTGTGACTGAGCTATTTATTTTGTGCAATTTGTGGAAATCAGTATCTTACAACTGGTCATGGCATAATATTTATTTCTCTTGAATAAAATTAATTTTAAATGCAATACTCTTTGTTGTTGTGGGGGTCTAGGATTACTTATATACCAGCAAAAAATGTGGATCGCTATAAGGAAAGTTTTGCTTCAAAGCAAACCAAATCTAGCAGTGCTGTAAAATTGGCAGCAGATTCCAGGATGAAAGCTACTGCAAGGTAGTAACATTATTATATTTGTTATATTATTAGTCAACATAATTTTTAATATTTTTGGTTGGATTTATTTCCAATGTATAATCATTGCCAGCAGTTTTCCTCTGGAAATAAATCTTCTGATAGTTTTAGCTTTGTTAGCTTGTCAGAAAAAAAAAATGTACGTGTCCAAATGTCTTTTAAATGTTGTTGTTGTTGTTGTTGTACCTACCACAATTACTTCTGGCAGCTAGTTTCATATTCGCACCTCTCTCTGTGTGAAAAACGTTCCCCCTCAGATTCAAATTAAATATTTCCCCTTTTCCCTTAAATCCTTGTTCTCTTGTTCTTTATTCCCCTATCCAGGGAGAAAGACTGTGCATTTGCCTTATCTATGCCCCTCATAGTTTTATGCAGTTCTATAAGAACATCCCTCAATCACCTGTGCTCCAGTCAAGAATGCTCTAGCCTGCCCAACTTCTTGTTGTAATTCAGGCCCTTGAGTTTAGTTTAGTTTAGAGATATAGCGTGGAAACAGGCCCTTCGGCCCACCGAGTCCATGCTGACCAGCCATCCCCATATATTAACACTATCCTACACACACTAGGGACAATATTTACATTTACAAAGCCAATTTACCTACAAACCTGTATGCCTTTGGAGTGTGGGAGGAAACCGAAGATCATGGAGAAAGCCCACACGGTCACGGGGAGAACATACAAACTCTACAGGATCGAACCTGACTACGGTAGTCAGGATCGAATCCGGATCTCCGGTACTGCAAGCGCTGTAAGGCAGCAACTCTACAGCGGCGCCATCATGATGCCCTACATTTTAAGGCTTTTTGAATGCAGGGAAGATTTATAAGGATGATGCCAGAACTCTTATGCCATCATCCTTGTAAATCTTCCTTGCATTCCTCCCCACATAATGGAAATTTTCTATAACGGTGTCCAAAACTACAAACAGTACTTCAAGTGCGGCTTTGCATTTGTCTTGTTCCCAACTTCTATACTCAATTCCCTGATTGATGAAGGCTAACGTGCAGTGTAACTATCGCATTATAGCAACAAAGTGTTATGATATGGAATTCCAAAGCATTTTCAGTGATCAGGCAAGTATTTTATGGGATTTATTATAGAATTTAACTACTACCTACTGTAATTGTTGTTATTTTTATGAGCAATTTTATCAATTAATCTGTGCCAGAATTTTAAAGCATAAACTGTTGACCATCAAGCATCCATTTTATTTTATCAACCCATTTTATTCTCTTCATATTCCCATAAACTCCCCATCAGATTTGATCACTCAACTATATTTTAACGTGGCCAATTACCCTAACAACGCACACATCTTTCGGAGGTGGGAGGAAGAATTCATTTAGGAAGGAGATGAGGAGAAACTTCTTGAGACAGAGGATAGTGAATCTGTGGATTTTTTTGCCACAGAAGGCTGTGGATGTCAAGTCAGTGGATATTTTTAAGGCGGAGATGGATAGATTTTTGATGAGTACAGGAGTCAGAGGTTGTGGGGAGAACGCATGAGAATGGGGTTTGGAGGGAGAGATAGATCTGCTATGACTGAATGGAGGAGTAGACATGATGAGCCAAATGGCCTAATTCTACTCCTAGCACTTATGACCTTAAACCAGAGAACCCAGCAGAAACCCACACAGTCACAATGAACCTGGGTTGCTGTATATCGCCCCGTATATCTACTATCTATGGCACAGTGCTGTGCTGCACTGTTAAAGTCTTGTTTAACCAATGTTCACAAGTCAAAGGTAATTGTTCATTAGAAACTACCACAATATAGTAAGATTAAAACGGAAAAAAACTACTGCAAAATTATTTAAGAATTGGCAACTTTTGAAAAAGGGTGGATTTATATTCCGGTCAATTTTGATAAATCTTCACCTAAAACATTTTTAAAAATGTCATTTTTTCAAATGCTGACTCCATTGAATTACCATTGGTTCATGATAAACAGTAAATATGCACTTGCTTTTTAACATTTTAGGTGGGACATGAATTGCATTATTTGCACCATAACATTAAACAGAGTTCAATAAAATATATGATTGCTGCATTTATTTGAGTTTTTTACCTTTGCAACAAAGAACAGATTTTTCTTTAAGTTGAACTGAACAGTTAGAAAATTGCAAAGATAGAAAACAAAATGTATTAGATATAATATAAAAAGAGAGCTATTTGATTTAATTATGGTCTTATTATTTTATCATAAGTGAATTGCCTGAAAGAGAAGAAGGTGAAGGGGAAGAAACACCAATATTGAGTCACTGGGAGGCACCACGGAGGTACAAGAGCATGTTTGACGATTGCTTTCTGCATAAATTCCAATCTTGTCCCCTTTCAGTTTATTACCTTTACATAGCTACATAATTCAAGAAATAACCTCAACATATTAATTTTTGTAATGTCTTTATCAAACAAGATATGACTAGAATGTAAATGAAGCTCCTAGTGATAAATACCCAGCAATATTAGGATTTTTTTTTAAGGTTTAAGATTGGAATGTAGTGAGCTTATGAATCAAGCCTTAAATGCATATCCTGACATGTACATGTACGTATATTAAAACAATTAATTATACTTAAACCTCTAAACCATTCCACCTTATTCCAATTCATTGCATTTCTACCAGTAAGACCATAGCACATCTCTGGAAAGAAACAATGACCCAACCTTTTGAAATATGTTAAAGATCCTCTTCAGTATAAACATGGATGAGAAACATAAGCTACATTGAGGCTGTTGTTTTTCTTATTGATAAAGGGATTTTGTAATATTGTGGTGAAATGAGATCAGATTAAAGGAATTTCATCAAATAAAATTTAGTTTTGGAACTTTGATATACTATCTTAATAGCTACCTCTGGTTCCATCAGATGCACCAAGACAGTGGTACCTCTTGTGCATCTTGTGAAAGAGGATCTCTAGTGTCACTTCCACATGTTTCTATAGATGATTGATAAATTATCACTTGATTACAACTTTTCAATAGATGCAGAGATTTTTATTGCATTTAATTATGCCCAGTTTAATCAGAATCTATTTCAATGCATAATTTAAAAAAAACGCCCAATAAACAACATTACTGTCATCTTTGTCGTTTTTAAGATGCATTACCTTCCTATATTTATCGAAACATAGAAAATAGGTGCAGGAGTAGGCCATTCAGCCCTTTGAGTCAGCACCGCAATTCAATATGATCATGGCTGATCATCATTCATCAGTACACCGTTCTTGCTTTCTTCCCATATCCCTAGATTCCATTAGCCCTGAGCTATATCTAACTCTCTATTGAAAATATTTAGTGAATTGGCCTCCACTGCCTTCTGTGGCAGAGAATTCCACAGATTCGCAACTCTATGGGTGAAAACGATTTTCCTCATCTCAGTCCGAAATGGCCTACTCCTTATTCATAAACTGTGACCCCTGGTTCTGGATTCCCCCAACTCGGGAATTTTTTTTCCTGCATCTATTCTGTCCAATCCCTTAAGAATTTTATATGTTTTTATAAGATCCACTCTCATCCTTCTAAATTCCAGCGAATATAAGCCTAGGCGATCCATTCATCAGCATGATGTACCGATAGAATCAACTTTCTAGAGTTAAGTGTTGTAGTGTTATGTGAAACTACCTTTCTTTATGATATTAATATTCCTTTCAACACAACAGCTTCCCAAAGAATGACTGCTTTGATAGATTGAAATTGGAAAACATATGTTTTAATATTGGCGAATACTAATTGAACATAGGATTTAATCATGACTTGTTATAAACAATCTTTTAGCCTTATATAAATTGACAAATATTTTGCTGAGAGCATTAATTATTTGATGGATATGAATTTGGCAAAAAAGAAAGCAAAGTAGGAATACATTTTATTTTTCTAATCTACTTTACATCCTTATTTTCCTTCCAGAGTTGAACTTTGGCGAGTACCAGGTGAATCACTTGGCATCAGTATTGTTGGTGGTAACACAGTAATAAAAAGGCTAAAAAATGGTGAAGAATTAAGAGGAATTTTTATTAAACATGTCTTGGAGGAGAGTCCAGCTGGAAGATCCAATGCTTTGAAGACAGGAGACAAAATTATTGAGGTAAATTATTTTGCAAGATATTATGATTGTTTCAATCACTCTGTTTGTTCTTAATGAGCTATAGTAACGTCTGCCATAGTTGATGATTGTGGATGACTGTTCCACTGAAGATTTTCTTTAAGGTGCTCAGAGCAGCAAAGATAAACATGCACATTAAAGCATGCAATCAAAGCAGTATGATGTACAGATATAGAACTATTTGTACTGTCATTTAAACATTATGCTAAAGTTAAAATGTGCCATAGCATTCAGGGCATTTTTTTAATTTAAGGGCATTCACTTAATGATTTTGGAGTAATTTTTTGGGTGGTCTCAGTAAATCACCTTTTTTCATTGAATCTTGTTTTGATAATTCTGTAAGTACAATATTTATTTGACTTAAATAGGTAGATTTTTGTGAGGATGGGAATTTTTTCTTTAAAATGGACTTACTTTGTTCAGAAAGTCTTCACTTCCCATTATTCCAAAGTTCAATGATTTAGTCAACAAAATAGAGAGAGTAGTCAACAAAATAGAGAGAGTACAGAGGAGATTTACTAGAATGTTGCCAGGGTTCCAGCAACTATGTTACAGAGAAAGGTTGAACAAGTTAGGTCTTTATTCTTTGGAGCGCAGAAGGTTAAGGGGGGACTTGATTGAGGTCTTTAAAATGATGAAAGGGATAGACAGAGTTGACGTGGATACGTTTTTCCCATTGAGGGTAGGGAAGATTCAAACAAGAGGGCATGACATGAGAATTAAGGGACAGAGGTTTAGGGGTAACGTGAGGGGGAACTTCTTTACTCAGAGGGTGGTGGCTGTGTGGAATGAGCTTCCAGCAGAAGTGGTGGAGGCAGGATCGATTTTAACATTTAAAAGTAAAGTGGATAGGTATATGGACGTGAAGGGAATGGAGGGGTATGGTCTGAGTGCAGGTAGATGGGACTAGGGGAAAACAAATGGTCGGCACGGACTGGAAGGGCCGAGAGGGCCTGTTTCCGTGCTGTAATTGTTATATGGTAATATGATTTGGGTTCCACCGATTACTGGGGTAGAAAATTCCAAAGATCCATGATCCTCAATGAATAAATTCCCCTTTATTACTGTCTTCAATAGATAACCTCTTATTCTTAAACGATGCACCCTAACTCCAGAATCCCCCATTGTATAACTGTAATCCAGTTCTATACATCTTAAACACAGGAAAATTCCTCTCCATCTAATTTTGTACGTTTCAATAATTTGTATTGTTTCAATAATTTCAATGGTTTCAATAATTCATTAAAATTTGCATTGCTTTTCCCTTTGTGCACTAAAGGAGATGACCACAAATTGTTCTACAATACATTCCATCTGCCATGATCGTGCACACTCAGTTAACTTGTCCATATCCCCCTGATGATACTTTACCTCCTTTCTACTTGCAACCTCACCTAGCTTGGTATTGTCAGACCAACCATTGAATACCGGGAAGATTAGCATTTGAACCCCGGTGCCAAATTATTGATATAGATAGTGTGTACCTGGGGCCTGAACATAAATCTACCTGGTTTTTTCAGTAGCCACATCCTGCCTATGTGAAAAGCAAAACCAAATTCTAATTTCATGTCATGTTTTATCGCCAATCTATGTACACTATTCTTATTTGACTAACTTTCTGTGGGTTTTTATGAACCACCGTAGAAACATAGAAACGTAGAAAATAGGTGCAGGAATAGGCCATTCGGCCCTTCAAGCCAGCACTGCCATTCAATATGATCATGGCTGATCATCCAAAATCAGTACCACGTTCTGGCTTTTTCCCCATATCCCTTGATTCCCTTAGCCCTAAAAGCTAAATCTAACTCTCTCTTGAAACCTTCCAAAAATCCAAACAAACCGCATCCACTAGTTCATCCTTATCTAATTTTTATACAATGGCATGCAAAAGTTTTCATACCCCTTGAACTTTTCCACATTTTGTCACGTTACAACCACAAACGTAAATGTATTTTATTGGGTATTTTATGTGATAGACCAACACAAAGTGGCGCATAATTGTGAAGTGGAATGAAAATGATACATGGTTTTCAAATTTTTTTACAAATAAAAAACTGAAAAGTGTGGCGTGCAAATGTATTCAGCCCCCTTTACTCTGATACCCCTAAATAAAATCCAGTGCAACCAATTGCCTTCAGAAGTCACCTAATTAGTAAATAGAGTCAACTTGTGTGTAATCTAATCTCAGTATAAATACAGCTGTTATGTGAAGGCCTCAGAGGTTTGTTAGAGACCATTAGTGAACAAACAGCATCATGAAGCCCAAGGAACACACCAGACATGTCAGGGATAATGTAGTGGAGAAGTTTAAAGCAGGGTTAGGTTATAAAAAAATATCCCAAGCTTTGAACATCTCACAGAGCACTGTTCAATCTATCATCCAAAAATGGAAAGAGTATGGCACAACTGCAAACCTACCAAGACATGGCCGTCCACCTAAACTGACAGGCCAGGCAAGGAGAGCATTGATCAGAGAAGCAGCCAAGAGGCCCATAATAACTCTGGAGGAGCTGTAGAGATCCACAGCTCAGGTGGGAGAATCTGTCCACAGGATAACTATTAGTCGTGCACTCCACAAATCGGGCCTTTATGGAAGAGTGGCAAGAAGAAAGCCATTGTTGAAACAAAGCCATAAGAAGTCCCGTTTGCAGTTTGCCACAAGCCATGTGGGGGACACAGCAAACATGTGGAGGAAGGTGCTCTGGTCTGATGAGACCAAAATGGAAGTTTTTGGCCTAAATGCAAAATGCTATGTGTGGCGGAAAACTAACACTGCACATCACCCTGAACACATCATCCCCACTGTGAAACATGGTGGTGGCAGCATCGTGCTGTGGGGATGCTTTTCTTCAGCAGGGACAGAGAAGCTGGTCAGAGTTGATGGGAAGATGGATGGAGCCAAATACAGGGCAATCTTGGAAGAAAACCTGTTAGAGTCTGCAAAAGACTTGAGACTGGGGTGGAGGTTCACCTTCCAGCAGGACAACGACCCTAAACATACAGCCAGAGCTACAATGGAATGGTTTAGATCAAAGCATGTTCTTGTTCTCGGGGTATTTAAACCTAAATTTTATTTGTCGATTAAGTTATGACATCGGATGGAAGTTGCAAACCAAATCTCGTTGCACTTATGTGTAATGACAATAAAAGATATTATTATTATTATGTGTTAGAATAGCCCAGTGAAAGTCCAGACCTAAATCCAATTGAGAATCTCTGGCAAGTCTTGAAAATTGCTGTTCACAGACGCTCTCCATCCAATCTGACTGAGCTTCAGCTATTTTGCAAAGAAGAATGGGCAAAAATTTCAGTCTCTAGATGTACAAAGCTGGTAGAGACATACCCCAAAAGACTTGCAGCTGTAATTGCAGCGAAAGGTGGTTTTATAAAGTATTGACTCGGGGGCTGAATACTTTTGCACACCACACTTTTCATTTTTTTATTTGTAATAAAATTTGGAAACCATGTATAATTTTCCTTCCACTTCACAATTATGCACCACTTTGTGTTGGTCTATCACATAAAATCCCAATAAAATACATTTACGTTTGTGGTTGTAACGTGACAAAATGTGGAAAAGTTCAAAGGGTATGGAAACCTTTGCAAGCCACTGTATCATATCACAAAGAACTCCAATAAGCTCATCAAACATGATGTTTCTTTCCTAAATTTATTTTAATTCTGTTCAATTCTGGCAAGGTGGCCTGGAAAGAAGACATTCTTCATGATAGATTTCAGCATTTTCCCAATAATTGACATGAGGTTTTGAATGACTTTGTTATGTTGCATTGTTAATTTCCCCATCTCATCTTCTCATACTGCACAATTTGTCCATACCAATAAAGATATCCATCTAACCTAGTCCCATTTGCCCAGGCCTAGTCCATATCCCTCTAAACCTTTCCTAAACATGTATTTGTTAAAATGTTTTCTAAAATATTATTATTGTACCTGCCCCAACTGTTTTATCTGGAGGCCCGTTCCATATATCCACTTTCTCTGTAAAAAGAAATGTCCGTCAGGTTCATATTACGTTCTCACCTTAAATCTTTGTCCTCAAGTTCTTGATTCCCCTACCAATAAAAAAGACTCTTTGCACTCGCCTTATCTATCCCCTCAAGATTATATATACATCTATAAGATGAACACTCAGCGTCTTGTGCTCCAAGGAAAAAGGTCCTAGTCTGTCCAATCTCCTCCTAAAGCTTAGACTTTAGATTTCTGGGACTTGGCAACATTCTCAGAAATCTTCTCTCAGTCTTTCCAGTTTAATGTCATCTTTCCTCTTGCAAGGTGACCATAACTGGATGTAATACTGCATGTGTGGCCTCACTGACATCTTTTATAACTGTAACATAATGTCCCAACTTCTATACTCATGTGAGACTTACTGGTGTATAGTTCTGGGTTTTTAGCAGGGACCAATACTTACTTCAACTGTTCTCTGTTTTTTGGGCAGTATGCACAGTATCAGATTTAGCTCAGGCAATTTGCAAGTAGATACATTTGTGGACTATTTGTGGACTATTAAAAGGTAAAGGGGAGGTACTTCATGACAAACAGTCTTAGACCACAGGGAATTGCAGAGAGTTGTAAATGCAGCCCAGTCCATCACACACCAGCCTCCTCACCATCAACTGCATGCACACTTCACACTGCCACAGGAAAGCAGCCAACATAATCGAAGACGTATTTTATCCCGGTCATTCCCTCTCCCTTCCGGCAGAAGTTACAAAAGCTTGAAAACATGGACCACGGGATGCAGGAATAGCTTCTGTTGTTAGACTAGTCAATGGTTCTCCCACAAGCTAGGATGTAGTCCTAACCTTCCAACCTACCTCATTGCGGACCTTGGACTTTTTCCTTGTTACTGTCATATTATAACGTTGTAACATTATATTCTACATTCTGGTATTTTTCTCTTTACACTACTTGGTGTACTTGATTATGGCTTGATTGTACTCATGTATAGTAGGATTTGACTGGAAAGCCTGCAAACAAAACTTTTCCCTGTTTCTTGGTATACATGATAATAATATACCAGTACAAATTTGTTCAGAGAAAAAAAAGGATCCTCCTTCCCCCAGTCTCCAATCATTACCATTCCATCACACCCCCCCCTGGAGGAAATAGTCATGCTGTGCTTCAACATAACATTCATTAAGGAAGATAATTCTAATCTTAACTGAATGTAATTGTATTTTACAGGTTTCTGGCATTGACCTGCAAAATGCCACACATGATGAGGCAGTGGATGCCATAAAAAACGTTGGAAATCCAATTATTTTTGTGGTTCAAAGTTTATTGCCTACTCGACGAGTGAGTAAAAGCTAGAAAAAGTTTAAGGTTACAGCACAATCTTTACTGACAGCTTCTACCGCCATGTAGATTTATTTGATTGTCTTTAATGATTAGAGTGTACCTCCTCACTATTGAGTAATGAAAGTTCATCCTATGGAATTCACAAATCATGACCAAAGAATTTGAGATAAAGAATAAACATTTGCTCTAGTGGAAATTATCTGAATAAAAATATATAAATTAACTTGAAATATAAACCGAGAACTGAACCAGTTTACCAAGGACAACGATTGCAGGCTGCTGGTTCACAGTCGGGTCCAGTTGAAGCATTTATTTTGAAAACTGACAAGGCAATCTTTTCTATTAATAGTTGTACAATGATACTTTACCAAACAATTTAACATCCATTTCCAGTCAATGGAAACAAAAATGACTCTTTTGCGTACAACACATTCAGATCCCATGCAAGCGTGTCCTTCTTTAAATAAAAAATTCAAAGCTACATGCTGTATGAGAATAAAGAATGTAGAAGCTGGGAGACTGTAGCAAAAACAGAAATTGCTGAAAACACTGAATAGATCAAATACCATCTGTGGAAAGATGACCAGTGTTAATATTTCAGGTTGAAGACTCTTAGTGTTGAAACGTTACTTCTGTTTCTCTTTCCACACTGCTGCCCAAAGATCCTATAGCCGAGCTATAGGATCTTTGCTGCTGCCTGACTTGCTGTACTGCGGGTGTATGTTTCACCTATACCCTGTAAAATTGCAGCAAGCCTTTTGCCCCGTCATACTCCATCTCCCCAATAACAGTAACCGACATTCCATTGGCTACCTTCATTACTTGTTTGTGAATTTTAAACCTTTCTTTCATGTTCTGGGAGATCCAGATCTATCTACAAAGCAACAACTTTCCATTTATACAAACTCCTTTTCTATTTACTTTAGACATACAGCTTGGAAACAGGCCCTTTAGCCCACTGAGTCCATGCTGACCAGCAATAACCCTGTCCACTGGCACTCTCCTACACATCAGGGACAACTTACAATTTACAGAAGCCAATTAACCTACAAACCTATATCTCACCCTTTGGCTTTTCATTTCTCTCCATTCCTGAATGATACCCTTGGTCTCCTTTTCACCCCTAGGTTTTGTCACTTACTCCACCCATCTGTCAATCAAAATCCACCTCACTGAATCCACCTAACACTTGTTGGGCTTTGTCCTCCCTCACCTCACTTTTCCATTTATGGCCTTAATTACTACCAGTCTGAAGAAGAGTCCCGACCCAAAACATTGTCTGTTTATTTCTTCCACAAATGTTGCCTGACCCACTGAGTTCCTCCAGCACTTTGTGCTTTGCTCAGGATTCTAACATCTGCATTTCCTTTTGTCTCCTTGCCCAAAATGTTTATAATTTACATTACGTTTTAACAGGTACATTGTGGCAGCAATTAATGAACTATTCATGATTTCAGCAGCAAAATAATAGTCGCAGGATTTTACTCGAACTATGAAATAGTAATTATTCTTTATTGTGTATATGAGGTTCTCCATTTCTCCCTGATTTGTCACCTCTTCAAATTCTGATCAGCTTAAAGCAGTCACTTTTAACAATATTCAAAAATCAATTTGACTTAGCCTGGGGATTTAGTATGTTCATTTGGTCATTAAATAAAGTATATTTCTGGAGATAATTACATTCTGATCCATGAGATAAAGTGTCAGTAATCCACCACACTTGCACATGTAACATAAATAATTAAGTTTATTTATTGCCTGTCATTTAGGTATGAGCACAAAATAAAAACCTGCCTTTTAACCTACAGTGGAAGTGCATTGATACCTACTATAGGCACAGAAGTGTTTCCCCAATTTAAATTTGGATAACTTGAAAAGCACTTCCGTGTTCCATAATTACCTGCTAACAAACTAGCAAATAAAGAGAAGTAATATCCGTATGTTTAACGAGGGCCCTAGAGGAGGAGAGAAAGGTGTAAAAGCAAGGGACCCAATTAATTAATCAAATTCTCTCGAAAATATACGAGATAGCAATATTGGAGCAAGAGAGGATTTAAAACCAAGAAATTGAGTTTTCAAGATGAAGAAAGGGTGAGGCTGATCTTTCACTGGTGCTTCAACTGGGCATTAAACCAATGTTCTAATACTAAAAAGCTAATTTCTTCAACTATGCAAAATAAATATTGCTAACAATATGGTGGGTTAACATGAGCATGAGGTCCCTTCTTATCCTAATGCAGACTTGAGAACTCTTTGAAACTCTAAAAAGTCACTTGTTTTTATTGTATCTTGAACTTGTGCAAGTTTAATTCCTCTTTTACGAGGAATATGGAAACTAAACAATACAAGTGAATGTCAAAACGATTGGTGCCATTGAACAAAGTTGTGTGATTTCATGCAGTAAAATACAAACTATCATTAAAATATAATTTATTTCAAATTTCTTTTTAACAGCCATATTCTGTATATCAAAGTATACCTGAACAAAAACAAGAACAAAAACAAGAAAAAGAAAAGAAAATAGTAAGTAACCATGTAAAGAAGTTACTAAAATTGATAAATTATATAATTACTAATATGCACCCATTAAAGTTATTTTGTTTAAACATCAAACAAGAATGTTATTTCATATGCAACTTTATTATTATTTCATGTGATTTCATGATTATAAAGTGATCTTTCAGAAAGGTCAGAAGTAAAGATGGGGAATGATGAAAAATTCTCAGTGAGGAAGGTAACACATGTCGAGAGTGAAAAACAAAATTAATATTTCAGAACTGATGAAAGACATTCTCTCCAGATTTTCCTTGATATGCCAAGGCAAATCTTGCTGAACTCTTTATGGAATCAGAATTGGTTCCTATGCTTGTGTGTGATGGACCATGAGGTTAGCATTGTTGCAGAATACTGCTGTTACAGAAATATGCTGTTGCTGAGATCCTGAGATATTGACTGTAAAAGCTTCTTTAGATATGTAAAAAGGAAAAGATGGTGAAGGCAAATGTAGGTCCCTTACAATCAGGGATGGGTGAATTTATAATGGGAAACAAGGAAATGGCAGAACAGTTAAACAAGTACTTTGGTTCTGTCTTCACTGAGAAAGACACAAAGAATCTCGCAGAAATACCAAGGGCCCGAGGATCTAGTGGGAGTGAGGAACTGAAGGGAATCCACATTAGTCAGGAAATGGTGTTAGGTAAACTTTTAGGACTGAAGGCAGATAAATCCCCAGAGCATGACGGTCTGCATCCCAGAGTACTCAAAGAGGTGGCCCTAGAAATCGTGGATGCATCCCTCCCCACCATCAAAGGGATCTACAGGAAGCATTGCCTTAAGAAGGTAGCTAATATCATCAAAGACCAAGTTTCCATCTCATTGTTACCATCGGGAGGAAGGTACAGGAGCTTGGGAAATGTTACCTCTCAGTTCAAGAACAGCTTCTTCCCTTCAACCATGGATTTTGTAAAGAATTGCATTACTTTGGTTGACGCCATCATGGTCTGTTTACCAAATATAACTGATAATTTATTGTAATTTTATTTGTGCCAGTAAAGGTGCTGCAAGTAAGAATTTTATTGTTCCGGTCATGGCACAATGATAATTAAACACACTAGACTCTTGAATTTATTTTGTTCCCTGATAATGAATAGTCTGTAAATACCTTTGCTACAACAGCAGGTTGAACGCTGGCCAACTATCAATGAGTGACCCACATGTTGACATTCTCCATCATCCATAAAACACAAGTCAGAAACATGATGGGTTTGGATGAATGCTGCTTAGAACATTCTAAATAAGCAATTGCAAAAGGGCCATAGGAGTCCACTGATGAGGTGATCAAGAGAGCGCATCTGCATATTTACTTTCCTTGGCCTCTGAGAAGATTCTGCATGTCCATGAGGATTCTCTTGAACTTCCACAGATTTACATGCTAATTAGGAAGGCTGGCTCCATCCTGGGGTGAATTTGCATTCATGGGAGGTGGTCTTGGAGGAGAGGATGCTCCTCAAACTGCAGAGCATCATGGACATTACAGCTCACCCCGTCCATGACACACTGGTCAACCGGAGTACCTTCAGCAACAGGGGGGGGGGGGTTACACAAAATGCTGGAGAAACTCAGCGGGTGCAGCAGCATCTAAGGAGCGAAGGAGATAGGCGACGTTTCGGGTCGAGACCCTTCTTCAGACTGGTCAGGGATCAGGGAAACGAGAGATATAGATGGTGATGTGAGAGATAAAGAACAATGAATGAAAGATATGCAAAAAAGTATCGATGATAAAGGGAACAAGCCATTGTAAGCTGTTTGTGGTGTGAAAATAAGAAGCTAGTGCGACTAGGGTGGGGGAGGGAGATAGAGATAGAGGGAATGCCAGGGCCCGAGGGCCTGGCCGCTGCTCCAGATGCCAGATGATCTATATCGGTGAGACCAAGCGGAGGCTTGGCGATCGTTTCGCCGAACAACTCCGCTCGGTCCGCAAAAACCAACCCGACCTCCCGGTCGCTCAGCACTTCAACTCCCCCTCCCATTCCGTATCCGACCTCTCGGTCCTGGGCCTCCTCCATGGCCAGAGTGAGCAACACCGCAAGTTGGAGGAACAGCACCTCATATTCCGCTTGGGGAGTTTGCATCCTTTGGGCTTGAACATTGAATTTTCTCAATTCTGTTAACCCCTGCTGTCTCCTCCCCCTCCCAACTCTCTCTCAGCCCTCGGGCCCTGGCATTCCCTCTATCTCTATCTCCCTCCCCCACCCTAGTCGCACTAGCTTCTTATTTTCACACCACAAACAGCTTACAATGGCTTGTTCCCTTTATCATCGATACTTTTTTGCATATCTTTCATTCATTGTTCTTTATCTCTCACATCACCGTCTATATCTCTCGTTTCCCTGATCCCTGACCAGTCTGAAGAAGGGTCTCGACCCGAAACGTCGCCTATCTCCTTCGCTCCTTAGATGCTGCTGCACCCGCTGAGTTTCTCCAGCATTTTGTGTAACCCTCGATTCTCCAGCATCTGCAGTTTCTTCGTTAATACCTTCAGCAACTGACTGGTTCCACCAAGATGCAGCACAGAACGCCACAGGAGATCGCTTTTTTCAAACTGTACAACTCCTCCCCCTTCTGTCATGGGGTAGACTGGCTCCCCCCATTTAATATGATGTATCTTGTGTTTTATGACTTGACTGAGCAATTTCCTTCCTGGGATGAATATAGTTCTACCGTATTGTATCATATTATGATGGGATACATCTTAGCCTGGAATGGCAACTGCTCTGCTCTTGACTGCCTGAACCTGCAGATAGTAGTGAATACAGCCCAATCCATCACAGGCTCGTCACTTCCTTCCATCCAGTCCTTCACAGTGTATGGCATTAGGAGGGCTGGAATATCATCAAGGATGTCTGCCACCCTGGCCATTCCCTTTTCTCTCTTCTACCTTCAGGGAGAAGATACCAGAGCTTGAAAGCCCAGACATTTGGACTTAAGAATAGTTTCTTTCCCACAATTCCCCATAAGGAATTTAATTGCACCCTGGTGTATGTGACAATGAACTAATCCGAATCTGAGTTACTCACCGAGATAACTTCACTCCCAATCACTTGCGAAAGAACCGGAACAGGCCTTTCAGTCCAAGTCCATAATGACCAGCAACCACCCATTTCTACTAATCCAACATTATTCCCATTGTTTATTCCCCCCACATTCTCACCAACCTCTTCAGATTTGATTACTCACCCACACACTAGGTTCAATTTTGAGTGGCCATTTAACCTATGCATATCTGTAGGATGTGGAAGGAACTGCAACATCCAAATTACATACATCAAGATTCCACTAACAGGAGAAAAACCCGCTGCCAGATAAACTTGTGTTTCTCTTCTCTAATTAATGCTACTGGCAAAGGGTAGAGTGTCCACTTCTCAATGGAATATTATTACTGCCTCAGCAGTTCAGTCAAGAGGCATCCTGAATTATGTGCCTTCCTCCCACAGTAATCCAACACAGATGGGAGTGCTCCCTCTCAATCAAGTCTACACAATGCAAACAATTTATTGATAGTCAAATATTTTATTGATATACCTACTTTCAGCAACTGAAGACATTTTGAAAAGGTATTGTGGTCACTATTTGCAGCCAAGAATTTTGACCTATTGTGTACATTTGCATGGGAAGTATGTGTTGTACTTATATAGAAATACACCATGGAAGCAAGCTCTTTGGCCCACCAACTCCATGCTGACCATCAATCACCCATTTTCCCTAATCCTACTCTAATCTAATCTAACTTTATTCTCTGCATATTGTCATCAATTCCCTCCTGATTCTACCATTCACCTACACACAAGGGGCAATATAGAGCAGCAATTAACTTATCAACCTGAACATTTATGGTAAGAGGGGAATAACTGCTGCACCTGGAGGAAACTAATGTGCTCACTGGTAGAACATGCAAACTCCATACAGATTGCACCCAGAAATCAGGATTGAACTTGGGTCTCTCGCTCTATGCAACAGCAGCTCTAAAAGCTCTACAACTGCGCTGTCCCTCACATTGCTCAAAGCCTAGATTGATTGATGAACTGAATGTAGTTGGTTTCCTTTTGTCAATATTGCATAATGCAACCTGTAGGAAAGAACAGCATATGCTGGTTTACACCAAAGATAGACACAAAATGCTGGAGTAACTCAGCAGGTAATGGGCCTGTTCCCACTTAGGCGATTTTTCAGCGGACTGCCGGCGACTGTCAAGATATCCGGTATCAGGAATGGCGACTGTCAGAGTGAAATGCACGCCCACACACACAAAAACACATCGCATCCTTCATTAGCCCGTTATACAGGCGGGCTCAGGGCAAGCAGGAGAAGCGCTGTCTCAAAAATGCACACGGTGCAAGGCGAAGGTGATACAGACACACACTGCGATGAACAGGAAGATCAGCGCTGTAATTAAGACGGCTAAAGCACAATGTACAATCAGTCCTTTAAAAGACGGGGGGGAGACAACTTTTAAGAAGCCAGAGATACACAGCTGTGAAGCTCAGCGGACATTTAACATTACCGGTCGGTTATCCTTGGTTCTGAAAACTACTGCTTACCTTTTTCTTCTCCAATGAGCCAATGAAATTCACCGGTCACCACCAGCTATAACCTACGAGAACCTTCGACCTCCTGGCAACCCATTAGGACCTACTGTCGACCTACGGCCCTAGAATTCTCGCTACTCTCCATGGCGGCTTCATTCTAGTCATGTTGAAAAATTCACGGCAACGATAATAAGGCCGCGACTGCTCGCGTCCCTGAAGGCGACTCCCCGGCAACTACCCGCGAACATGTGGCCACCATGTGACGACTGCATAGTCTTCTGCAGCCGCCTAAAAAGTCGCCCAAGTGGGACAGGCCCATAAGGCAGCGTCTCTGGAGAAAAAGAATAGGTGACGTTTTGGGTCGAGACCCTTCAGTCTGAGAGTCAGGGGAGTGGGAATCTTGAGGTATGAAAAGGTACAGAGGCCCAGGGCTGTTTATTCATCTTAATTTTGCTTTATAATATCTCAATTCTGTTCAAAATATTTGTAAACATTAGTTGGTTGGTTTGATTATAAATATGGTGGCAGCAATTGCTCTACAGATAAAATATTGTTTCACAGTAATTTGGCCTTTAAATATCTTGATATATTTTGTTCCTCTTTTAGACTCCGGGCTCTATTAGAGGTGGCCCACCACCACCCATGCGACTGCCCCCACCTTACAAAGAGCCTACAAGTGAGAAATTGTCAGTACTGGAGGAGCGAGAAGAATTACCAAATACTGGCAGGATTCCAAAGGAAGAAAATGAGTGTGACCGTAAGTTCTGAAAGTGACTGCAAGTTCAGTAAGATATGGTTACATCTCTCCCCCACCCAAGTCGCACCAGGTTCCTGTTCTCATCAAGTAAACAGCTAACAATGACCTGTTTCCTTTATTGTTGTTACTTTTATGCATATCTTTCATTCATTCTATATCTTCATTTGTTCTATAGTCTGAAGAAGGGTCTTCTACATCACCCTTTCCTTCTCTCCAGATATGTTGCCTGTCCTTCAGAGATACTACTGCATTTTGTGGCTATCTCTACAAACATTTAGTCATTTCCCCTAATATTTCCAAATTTGGGTTCCAACATATCCTAGTTTTGTTGAGAGTGTGCTTGTGAAGAATCTTGAAATGTATACTGTTGTTGCATAAATACTTGGTTTTATATGTTGCATTAAATAAATCAAAGTAAACCTGAATGCTGTCTGGAGCACATTGCTTTTCAGCATGGAATGCTACCTCATTTGTAGACTTGTGAGTTGAGCATTTGATTCATCATTGAACTTCTGGCCCTCTGGTGGAAAATATTGTTGACAAATTCTGTGTTGAATACTTGGTATCATTAAAAGCTTTTTCACATTCAAGTTATCAGTTGAGAAAATTGAGAAAAGGATAAAATATGCGGCTATATTTTGTAGGGACATCCTAATAAAAATGCATTTAATGATGTCACCTTTGGGCCTAATTATAAATGCTTGAAAAAATAATGTATGATTAATGAAGGTGAAATTCAATTCAGTGTGAATAGTTCCCTGCTATTTTCAGGTTTTGGAGTGTTTTCAGTTCTGCAAAATTTCTAGATCATTAAAAAATATGGAAACTGATGATTTAGAAGATTGAGGGGGGATCTTATAGAAACTTACAAAATTCTTAAGGGGCTGGACAGGCTAGATGCAGGAAGATTGTTCCCGATGTTGGGGAAGTCCAGGACAAGGGGTCATAGTTTAAGGATAAGGGGGAAATCTTTTAGGACCGAGATGAGAAAAACATTTTTCACACAGAGTGGTGAATCTGTGGAATTCTCTGCCACAGAAGATAGTTGAGGGCAGTTCATGAAGGTAGTTGAGGGCAGTTCATTGGCTATATGTAAGAGGGAGTTAGATGTGGCCCTTGTGGCTAAAGGGATCAGGGGGTATGGAGAGAAGGCAGGTAAGGGATACTGAGTTGGATGATCATCCATGATCATATTGAATGGCGGTGCAGGCTCGAAGGGCCGAATGGCCTACTCCTGCACCTATTTTCTATGTTTCTATGATTTTGGGAAACCATCTCTTTAAGAGTAATTTCACTTTAGCTTTTAACAATGTTCCCTTGAAGGGTTTTGGGATGTTTTGGTTCGATAAAGCTGCTATTTAAATGTGCTTTCCTATATGTTGGTTGAATGATGTCCGATTCTTATGGTTTAATCGTGTTTTCCCTCTTTGCTGCTGAAACCATCATACTACTGCTCAGTTTTCTGAACCAAATATAAAAATAGTGCTGATTAAGGGGAGAGAAATGTATTGATTATTTTCCATTCAGAAGCTCACCCCTACAAAGTTTTGGATTTATATTCTGAGCAGATTCTTGATACATTTTGAAAAAAAGATACAGAGTGCTGTAGAGACTCGGAGGGTCAGGCAACATCCCTGGAGAACATGGATAGGTGATATTTCAGGTTCTGACCCTTCTTCCGACTGATTGTAAGGGTTTAGGGTGGAGGGGCCGGGGAGGAAAGCTAGAAGAGACTTGATACTCATATCCAAACACACAGGTTCCCAACCTTTTTCGTCCCGTTTACCACTGGCAACTTTAATGGCGCATAACAAGTTATTTCACTTATTTATAAACAACTAATGATGAACAGATACCAGTATACCAGGACCAAACACAGTCAGTCAATGAGAAAATATATGTAAAAATCCAGAATCAATAAATTTACCCCCTGGGTAGGCAAAGTTTTCTCCCCTGGAGGTAAATTTACCCCAGGTTGGGAACGCTTGACACAGAAGATTTCACTGGTAAACCTTATTGTATGGCATATTATTGCTAACAATCGGGTAACCGTTCTAAGATTATTAATGTTGATTTAAAATCAATAATTAAATAGTATTAACAAAGAAATTTGGATTTTATGGCTTTAACATTTGCTCTCCAATGGATTTGATTAACCATATAACCATATAACCATATAACCATATAACAATTACAGCACGGAGACAGGCCCTCTCGGCCCTTCCAGTCCGTGCCGACCATTTGTTTTGCCGAAAAGGCAAATTAAACGAATAAGAATATTTCTGTATGTATAACAGATGCTTTATAATACCGATATATATTTGACAGCCAGCAGGAGCAATTGTAAAAGTTTAAAAACTATATATCTTATTAGTAAAGTTTTTTTTGGTTTTTTAAATATTTTTATTAGAAGTCATGTACAGTAGTATAAACCAAGAATAACATAATACATTTCATGTACAACTTGTTTTAAAATTTAATAATAGAAAAGTAGCAGAAGCAAGAAAAAGAAAGAAAGAGAAAGTTGGTGATATTGATAGTTCATGAAAAAGTAGAGAGAGAGCCCATAAAGATGTAAAGCACGAAAAAGAGAGAAAAAACAAAAACAAAAATTTAAAATAAAAATAAAAATAGGAAAATAAAACAAATAAAAAATAAAAATAAAATAAAAGGGATAAACCTGCTTTGTATCTTTACACACCCCTCACCCGGTTCTGAAACAATTAATTTCCAGGGTTATGTCGCACCATATGCTGGTAATAAGTCGATAAAGGGAGACCAGATCTTTAAGAATTGGTCTGATTTCCCTGCTAGGCCGAATCTCATATCTTCGAGGTGTAACATTTCAGACATGTTTGAAATCCACATTTTAAGTGTTGGTGTGGGTGCATTTTTTCAGAATTTTAGTATAAGTTTTTTTGCCGTTATTAAGCCATAGTTAAGGAAAATCTTTTGGAATGAAGTCAGCTCAAAGCCGGCTTCCATTGTTCCAAAGATAATCAATTCTGCGTTGGGGTTCAATTTTATTTTAAATAATTTTGTGAAAATTTCAAAAATGTCATTCCAAAATGTATGGATTTTTATGCAGGTGACAAAGGAGTGTGCTGTGGTTGCATCTTGAGATAAGCATTTATCACAGATGGGAGAAACATTTGGAAAAATTATATTCAGTTTAGTTTTCGAGTAATATCTATGTAAAATTTTAAATTGAATTAACGTCTTACATTGAGCGAGCATTTATTAGTAAAGTTGAAGACCATTTCCGAGCTCCCCTCGATTTGGCTGTTTACTCAAATTTCAATTCTTTAATGCGATAGTTATGTGTGAATTATTTTTATTCACTAGTTTATTGACCAGTGTTACCTTAGTAATGTAACAGTTGGACTAATTCACACCTGAATAATAAGAAAAAATATTGTCTTTTGTTATTTGACATTGTAATTATAATGGAATGGATTATTTTGTTCTTAGATCTTAAACTGCAAAAACATATTTAACAAAACAAACATTTGAGCATTATCCATGATTGCAAAGTTAGCTTCTCACTGCATGAGCACAAAAAAGTACTTAATATAATTCAATTTCTATCTTTCTATTACTTATGATGGTGGTTAAAATATAAAACTAAACAGATTTACTTCTTGATTTAGGTTAATAAGTCATTATGCTTTTTCGGCATTTGGAAATGGAGTTTAAATTGCGTAATGTCAGAAGCCACAAATGCATTATTTGTGTCTTCCTGTTGTGATGCAAATTAGGTCATTAAACTGATTTTGAATTTATGTTAGCAAATGTATTGGTTGCCCTTTCGGTTCTTCCAGCTCACAGAGAAATCAAACTTGCAATATAAGTAGGTTGGCTCCATTTCATTCATCAAAATGCTCATTTTGTTTTTAATCTTCGTATGTAGGAGCTAGCAATTAATCTTTCAAGATATTTATTACTTTTAGTTTAAAAAATCTAGGCAACGTGGGTACAAATTGGGAATGGTTCACTATTTGTGGCCGAGATTATCACCTCCTTATCCATCAACAAATGTTCAGCTGCCTTATTCCATGACACATTAAAACAAACTGCTGGAAGACATTAGTGGGTTGAGAGTCATAAAGACACACAGCACAGAAACAGGCCCTTCAGCCCAACTCATCTATGCCAACAAAGATGCCCAATCTAAACTAGTCATTTTCGCCCACTTTTGACCCGCATGCACCTGGCTCTGGCATCCCAATTCATACATTCACCACCATCTGAGAGAAAATATTGCCCTTCGGGTGCATATTAAATTATTTACCCTCTCAACTTAACCCTATATCCTCTGGTTCTTACCTCAGATAAAGGACACTGCATTTACCCCATTAATTCACCTCATGGTTTTATAAACTTCTATAAGATCACCCCTTAGCCTCCTGTGCTTCAAGGAATAAAGTCCTACCTTTCCAAATCTTTCCCTATAGGTCAAAGCCTTTGAGTCCTTCCAACTACAGCATGACCGAAACTGTACACAATACTCCAAATGCAACCTCACCATTGTCTTGTACAACTGTAACATAATGCCCCAATTTTTATACTCAATACTGAATGTACCCCAAACTTTATTACCCTATTTACCTGTGACTCGTTTTCAGAGTTGAGCACCATTGGTGGAGACAAATGGATAGATTATATTTCTGGTTGAGAGCATGCAGAAGGAACTGCTGAGTTGTTCCAGTAGTTTTTTTTTCCTCCAGATTACACATTTCTAATCTCTTGTGTCTCTGCCTCCTTCAGTTCTGGTCCAGTCAATGAAGCATCAGGGGAAGGTGGGGATAATGACTGAAACTGCAAGGGGGTGCACTCAGAAAAGAGTCAGTGGTAGTGTGGGTGCAGTAAGTAGAAAAATGGGGAGGCAGCCAAGGGTTGACTGTAAAGCATGTACCTTCACTTTGAGGGGGTGGTGTAATGGTTGAATATGTTTGGGGGTTCAGTGAGTGAAGAGGCAGCAGGTGGGGCAATACAGTGAGTGAAAGAACAGAGAAGAGCAATTGCAATCAGGGAATAAGTGCTGCAGATAAATGTAGTGTTTGAACCTTTTTGAACCTTCAGCAAAAAACAAGCTGCTGGAGGAACTCAGCAGGTCAACCATCCAGCATTTGTTTTTGGGGGGAATTGTTAGTGTATGGTGTTTCCTTCTTGAATGTTTGAGAAAGGCCAGTGAAGAGTGAGGAGATGATGAGGGATGATGAGATGCTGCCTCACCCGCTGAGTTTCTCCAGCAATTTTTTCTACCTTGGATTTTTCCAGCGTCTGCAGTTCCTTCTTAAACAGATGGTGAGGATGATACTGTTTGTATCTTTAAACAGGACTAAAAACAAGTACACTGCTACCCACGTGGCATTGTCCCACAGAGTGCTCAGACTTTCTAGTGTACGTAGTTCTCCATTGTGAGTACTTGCAGATATAAAGCGCGCTGAAAGAAATAAAACACCCAGTGCAATACAGTAATATGCCCTTCTGCCCATCAATGTCTGCACCAACCATGATGTCATTACAAACAATTCTATCTGCTTGAGTTCAGAACTGTGCCACCCGGTTTGAGTGGCTCAGTGGTGCAGCGTTAGAGTTGCTGCCTTACAGCGCCAGAGACCCTGGTTCGATCCTGACTTTGGGTGCTGTCTATATGGAGCTTGTACGTTCTCCCTGTGACTGAGTGGGTTTCCAACAAGTGCTCTGGTGTCCTCCCACACTCCAAAGATGTACAGGCTTGTAGGTTAATTGACTTCTATAAATTGTAAATTGTCCCTAGTGTGTAGGGTGATCGTTAGTCAGAGCATACTTGGTGGGTCAAAGGGCTTGCTTCCATGCTGTATGTCGAAAGTATAAACTCGTCCTCTGGCTCTACCACAGGAACAAATGACCTATGATTCAGTGAGGAACGTCAGTCTGTGAAGACTGATGATGGATGGAAGCTTGTTACCACCAACGCCCCTCCCCACTCTCACTGAGAGGGGAAGTGGTGACTTCCATCATTTAGTTGGCATTCATTAGGAAGTGATGAGAGAGAATTCTTCATGCTCGCCAGAGTGCAGTCGGTTCCTGCACGTCGCAGTGCTGAGCAACTCCACTACTCGCCCTAGTACCTCTGTACCAAAATGTGGACAGTTCATTCCTGACACAGTAGTACACAGCAGAAGGGAGGACTGGGGATAGTTACAGGTTCTCTGCAAAATGTTGCTGTCAGTATTGTGTCATTACATATTTGATGCTACAATGACCGATTTATAGCACCCTTGTTTCTGGGAACATGTTAACATGTTCTGAGCAGTGTGAGGTATCCAGTGTATCTGTTTATGTACAGTTAAAGTTATGCTTATGAATGGTGCACAGATGAGTGGATTGTAAATCAGGCCCCACATAAACATTGTGCACCATTAGCTTACAGTATGTTTTTTGGGTTGTATTTCAGCATCCTGGCAGACCAAACAGTGCTTTATTTAATATTCACGAATGCTAATGGCCAGATCTGTTTAAATGATTTTATCAGTAAAGTAGTTTTAATGATGAAAGTAGCAATGTTACAAAATTTTCAGGTTTTAAAAATCGTCTGCAATTTATCCCATCAGATAAAGCATAAAAATAAGTTTAATTTGACACCTAATTCACTTTCATATCTTCAGTATAAAATAAGTTATGGCCATTTTCATACTCTGAAATTAGCATCTTGTTCTCTATTGCTTTTCCATTGACTTAACTCAAAAGCTGTGATCGAGGACAGTCAAAAGCCCATAACTTTCTTAAAAATTAAGAGAACTGAATGAAATTTTCAGTTATTATAGATTGAAGCATTCTGAAACAAATATGAAATAATCTTACTTGGATGACCTGAAATTAAAGCATATAATTATAATACAGTTATTTATAGTTATTTACCTAATTGTAGCTAATTACAAAATTCAATTACTAGATCTAAACATCTATCCATTTCTTAAGAAAAGGTTAGCATTTTTAAATACCCTGTGTCCAAATAACATTCACACAAGAATTCACAATATAACATGATTTTTAAATCTCATTGTCATGAATTTAGAGGCCAAATGGAAGGAATTTAGTGTTTCATTCCCGTAAATTAATGGACATTTTAATCATCTTGCGAGTGGAACGCGATTTTGTGGAACTCGATTGATTGGAACGTTTGCGGTGAATTTAAACCCCATGTCGGCAGGAAAAACACTGTCGGTTCGTATATTTACATAATCGCATTTTCGCTGATGAAATTTTGATTAAAGTAATCCTAAGAAGCAATTTTATATGTAAAACTGGACTAAGTGGTACCCTTTGGGTCCCATGTTCACACGAGAGGGCTGGTCCCCCAACGCAATATTCCACCTCTCCACCAATTCCAATATTGGTGGCCAGTGGGGATGGGGGGGGACTTTCTGAAGTGCTGGTATGCAGGGACTACAGGGACTACTGGTCCTCAGAGGGCTAGTATGGACACTGTGGGCCAAATGGATCCTTGGGGTGGCAGCTCAGTCCCTCAAGCCTGATGTGCTGGCAGCTCACTCATGGCTGGTGGGCTGGCAGTTGACTCACGGCTATTCCTTGAAATTCCATTTCAAGCAGAGTGCAAGGTCACCAAATTCAAATCCATTTTCCTACCATTTCAAGCAGGGTGCAAGGCCACCAAATTCAAGTGCAGTTTCATACCATTTCAAGGAGGGTGCAAGGCCACCAAATTCAAATGCAGTTTAATACCACATCAAGCAGGGTGCAAGGCCACCAAATTCAAGTGCAGTTTCCAACACTTCAAGCAGGGTGCAAGGCCACCAAATTCAAGTGCAGTTTAATACCATTTCAAGGAAGGTGCAAGGTCACCAAATTCAAATGCAGTTTCATACCATTTCATGCAGGGTGCAACAACACCACATTCAAATGCAGTTTCATACCATTTCAAGCAGGGTGAAACCGTCATAAAGCCACACAAAACACCCTACTCACAGTTCAGTAGACATTCAGTATGTTCAGTTGATTCACAGCTCAAACAGAGTTGTGACCTCTCCCTCCCATCATGCAGAGACTGAGCCACACCCATACTTCCAGATTTTATAATCCCTCCCCCTCCCACCGGAAAAGACGTGATTGACAGGAGAGAGATTCTCAACATTTTTTAAACACTAATAACATTTTTATTTTTCATTGATGCGGAAAAACCCTCTGCAGCTGATGAGCGGAGAGGGGCTGAGTAAGATGGCCAAGAATCACAGCTGTAAGTGGTAGTGTTTTATCTAAATTCAATATAGTGCAAACAGGAAGTTGTCAAGTTTAGCCAAAGTTTTGCACTGCCCTTTTACTTCAACCCAAAACCCCCCAAACAACCCTTTGCACTGCCTTTTTACTTCAACCCCAAACCCCCCCCCCCCCCCCCAAACAACCATTTGCAGTGTCTTTTTACTTCAAACCAAAAACCCCCCAAACAACCATTTGCACTGTCTTTTTACTTCAACCGAAAAAACCCCCAACCATTAGCACTGCCTTTTTACCTCAACCCAAAATCCCCCCACCTCTCCCCCTCCCTTCCCACCCTCTCCTCGCCTCCCTTCCCACCCTCTCCTACCCTCCACCCCCTCTCCCTCTGACTCTTGCCCCTCTCTCTGCCCCCTCTCTCTGTCTCTGCCCCTTCTCGTTCTGCCCTCACTCTCTACCCCCCCCCCCCCGCCCCCAGAAGCGCCTGCCAGTTGGGGGCTATGCGTCAGTAGATAGGGCCGTTATGGGGTAAAAGGAGCAAATTAATATAATATCAAGGGGTAGTTAGCTTGTGTGTGTGATGCCGCATGCTGCCCCCCCCCCCCGCAATCCCATCCCCTCCACCTCATCCCTCCTCTTCTCTCCCCCCTCCTCTTCTCTCTCCCCTCCACCTTCTCTCTCTCCCCCTCCTCTCTCTCCCCACCGTCTCTTACCCCTCCTCTCTCTCCCCTCCTCTGTCTCCCCCTCCACTCACGCCTTCTCCTCTCTCCCCCTCCAATCCCTCTCCCCTCCCCACTCCCCATCTCCCCTGCCCTCTCTCCTCCATCTCTACCACCCTCTACCCCCCTTCCCCTCCACCCCCCTTCCCCTCCACCCCCCTCCACTCCCCATCCATCCTCCACCTCTTATTCTCCTCCCCCCTTCTCCACCATCCTCTCCTCTTATCTCCCCCTCCTCTTCTCTCCCCCTCCACCTCTCCCCCCTCCTCCTCTCCCCCTCCTTTTGTCTGCCCCCTCCAATTCTCCCCTCCTCTTCTCCCCTCCAACTCTCCCCCTCCCCTCCCTCCCTCCTCCTCTCCTCCTCCCCTCTCCCTCCCCCTCTACTCTCTCTCTCTCTCTCTTCCCTCTATCTCTCCCCGCTAATCTCTCTCCCCCCTCCGTCCCTCTCACCCCCTGCCTTTCCCCCACTCTCCCTTCTCTCGCTCCCCCTTCTCTCGCTCCCTCTTCTCTCTGTCCCCCCTTCTCTCTCTCTCTCTCCCCCTTCTCTCTCTCTCCCCCTTCTCTCATCTCCCCCCTCCTCTCTCCCCCCTCAACTCTCCCCTCCACTCTCTCCCCCTCTCCTCTCATCCCCTCCAATCTATCTCCTCCTCTCCCCCTCCACTCTCTCCTCCCCCTCCACTCTCTCCCCCCCTCCTCTCTCCCCCCTCCACTCTCTCCCCCCTCCACTCTCTCCCCCCCTCCACTCTCTCTCCCCCCCTCCACTCTCTCTCCCCCCTCCACTCTCTCTCCCCTCCACTCTCTTCCCCTCCACTCTCCCCCTCTCTCTCTCTCCCCCTCCAATCTCTCTCCACCTCTCTCTCCTCCTCCTCCCCTCCCCTCTCCCTTCCCCTCTCCTCTCCCTTCCCCTTCCCCTCCCCCACCATTCTCTTCCCCTACATACCCTCCCCTCTCTCCCCCCTTCCCCTACCCCTGTCTCCCCCTTCACCCACCTCGTTCTCCTCCCCTCCCCATCCTCACCCCCCTCTCTCCCCCCTCCCCCCCCCCACCCACCTCTGTCCTCCACCCTCTCTCCTCCACCCTCTCTCCTCCCCCCTCTCTCCACTCCCTCTCTCTTCATCCTATTTCCTCACCCTCTCTCCTCACATTCTCCTCACCCTTCTCTCCTCACCCCTCTCCCCATCTTCTCCCTCTCTCCCTCCTCCACTCCCTCCCCTCCTCCTCCCTCCCCCTCTCTCCCCATCCCCAAATTCAGTATTCCTAGCCTTTCAGCCTCAGATTCGTTCTTGGATTATTTCTCCTCTGTGCAAAATATACTGGTTAAAGGGACAATGTGTGGATTGTTTTCGAAGAGAAAAAGAGGCGGGTTTTCAAAGAGAAAAAGTAGGAGGTTTACTCCTGAGATAAGGCATCTGCTGTGCTATTTCACTGCTTGTATTTCTGGTATTGACAATTTTTTTCCTAGATACAATTCCTTTTACAATTCTAGTAAAATGTTGCCTTTTTCCTGTCGCTTTATGAAAATGGGAAACTGATACAAAAAAAATGGATGTACAATTTAGGATCAGAACAAAGTTCTTTATTATTCTGGGAAAAAAATGTTAGAAACACTCAACAAGGGAGGTAGCATCTGTGGAGAGAAGCAGTTAATTTCAGATCCAGGACCTTCATTCACTTGACTTCCATCTGCAGTATTTTTTGCTTTTCTATTATTGCTCTGTGTTGTTAACAACAATTTACCACAGAAGATGAAAACAGAGAACATCAATAGTCAGGAAATCTGTTAGAGCAAGCTTTTACGTGAGTCACGATCATGGAGTCGTAGAGCTATTCAACACTGAAACAGACTCAACCCAACTTATTCCTGTCAAACCAAGTTGCTTAAGTGAGCTAGTCCCACTTGCCTCGCACCTGGCCCATGGCCTTTCCAACGTTCCTATCCATTGTACTTGTCAATGAGTTTTTCAAATGTCATAATTATACCCAACCCTACCACTTTCTGTGGCAGCTCCTTACAAATAAGCAACAACCTTTGTCTGAAAGAGTTGCCTCTCTGATTCCTTTTAAACCTTTCCCCTCTTATCTTAAACCCAATGTGGCCTTTTGTTTTAGCCTTACCTACCCTGGGGAAAGACTGACTATGTGTTTTATCTATGCCCCCCATGATTTTATGGACCACTATAAGGTCGTCGCTCAGCACTTATGCTCCAGGGGAAAAGTCCAGCCTCACCTTATAACAAACTCTCCATAGAGTCATACTGCCCTGTGGCCCAACTTGCTCATGCCGACCAACATGCCCAACCTGCCTGCATTTGGCCTATATCCCTCCAAAACCTATCCTAACCATATACCTATCAAAACGTTTTTAAAATGTTGTGATAGTGCTTGCCTCAACTACCTCCTCCGGCAACTTGATCCATATACCCACCACGCTTTTAGTAAAAAAAAGTTGCCCATGCAACACCCCGCTTCTCTGTGTTAAACTCCATCAAACATGGAGTCTGAAGAAGGGTCTCGACCCGAAACGTCGCCTATCTCCTTCGCTCCTTAGATGCTGCTGCACCCGCTGAGTTTCTCCAGCTTTTTGTGTACCCTCCATCAAACATTCCTCGGCCCACCTGCCCTCCAGTTATTCCAGCGTCAGTAACATCCTTGTAAATGCTACAAGGACATAGAGATAGGTTAAGTGATTTGGTAAAGATCTGGCAAAGAAAGGGAATAATGTGGGGAAAATATAAAAGATCATATTGACAGGATTTAAAAAAACCCACAATATCCAAATGCTGAGAGCTTGCAGATCTCCAGCATACAGAGCAAACTGGGTGTCCAAGTATGTGATGTGCAAATTGATTTGCAGAATGTGATTTGCAGTATGGAGATGGAGCAAGTTGAATGAGAATGTAGGAAAGAACTGCAGATGCTGATTATAGATTGAAGGCAGACACAAAATGCTGGAGTAGCAGCGGGGCAGGCAGCATCTCAGGAGAGAAGGAATGGGTGACATTTCGGGTCGAGACCCTTCTTCGGAGTTACTTTAGCATTTTGTGTCTACCTAGGACAGATGAGAGGTTTTTTGGAGAATTAAATGCAAAGTAGGGAGATTATGTTTCAGCAGTATTAGTGAAATCATTTAGCATTGGTGAGATCACATCTGGAGTAGGTTATTGGTTACACATAAGGTTGAATGGGGATACATTGGAAGGAATTCAGATAAGTTTTATCACCTGGAATGGGTGTCTGACTTGTGAGTAAAGGTTTGATGGACTAGTCTTGTGTGCACTGCTGTTTAGAAGAGTGAATTTGGTTGAATGAAATGTACAAGATTCTGGGATCCTTGACAAGTTGGATGTGGAGATGGTGTTTCCTCGTGTGGGTGGAATTAGAACCAGGATTCTATGTTTAAAATAAAAGGAGGTGGCAATTTAAACCAACTGAGGCATTTTTGTTTCTCACAGTGAGTTGTGAGTCTTTATAATAATTTCATGAAAGGGTGGTAGGAGAGGCTCTGTTTTAAGCAGAGCTAGATAGATCCTTGATAATTAAGTGATTAAAAGATTATTGCAGGTAGATGGGATTGCAGAGTTGAGGTTACGATCACTTTGAATTATCAAGGAGAAGACCTCCTTAAGGGCCTGTCCCACTTTCACGACCTAATTCACGACGTCTGCCGAGTTTGCCCTTGACTCCTACTCACAGCATGGTTGTCACGAGGTCGTAGGTAGGTCGTGATGCTAGTTGTAGGTACTCGTGGTATCAAGTAGGTCGGAGCGTTTTTCTAGCCTGATGAAAAATGTCCACGCGTAAAAAAAGGTTGTGAATTAGGTCGTGAAAGTGGGACAGGCCCTTTAAGGTTGGCAACAGCTAGAACATTATGTCTCCAGTTGTTCTGCCACAGCCCTATTTATGCAGGGCAACCCAAGGTAAAACCTATGTCAATATGTCATGTGCTCAGTTTCATTCTCCCCATGAGTGAATGTCATACAATGTTATGCTGCAAAAATTTTTTTGCTGCAGTCCCCATTTTATTTATTTATTTTCATTCATAATTACTGCAGTAGTATTCCAAGCGTTGTGTTACTTGCTATATAAATACTTATAATCCACAACTGATCATTCATAGAATCTGTAAACACTGTTTATAGAAAACTGCACACTTTCTTATTACATAACTAATCTGAATTTGAATTATTTATAATCTCATTTCTGCATAGGAAAATGTTGAAGATAATGTTGAATAAAAAATATAATGTTCATACAAAATAGATCTTTTATTAAAGTACATATATGTTGGTTGATGTCATGATAGCATGTTTAAGGTTATTCCTCACCATCCGTGATTAGAATACTGGAAATTAAAGCCACTAATCTTGATTAGACTACATCAAAAATTAAAGGAAGGTTAGATTTTCCTAAATTAACATGTCAGAATTTTCTTACCTGAAATAACTGCTGTCTGAAGTCCTGGTTATTATTCAGCAGGAGTGCAGGCCATGAACACGGAATAAAATGCAGCATTATATGACATCATTGTCTGTTTGAGAATACAAATCAATCGAGGCATCCGAAAAGAGCTGTTAGTGGAACATTGGTAGAACAGACTAGTCCGACAGGCCTCAGAAACACTGCTTGACTGGATTAAGTGTGGATGATCAATGCCGTGCTTTGATGCTGTTCTGTCCACTGCCTTCTGCTTGTTTCATTAGCTTGGAACACAATTAAATGTGCTGGCATGCCATATCACTTGGTATTAAATTAGGATAATTGATTGTTGGTGATAAATGAAGAAGACATGACGACTTGCCCTTAAGGAGAAAAATCTCACGAGATTTCTCATGAGTGATTAGAAAGCTGAGGGACAGACTTTCAGAGCTCAGCGGCAACTGCACAGGGATGCAATTGTCTGACAATTAACAAGAGCAGATATGGTGCAAGGTGGGTTTCCAGGTAAGAATACAGAAATTTATGATTGTCATGCTAGAAAGATAGCTATTTGAATTGCGAGTGAGAAAAATCTTTCTTATACCATATATCATTTTACTCTCAGGAAATCAACACCTATTTATTCAAGCGTGGAGCAATTTTCAAATGAATTTAACTACTGAGACTGCAGTGCATTTTAAATATTGGGTAGTTACTATATCAATCGATGGTGAAAAATGTCCTTAAAGAATTAACTATTTTGTTGACAGGAAAGGTGAGGATATGAGACCGATTGTAATTACACTCTCATTGTTGTAATTTATTTTTATCAGGGCATCACATACACCAGAACCAGCCCCTGCCTTTTCCCCCCCAAAAAGGCAGTGTTATTTTAAACTTTATACCTTTACCCTAGATTCTCATTTGAAGCACAGATACTTATATAATCTCATTGACATTCATGAAACAAAATCTTGTGATTCGAGACTGTCATACAGATGGGCCAATTTAGGTTATTTTTCTGCTAGAACAACTAACAATACCTTAATAGCATTTGTAGGCAGATCGGAGGTAAATTTGAAGGTGATATTGGGGTAAAGCTACAATGTTTCATTATCTGTTAAAGTGAAAATCCAGCTCTGACTTCAGCAGTCTAAACCCTTTAGTGTGGAAATATAGCCATGCACAAATTCATTTTTCAGATTATTATTATCTTTGTGCTTATGTTACTATGTTGTAGCATTTTTGTTTTTTTTTCCCCAAATATATGTGACATGTATTAAATTAATTAGAAACCTCAGTTTAGCAATCTCTTCTTCAATGGCATCATAGATTTACAAAGCAGTGCCTTGGTACAGCATCGTTCACTCAGAAGATGTGATGGTGGTTGGTGGGGGGCGCTGCGAGTCGGCTGCCCTGCCAGCAACGTGTTCGTTATTTCAACTTTTTTTGTTTTTATTGGTGTGTCTAAATGTTAGTTTAGGTGTCTCTTGGTGTGTGTTGTGTGAGGGGAAGGGGGGAACCGCTTTTGGTCGCCTCCTCGACGTAGAGGCGACTTTTTCCATGTCGCCTCCCTCGCGGCCTAACAGAGTGGATTGGAGCGGCCTTTCCCGGAGTCGGGCCCAGAGCTTCAATAGTGGGCGCAGCGTGGACTTTTCCATCCTGGAGCGGGCGAACCCTTGCCGGGGAATACCAGAGAGGAGTGCTCCGATTGCTAGCCTGGTGACTTTGACATCATGGGGCTGCGGTCTGCGGAGCTTCTAGCCAAGGACATGGCGTGGACTTGCCATCCGGAGTCTGGGATCCCTTACCGGGGATGGCCGGAGAAGAGCTCCGACCACCGGCCTGCGGCCTGTATAACATCCTGAAGCCGCGGTCTCCAGTAGGAAAGTCAGGCACTCCACAGAGTGTGTTTGACCGTCCTTGGTTTGATCATCCCGAAGTTTGATCATCCTGACGAGAGTGCCTGTACATCGGGTCGTCCCTTAGCAGTGACTACGGAGGGTTTATGGCCCCGACCATGGATGAACATAGGAGGAGGACTGACTGAACTGGTGGTGGATGTTTGTGTTAAATTCTATTGGGTATGGTGTGTTCTTTTTAAGTGTATCACTGCTGGAAAATTCATTTCACTGCACTTTTTGGTGCAAGTGACGAATAAAATTGACTTTGACTTTGGCAATATTGTGAATATCTAAATACAAAATGGACTTTGAATTAAAGCAAATGGTAGATAAAGTTCATTATTTGTATTCATATATTGCAATTTGTCAACTTGCATTTGAGTCTGCTGTAAATGTGTTTGTATTGTGCCAACCACAAGTATAAACTGGAAATCTCATCTACAAATATGGTTCATTTATATTCATATGCACAATCATCAGTTTTTGAGTTGGAGAAAATATTAAGAAACTTGGGTAATTTACCATGATATGACCATATCCTTTTACCATAATGTTATTACATCCTTGACAGGGGAGGTCTGTTCTTGAAGTTCACCATCACTCTAAAATATTTTGTTGGGTTGTTTTAACATCTATTAAATGAGTGAATGTCATTGAGTGTATAGTGTTGAGATTCTTGAATGGTGTTGTAGGTGCACCCATGCATGTAAAGTGTTCCATTATCTACCTGAGAAATGCTTGTAGCTGGTGAGAATGGCTAAGGCATTTGAAGCAGAACAATGAGCCTCTGATCCCCTGATGGTCCAATTGAGTTTTTATTACAAGAGTGATGTTAATGGTGGACCTTCAGCATTGGCAATGCTTAGTTTCTTGCAGCTTAAATCGCATTGTCTCTTACTACCATATGTTGGCTATGATAGAATGTACTGATTCCCCTTTTTCAGAGCTGCACATCTTCCTACTCCAGAGCTTTCTCACTGCTACCAAGATTAACAATAGTTAGTGGCCTTTCGGGCTTGTGCAGCTAAGTAAAGATAGAGTGATGAATCAGTTGCTTCTAACACATCCAACAGGCAGTGGTGATGAGAAAGACCTTTGGATCTGCACAGAATGTCAGCACATGGAGCAGTCACTGTCTGGCCTTGGTAATGGTCTGTACTCGCCATGTCTGCCAAGGTGTAGCACTGAACCCCACATCTCAGTGCTGAGTGGCTGAATCACTCACAGCCCACCAAACACCAGCCACTTCTAACTGAGTCATGAGTGAATCATGGAAGCACCAGCACAGGGCAGGTTGCTGGCACAGCCGCATGCAGCCCAAGTGGAGATCCTTCTCAAACTATCACGGGGTACATATTTGTCAATGTTCAGATTCAAGAACCAACTGGACTATAACAAGCCAATGCCCTGTGAGTACTATGCACTGGATCTATTTTGATATTGTGGACAGAACTTTCCGTAGCAGTTTTTACATGAGGTGATATTATTGTAGTTATACTTCAATATTGTACTGATTTGTCGAGTTATGTCAAATTGACTAGAAATTGATCTCTGATGAGGTCAAGGTTTATCCATTTGGCACTTCTGAGTAAATACTATTGCAAATACTTCAGTCTTAATCACTGACTAGGCTCCATGACTAATTCTGTAGTTTGGTTTATATGCTTTTATATTTTTGTGTAAAGGGTTAAGGACCAGTTAAGAGTCAAATTGTTTACATGGGTTAGTAGCCATCAGAGTTTAGCAAAGGATAGTAAGTTGCCTTACCCAAAGCATATTCGCGTATGGTTTGTATGTTATGAGAGATCAAGGGTTTCATGATTGCCCTAACTGAAAATAGCTTTTTATTCTTTTTTTTTGTTTGGCATTCAGTTCAGATAATTGTGAGGTGGTGCATTTTGGAAAGTCAAACATGGTTAGGACTTTTATAGTGAACAGTTAGGTCAGGTGGAGTAGTGTGGAACAGAGAGACCAAGGAGTACAGGTACATAGTTCCCTGAAAACATGTGATAGGTTGACTGAGGAATGAAGAAGGTGTTTGTCACACTAGCGTTCGCCTATCGCCTATCTGCTTCGCTCCTTAGATGCTGCTGCACCCGCTGAGTTTCTCCAGCCTTTTGTGTACCCTTGATTCTCCAGCATCTGCAGTTCCTTCTTTAACACTTTGGAGTATAGTGTATAGTTTTGGTCACCCTTCTATAGGAAACTTTGCCATTAATTAGGAAAGAGTGCTGAAAAGATTAATGAGGATGTTGCCAAATGACTGAGTTATCGCAAAAGGCTGGGTGGATGAGTTTTTATTACTTGGAGGTTTGCTAGAAGGCTGTGGGGGACCTTAAAGATGGGTATAGGATCATGAGGGTAATAGAAAATGTGAAATCATATCGTGTTTTTTGTCTCGGGGAAGGGGAGTCAATAAGTAGAGTTAATTCACTCTGGTTAATTCAGACCGTAACGGTCTGGTCGCCTGGTCAGGCCGCCGGTCCGTTACGGCGATTACGTGTGATCCTGTATTCCTGTGCTTTACTGTTTGCATTCACCCTAGCGCATGAAACGGGGTCGCCCTGTCACTCACTGTTTGTTTTGGTAGAGGAAGGATGTAGATGATATGTGTATACACCTTTAATTGATAGTAACGATGTCCATGCTAACCACTCCCCCACCAGTTAGTATAATTGTAACCCACATGCCCCTAGTTCTCTCTCTAGTGATCGTGACAGACCACGTACAGCCAGGGCTATATATATAATGTATGCTTAATAAAGTGGTGAAGACTTTAAGGTGTCTGTGTACCTTCTCTACAGACGGGTCCTGACCCAAAACATCACCTGTCCATGATCTCCAGAGACGCTGCTTGACCCGCCGTGGTACTCGAATACTTTGTGGCTTACTCAACATTCTAGCACCTGCAGTTCCTTGTGTGGCAATAACAACAGGACATAGGTTGGAGAGGAGAGGGGAGACATGTACAAGGGGACCTGAAGGAGACAGAGGGTTGTGTGTATATTGAATAAGCTTCCAGAGAAAGTGGTTGAGGCAGATACAATAATGACATTTCAAAGACATCTGGGGAGGTACATTGATTGGAAAGGTTTAGAAGGAAATTGGACAAACATAGGCAATCTAGCTTGGGTTGATATGGACGAGTTAGACTTAAGGACCTGTTTCCGAGCTGTATTACTCGATGACTCTGTGACTGGAATGGTGGGATTTGAACTCTAGTATTAATATTCATATCTGTGACATAAATAGAATGAGAGCAATGTTTATGCATCTTACAAAAAGACAGATAAAATGACATGTTTTTAATTTGATTGGTGCTGCCTGTCCAGCTGAGTGGCTTAATTTAATGCCATATTTCTAGCATCTAGAAAATGTTGCCATATTCAAGATATTTTCATTTCTTGGTATTACTAAAATTGTGAAAGTGAGAAACAAAGGATGAAATATGTAAATATAATCCAGTGGTAGTTAGAATTTCAAATAGCCTTCCACTTATGCTCAACAACCTTAACTCTTCGGAAAGATATGTTCTGCGATTCAAGAGCATGCACAGGAATTTAAAAATGTCTCTTTTGGAGGGCATATTGAACACATACATGTATGCATATTCATAATTATAAATAATTTATTGATCCCCTCAGGGAAATTCAGATGTCCAGAAGCCCCCAACCAACAAATCCACACATTCAAAACGAACGCAGACAGAAAAATACATAAAATACAATAAAATACAATGTGGACACTACCTGAGAGCAATAAATACTTTAAAAAGACCAATAATTAACAATTAAAATTTAAAAAATCCAAAAATGCATCCCCCTACAGCCTAGTGAACCGAATTATAAAATCTAATGGCTGCAGGGTTGAAAGATCTCCTGAACCGCTCCGTTCTACAGGGCAGGGAAAGGAGCCGGTTGTTGTTCCGAGTGCTCTGTTGACCCTCCAGAATTACATGGAGGGGATGCCCGGGGTTTTTCAGGATGACCTGCACCGTACGTCATATACGCCTCTCAAGCACATCCATCCCAGAGTCCACTCTCCCCTCCAGCACTGAGCTAGCTCGTTTAACCAGTTTGTTCAGTTTCTTGTTGTTTTTTGCACTAATGCTGTTGCCCCGGCAGAGAACAGCGTAGAAAGTGACACTTGCAACCACAGTGTTGTAAAACATGTGCAGCATATCATTACGCACATTGAAGGATTTGAGCCTTCTGAGGAAAAAGAGTCTGCTCTGGCCTTTTTTGCAGAGGGCGTCAGAGTTGACAGACCAGTCCAGTTTATTATCCAGGTGCACTCCAAGGTATTTATATGTCTGCACCACCTCAATATCAGCCCCTGCAGCGTTGACCGGCTGAAGGGGGAGCTTGGACCTGCCAAAGTTAACCACCATCTCTTTAGTCTTAGTTGTGTTCAGGATGAGGCAGTTCTCTTTACTCCAGGCACAGAAGGCACTGGTCGAGTTCCTGTATTCCTCCTCTTGCCCGTTCCGTACACATGCCACAATCGCTGTGTCATCTGAATATTTCTGTACGTGGCATGTGTCAGATTTATGTCTGCAGTATACAGGGTGAAGAGGAATGGGGCCAGAACTGTTCCCTGTGGGGCTCCAACATTGCACACTACTGTCCCGGAAACACAGTCCCCCAGCTTAACAAACTGTGGTCGACCCGTCAGGTAGTTGTATATCCAGGAGATAAAGGTGGAGTCCACCCCCATCTTCTTAAGCTTGTCTTTCAGAATCAGGGGTTGGATGGTGTTGAACGCACTTGAGAAGTCAAAGAACATAATCCTCACATAGCCACCTGGTTCGTCCAAAAAGGAGTAAATCCGGTGCAGCATGTAGAGGAGTGCGTCATCCACCCCAATGTTCTCCTGGTATGCAAACTGTAGTGGATCTAGTGCGTGCTCGACTTGTGGTCTCAGGAGACAAATAAGTAGCTGCTCCATTGTCTTCATGATATGGGATGTGAGGGCCACCGGTCTGTAGTCGTTGATCTCGGTCGGCCGCCCTGCTTTGGGAACCGGCACGAGACATGTTTTCCACAGATCTGGTACCCTCCCTGACGGGAGACTCAGGTTGAAAATGGTCTAGAGAGACTCCGCCAGCTGAGCCGCACAGTCTTTCAGTAGCCTGGGACATACACCATCAGGGCCAGCTGCTTTACCAGGGCGCAGCCTCCTCAGCTCAGCTCTCACCTCGTCCGCCGTGAAGAACAGTTGAGGAGATGCTGGCATGGGAGGTGCTGCAGCTGTGGTGTTGGGGCGGCTGCCTCGTGGAGGTGATGGTGGGGGAGAGGCTGCGCCTGTGGAGGTGGGAGGGGATACCAGGTCAAACCTGTTATAGAACAGGTTAAACTCATTGGCCTTATCCACGTCTCATTACGGCAGGTTTCTCTTCTCCTTGAAGCCAGTGATGGTCTTCATTCCTCTCCACACCTCTTTGATGTTGTTCTGCTGTAGTTTCCTCTCCAGCTTCCTTTTATCATCCCCTTTTGCCTGCTTCATGCTCCTTTTCAGGTGGTGCTGTACCCTCTTGATCTTTTCCCGGTCACCAACCTTGAAAGCCTCCTTTTTCTCGTTTAGGAGGCTCTTGATGTTGCTTGTAATCCAAGGTTTGTTATTGGGAAAGCAACAAACAGTTCTTACTGGCACAACAACATCCCTACAGAAGTTGATGTAGTCCGTTATGCATTCAGCCATCCTGTCGATGTCCATACTGCTGTTGAATTCCAGTGGCTCCATCAGTATGTCTCAGTCCCAATGCATGTTTTTGTAGTGTGGTTCATGAGTAGCTAGTTCTATTCATTGCTACATTTTTATTTTATTTACCATGGACTCCATGCCAGTAAAAGCCAGTGAAAATATTAATTGCAGTATCTCTCTTATTTATTCAGCGGTTGGTCACCAAATTTATATAATTTAAGGATATTTCTTGATTTTCAAATTCCACAGTTTTGATCAACATTGATTTTTTTTTTTTAATCGGACATGTAATTCTTGACGTGATTCTTTTTTTGTTACCTAACATGAAATCGGGAAGCCCACAGAGATTTTATGTTGAATATATATTTGAAGTATTAAGATTTTATTTTTTTCTGATGAATTATTAAACCAATTCAGACCTCTGGTGCGGCATGTAACACTTCCTATATTAAAACTATGCTTTGCTTTTTTTCATGTATGTGATGTTTTTTTAGTTATTCCTAGAATTGCCATATAATGAAGATTCACAGGTTGATAATATGCATCTTAGTAAAGATAAGCTGATAAAATGGTGAAACTGTATAATTAAATAACCTCTTCGAGCTGCTTTGCAGTTTGCACAATAGGTTAAAAGCAAGCATGGGCCAATGATTCAGCAAAATATTTAAGTAAAGATACACATCCACAAGGATTGAAATGGCTGCGCCATTACTTTGATTCTTTGTGAGGTCGAGTTTAATTAAGTCAGGTAAACGTGATGAACATATCACAAAATCAAGTTCATATCCACCTAAGGAATTTGAATTGTTAATGTTCCATGTGCTTGTTACTTTTGCTCTTCTGTGTAGTTGATGTCAAAACTTTGGGCGGGAGAGTCATTGAAACTTTACCAGGTTCCGCATTGTATTTTGTAAAATGACTGCAGTCAGCGAGTCAGTGGTAGAGTGAGTACTTATTTAGGGTATACAGTGTTTTGATGACGATCTTTAAATTGTTTCTAGCCACAGATGAGATTTCGAAGACAGAATGGAACTAGAAATAATCAAGAAGATAATAGGCCGGTGACTCTCACATTAGTGGTAGCAAAGCTAATGGAGAGGATTCTTCCAGAAAGGATTTACTCCCATTTGGAAGGGAATGGGGTAATTAGGTGTTGTCAGCATGGCTTTGTCTGTAGCAGGTCATGTTTTACTAACTTGATTGCATTTTTTGAGCAGGTGACAAACGTGGTTGATGATGATAGGGAAAGGATGTTGTCTACGTGGATTTTAGTAACGCATTTGATAAAGCCCCTCATGGTGGGCTGATGCAAAAGCTTAAAAGGAATGGGATCCATGGTGACTTGGTAGTTTGAATTCAGAACCGTCTTACTCATAGAATACATAGGGTAATGGTGAAAGGTTGTTATTCTAGCTGGAAGTATGCGACCAGCAGTATTCATATACACACGTGCACCGGTGGACATGCACATGCACACACTTTGGATGTAAATGTACATGGGTCAGTTAGGAAGTATCAACTGGCAACCAAAACAAAACCTTGCATGTCTTTAGTGCACAGAAATATATTTTGCAACATAAATTCTCATAAATCCGTAAAATAACAAGTTATTATGTAATATCAAGCACAATAGTGAATACCTATTAATCAATTCACTTTAGATTAGGTTCTATGAAATAATTTCAACTAGAAACTGTAAAAATTGACTAATATTCAAATATTTAAAGGTACCAAGAAGGGAAAAGCAACATATCGATTAATTGATTATATTGATAGTTGATAAAAAGAACATCTATTTTGAGGAAGAATCATTCAGCAAAAGACATTTAAAGTAATACTTTGTAAGAGAGTTGAAGAAGGATGAAAAGTCCTTGTGTTGTTTCAGTTGGGGGGAAGTAGCTTATGCTTGTTTACCCAACCTGAGTTGAGGGGACTAAACACTGTTGGATTTTGGTTAATCGGGTTAACGTAGTTGACAAAGTCTTGGGTGTGGCTCAGATTGAGCTGGGCCAACTCATAAAAACACATTTTCATATGTTCTATATTTTGTATCGAACCTGGCTACCTGATCCAAACCCGACAGGATTCAACCATACATGATGTATTGACTGGGTCAGGTACCTAAAGCACTGCAAATATCTGGGCTAAGATTGGGTTTTGATTGGCTCTGACCCAGTTTAGATTAGGTTTTATTACCTAAGAATTGTATATAGGGCTTCCATGTGTTTTTTTAAAACCCTAAATGATTTATTGTTTACATGGTTACCCCCCCCCCCCCCCTTTTTTAACAGCTTGCATAGTAGATAATAAAGAGACAGTGAGAAGTTTTCATAATTCTAGTGCATTATAAAGTATTATGTTCCTGTAACGTTACATAATTTATTTAGAGGTTGATATATTTGCAATAATATATGCAATGTGTGCAAAGTGGTCTGGAAATTTCATGTACGACTGTTTGTGAAATTGAAAAGAAATCTGTGGGCTTGTAGCTTTTTGCATTGTCAGTCATTGGATTCTGCTGCTGACAGTAGTTGAAAGTGGATGTGGGAAAAACACTGCTTGCTGCAGCACAGTCTCTTGGGTAAGAGCATTTCATGAAAGGCTTGCCTTGCTTCAGCGCCACAGAAATGACTTGTTACCTCATTGAGCAGTACTCAGTTGCTGAGCTTTAAGCTTGGAGACATCCAGCATAGAGATTTGAGGCTAAAGAACATGGAAAATGTTGCCAGGTCAGTACGTTTTAAGAAATCTGTGAATATACACATTTGTACTTTAATCTGCATTGCTCATTGTGAGGTTGAAAAAAAAGGCAATTGCTATATAGGATGATGATATCTGTTAACATTTATTTTACATCTGTTTTTGACTAAATTAATATAATCATATTTTAAGTTTATCTGAATGGTGATAACATTGTTTGAAGTTGATTTTTTAACAGTGTACTTGCCACTAGATTTTAATTATTTAATTTTTGTACATTTTAGTACAACTGATTTTTAATTCTATCATGAATCACATTAAACAATACCACTGCTATTAATTATATAAACGTCATTATTTTTTATTTGTATCCTGTGCTCACAAAATCTAGAATAGAACACCATCTGCCACTGTGTGGTAGTGTGTAAAATAAGCGAGAGAGAAATATAAAGGTAATGAAATTTTTACTTGCAGACATGGTAATCACTGTCCTAGCTGAAAGCCTTCTGAAATTAACAATATTTCAATGATTTATTTGGCACTTAATTAAAAATGTTTTGATGCATTGCTTCTGAACTATTGAATATAAAAACATAAGTCTAATTCCTAGATCTCATTGTCTATAAGTACTATTTCAGGTATAATGTTTTTATCGATGGATAGTGTTCTGGTGAATTATCACGGTGATAAAGAATGTAATAGATTACTGAAGGTTATTGAAGGGGTTCAGACAGTTTCAGTTTCTATGCTTTACTTAGCAATATCCAACTATCGTGGTGAAACATGATAATAATTTGGTTTAGTTTTTGTAGCAACAAAACCAGTAATCTTACTTGTCTGTTGTGAATCACCAAATCCTTGCATGTTTTAGAATCATATATCTCTTTGATTTGAATAACTTGATAAATCTTAGTTAAGAGATAAAAATAAAAAATGGTACCGTAACAATATTGCCTTTAAAAAATGTAAACATGCTGCAGTTGTGGGTGAACTGAAGATTAGCAGTATTTCTGTTCCTGCATGAAGCATTGGGAATATTATTCTTAATTTATTGTAAAATATATTTTTGCTTGGGGTAATAATGTGTGTGTCATACCATTTGTAAATTAGTCACGCATAGTTTAAATATGTTTGTATTTATATTTTTTTCCCTTGATTCTGAAGCTGATCAATATACACTTAAATTTACCCAGGCACACTTAGTGTAAAAACATTTTCAAGCTACTTTCGAGCCTCAATATCAGTCTGACATATTGTGTTCAAATGCTCAAGGTCATTTTAAGCATGAATGTTAAATCTCTTGGTGGCTTTGGAGTCCTGGCACCGGATCTCTTGGGCTTCTTAGAATTAATACTGTTGCAGTACCATATTCAGCATTGCCTTACAAACAATCAGTCCGAAGCATTAACCCAGGCAATAATGGGATACTGTGGATAGCCACCTTGAAAGCAAGATCATTATTCTTTGAAGATTTTAATGAGGAAATAAATAAATAACAGAACAGAGAATACCAATGAATATGGTAAATTCATATTTTCAAAAACATTTGATAAGGTTATTTAATTAAGTAGCTTCTTGGGTTGTCAATAATATCAGGATGAAGAGGATTAATTGAAGATCAAAGCTGAGAGGAGAAAGCATATTTTCAGTTTCACTGGCTATTTCTGTTTGGATGACAGAACGATGAGTACACTCAGCAGCTATTTACAATCTATACTTGATATATGTAAAAGGACAGAGTGTAATGTATTCAGGTATATTGATATTACAAAGTTATGTGAGAGAGTGAGTTGTGGACAGAAGATAATTGTCTTAGATTAGAGAGTAAGAAATTGGCAGATGGGATGTAAGGTTGGAAGATCTGCAGTTATGTCCTTTGGCAGAAAATTGAAATATTTTTTAAATGAGAAAAATTGGTTAGTGTATAGTGCACAAAGTCAAAGTAAACTTGTAGATAACAACAAGTAACTTGGAAGGCAAATGTTATGTTGTATGGTTGTAAAGCCTTTGAAATATAGGAACGAGAAAATATTAGTGCAGGTACACAGTACGTTGATGGAATGATACCTAGAGTATTGTGTGCATTTCCTCTTGTCTTCAACTTAAGAAATTAAAGATGGCTTGGCGATACGTCAGTGTAGATGTACCAAATTGATTCCTAGGATGTGTGCATTGAGTTGAGCAAGTAGGATGCATAGTACAATGAGAGGAGGTCTCATCAAACCATATACTGAGCTGGAATTACAGATTTGAGACAGAGTTCCGAGTCAATATTTAGAGCATGGAAATTTAGATCTGAGATAAAGAGTAACTCGTTTATTCAGAATTTCAAAAACTTACATGCCACAGAGATTGATACTAAGTTATTCATTATATCTGGAGCTGAGTATGATAGGTTATTAGACATAAAGCCTTTTACAGGTTATGAGAATTGGCAGGAAGGTGGATGAAGTAAGTGATTTTATTCAAGGGGAAGCATCCTCGAGAGGCTGTATGGCAATTGCTATTCCAGTTTCTTATTTTCTTAAACCCAACCTTATCAGGTTTTTTATGAATATGTATTATTTTTGGAGATCTGGCTTTCGGCAGCAAGGACAACATTTATTGTTCATTCCCAATTAGCTTTGAGAAAATGGTGGAGAGCCACCTTCTTGCATTGTAGTCCTTCTGGTAAACGCACTCCCATAGTGTCCAAGATTTGGACCCAATGACAATGAAGGACCATATTTGAGGGGCTGTATGGCAATTGCTATTCCAGTTCCTTATTTTCTTAAGCCCAACTTTATCAAGTTTTTTAGGAATACGTATTATTTTTGGAGATCTGGCTATCGCCGGCAAGGACAACATTTATTGTTCATTCCCAATTATCTTTGAGAAAGTGGTGGAGAGCCACCTTCTTGAAGCATTGTACTCCTTCTGGTAAAGGTACTTCCATATTGTCCAAGATTTGGACCCAATGACAATGAAGGACCATAGATATATGTGTAAAATAGTAAGATTAAACGAGAACTTACCAGTTCGAAGTTTGATCGTTATTTTATGAGGAGTTACGATGAGGGATTACGTGAAGAACCCGCCTCACGCTGGCAAACGGCATACTTCAAAGCAGCGGCATGAAAAACACAGAACACCAAATAGCCGAAGTAACATAGTAAGGCTCATAATAGACTTAGAACTACCAGATTGATCATTTATTTTATGAGGGTGGGAGTGGAGGGAACGTAATCCCTCATCGTAACTCCTCATAAAATAACAATCAAACTTCGAACTGGTAAGTTCTCGTTTAATCTTACTATTTTACTTCGGAGTCACGTGAGTGACTACGTGAAGATTTTAAAGCTTTCTGTGTTTTTTATGTCGTAGAATTTAATCAGTACGACAGTCCGGCTAAGTAAATACATACATGAGAAACCAGACTAATATTAGTTCTTTCCATAATTAACTTTTTAATGGTTTAAAGAACATATAATAACCCTCCTTATATCCGAGGGAATGATTACAAAGATAAGTGACTACATAACTGGTTATAGTAATCAATAGTATACAAAGCAGGTGATTATATTGATCCCAACACCGCGTGGCCAAAGCTTGTCATAGTGTGAACAGGTTTATTGTAGAACTTTGAAAAAGTTTCTTCTTTACTCCACCCTGCGATTTTTAAAATATGCTCGAGTGGTACGTCCCGCACCTTCGCCGCGGACGTAGCTGCAGCCCTGGTGGAGTGAGATTTGAACACATCAGTGTCTACTCCTGCTAAAAGCAACACCTGTTTCAACCATTTTGAGATAGTTTGAACTGAAGCTTTTGTGTGTGGCTTTTTATGCGTAATCATTAACATTTTTTCATTTCCTCGAAGAGTTTCAGTAACTTTAACATATTGATTTAAATGTTTAACCACACACAAAGTAGGATCAATAGCATAAGCTTGAAAGGTTACCTTAGCTCCAGATCTCCCTGGTCTGCTTTGTTTGATCAGATCGTAAACATAGAACACAATGTTATCTATAGTCACATGCATACAGTCTAAACGCAACATTTGTAAAGTTTGCACTCTTTGAGCTGAAACCAATGACATTAACATTATTAATTTCAATGTTAATCTTTCCAATGACAATCCTTCAATTGGAGTCCATTGCCTAAGTAAGGTAAGTACAATGCTCACATCCCAAATCTCTGTGTACCTTGGTTTGGGTGGATTGATGTTAAAGATTCCTTTCATGAATCTAGATATTAATGGATGTGATCCAATTGATTTCTGGTCAGACATTAGTCCTAAATAAGATGATAAGGCACTGCGTGCAGTGTTAATGGCACTGTAACTTAAATGTTGCTCAAAATGCAATTTGGCAAGGAACTCCAAAACATTTGCAATATTCACAGTATCATAAGAAATATTTGACTGTGTGCAAAATTCTTCCCATTTCTTTATATGTGTCATATATTGTTTTTGTGTGCTATCTCGCCATGATGTGACTATAACTTCCATAATTTTGTCCGACAATCCCAGCTCCTGTAGTGGTCTGGTCAAAACCTGCAGATTAATAAATTCATATATGCATATAATGGATAAATTTATTTAGTTACTGGATTAATCAAAATATCACTACAGTTAGGAATTGACATATATGGTTCTTTAATCATATTCAGCATTAATGGGAACCAAGGTTGTGTTGGCCAATTTGGAACTACCAACAATCCAGTGGCAGAATCTTGTTCTATTTTCTTCAGACATTTCTGAATCAAAGCAAATGGTGGAAAAGCATAAAAGAACATATTCCCCAGTTCAATGAAAAAGCATCTACTGCTACTGCATCTGGATCGTGTTCCCAAGACACATATTTAGGCAATTGATGATTAAGCCTTGATGCAAACAGATCAATTTCTGGTAAACCAAATTGGGTTACAATATTCTTAAATATTGCTGGATTAAGCATCCATTCTGTGTTATCTTTAAATATCCTTGATCTTTTATCTGCCACCACATTGTCTTTACCTGGAATGTAATTTGCTGAAATCCAAATTTGGCGGTCAATACACCATTGCCATATTTCATTGACCAGACAATCACATGATACTGATCTAACTCCCCCCATGTGATTAATATATGCAACCGCCGTTTTATTGTCTAACTGTATTAATACATGTAGACCCTTTTTTGAACAACAATATGCTTTTAGTCCATAGAAAGCACCCAATAACTCTAAATAGTTAATACCATAAGTTTGAAGAAACATTTCTTCTTGAACTTTCCATCTACCTCCACAACTGGAGGATGAATCTGTTGCCCCCCATCCGAGAGCACTAGCATCTGTTTGTAAAACCATTTCAGGCTGTTTAATCAGAATGTTTTTAGCAGCTTGTGGGACATTTTTAACCCACCATTGTAATTCCAACACAGCTTCTTTTGTTAATTGCATAGGCCTATCAAAGTGGCCTGCCTTCTCTTTGAGAGCTCTTATTTTGTCCCTTTGAAGATTTTGATAGTGTAATGGACCAAATTCTACTGCAGGAAATGCTGCTACTAGTTTACCAATGGTTTTCGCTACTTCTCGGATGGAAGGATAAGGTTTGTGAATGAGATTATTACAAGTTACCAAAATATCATCAACTTTTATCTGTTGGTAAAGTTACTAACATAGTCACTGAATTAATTACAAACCCCAAAAAGTTAATTGATTGTGCTGGCTGCAGCTGGGACTTAATTGGATGAATCAAGAACCCTAGCTTTTCAAACAAAGCTTTAGTAACTGAAACTGAGTTCTCACCTGACTCTTGATTATCATTAATGATTAGAATGTCATCGAGATAAGCCATAACGATGTGTTTTTGTGCTCTTAATTGGGCTAAGACTGGTTTCAACAGTTTCGTAAAGAGCCTGGGAGCTGAACTCAGTCCATTTGGCAAAGCTTTAAACTGCCATAATTGTCCCAGCCAATTAAATTTTAAGTACCTCCGGAAACTCTGATGTATCTTTTAAATCAATCTTAGCCATATAACAACCTGCTGAAATTAAATATCTTACAGTATTAAATGTTTCCATTTTAAAATGTTTGTATTCTACAAACTTATTTAGATCTGTAAGGTCCAGAATAATTCTGCAACCACCATCTTTTTTATTTCTCCGAAAAATGTTAGAGACAAATTGATGCTCGTGTTCATAAGTTTTTTCAATTACCCCTTTTCCAGATAATTTGTCAATTTCCACATTAATCTCTGCTTTATCAATAGCAGTAAACACGAAAGCGTAAGCAGGTCTATTCTGTACAGGCGGATTAACCCCTTCTTTAAATGTAATAGTGGCTCCTGAAACTGCTTGTAATATAAATCGATCAGAAGTAATAGTAAGCCAGTCTTTATAAAACTTTTGTAATCTCCCTCCAACTGGAGATTTATCCGCAGTTTCTTTAAGGATAAAACAAGTCTTTAATACCTCTCCATATGAGCGTGGTGGTCTCCTTCTCCCTGAATATGGGTAAGCATTGGGCTGTGCCGGACGATAATACTTCCTTGACAAATTTCTGCCTCTATTTCCAAAGTCAAAACCCCTTCGGGGCGAAAAATATCTTTTTTGTCCAAAGACGAAAGGTTTCACACCGCTAAAATATTTAGCTTCTTCATCCAACTCTTTCAGTTGTTTAGGCAGATTTTCTCCAAACAGATACCCAGGAGCTTGAACACCACTTGCTCGACACAGGCTTGCAAATCTAGGGTGAAATATGGGCCGAATCGCCATTTTCCTCATACAGTTAATTTCATAGAAAGAATTGCACAATAAGCCCAAAGTATCTTTTTGAATCTTATCCATCTCCAATCTCTCCATTTGTCTCCCATAGGCCGTAACGGCAGCAGAAATTAGTTTGAGGGTTTTTTGAAATCTCACTTCTTGAGCTCTCATACTTGGAGTCATGGATGTCCATATCAACGGATTAACCGTAGGCACTTCCAATGAGGCACAATTTCCTGGTGTCTTATATAATTCTGATGTTTCAATCATCACAGAATCTTGAAGTTGGTGAGATACCATATAATTAATACTGGCAGCTAGGTTTTCTTCCATAGCCTCACCACTTCCTTCAGGTATAGCAAATTCTTTTGCTATCCCAGGCACATTTGGCCTTTTCTTTTTATTTTGTGGTGTGCATTCAAAATCCAAATCACCACCAGCAGGGTCTGCCTTCTGCAGCCCTAAATCAATTGGGATTTCACCCCATGAGACTTCTTCCAGCCCAAATCCTGGGTCCGGAGTTTCAAACTCCCAACTTGGCACACAGCCATATTCAGAATAATCAAACCCCTCAGAGCTTTTTTGGGATCCTTCTGGGTTCTGTGACCCTTGTCTCATGATTTTTTGGAGAACTTTCTCCATATGCTCCATTTTTAACCACATAGTTTTATTATCTGGAGGACTTTCAGTATCAGAGTCATCAGAAACCACGGGCCTCTCAGATTTCTTTTTACATTTTTTAGGAGCATTTCCCTCCGTGGTTATTATTGCTGGAGAATCTAGAAACTCGCTATCGGGTATATCAGCGGCCACCGGTATCGGAACCGGATCCGCACTAGCTTCTTGTCCCGTATTTTTATTTTCACCCCGGGAAGATCTTTTTACCCGCGAATTTCTCTTTGCCGATTTCTCCATTTTCTTTATTATCAGTGCTAAATCAGCACGTTTACGCGACTCTGAATTTTTACTTTTACTTTCGCTTGCTGGGCCCACCCAGCGTACGCTAAAAAACATCCCGACTTTGCTGCACTTACCTGCGGGGCCGTTCCGACCGCTGCGAGGAGCTGCTCCTTACTGCAGCTCCTCCTTCCGCCGTCAGCGTCGACGTAATGCCGTTTGCCAGCGTGAGGCGGGTTCTTCACGTAGTCACTCACGTGACTCCGAAGTAAAATCAAAATAGTGCAGAACATGGAGGGGAAACTTTAGGTTATAATACAAACACAAAAGGCTGGGAAACCAGCAGCTCAGGCAGCATCTAGGCAAAGAGAGACAATCAATGTTTCAGGCCCGTCACAGCGCTGAATTGTAGACTGTTTATCTTTCCACAGATGCTGCATACCTACTCAGCATTTTCCATTTTTTTATTTCAGCATTCCAACATCTGCTGTTCTTTTAAAAAAAAAATGTCAACATGAATGGAGTGGTGTTTTCCATCACCTGCTATGCTTGACCTTGGTGGAAGAGGTTGAACATTTTGGGAATGCTGTCAGGTTATGATTTGATTATTTCAGAGATGGTGTTTAGATGAATAGTATTAATCACTATAATAGAATTATTACTTTGGATTGCTCTCTCACACAGTGTGTTAAATTGAATAACACTGCTAGTTTAAGTGCTGTCTCTCAGTCTCCACAGCAAAATTTGCCAGTATGGCAGACATACTTTGGTTTTGAACCTTACCTCTTGGGGGAATTGCAATCAAACTTCTCAATGTTTTTGCTTGGTGGGAACACCAAAATGTAATGGTCCGTCTGTTGAATATTTTGACTACGAATCAAAAATAAAAGAGCTAATGTAGCGGGAACTCACAGGAGTCAAGCCAAAAACCAAGCGGACACAAGTTGTGTGCACGAGACGTGTTTTATTCTGTACGATACAACTCTCTACTTCTCACTGGTCACGGGCGTTGCCCGGCCTTAAATACCCACTTGGGTAAAACCCCGTGACTAGCGCCTCCCACACCGAGAGGCCACCCTCCAGAGCCGAGGGTTCGTTGTGCCCGTAGCTTACCACCAGGTGCCGCCACACTATATCCTATTTAATTGAATTCTTTGAAGACAGACTTGCCAGTTCATCTAATTACTGATTACATTTTATGGGGAAATAGAAATAGATGGCGATCATCTGACCCTCAACCTGTGTTTTACTCTTCATTTTGATCATAAATTGACTTCATCCTCTTGCTTTGGCTTCAAATTTCATAATACAATTAAACCACTGATTTTCCCCCAACTGATGGTAACTCCTTTAATCTGGACAAAATTATGAGAGCGCGCTTTAAATTTACTGGGTGGACATAGACGGAATTGCATGTGGCATGTGCTCATTTGGGACATAAGCACCTGTCTCAAAAGAGTTAATTGTTTACATCTGCAGTTGTTGGCGGTGATCTCTTGGTTTTGTGTGATTCTCAGCTTATTTTGATTACATTTAACCCTAGCTATGGGTTTGAAGCAAGATCCAAATGACTGATGAGCTTAAGTACAAGTCCATATCAATACAAGACAAGGGAGAACTGTTGAAGCAACTCGACCGTGGTGTTTCCGTGCGGAAACTGTGATGTGAATGTTTTAGGTTTGTAAACTGTTTACGATATAAGAAAGCAAAGAGACTGTTCTCACACTGGTTAGGGTATAAGCATCTTTAATGTTCAGCTCATCATCACATAAGCAGTACATCATCAAACATTCAGTCTACTGCAGCTACTGAAGACAGTATAAAGCATGCATTAGGCGGAGTTATAATTACTAAGCATTCTGATTGGCTAACATGCAATAGCCAATCTACATCTCTTCTTGTAGAAATTAAAAAGCAACTAAGGCACTTTAAACGGTAAGCTGAGGGAATAATAGTAGGGTTAAACAAAATCGGCATATCTAATGGGTGGCCTACTAACTCGCCCGGTCCTCATGCGGAAGGCGGCCTCATTACCCATTTCTTCCGAAAAGATGGGGGCTGGGGTAGGTAATACCGTGGGCCTGTGGGGCGAGACCGCCGTGGGGGAACCGACGCGGGGAGCCCGGGGTACCGGTAACAACAGGAGACGCAGGGGCAGACCGCCGTGGGGAGTGGGCAGACTTGGCCGCAGCAAGTGGTGGAACAGCTGCAACAGGCGTTGGTGTGAGCACAAGCGGTGGGGCATCAGGACCCGGGGGCGCCAGAAGAAAAGGGTAATTAGGCCCCCTTCCGCACGAAGACTGGGCGGGTTAGCAGGCCACCCATTAGATATGGTGATTTTATTTAAACCCACTATTATTCCCTCAGCTTACCATTTAAAGTGCCTTAGTTGCTTTTTCTTGGTGGTTACGACCATGGTGGAGACCCAGTCAGAGGATTCGCTGACCTCGGCAATGGCTCCATTGGAGACCATGCATTTAAGTTTGGCGTGTATTTTCTCCCGCAGGCCATGGGGCCGCGGTGGGGCGCGAACTATTGGTGTTACAGCATGATCTACAGTGATCTTGCATATCGTAGGCAGCTTGCCAAGTTTGTCGGCAAACAGGTCTTTGTACTGGGATAGCATCTGCTGTGTTGGTTCCTCTGTCAGGCAGAGTTTGTGGACAGCACTCCCGAAATAAACCAGCCCCAGGTCAAGGCATGCATTGATGCCAAGCAGGGTTTCAGAGTTAGGTTGGACAATGTAAAACATCAGGTTTTTATTTAGCTCGTTGACGATGCATTTTAAATCAGCTTTATCCAATTCCCCGCCGTAGGCATGTAGGGTGGAGGAGTCCTTTTTCATTAGTTCAGTGGTCCTTATCTTGTTGAACTCCCTGAGTGACATTACGTTCACCTTTGCACCAGTGTCGACCATGGCGGTCATAGCCTTGTTGTTTATTACCATGGTCACCGCAGGATCCAGTAGCTTGCCAGAGGAGTGCAGGAGGGACAGCACGGCTGAGTAGTTGTCTGTGTTATCGGAATCATATTCGTGGGAAACATTGTCTTCCTCTTGGGATAAGAGTCAGGCAGCTCTTGTTGAAGCAGGTGCAGATTTGTCCTTGAAGCAGTGTTCCCACGAGATCGACAACATGTGGTAAAATGATTAAGCTTCTTGCAGTTGCAACAAACTTTCCCATGGGCGACACAAAACTGGCGCCCCCTAGAGTGGAAATAATTGCAGTTGGGGCACCTTGTGGCAGGCATATTGGGATCATTGCGAGACGCGTTTAAGAATTTCTGCGGAGAGTAGTTAGCTAGATTTACGTTATATTGCTGTTGAGGGCTGGCAGGGTCAAAATCTGCTAGTGGAGCCACGGTCTCTGCCATTCGACACGAATGAGTGGCTTGTTCTAAAGTCAGTTCAGCATTCCGAAGCAGTTCAGCTCTTAGCTTGCGGTCGCTCATTCCTCCCACAATTTTATCGCGTACAAGCTCGTTAGTCAACTCACCGAAGTGGCACCATGTAGCCATGTGTTGTAAATCGCTGATAAATCACTCGACAGGTTCATCGATCTGCTGCTGTCGGGCGAAGAATCATGTTCTCTCGAGGATGCGGTTCGAGGGCAGTTTGCATAGTTCTCTAAACTTTCCCAGTAGGACCGTAGGATCGATAGTTTCAGCTGGCACCAGGACCTGACCATTCGCATCAAGGTGTGCTGGGGCGAATTCAAAGTTATCTGCACGAATCATTGCTTCCGGACCCGCTAGATTGAGTAGTAGCGATGCCTTCAGATTGTCGTGATCGTTCCAGTGAACAATGCGGATATAGTGAGCATAGCCACGCTCAAACATTCGCCAACGCTCGGCTATGTCAGAATCAAACACAAGGGGACTTGGCTTTCAGCAGGAGTTGGCCATGTCGTCAAAATCAATCACAAATAAAAACTGATAAAAGAAAATAAATCGCAATTAACAGACGAGGGTTGGACCCAGTTTTCTGTCACCATGTAAGCACCTCACTCTCAAACTGGTTAGGGTATAAGCATCTTTAATGTTCAGCTCATCATCACATAAGCAGTACATCATACATTCAGTCTACTGCAGCTACTGAATACAGTAGGCAAGTTCTTACACTATAAAGCATGCAATGGGCAGAGTTATAAATACTAAGCATTCTGATTGGCTAACATGCAATAGCCAATCTACAGACAAAATAATGAAATTCGTTGCAGGCAGTGAGTCGAAGAAGCAAATGAGCATTCGAAAAATCATGAAAGATGGTAAGAGTGCTGAGCACGATCAAGTGATGATGGAATGTTTTTGACAATGTTCTTAGTGATGGAGTGGACTTGTCGGGTAGCATGTTAATAGACAGACTAAGTTATTCCATAAAGAACTTAAATTACAACATGAGTGTGACTATAGTGAAGGATGGCTTTAAAGGTTTAAGATACGTCATGGAATTTGGTCCATCTGTTGTTCCAGCAAAATGGATTATCCGGCAAGACTCTGGAACCAAGGGTGCGAGAAAATCGGTGGCGTACCTGTAATCCTAACAAAAATCTGATCAAAGCCAGGTTTGAAATGTTTAATTAAACGAGCTACAATGGCTTTTTTTGGGAAAGGTGTTCCAGATTTTCTCACCCCCAATTGACCTAGTCCCTATTTTAACATAATGATCTCTTGCTCAGAAATAATGAGGTGAAATTCTTTATGATTTGTTTCATGCAAGATATTGTATAATCATGTCGAAGTATCCTATTTATTTTTCTTTCATGTGCTCCTCAAGATTATCCTTGAGTTGATTTTGTTGATTTCAACCACTCCCTGTGGTAGCGAGTTTCATATTCTTAAATATATATCTGGTTAAATAATCTTTTTTTTTTGTAAAATATTTTTATTAGAAGTAATTACATATTAAGAAATAATATAAGATCAAAGACAAAGAAAAAAATATTATCGTCACATAATTCTTAATATTTTAAACTTTTACAGTCACTCTTATCTATACTTCAATATATATATTTTTTATTTTATAACAGTAGGAAATAGGTAATAAAGAGAAAAAGAGATAAAAAGAGATAACTTAATGAGTGGAGTATTAAACAAGATATTCTTCATTGGAGATATATTCATGATCTATTGTATATAATTCTTCATCTATTCATTCATTCAGGCTTCAGTCATGGACTCGAACCGGACCATCTTAACCCTTTAAATATTCAATAAATGGAGACCATATTCCTCTGAATTGATCCAACCTGTCCATCAGGACAAGTCTTAGTCGTTCCAGATGAAGTGTCTCCGACATTTCTGTAATCCATATTTTAATTGTAGGGGAAATGGGACCTTTCCAAAATCTTAGTATAAATTTTTTACCAATTATTAAACTATAACCAATAAAAATTATTTGTTGTGTTGTTAATATCTGATTCGTTTCTAGTATTCCCAATATGATTAATTTTGAATCTGGAATTAAATTAGCATTAACTACAATTGAGATTATTTTAAACATTTCCATCCAAAAATTAGTAATTTTTATACATTTTGTAAATAAATGCGTTAAATTAGCTTCTAATTGTTGACATTTATCGCATATCGCGGAAACATTTGAGAAAATTCTATTTAATTTAGATTTTGAGAGATGTAATCTATGTATAACTTTAAATTGTATCAAGGAGTGTCTGGCATTTAATGAACAGTGATGTATATGTTGTAAACTTTCATTCCATACTTCTCTACTAATTACTTGACCTAATTCGTTTTCCCATGCTTGTCTATATTTATCCGTATTTGGTAGATCATTTTCCAGAAGATATTATAGATATATGATATTAATTTTTCTGTATTCGGATGTTTATTTAGACATTCATCTAAAATTTCTGTCTTTCTATTCCTAAAATCTATTGTATTTGATTTAACATAATCTCTAATTTGTAGATATCTAAAATATTCTTTGGAATGTAATCCATAATTTTGTTGTAATTCCTGAAATGAGAAAAATAAACTTTCCCTGTAGAGATCGCCAATCTTATTTATTCCATAGTTCTTCCATTTTAAAAAACCTTTATCCATCAATGAAGGTTTAAAAGAAATATTGTTTACTATCTGGTTAAATATCTGAGTTTCCCATTGGATTTCCCAGTGATTGTTGTATGCATAACCCTCGCGGCAGCATGGTGATGCATCTGTTGCCTCACTGCTCCAACAGGTCATGTTCAATCCTGATCATTGACATTGTCTGTGGGAAATTTGCAGGTTCCCCTTGTGACAACATGGGTTACCACCCACATCACAAGGATGTGCAAGTTAGTAGATTAAGTGGCTGTTGAAATTGGCTCTAATGCAAATGAGTGGTAGAATCTGGAGGGAACTGATGTGGATGGAGGGGGAAATAAAATTGTGTTAGTGTAAGTAGGTACCTGATTGCTAGTATGGACTCAGTGGGTTGAAAGCTGAGTTCGATGACTGCAGTTTTAGATTTTTCCCATCACTGGAAGCACTTATGGCCACTCGATCAATACTTTATATTACCTTGATATCCACTATCAGTCCACTTCTCGATGTTACTTTAAAATTGTTGCCCATCATCATTTGATAAGTATATACTGTCAGTTTTGATATAATTCCCATAAATCTTTTTTTACACCTATCCAAAAGCCTATTTTTTAGAATCAGAATAGCAAAGCTGTGCTGAGGTTTTCGACTGTTTCAGTAGCATTTGATACCTGACTAATTTCACTGCTGAAATTGATCTGTGCTTGGAATGCATTTGTATTGCCAGCAATCTCCATCATTAACCTTTGGTGGTTGGTGTACCTTGGGGTTCCTTGCTCTATAACATTAATGTATACTTCCTTCTTTAATATATACTAACCTGCATTTCTTTATTTTGAAATGCGTTTGCTAATTACATATCTCCATTTGGTAGTCATCTTATTTTTTTATGACTTAAGAATTTTAGATATTTGTCAGTAGTTTGTCAATATATGTCCAGTTGTGCTCAAAGGAACTGATGCAATTATCTTGCTCTAAATTGTAACTGGAGCAATTAATGCTTTGCTGTATATTTCAAATATAGAGAGATGACTGCCACAAACTTTGGGTAACTATTACTTCATCTACAAATGTTGTTTTAGAGTAATGCAGCGATACAACATGGAAATGGGTCTTTCAGCTCACTGAGTCTATGCTGACCATCAACCACTCATTTACACGAGTCCCATGCCAAAACCACATTCTCATCAACTCCCCCATATTCTACCCACACCTATACATTAGGAGCAAGTTACTGAGGCCAATTAACCTCCAACCCACACATATTTGGGATGTGGGAGGAAATTTAAGCACCCCGAGGAAACCCATGTAGTCACAAGGAGAAAGTGCAAACTCCACAAAGACAAAAGACAAAGTCAGAATTGAACCTCAGGCATCAATACTGTGAGGTAGCAGCTCTACTAGTCCAAATATGTGTGGGTTTGAGGTACTCAGAAGCATTTGCTGATTTACACAAAGTTTGGCATAGGGGGCTGCTAGTCTTTGTTTACGAGTATATTATGCAGATTTTGGATTTTCCATAAGATTCCATTGCAATACAAACCCCCCTGTTAATGCCATATTCTCAATTCATGGTATGAATTCCACTATCCACCACAATTTCCGGTTGTGCAGATTGTCTGAGCTGCGCATGGAAATCAGCAATAAGTACTAACAACTTAACACAGGTAGCACATTCTGCCTATTGGCATCTTATAAATTCACACATTCCTCCTGGATACAGTGCATTCAGAAAGTATTCAGACACCTTCACTTTTTCCACATTTTGTTGCTTTACAGCATTTGAAAATTGATTAAATTATTTTATTATCATCAATCTACACACAATACCCCAGAATGAAGAAGCGAAAAAAGGTAAGGCACACACCTGTCCATATAAGGTCCCACAGTTGACAGTGCATGTCAGAGCAAAAACCAAGCCAAGAAGACGAAGAAATTGTCCGTAGACTTCCAAGGCAAGATTGCGTCGAGACACAGATCTGGGGAAGGGTATAAAACAATTTCTGCACCATTGCAGGTCCCGAAGAGCACAGTTGCCTCTGTCATTCTTAAATGGAAGAACTTTGGAACCACCAGGACTCTTCATAGAGCTGGCCGCAATCGGGGGAGAAAGGCCTTGGTCAGGGAGGTGACCAACACCCCCCCGATGGTCACTCTGACAGCTCCAGAGTTCCCCTGTGAAGATGGGAGAACCTTCCAGAAGGACAACTATATCTGCAGCACTCCACCAATTAGGCCTTTCTGGTAGAGTGGCTGGACGGAAGCCAATACTCAGTAAAAGGCACTTGACAGCCCACTTGGAGTTTGCCAAAAGGCATGAGAAACAAGACTCTCTGGTCTGATAAAACCAAGTTTAACTCTTTGGCCTGAATGCGAAACATCACGTCTGGAGTAAACTGCTCATCACCTGGCCAATACCATACCTACGGTGAGCAGCATCATGCTGTGGAGATGTTTTTCAGCGGCAGGAGCTGGAAGACTAGTCAGGATTGAGGGAAAGATGAATGGAGCAAAGTACAGAGAGAACCTTGATGAAAACCTGCTCCAGAGCATTCTGGACCTCAGACTGGGGCAGAGGTCCATCTTCCACAGGACAACGACCCTAAGCACACAGCCACGACAATGCAGGAGTGGCTTCATGACAAGTCTGTAAATGTTCTTTAGTGGCCCAGCCAGTGCCCGGACTTGAACCCGATCAAACATCTATGGAGGGACCTGAAAATAGCTGTGCATCGAAGCTCCCCATCCAACCTGACAGAGCTTGAGAGGATCTGCAGAGATGAATGGGAGAAATTACCCAAATACAGGTGTGCCAAGCTTGTAGTGAATTACCCAAGAAGACTGTAATCATTGCCAAAGGTGCCTCAACTAAGTACTGAGTAAATGGTCTGAATACTTATGTAAATGTGATATTTCAGTTATTTATTTTTAATTACTTTGCAAACATTTCTAACCACTTGTTTTTGCTTGTTTTGTTATGGGATATTGTATGTAGATTGATGATTAAAAAGAAAAGAATGTAATCCATTTTTGAATAAGGCTGTAACATAAAATGTGGAAAAAGTGAAGGGGTCTGAATACTTTCTGAATGCATTGTAGGAACTGTACTTTCCAATTAAGTGAAGCACTATTCTTGACATTGTAGTTTGAATACCTGATTTCAAATCATATAACCATATAACAATTACAGCACGAAAACAGGCCCTCTCGGCCATTCCAGTCTGTGCCGACCATTTGTTTTCCCCTAGTCCCATCTACCTGCACTCAGACCATACCCCTCCATTCCCTTCCCGTCCATATACCTATTCACTTTACTTTTAAATGTTAAAATCAATCCTGCCTCCACCACTTCTGCTGGAAGCTCATTCCACACAGCCACCACCCTCTGAGTAAAGAAATTCCCCCTCACGTTACCCCTAAACTTCTGTCCCTTAATTCTCATGTCATGCCCTCTTGTTTGAATCCTCCCTACCCTCAATGGGAAAAGCTTATCCACGTCAACTCTGTCTATCCCTTTCATCATTTTAAAGACCTTAATCAAGTCCCCCCTTAACCTTCTGCGCTCCAAAGAATAAAGACCTAACTTGTTCAACCTTTCTCTGTAAGATAGTTGCTGGAACCCAGGCAACATTCTAGTAAATCTCCTCTGTACTATTTTGTTGACATCCTTCCTATAATTAGGTGACCAAAATTGTACACCATACTCCAGAATTGGTCTTACCAATGCCTTGTACAATTTTAACATTACCTCCCTACTCCTATATTCAATGCTCTGAATTATAAAAGGCCAGCACACCAAAGGCTTTCTTTACCACCCTTTCTACATGTGATTCCACCTTCAGGGAACTATGCACAGTTATTCCTAGATCTCTCTGTTCCACAGCATTCATCAATTCCCTACCATTTACCATGTATGTCCTATTTTGATTTGTCCTGCCAAGATGTAGCACTTCACACTTATCAGCATTAAACTCTATCTGCCATCTGTCAGCCCACTTTTCCAAATGGCCCAAATCTCTCTGTAGACTTTGAAAATCTACTTCATTATCCACAACACCGCCTATCTTAGTATCATCTGCATACTTACTTATCCAATTTTCCACCCCATCATCCAGATCATTGATGTACATGACAAACAACAGTGGATCCAACACAGATCCCTGAGGCACCCCACTGGTCACCGGCTTCCAACCTGACAAACAGCCATCCACCATTACTCTCTGACATCTCCCATTCAGCCACTGTTGAATCCATCTTGCTACTCTGCCATTAACACCCAAAGATTGAACCTTCTTAACCAACCTTTCATGGGGAACCTTGTCAAAGGCCTTATTGAAATCCATATAGACAACATCCACTGCTTTACCCTCATCAATTTCCCTAGTAACCGCTTCAAAAAATTCAAGGTTTGTCAAACATGACCTTCCAGGCACAAATCCATGTTGACTGTTCCTGATCAGACCCTGTTTATCCAGATGCTTATATATATTATCTCTAAGTATCCTTTCCATTAATTTGCCCACCACTGATGTCAAACTAACAGGTCTATAATTGCTAGGTTTATTCTTTGAACCCTTGTTAAACAATGGAACAACATGCGCAGTACGCCAATCCTCCGGCACTATTCCTGTTTCTAATGACATTTGAAATATTTCTGTCATAGCTCCTGCTATTCCTACACTAACTAACAAACCATCCTTTGTCAGTTTAAATAATGATGCCTTTCCTAATTTTGTCAATGTGACGTCATTAGATACCAATTCGAGATGGTATCCATGATTTTTTTTTTTTTCCTTTTCCATTTCCTAATCTATTTATATTGAAGATAATCATAGCCCATCATTGTTAAGAGCTTTTCAAACTCAAATATTGGCCACAAGTTTGAGGTTGCCAAAGAAGAGCAGGTACTTACCATTCATCATAAAGTAAATGCCCAACAAGCTTTCAACAACTGGAAGTGGTAATTTTTTTATCCAAATGCCCTTATGGAAACCCGACACGACCCACCACACCTAGGTAGACACCGAGACAGTACACCCCACCTCCCAGAATAATACAGGACAGCCACGCATACCCCCAGCACCATCCTACTATAGGCGCGTCATACGGTGGCCCGCGCCCACCACGCAGGAACACACCCCAAACCTATCCCCAGATCAAATCCCCCACCGTCAATACTCCCCCACCCCCTAATTCTCAGCCGCCCATAACAACCCGCGGATACCCCATCCCCCAGCCCCCCATCCCACAACCCCATACCACAACCAACCACCCACCCACGGCATCCGGCGCTCCAAAAAACCCAAAAAAAAACCTATCAGGCCCCCCATCACCCACTTACCTCCCAATTTCGCCGCCTCACGTAAAACTTCATCATTCAATTCCCGTCCTCCCCCCCTGCCCATAGCCCACCAACCTTTCTCCTCCCCCCTTTGTATCTCACCCGTTCATCATCCCCCCCCCCTCCCCCATCACCCTTCCTCCCTACCCCCACCCTCCCCATTCCCCAAAATCACCCGCACAACCAAACCCCATCTACACCCCCCCACAGTCCCTCCCTCCATTAACATAAAAAATCGCTCCAAAACCAGTTAAATTCGAACCCTTCAGGCTATATATACATTTCAGGTGGCCAACCATAATCCCTAGGTCCACAGGACCACAGTCCAATCGTCAGCTTTGCCCCACCTGATACCTGCTCCACAAGCCAAAATTGCTTTCCCCAAGCACCCCAGTTTTACCCCACCTTTATCCCGCAACTACCTAAACCCCTTCCTCCCATTCCCCACCACAAATAACCCATCCCCCCTACACATATTTAGCTTTCCCGCTGTGCATCCTTCATCTCCCACCCCCCCCTCCTCCCTACCAATCCCAATTCCAACGTATTATCCCATTTCGCCCACTTCCAATTTCACTATTACCCATTTCCACTTCCTCAATCTTCCACTCCACCTATAATATCCCTTCCATTACTAACCTCGGCCTTGCCCTCCTACCCCGATCCTCCCCCATAGTAATTACCATACCCCACGTTCAATTCTAGGTTAGTCTCACCCATCCCTCCAACAATGATTCCACCCTTCCCGTCCATCTTATACACCGCCTCCTCCTCTCCTCCCACGCCGCCCCGGTTAAAATTCTCCTCTGTTCCCTCCATTTATTCTCCCCCTCCGCCATCCCATGGCCCCTGCGACCCATACGCCCCATCCCCCATCTGCCACCAACTAATTACTTACCCTTCCCATCCCAATATTGGACATTTCCTAGCACCTAATACAACCCCCCAGCTGTGGCTCCCCGACTCCGCCCATCCATACTAAAAAAACCCTCCCCGCCCACCACCTCCATCCTAAATCACCATCCGGGCATCCCTCAAGCCGACTCAAACGCCATGGCCCCACCACCGAAACGACCGCCCCCTCAACGTTCCTAAAGGTTCGTTCCCATACCACCAAGCCCCATCATTCTCTTAGTCCCAATTCCTCTCTAATATCAAAACTCCAAAACACACCAAACCTGTTCCTGTCTACGTCCCCAATCCCCCCCCACCCCCCCATAAACACCCATACAAAATCGCACCCCATAACCTTTTCTTCATCCCGCCCCCCCCACACTCGCTCACTCCACCACTCCACCCCTGCCAATCCCACCTCCTAAAACACCCAGAGGTGCAGCCCCTGAAACAAGTCTTCCGATGGCCATCCTCCCCCTGCCTATAATCCCTGGGGGGACCTATCCACGACTATATCTCGCTCGTACCCTCCCGCCATGTGAAATCCACCACCAAGGAACCCCCTGCCCTGTACCGTTTATTCTTTCAGCGCCGACATCGTGCTACCCCTCGTTTCTATGTTCCCATCTCCCTGCTTCCCTGCATCTTCCCTCATATTCATTATTTATGCTCACCGACCCAATCCCCGATTCTGCCGCATCTGGTCCCCTTCAATATTAATCCTTACGCGTCCACTATTCCAACCCCTAACCGTCCACCTTCCATACCCCATAAAATAGCTTCGCGCGGATTATTAGCTTCCCCTCCGACCCCTCCAGCCGCTCCTTAACACAGACCCAACCCCTGTGGAAACTCAACACCCATTGCACCTCCTTGAAACGCGGGCCCATCTCCCACTGCCGACCCAAGTCCAGGCCCCCCTCCCGCCCACTTGAGGACCCCAACACAAGGCTTCCAATCACAACAATCTCATCACACACATCTCAACCAGCCCATAAAATAGAGGCCCCATGGGGTACGGGCCGGGGGGGCCTCAGGAATGTGTACTCATTGAAAAGTGCTGTCCACAACCACCCGCCCCAGAAACAGTCCTACACTGACCATAACCGACTAACAACATCCCACACCTCCCACCATATACTAGTTGTATTGCCCGCCCCCACTCGAATCACCCCGTGCTGCAAGTAACACCATCAAGGGCAGGAATGAGGATAAGCACACCACCGCCGCTCCATGCCCTTCCAACCATACACCCTCGAACCCAATTCACCTGATCAATCCCACCCCCATCCACGTACCTGTCCCAAATACCCAACCAAATCTACACGGGGCTCTCTGAAAACCGCACCGCCCCCTGCCCTACATCCCAATCTTACCCTGGCAACCCACATTATGCCACCATCTCACGAACCCCTCTTACAACAGCCACCCACCACACAGCCCACCCTCCAATAACCTCACCCCAGCCCAATAAGACACCCCCACGACCATGACCTATACCAATACGACCATGCCACACACAACCACTTCCACAACCTAGACCATACCCCGCGCCCCACAGCACATATTCCCCCCAATCCCCCAAGGCTTTACCCAAAAACCCACACACCCCGAAGCGACCCGCAACCCCCGACATCGACACGGACCTGAACCATCAAGCCCCACGCTGCCGCAGCTCCCCCTCATTATTCACACCACATGTACCATATCCCCACCACTAAAAATGCCACCACACACCCTTGTCCAGCGCCTACCTCAACCCACGCCCCACGCCTTGCCCCACTGACTCCCTCCACACCAGCAATCAATAACATCCAACACCGCCTCTCCAGGCTACGGGCCCCACCCACAACCAAAACCCCAAAACCAGAAACCATCGCCACCACACCACTTTCCCCCCTGCCCTGCCTCCAGACTACGCACCCCAATTAGGCCGTTGAACCCCACTCATAGTCCCGCATTAAAAGATACTACAATTTCCCACCAGACCGACCACCCCCTGAAGGCCCGAATCATTCCACACCCCCACCTTGTACCCAGCCAGAGAATTGCCGGCCGGTCCGGGGCCTCCAGTACCCGACTTCCATGCCCCCTAATATCGCGCATACTGGAACCTAACTGGATCCAAAACCTACGCCTGTTACCCGACAAGTTCCTGATAATGGTCCAACCAAGGCGCCAATACCACACCTTTAACTAAATTACATGCTCTCTGGCAATATCCTTAGCCCCTTTGCTCAATTGACCCACATCCATTGTAAGTCCTGGTATAGCCTTCACACTGTCAACTATACCACTAACTTTAGTGGCCATCGTGCAGACATATGAAAGATGGAGAATCTAAAGTTCAAACCATCGAGTAGTAAACCCCCAACATTATACTAAGATTATCTCAGCCCTACCTTAACACCAGATGCAAACGTTACTCCGCAGTGGCCAAGACACACCCGAGATAATAAACCCTATGTGATACGCCATCCATGTATCCACACCACAAACTCCCCACCATCAAGAAACTCATCATACCATTACCCCCCAACACTCCCAAACCCAGCCCATCATCCCAACACACATAACACCACCAACGAAATGCTAATCCTAACATCTCAACCAACCTCCTGTATTAAACCATCTCATTAGCCTCCCCCTTGAGACTATAGACATACCGCCCTCCTCGTTGTCTTGGGGTTGAACCCCCCCAGGCCCAGAACCAAACGAACAAAGAACCACCACCTTTCAACCAATGTGAATAAACTCCCCAATTTTCTAAAACCAACAAGCCCCCATCGCACACATCCAGGAACTTGGGGGTCAGGGGGGGGGCATCCCTCACATCCATACCCCGAAACCAGCCCATCATCCCCTGCCCCCTCACTCCAATATGCTCTCACAGTCCTCACCCTACGTCAACGGCACAAATAAAAGCCCTACTCTAACACACCCCCTTCCAAAAAAAAAACCACCACTGCCACCCCCCCAGGCCCCACGCCCCGCCCTATTCATCCCCACAAACTCACTCACCAATCCCAACGACCCACACCCTCCTGCCCATAAACAATATCACGGAATTAAAATCCGTTCCCACCAACGCCAGCACACATCATATACCCCCAAAATCGTCCCTTCAGATTACCGACTTACCCTTACCCCCAAACCAAACAAACCCTCATCATCCCACGCCCAATACTCCTACCTGCCTGACCGCCTTTCCCCTCTTCCCTGGCCCATCAACCACCCCTCAGATTTACCATCATGACCACACTGGCCATCACGGAGACCCAACGCCATCCCGCAGCCCCCACCAACACAAGGACCCGTCCCTCGATTCATGCCCGCCCCACCCCCCACCCAAAACCACCCCCACCCCTCCCAAAAACCTCACCCACACTCCCCCAGTTACCACATTTACACCCCACTCCAAATCAATTATTCCTCCCACACGCACGACAAGAAGGCCACAGTGATGCATCTCTAATTTTTGGGTACCCTGGCCCTCCCAACAACACAGCCCCTCATGCCTCCAAACTCATACTAACCCTCCCCAATCTGATTCAATACCCCCATTACATCCACGTTACAGCCTCTTACATAAACCACCAACCGCAAAACACTAAAACCTAAAAAACACAACCCCCGCATCAGCCTCAAGACAAGAAAAAAAGCCCTCAAAACCCACATCAATTCTAACGAGGGTCTACAACCCGCTGCTACAAAATAAAACAAACCAAAAAAAAAGACTCCAAGAAACCCATCAATAGTCTCTCAGCCAAAAAATCAACTCGACCAATTCCCCGGATATCCACCAAACCAAACCCCACAGCGCCGCAACAAAATTCCAGGCACCGAAGCCCCACGGAGCCCCGAAACCCACTCTAAATTACTCTACCCCCCCCACCCCCCCCCACCATCACTCTCCACCACCAGGCGCCGCATACCCAAAATCCCACCCACCATATCCCCACCCATCCACCACCACCCTCCAATCAAACCCCTCCCACCCCGCCCATATTCATCCACCCCCAGGCAAGACCACCCCACCCCACACACACACGAACCCCCCGAACCCACCGCCCATTACCTCAGACCTGTAGTCTCTGGATCTAGATGCCTCTGTTAAGGGAAAAGCTTTTCACTGTCAATCATACCTACAGCTTATGATTTTGTACACCCCATTCAGATCCTCTCTCAACCTCCTGTACTCCAAGGAAAACACACCCAACCTGTCCACTCTATCCTCTTAGCTGAAATATTTAATCGCAGGCAACGTGCTGGTGGATATCCTTTGCATCCTCATCCTTTCGACAGTGTCTTGACTGGAACTACACGCAATACTCCAGCTGTGGCCTCAGTAATATATTACATAGGTATACTATAAGTTATTTGCTCTTGTCTTCCCAACTAATGAAAGCAAGTGTCTCCTAAACCTTTTCTACCATTTGACTTTAATGAAAGAATTGTCAATGGTTTGGTGGAAACTATGCACCCGTCTCTTATATCCTCAATCTTCCTCTAATCTGTACTTCCTATATTCACATAACCTCTGCCTCCTGTTACGATGTCAAAGTCAAAGTCAATTTTCTTCGTCACATGCACCCGATGATGCAGTGAAATGAATTTACCAGCAGCAATACACTTAAAAGGAACACACAATAACAATAAAATTGAACACAAACTTCCACAACAGTATTCTTCACTGTGGTGGAAGGCAACAAAGTTCAGTCAGTCCTCCTCTTTTGTTCATCCGTGGTCGGGGCCATAAACCTTCCGTAGTCGCCGCTACGGATGGCCCAATGTACAGGCTCTCTCGTCGGGATGATCAAACCTCCGACGTCGGGACGGTCAAACACAATCCGTGGCTTGGAATACCCAAATCAGCACTTTCCTACCGGAGACCGTGGCTGAAGCTCTTGGGCCCGACTCCGGGAAAGGCCGTTGCAATCGATGTAGTTAGGCCGCGAGGGAGACAACATGGAAAAAGTCGCCTCTCCGTCGAGGAGGCGACCAAAAGTGGTTCCCCCCCCCCTTCACCCCCCACCACCCCCCACAAGACACTCCAAGAGACACCTAAACTAAAATTTAGACACACTAAAAAAAAAAGTCAAAATAACGAACACTCTGCTGGCAGGGCAGCCGACTCGCAGCGCCGCCACCGACCGATGTGAAGTTTGGATCCAACTGGACAAATTGTCCAGGACCCATGGCTCTTGTGATTTAGATCACTCTTCCATGTGAGAACTTGTTAAAGGCATTACTGAAATTCATGAGGACCACCGACCAAGTTATCTTCTTGAAAAACATAGCCAAATTAATTTGATAGGACCTCCACTTAACAAAGCCATGTTGGTATTGCTGATCAATCCTTGCCTCTCCAAGTGCAGATTAAACCTGTTCTTTAGAACTTATTCCAATAATTTCCTACCACTGATGTTAGACTCACTGATGACTTACCTGGCTTATTCTCCCTGTCCTTTCTTGAAATAAGGTACCACATTTGCTGCCCACATTCATTAGTTATATCTTCTCTGGACAAAGAACATTTGAATTTTCCGGCAGAATCCTGCCATCTTCCTCATGGGCTTCTTTAACAGCCTGGGATACAACTCATCAAGCCTTGGGGAATTGCAGCAGGACACAGATGAAAGCATGCACATGACAGTCAGTCATGTCTTATGTCTTGTGTAGGAAGGAACTGCAGATGCTGGTTTACACCGAAGATGAACACAAAATGTTGGAGTAACTCAGAGGGACAGGCAGCATCTCTGGATGGAAGGAATGGGTGACGTTTTGGGTCAAGACCCTTCGTCAGACCGAGAGTTAGGGGACTGAGATGAGGAAGTGTAAGGTGTGAAAACGAGACAAAGGGGGTGGAGATCAAGGAAAATGTAGAATAAATCATTGTTAACTAGAAGAAGGTGACAACAGCATACAGAGATAACTTTTAATCAAATGAACAGTCAGACTGGTCAGATGGATGGAGAGAGAGGGAAAGCAAGTTGGAGAAGTAAACATTCATACCATTGGGGTGTAAGCTGCCCAAGCTAAATATGAGGTGCTGCTTTTTCCAATTTGCGCTTGGCCTGACTCACAGTGGAGGAGGTTCAGAACAGAATGGGAGGGGAAGTTAAAGTGTTTATCAAGCGGGATCTCAGGAAGGTGTATGTGGACTGAGCGGAGGTGTTCAGCAAAGTGATTGCTTGGTTTCGCCGATATATATGAGTCCACACCTGGAACAGATACTGTAGATGAGGTTGGAGGAGGTGCAAGTGAACCTCTGCCTCACCTGAAAAAAACTGTCGGGGTCCTTGGGCAGAGTCGAGTGGGGAGGTATAGGGACAGGTGTTGCATCTCCTGCGGTTGCTGGGGAAAGTACCTGGGGAGGGCGTAGTTTGGGTGGGAAGGGATGAGTTAACCAGGGAGTTGCAGAGGGAACAGTCTCTGCAGAAAGGGGTGGAGATGGGAAGATGTGGCTAGTTGTGGGATCCCGTTGGGGGTGGCGAAAATCGGAGGATTTTGTACTGTATGCGACGGCTGATGGGGGTGAAAGGTGAGGACTAGGGGGACTCTGTCCTTGTTACAATTGGGGGGTGGGGGAGCAAGAGCGGAGCTGTGGAATATTGAGGAGACCCTTGTGAGGGCCTCCTCTATGAGGAAAGAGGGGATCCCCCGTTTCCAAAAGAATGAGGACATCTCAGATGTCCCGGTATGTGGCATAGATGGAGGAATTGGGAGTAGGGAATAGTCTTTGCAGGAGGCAGGATGGGAAGAAGTATAGTTTAGATAGCTGTGGGAATCAGTAGGTTTAAAATAGATGTCATTCGATAATCTATCTCCTGTGATGGGGACAGTGAGATATAGAAATGGTAGGGAGATGTCGGTGATGTTCCAAGTGAATTTGAGTGCAGGATGGAAATTAGTAGTGAAGTTAATGAAGTGAGTTCTGCATTGGTGCAGGAGGTAGCACCGATGCAGTCTTCAATGTCTTGAACATCGAGCGCTATGGAATGTTATATCAGTCGTCCTAGATGGAATTGTATATTGATATCCTGCACTACACTTTTCAAGAACACTTTATTTCTAGCCCGATGAGTCTGGAGTTGCAAATAAATCAGGCCTGGTTTGGACAAAATATTTCCTTCACTAAAGAACTTTCCAAATTCAATGGTTTTCTGAATTTCCCAACTGTTGTGGGATTTAAACTCTTATTTACAGTAGCACATGCCATCCTACCTCAGATTATTATACCTATAAGTATGCACACCTACAAATAAATACATAAAATACTTGAAGCACTCCGCAGGTCAGGGAGCATCTGTAGTGAGGGAAACTGAGTCAGTATTTCAGATAAAATGCCCTTATATATTACAAGGTTTATCTTAAATCAGAACAGAAAAGTGAGAAATCAAGTATGGTTTAAGTTGCAGAAAGGGGGAAGGGATAAAGAGAATGTCTGTTTTAGGATGCAAACCCGAGTTGTCAAGGTAGCTATTACTGTAAATATCAGCATGTGTAAACAGAAGGTTGATTTAGATGAAAGACTGAACCAATGAATAGAGGGGATGCTACAAGGGGAGTGGAGAGAACATGTATCTTGTGATTGTATCTCACTGAAGGTGGTGCAAATTACAAAGGATGGTCGATTCAGTATAAACGTTGGCAGAGTGGAAGATGCAAACAAGGGATGCCCTTTCCTTGTTCTGGCTAGTAAAGAGGATTGAGAGCAGAAGTGGAAGACATAGATGAGCCCTGTGAGCTATGGTTGTGAAGGAGGCAAAAATATGACATCACAAGGCAATACGGTGGAAAGTTTTATTGTCAAAATATACAGTGGAGCAACTGGGAGAATGCAATGGAGTCCTTACTAGAAAGAGGTGGGAGGTGATTAATGGAGAGCGTTATGGGAGCTTATCGGCTTAACAAAACTAGTCGCTAACCTATCCGCTTTGATAGTAAGATTAAACGAGAACTTACCAGTTCGAAGTTTGATCGTTATTTTATGAGGAGTAACGATGAGGGATTACGTGAAGAACCCAGCCTGGCGCTAGAACGGCATACTTCAAAGCAGCGGCATGAAAAACACAGAACACAATAGCCGGAGTAAGATAGTAAGGCTCATCATAGATTTAGAACTACCAGATGATCATTTATTTTATGAGTGTGGGGAGTGGAGGGCACGTAATCCCTCATCGTTACTCCTCATAAAATAACGATCAAACTTCGAACTGGTAAATTCTCGTTTAATCTTACTATTTTACTTCGGAGTCACGTGAGTGACTATGTGAAGGTTTTGAAGCTTCTGTGTTTTCCATGTCGTAGAATTCTTCCATACGACAGTCCGGCTAGGTCAACACATACATGAGTAAAAAACCTTTTACCAGACCAGTTTTAGTTCTTTCCATAAATCTTTTAATGAAAAAAGAACATATAATAACCCCCTTTTTACATCTGGGTAAACCATTACAAAGTGATAAAAGATATAAGTGATAACATAATCGATAATATCAATCGATAGTGAAACAGAGCAGGTGATTATAGTGAACCCAACACCGCGTATCCAAAGCCTGTCATTGTGTGAACAGGTTTATTGTAGAACTTTGAAAAAGTTTCTTCTTTACACCACCCTGCGGTTTCTAAAATGTGTTCGAGTGGTATGTCCTGTAACTTCCCCGCGGACATAGCTGCTGCCCTGGTGGAGTGAGATTTGAACACATCAGTGTCTACTCCTGCTAAAAGTAACACCTGTTTTAACCACCTTGAAATTGTTTGCACTGAAGCTTTTGTGTGTGGTTTCTTATGCGTAATCATTAATGTATTTTCATCACCTCGAAGAGTTTTGGTAACCTTTATATATTGATTCAAATGTTTAACTACACACAACGTTGGATCAATAGGGTAAGTTTGAAACATTACCTTTGCTCCAGTTCTCCCTGGTCTGCTTTGTTTGATCAGATCGTAAACATAAAACACAATGTTATCTGCAGCCACATGCATACAGTCTAAACGTAGCATTTGTAATGTTTGCACCCTTTGAGCTGAAACCAATGCCATTAACATTACTAATTTAAATTTTAACTTTTCCAATGATAAAACTTCGATTGGAGTCCATTGCCTAAGTAAAGTAAGTACAATGCTGACATCCCAAATTTCTGTATATCTTGGTTTGGGTGGATTTTTGTTAAAGATTCCTTTCATAAATCTGGATATTAATGGATGTGATCCAATTGATTTCCGGTCAGAGATTTGTCCTAAATAAGATGATAAGGCACTACGTGCACTATTAATGGCACTATAACTTAAGTGCTGTTCAAAATGCAACTCGGCAAGGAACTCCAATATGTTTGAAATGTTCACAGTATGATAGGATATATTTGATTGTCTACAAAAATTTTCCCATTTCTTTATATGTGTCATATATTGTCTCTGAGTGCTATCTCGCCATGATGCGACTATAATATCCATAGTTCTATCCGACAATCCAAGCTCTTGTAGTGGTCTGGTCAAAACCTGCAGATTAACAAATTCATATAAGCATGTAATGGATGAATTTCTTTGGTTACCGGTTTTATTAACAAATCACTGCTGCTAGGAATTGACATATATGGTTCTTTAATCATGTTTAACATCAATGGGAACCATGGTTGTGTTGGCCAATTTGGAATCACCAATAATCCTGTGGCAGAATCTTGTTCTATTTTCTTCAGACATTGCTGAACCAGAGCAAATGGCGGGAAAGCATAAAAGAACATATTCCCCCAATGTAGTGAAAAAGCATCTACTGCTACTGCATCTGGATCTGGTTCCAAAGACACATATTTAGGCAATTGATGATTTAATCTTGATGCAAACAGATCAATGTCTGGTAACCCATATTGAATCACAATTTTACTGAAAATTACTGGATTCAACATCCATTCTGTGTTGTCTTTAAACACCCTTGATCTATTGTCTGCCACCACATTGTCTTTACCTGGGATATAATTTGCCGAAATCCAAATTTGGTGCTTAATACACCACTGCCATATCTGATTGACCAGACAATCACATGATACCGATCTGACTCCCCCCATGTGATTAATATATGCAACAGCTGTTTAATTGTATCAGTACATGCAGATTCTTTTTTGTAGAACAATAGGCTTGTAACCCATAAAACGCCCCCAATAATTCTAAATAGTTAATACCATATGTTTGGAGAAACATTTCCTCGTGGACAGTCCATCTGCCCCCACAGCTGGTAAATGAATCTGTCGCCCCCCATCCGAGAGCATTAGCATCTGTTTGTATTATAAGTAAATTACTTCAGGCTGTTGTATCAGAATGTTTTTAGCAGCTTGTGGGACATTTTCAATCCACCATTGCAATTCCAATAAAGCTTCTTTTGTTAATTGCATAGGCCTATCAAAATGGCCTGCTCTCTTTTTTAGAGCTCTTATTTTGTCCCTTTGAAGGTTTTGGTAATGTAATGGACCAAATTCTACTGCAGGAAATGCTGCTACTAATTTACCAATAACCTTTGCTACCTCCCGGATGGAGGGATAAGGTTTGTGAATGAGACCCCTACAGGTCATTAAAATATCATCAATCCTATCTGTTGGCAAAGTTACTAACATAGTAACTGAATTAATCACAAACCCCAAATAGTTAATTGACTGTGCTGGCTGCAGCTGGGACTTAATTGGATGAATCAAGAAACCTAACTTCTCAAATAAAGTTTTAGTTGCTGAAACTGATTTTTCAGCTGATTCCTGATTACTATTGATGATTAAAATGTCATCCAGATAAGCCATAATGATGTGCTTTTGTGCTCTTAATTGTGCTAAAGCTGGTTTCAACAGCTTTGTAAAGAGCCTGGGAGCTGAACTTAACCCATTTGGTAAAGCTTTGAATTGCCACAGCTGTCCCAGCCAATTAAATTTTAAATACCTTCGAAAGAACTGGTGTATCGGTACTGAATAGTACGCATCCTTTAAATCAATTGTAGCCATTTAACAACCTGCTGATATCAAATGTCTTGTAGTGTTGAATGTTTCCATCTTAAAATGTTTATACTCGACAAATGTATTAAAGTTTGTAAGGTCCAGAATAATTCTGCAACCACCATCTTTTTTACTTCTTGGAAATATATTTGACACAAATTGATATTTATGTTCAACAGTTTTTTCAATAACACCTTTTTTAAACAGTTTGTCAATTTCCACATTAATTTCTGCCTCTTCAATTGCAGAAAACATGAAACCATAAGCAGGTTTATTTTGTACCAGAGAGTTAACACCTTCTTTAAATGTTATAGTAGCTCCTGAAACTGTTTGTAAAATAAACTGATCAGATGTGATGGCAAGCCATTCATCATAAAACATTTATAATCTCCCTCCAACTGGAAATTTGTCCACAGTTTCTTTAAGAATTGAATAAATTTTTTGTACCTCTCCATATGAACGTGGTGGTCTCCTTCTCCCCGTATACGGGTGAACATTAGGCTGTGTCGGATGGTAATATTTTCTTATCATATTCCTGCCTCTGTTTCCAAAATCAAATCCCCTTCTTGACGAAAAATACCTTTTTTGTCCAAAAACGAAAGGTCTCATGTGGCTAATAGATTTAGCCTCTTCATCCATTTCTCTTATTTGCTTAGGCAGGTTCTCTCCAAATAGATAACCAGGAGCTTGAACACCACTTGATCGACACAGACCTGCAAACCTTGAATGAAATATGGGCCGAATCGCAATTTTCCTCATACAATTAATTTCATAGAAGGAATTGCACAATAAGCCCAAAGTATCTTTTTGGATTTTAACCATTTCCGACCCTTCCATTTGCCTTCCAAAAGCAGTAATGGCAGCTGAAATTAGTTTGAGGATTCTTTGAAATCTTATTTCTTGTCCTCTCATGCCTGGAGTCATAGGCATCCATATAGACGGATTAACCGTAGGTACTTCAATGAGGTGCAATTTTCCGGTGTTTTATATAATTCTACTGTTTCAACCATCACAGAATCTTGAAGTTGGTGAGATACCATATAATTAATACTGGCAGCTAGGTTTTCTTCCATAGCCTCACCACTTCCTTCAGGTATAGCAAAATCTTTTTCCATATCAGGCACATCTGGCCTCTTCTTTTTTATTTGTGGTGTGCACTCATAATCCACATCACCACTTGCAGGGTCTGACTTTTGCAGCCCTGATACACTTGGAATTATATCCAATGAGACTTCCTCCGCCCTTAATCCTGGGTCTGGAGTTTCAAATTCCCAATTTGGCACATAGCCATATTCTGGATATTCAAACCCCTCAGGGTCATATTGGGAAACGTCTGGGTACTGTGACCCTTGTCTCATTATATTTTGGAGTACTTTCTCCATATGTTCCATTTTAAGCCATATAGCTTTATTATCCGGAGGACTTTCATTATCAGAGTCATTATCAGAAACCACGGGCCTCACGGATTTCTTTTTACTTTTTCTAGGAACATTTTCCTCCGTGGTTTGCATTTCTGGAGAAATTATAGTCTCACTAACGGGTGAACCAGCGGCCACCGGTATCGGAACCGGATCCGCACTAAACCCTTGTCCCGACTCTTTAGCTTCATCCCGGGACGATCTTTTTACCCGCGAAATTTTCCTTTGAGACTTCTCCATTTTTCTTTTTTATTATCTGGCTAAATCAGTACGCCAGCGTGACTCTGATTTTAAATTTTATTTTCACTTTTGCTGGTTCTACCAGCGTAATGTGTTTTTTAGAACGTCCCCTCTTTTCCTTGCACTTACCTGCGGGTCCGTTCCGCCGCAGCGAGGAGCTGCGATCTGCAGCTCTTGCTTCTGCCGTCAGCGTCGACGTAATGCCGTTCCAGCGCCAGGCGGGGCTTCTTCACGTAGTCACTCATGTGACTCCGAAGTAAAATGGAGATGGAGATGCCAAGAATGGAAGGGGAATAGTTTGATATGAAACGTATGTAAGTGAGAGCAGATTGAAAAACAAAATAAAATGCAGATGCTCTCAATTTGCAACAAAAACAGTAAAAGCTGGAGATTCCTAGCAGGTCGGGCAGCATCTCGGAGAAACAGGATGGTGGTGCATCATCAGAACTGAAGAAGTAAGAAAACAAGGTAGACAAAAATGCTGCAGAAACTCAGCACGTGCAGCAGCATTTATGGAGCGAAGGAAATAGGCAACGTTTCGGCCCGAAACGTTGCCTATTTTCTTCACTCCATAGATGCTGCTGCACCCGCTTAGTTTCTCCAGCATTTTTGTCTACCTTCGACTGGTAAGAAAACAAGTATGTTTCAAGTTGCAGAGATGTTGAGTGGTGGAAGGGGTAGCTGGGGGGTGGAATAAAAAAAGACAACAGTGCTTATCCAGATGGTTTAAATGATGCCATCCACAGTAGAGAGGGTGATAAATGCTTGTTCTGACCTGTCTGAAAGAATGTAAAGAGGGAAGAGTGCTGCAACAGGGCAATTATGCAGAACATCACACTTAGTGGAGATCTGAAATAAAAGATGATACCGGTACTTGAAATGCTCAGCAAATCAGGTAGCATGTGTCATGAGGAAAAACTGAGTTTAGGTTATGGGTGACCTTGTTTTAGAACTGGGGAGTTCTTACATAAAAAGCAAAGGGCTTGTTACCTGAAATTATTGAATTCACTATTGAGTCTTGAATTCTAATGGTGAGAATCTATCATTTGTCATTGTAAATCAATCATAATACAAACTGTCGATACAATGTATCTATGAATGCTAATTATTCAGTGATATTTGAACAAATCAGATATGCGATGTAGAATTCATGATAGACACAAAAAGCTGGAGTTGCTCAGTGGGTCAGACAGCATTCCTGGAGAAAAGGAATAGGTGATATTTTGGGTCGAGACCCTTCTTCAGACTTGATCTGTTTTTTCATGATATGGTTTAAAGTAGAATCTATGAATACATCACCTCATGAAGTCTACTTCTTGATTGCATTTTATTCAAATCTCAATATTCCCTCTTGATTTTCCAGGGGTCTTAATTTTCTAGAGTTCAATTAGCACTTATTGAACTGAAGTAGTCTATCAGAAGTATGTGTTAAGATGATACCTGAATGTTTACACTTGTGAATTGCTGCAACCTTGAGAAACTGTTCAATCTTGTCTATTAAGTCTTTTCAAGTCACAACATTAAGAATATGAAAAGGATTTAGGCCCTTGTTATGTACAGAACAAAAGGAAAATTAATGCTTGTAAATCAAAGAAAATATGGCAAAGACAACAACAATGTTGCTAAATTACATTGTGGATAATGGAAGTCAAAATGTTGGCAAAGCTTTGTGGATTCAGTCGTCAGTTGCCACAGGATACCAGTCACTGACCCGCTCGTGTAGTCACAGCTTTAGACTTCTACTCAGTACCTGGTCAATGGTAACTTTCTGGATAATGTCAGTGTATGGTGTGGTGATAGGAATGCCAGTAAATCTTCTTTTTGCAAATGAAACATAAATAAACCAAAGGAATAGTGAGATCTCAAGCCGGGTGTTGAGCAGCCAGATTGTTGACTCTAATAAATGCCAGTGGTAGATGTTTTAGAGTCCCTCTAATTGGAAATGGTAATTGTCTCTCTCATGTGTGATTCAAATGTTACTTATCAACTCACAGCCATGCCCGAATATCAACTTGCCTTATTGTATGCAGACATATGCCACTTAATTTTCTATGTACCTACAATTGGTATTGAATGCCGTCTAATCATCAATGAACAGAACCAATTTTGAATTGATAGAAGGAAGGTCACTAAGGAAGCAGCTGAAGTTAAGTGGATTTTTGAAACCGTTCAGCAGCAGCATCTGAATGTTTCCTGTCCCATAACCTGAACTGTATTCAATGCTTTTACACATTCTTTGACTGCATACCTCAATTTTCTCATCACCTCTATACTCATTGCTGAAGCATTGTTTGTATCTTAATCACTTGTATGTTGTCCTTTTTTCAGAAAAGATCAGGCAAAAATATGGAGATCTGCCAGGAGATCTACACATCATCGAGCTTGAGAAAGACAAGAATGGTTTGGGACTCAGTCTTGCTGGCAATAAGGACAGGTCTCGTATGAGTATCTTTGTAGTTGGCATTAATCCTGAAGGACCTGCAGGCAAAGATGGGAGAGTAAAGATTGGAGATGAACTTTTAGAAGTAAGTTATTAATTTAGATCATGTAGATCATGTACTTCCCTTTCAATATTTAGGGTGTTTATCATTTACCTGCCACTTTATTGAATGCATGAAGTTAGAACTTTTGACTTTATTTTTCTGTGGCTATTCCTTCTTGATCATTTCATGTTCATGTACGGAATTGAACTCAAAATATCAATATGTAAGCAAGTTACAGACGATCCTGGAATTATGGAATAAAACTTAATCCTCGAAATACCTAGCTGGTCAATTAGCAACTGTGAGGGGAGAAACAGTTCAGGCTGAAGACGTTCTCATTATTTTTATAATTAGTTATTCTATTGGTTTATTATATATTGTAATATTGGTTTCTTATATTATCCTGGCTAATAGCCGTTTGAAACAAAAGTGGGGGGGAAATGATTAATGAATGTATTCTAGCTAAAGCTGTGTCCCCCACATCTCATGTTCATCCAATGCTGCTGTGCCAGCTTGAAGAGATGGACAATAATGCCATTGTACATTTTCACAAACAAAAGGAAATAAATAGTGCTACTAATGAAAGTGAACTTTGTTGGCAAAAACAAGGGGGGGAGATACGTTGGAATGTTGGCCTCCATAACAAAAGGATTTCAGTATAGGAGTAGAGAGGTTCTTCTGCAGTTATATAGGGCTCTGGTAAGACCACATCTGGCGTATTGTGTGCAGTTTTGGTCTCCTAATTTGAGGAAGGACATCCTTGTGATTGAGACAGTGCAGAGTAGGTTCACGAGATTGATCCCTGGGATGGCGGGACTGTCATATGAGGAAAGGTTGAAAAGACTAGGCTTGTATTCACTGGAGTTTAGAAGGATGAGGGGGAATCTTATAGAAACATATAAAATTATAAAAGGACTGGACAGGATAGATGCAGGGAAAAAATTCCCAATGTTGGGCAAGTCCAAAACCAGGGGCCACAGTCTTCGAATAAAGGGGAGGCCATTTAGGACTGAGGTGAGAAAAACCTTTTTCACCCAGAGAGTTGTGGAATTCCACTTTCCCTGCAGTGGAGGCCAAGTCACTGGATGGATTTAAGAGAGAGTTGGATAGAGCTCTAGGGGCTGATAGAATGAAGGGATATGGGGAGAAGGCAGGCACGGGTTATTGATTGGAGATGATCAGCCATGATCACAATGAATGGCGGTGCTGGCTCGAAGGACTGAATGGCCTCCTCCTGCACCTATTTTCTATGTTTCTATGAAGTCTTGTGATGCTCATTACATTTTGTAAAATAAAGTTTGTAATGTTTCCATCTAGATGTTAACTGAATAAAGAAGGAAACCTATTTTAACTGTTACTGAGGTGAAAACATCATCATAGGCCATTCAAATTATAAATCTCTGATGGCTGACTCCTTACTAAAACTATATCATGACCGACTGATACTGACATTCACTGGGGACTACTCTGAGAATATAGTTTTGGTGTGATCTATATTCCAATTATGTGAAAGAACATATCCATCTGTTATAGTTGAAGCTAGTGCTCTTGACACCAGAAGATTACAATTCAATCCAGCCATATACTGTAAATCTGTTTTCTGTTTGTTAGCTTTATCCAATATTTGGATATTAATAACATTAATTAAGTTCAGAATGCTTGACAGTACATGCACATTTGATATGTAGTCTTAACACAGAGACAAATACAATTTTTTTCTGCTCAACAAGCTTATTCTAACCAGTCATTACGATGAAAAGTGTTCCCACTGTAACAGTTCCCATATAATGGAGGTGCAGTAATTGGATATGGATTTTTCTGACCCTGACTACCTGCAACGGTCCTCATGAGATTTGGCATCAGAGAATAATTACATTTCTGCCAACTATTTGCTCCTCACTTAACTGTCTTATTTGCTTGGGTTTATTTTGAAAAGCAAATGCAAATAGTATAGAACATACATAAAATATAGAACAGTACAAGGCAGGAACAGGCCCTTTGGCCCATAATGTCTGTGCCAACCATGATACCAATTAAAATAATCCCATCTGCTTGCACATGGTGTATATCCCACCATCCGATGCTTGTTCATCTGCCTATCAAAATGCTATCCTATATGCTTCCACCACCTCCCCTGACAGCATTTTTCAGCCACCTACAACTCTTGTTTACAAACAAAACTTGCCTTGCAAATCTTCTTTAAACTTCCTCTCTCATCTTAAATTCATGCCCTCAAGTATTTGACATTTCCATCCTGGGAAAGAGATTTAGACTATCAGAAGGGGCCTGCCTGAAACATGTTCGGTCTAATCCCTCTTCAGACGCTGCCTGACCCACTAAGTTCCTCTAGCACTTGGTTTTGCTCATGGTTCCAGGTGTCTCATGTATCTGCAGTTTCATGTATCTCCACTCCGACTATCCACCCTATCTATACCTCTCATATTTCTATATAGAGTAAACCTTTGCTAAAACAGACCACAAGGGGGAGATAGTGTCCGTTATTACTGATTGTCCACCAGAACCAGAAATATACAGCACTAAGAGAAAAACAGTCAATAAACATACACTACACAATAAACAGTACAGGACACAAAACACAAAATACCTTGGGGCGATACAGTGACACCGGGTAGGGTTGCTACCTTACAATGCAAGAGACCCAATTGTGATCTTGGCCTCGAGTGTTCCCTGCGGAGGTGGGGGTTTCCTCAAGATGCTTATCTATCACTCATCTACCTGTGGAAACATGAAGCTTTGTGGTTTGGTTGGTTTATGTGGATTGTGTGGGTTCTCTGAGTTGCTGGTGGAGCCGCTGTCTCACGGCGTTGGGGAACCAGTTTCGATCCTGACCACGATGCTCCCTGTGGCCTCGTGGGTTTTCTTTGGGTGCTCCGGTGACCTGGTTCTATCCTGCACACTGAGTTGTCTCTAGTGTGTGTGGGGTGGGGCTGCTGTGCTGGGACACTGGTGGGGGGGCATAGTTGTGTTGGGGATGGGGGATTGCATTTGCAGGGGGTGCGGCGGTCAGGCCTGCATCTGGCACTGTGAGGGTTGGCGGCTCTGCAAGTGGTTCATGGTGTATGCGGAGACTGTTTGCTCTGGAGGCTTGCAAGGACTGTAGAAGAAACAGAGCAACATCAATGTACTGTACCTGTGTCTCCAAAACGAAACTAAACCAATAATCGCTCCAGGGTACACAAAAAGCTGGAGAAACTCAGCGGGTGCAGCAGCATCTAAGGAGCGAAGGAGATAGGCGACGTTTCAGGTCGAGACCCTTCTTCAGAAATCGCTCCAACCACCCAGTGATCATCCCATAAAACAATGTACTGGTTCCACAACAGATTTGGTCTGCTATAACTGAAATCTGTTGTAACGAGATCCGTTATTGCGAGGGTTTACTGTACTTCTATATATGGTCGCTCCAGCACTCAAGAGAATTTAATCCAAATTTATCCAACCTCTTCTTATTCTTCTAGTCAATGCAACATTCTAAGGGGCTGTCCCACTGTGGCGACCTAATCCGCGAGTTCAGAAGAGTTTGCCCTCGACTCATACTCGCAGCTTGGTGGACACGAGGTCCTAGGAGGTCTTTGTAACTCTCCTTCATGCTCGAGAGCAATCCCCGCGTACTCGAGGCCTCAGCTAGGCTGCTGCGTATTTTTCAACATGCTGAAAAATGCCCGCGAATAAAAAAAGGTCACCATGGAAAAAACGATAATTTTTTTACTCGTAGGTTTAGTCGAAGTAGGTAATAGTAGGTTGGCATGTTATTCGTAGGTAATCGAGGGTAGTCGAAGATAGTCGTAGATAGTCTTCAACATAGTCGAAAGGAGGTTGAAGGAGGTCGAAGGAGGTCCTCTTCACTCTCCACCATTCAGTGTCTATTTTTCCCGAAGCTAGACGAAGCTAGTCGGATGAGGTCTTCTACATAGTCAAAGGAGGTCTTCAACATGATATTTTTTCAAACTCTCCTAAACTCTTCTGAACTTGCCAATTAGGTCGCCGCAGTGGGACAGCCCCTTTACAGTACACATCATAGAAATTGACAAGCAATTGATTCCATCAACACCAGTGCAATGATACTCTTTTAAACAATGTAACAAACACCCTTTAGTATTTTTAGCTTGAAGTAACTAAAGTACATTTTAGCTGTTAAAACAAACTCTGTATTTGAAAATATCTAATTTCAGTCCAAGTGGTTGAAATGAACCCCTTGGTCAAATATAGCGGACAATCGTCAATATTGGACACCTTTCCCCATGTAGTCCGTTATAATGAAGGTTATCTGTACCTCAAATGCAGCCTCACCACCTTATACAAATAAAACATCATGTCCCAACTTCTATATTCAGTAGCTTGAATGATCAAAGCCAATATACCAAAAGCCACCTTTACTACCTTATCTAACTGTTCCACCATTTTCAGGGAACTATGTACCTGTATTCTTGGATCCCTCTGCTCTCCAACACTCCCCAGGGGCCTACAATTCAATGTGAAGGTCCTGCCCTGGTTTGACTTCCCAAATGCAATATCTCATACATATCTGCAACAAGATGACTGAGAAATGTTTGCTCCAATGATTAACTCTGTGGAAGGTGGGTGGGGAACCAATGTTCCATTATTTGACACTGAAAACCACAGGGCAACAATGCTGAGCAAATTTCTAACATACAGAAACACTATAAATAGGGAACTTTATTTTCTCTCCTAATTATTTTAGTAACTTCTAAAGTATTTGTATACTTTATAACTTCTAAAGTGGTTGTATGCACTGTATGCTTTATTTTTCAGATCAATAGCCAGATACTTTATGGGAGAAGCCATCAAAATGCATCAGCAATAATAAAGAACGCTCCAATAAATGTCAAGATTGTTTTGATAAGGTACCTGCATTTCTGTCATTAACTAAAATACAAGTGGATGATTGAAACCACCTCAATGTTAAGATTTGGTATGTTAAAGGCGCCACAAGGTATTGTTCTTGTAGTTATATAAAACTTGCTTCCATTGGTTTTCCGAACGATTTAACCGAGTAACTGCAAAGTTAAATGCAATAACATATAATACCTAAACCAGATCTCTAACCAATTGCTTAACGCTTTAACCCCTTGATGGCTGAATAATTTCATAACATCTGGTCCTATTTAACAATTCTTGATCTTGATTTCAGCTTATGCATTGTTACATTGAAATATTAGGAACAACCTTATTATTACAGTATTAATCTTGGACTGAAAAGCAGTATCATTGCCAGACTAAAAAACTGTATGGGAGACAGTGTGGTCTGGCAACACACAAGGAGGCAAAATTCCTTACAGCCTTTGATAGCTGGCAAAGCCGGAATCAGGGCTATGCTAACTCCAAATGATTTTAATATTTTTAAATGCTTTCAGCATTCAAATATACAAACTAAACATTAAAATTAAAGCAATTTGTGAAAACTGTCTAAATTATTTTTTAAAATATACAAAATAAATTTAACTAAGAAGCAGCTAAGATTATTAATAATTCATTAAAAATGAATTAAAATGAAGTGATTTTGAAGGAGCGAAGGGCCTGTCCCACTTAGGTGCTGTCGTAGGTTGTCGCCAGGTGACGTTGGTTGTCACCGGTGCTGGCTTCAGTGAATTCCATTGGCGACTACCTAGGTCAACCGGCGACAGGTACCGGCGTCAAGACAAGTCAAGTAGCGACAGGCATTGTCTTCAGTTGTTGCCGACAGGGTCGCAGCTTGTCGCGGGTGAACGTAGGTTGACTTTGGTTGTCGTAGGTTGTCGCCTGTGTGATCGTAGGTTGTCGTAGGTGGACATCCTAAGTCGCGCCGATTGGGTCGCCGGTTGTCAGTAGCTTGCTGTAGCTTGACATCGACTAGGTGGTAGCTGGTGTAGCTTATCGTAGACATTGTCGTGGGGGGGTCCAGTCGCCTTTTTTTTTGGCAACGTGCTACGACTATGACAGTCACCGGCTGTCGCCTAAAAAAATCGCCTAAAAAAAACGCCTAAGTGGGACAGGCCCTTTTGCACATTGGCTCTTAATCCTCGCCCCTCCTTTCTTTCTGACATCAATGTAACCTCAAAGATGACAAAATGCCCCAAATGATTTCAGTAAGACTGGTTTCTGTTGCTGTACCCAGTGGAAGTAATGGCAGGTTCTGTCTTGCAAATCTGGCAATAAGTCCTGGATGCCAACATTTTACTGCGTATGAATGGAAGTCTGATATTTCATTTCAAAAAGATAAATAACAGCAGTTCCAAATTAATTGCATGCTGCAATAGGCTCACTTCCTACATTGCTGTCAATATTTTCACCAACTTTTCTGTCATCATATCTGAGTAACCAACTTTACTTTTTTGCAAGCCATTTATCATATTTTACCTTTTGAAATAGTTAGCTCTCTTATTTTCTGTTAATCTCCCACCCTAAATTGCTACCCTCATGAAAATCTCACATCATATATGTGCTTAAATCAATGTAGAAATAAGGAACTGCAGGTGTTAGTTTACTAAGGAATGATTCAAAATGCCGGGGTAGCTCAGCGGATCAGGTAACATCCCTGGAAAATAGATAAGTGAGATAAGTAAATTCGGAAGGGTCTGAAGAAGGGTCCCGACCCAATATGTCACCTATCCATGTTTGCCAGGATGCTGCCTGGCCCACTGAGTTACTCCGGCATTTTGTGTCTGCAAATCAGTATCTGCAGTTCCTTTTTATTACAAAAGGATACAATTTGAGTGTTGACCTGCAAGATTAAAATTACTGAGTGGAGCTGATGCTGCCTATAAACCATTTAGTCTTACAGCTACAGGCCCCTTGGCCCAACTTGCCCCCACATGCCTATACAACATGTCCCGTCTACCCTAGTCCCACCTGCCTGAATTTGGCCCATATGTGCATGAATAAATGTTTCTTAAATGTTGCTATGGTCCCTGCAAATGAGTAAATGTCTCCAGATTCACAAGAATATAAAAAGACAGTTAGAACTCCACTTTGTAAAAATATTTAATTATTTTATTTCAGCTTCTGATCGATTTGATTTATTCCCGAAGCTAAATATATTTATTTAAAGGATTTTGATTTGGGTACTGTTTACCACTATATTTGGATAGCTTGGTCTTTCCCACAATTTTTTTGATGTAGTGTTTAGATTCTCCTACCTAATATTCTTGTTTTAGTGTACAATAATGTTGATACTGTTGTCACCAAAGGGTATTAAAATCGTTTCAAAGAATTAAGTATACATGTTCAAAAATGTGTGAAACTGAATTTGAAAAAAATTGTGTTAGTCTTTAAGGTCCCACATAGGAAATTAGTGGGCAAGGTCCCACATAGGAGATTAGTGGGCAAAATTAGAGCACATGGTTTTGGGGTATAGGGTGCTGACATGGATAGAATGGTTGGCGGACAGGAAACAAACAGTAGGGTTAAACGGGTCCCTTTCAGAATGGTAGGCAGTGATTAATGAGGTACCGCAAGGCTCGGTGCTGGGTCCGCAGTTATTTACAATATACATTAATGATCTAGATGAAGGGATTAAAAGTAACATTAGCAAATTTGCAGATGACACTAAGCTGGGTGGCAGTGTGAACTGTGAAGAGGATGCTATGAGGATGCAGGGTGACTTGGACAGGTTGGGTGAGTGGGCAGATGCATGGCAAATGCAGTTTAATGTAGATAAATGTGAGGTATCCACTTTGGTGGCAAAAACAGGAAGACAGATTATTATTTAAATGGTGTCAAGTTGGGAAAAGGGGAAATACAACGGGATCTGGGGGTCCTTGTTCATCAGTCACTGAAAGTAAGCATGCAGGTACAGCAGGCAGTGAAGAAAGCGAATGGCATGTTGGCCTTCATAACAAGAGGAGATGAGTATGGAGCAAAGAGGTGCTTCTGCTGTTGTACAGGGCCCTAGTGAGACCACACCTGGAGTATTGTGTGCAGTTTTGGTCTCCGAATTTGAGGAAGGACATTCTTGCTATTGAGGGAGTGTAGCGTTTGTTCACAAGGTTAATCCCCGGGATGGCGGACTGTCATATGTTGATAGAATGGAGCGGCTGGGCTTGTGTACTCTGGAATTTAGAAGGATGAGAGGTGATCTTATTGAAACATAAGATTATTGGGGGTTTGGACAAACTAGAGGCAGGAAACATGTTCCCGATGTTGGGGAAGTCCAGAACCAGGGGCCACAGTTTAAGAATAAGGGGTAAGCCATTTAGAGTGGAGATGAGGAAAAACGTTTTCACACAGAGAATTATCTGCCTCAGAAGGCGGTGGAGGCCGGTTATCTGGGTGCTTTCAAGAGAGAGTTAGATAGGGCTCTTAAAGATAGCGGAGTCAGGGGATATGGGGAGAAGGCAGGAATGGGGTACTGATTGTGGATGATCAGCCATGATCACATTGAATGGTGGTGCTGGCTCGAAGGGCCGATTGGCCTACCCCTGCACCTATTGTCTATTGTCTAAAATATTTATGATAAATGCCAATATATGACATGGACACAGAAGAAAGTTTTCTATTAAGGATTGAAGAGGCTGGATTGCATACTGATATGCCATTGTTTGCTTCAACTGACTGGAATAATACATTGCTGCTATTAACATTATGGAGGCTTACCGAAATCCATAACATTCCATTTGGAGAAGTGGGTTTTTTTTTGTTGTTTTTTTCTTTGAGGAAACCGCTGATTGGTGGGAAGTGGACTAGGGTAAGCAGCTGATTGGTGGGAAGTGGACTAGGGAAAGCAGCTGATTGGCAGTCAGATTCCAGCAGTTTGTTGTGTACTTTGTATTGTGTTGCTATTGTATCCTGTGTAAGGGGGGCAGTATGAAGGCCAGGGCAGTGTACTGTTCTGGATGTCAGATGTGGGAGGTCATGGAATCTGATAGCCCTCCAGACGTCCACATCTGTGCCAGATGTGTCGAGATGGGGCTCCTAAAGGACTGTGTTAGGAACCTGGAGCAGCAGCTTGATGACCTCCGTCTCCTCAGGGAGAGTGAGGAGGTCATAGAGAGGAGCTACAGGGAGGTAGTCACTCTCAGACCACAGGAGGCAGACAAGTGGGTCACAGTTAGGAAGGGCAAGAGGCAGGGGCTAGAGAGTACCCCTGTGACCGTACACCTGGAAAATAGGTACTCAGGTTTGAGTACGATTGGAGGGGACAGCCTAGCTGGGGGCAGCAACAGCGGCCGGGCCTCCGGCACAGAGACCGGCCCTGATGCTCAGAAGGGTAGCAAAAAGAGGAGGGCAATTGTAATAGGGGACTCAATAGTTAGGGGGTCGGATAGGCGATTCTGTAGACGCAGTCGGGAGACCCGGATGGTAGTTTGCCTCCCTGGTGCCAGGGTCTTGCATGTGTCAGAACATGTCCAAAAGATTCTGATAAGGGAGGGAGAGGAGCCTGATGTTGTGGTACACATAGGTACCAATGACATAGGCAGAAAAAGTGACGAGGTCCTGAAGGGAGAATTTAGGGAGTTGGGGGGGAAAGTTAAGGAGAAGGACCAAAAGGGTAACGATTTCAGGATTACTGCCTGTGCCGCGTGACAGTGATAGTAGGAATGAAATGAGGTGGAGGATTGATGCGTGGCTGAGGGACTGGTGCAGTGGGCAGGGATTCAAGTTTCTTGATCACTGGGACCTCTTTTGGGGAAGGCATGATCTGTACACAAAGGACGGGTTGCACTTGAACCCGAGGGGGACCAATATCCTGGCAGGGAGATTTGCAAAGGCTACTGGGGAGACTTTAAACTAGAAAGGCTGGGGGGAGGGACTCGGGTAGAGGGGGCTAGGGGTCAGGGTGTGGGGCAAGAGGCAGAGAAGGGAAGCACTCGGAACCAAAATGTAGGCGAGAAAGATGAAAAAGATAATAGACAGAGAATAAGGGATGGTGGGTTTCTAAAATGTGTATATTTTAATGCTAGGAGCATTGTAAGTAAGGTGGATGAACTTAGAGCCTGAATTGACACCTAGAAATATGATGTTGTGGCAATCAGTGAAACATGGTTGCAGGAGGGCTGTGATTGGAAACTAAATATTCCAGGATTTCGTTGCTTCAGGTGTGATAGAATTGGAGGGTCCAGAGGGGGAGGTGTTGCATTGCTTGTCAGAGAAGATATTACAGCAGTGCTTTGGCAGGATAGATTAGAGGGCTCGTCTAGGGAGGCTATTTGGGTGGAACTGAGAAGTGGGAACGGTGTAGCAACACTTTTAGGGGTGTATTATAGACCGCCAAATGGGGAGCGAGAATTGGAAGAGCAAATATTTAAGGAGATAGCAGATATTAGTAGTAAGCACAAGGTAGTGATTGTGGGAATGTGTTTCCCAGTCCAAAAATAGACTGGGAAACACATTCTGTAAATGGGCTGGATGGTTTGGAGTTTGTTAAATGTGTGCAGGATAGTTTTTTGCAGCAGTACATAGAGGTATCGACCAGAGAAGGGGCAGTACTGGACCTCCTGTTAGGAAATGAGGCAGGTCAGGTGACGGAGGTATGCGTTGGTGAGCACTTCGGGACCAGTGATCACAATACCATTAGTTTCAATATAATTATGGAGAGAGTCAGAACTGGACCTAGAGTGGAGATTTTTGATTGGAGAAAGGCTAACTTTGAGGGAATGCGTAAGGATTTTAAAGGAGTGAATTGGGACACTTTGTTTCATGGGAAGGATGTAGAAGAGAAATGGAGGACATTTAAAGGGGAAATTGTAAGAGTACAGAATCTTTATGTCCCTGCTAGGTTGAAAGGAAATAGTAAAAATTGGAAAGAGCCATGGTTTTCAAGGGAAATTGGACACTTGTTTCGAAAAAAGAGAGATATCTACAATAATTATAGGAGGCATGGAGTAAATGAGGTGCTAGAGGAGTATAAAGAATGTAAAAAGAATCTTAAGAAAGAAATTAGGAAGGCTAAAAGAAGATATGAGGTTGCTTTGGCAAGAAAGGTGAAAGTAAACCCAAAGGGTTTCTACAGCTATATTAATAGCAAAAGGATAATGAGGGATAAAATTGGACCATTAGAGAACCAGAATGGACAGCTATCTGCAGAGCCAAAAGAGATGGTGGAGATATTGAACAATTTCTTTTCTTCGGTATTCACCAAGGAGAAGGATATTGAACTCTGTGAGTTAAGGGGAAAAAGTAGAGTAGCTATGGAAACTATGAGATTCAAAGAGGAGGAAGTACTGACACTTTTGAAAAATATAAAAGTGGATAAGTCTCCAGGTCCTGACAGGATATTCCCTAGGACATTGAGGGAAGTTAGTGTAGAAATAGCAGGAGCTATGACAGAAATATTTCAAATGTCATTAGAAACGGGAATAGTGCCGGAGGATTGGCGTACTGCGCATGTTGTTCCATTGTTTAAAAAGGGTTCAAAGAATAAACCTAGCAATTATAGACCTATTAGTTTGACGTCAGTGGTGGGCAAATTAATGGAAAGGATACTTAGAGATAATATATATAAGCATCTGGATAAACAGGGTCTGATCAGGAACAGTCAACATGGATTTGTGCCTGGAAGGTCATGTTTGACAAACCTTCTTGAATTTTTTGAAGCGGTAACTAGGGAAATTGATGAGGGTAAAGCAGTGGATGTTGTCTATATGGATTTCAGTAAGGCCTTTGACAAGGTTCCCAATGGAAGGTTGGTTAAGAAGGTTCAATCTTTGGGTGTTAATGGCGGAGTAGCAAGATGGATTCAACAGTGGCTGAATGGGAGATGTCAGAGAGTAATGGTGGATGGCTGTTTGTCAGGTTGGAAGCCGGGGACCAGTGGGGTGCCTCAGGGATCTGTGTTGGGTCCTCTGTTGTTTGTCATGTACATCAATGATCTGGATGATGGGGTGGAAAATTGGATAAGTAAGTATGCAGATGATACTAAGATATGCGGTGTTGTGGATAATGAAGTAGATTTTCAAAGTCTACAGAGAGATTTGGGCCATTTGGAAAAGTGGGCTGAAAGATGGCAGATGGAGTTTAATGCTGTTAAGTGTGAAGTGCTACATCTTGGCAGGACAAATCAAAATAGGAAGTACATGGTAAATGGTAGGGAATTGAGGAATGCTGTGGAACAGAGAGATCTAGGAATAACTGTGCATAGTTCCCTGAAGGTGGAATCGCATGTAGATAGGGTGGTAAAGAAAGCCTTTGGTGTGCTGGCCTTTATAAATCAGAGCATTGGAATATAGGAGTAGGGAAGTAATGTTAAAATTGTACAAGGCATTGGTAAGACCAATTCTGGAGTATGGTGTACAATTTTGGTCGCCTAGTTATAGGAAGGATGTCAACAAAATAGAGAGAGTACAGAGGAGATTTACTAGAATGTTGCCAGGGTTCCAGCAACTATGTTACAGAGAAAGGTTGAACAAGTTAGGTCTTTATTCTTTGGAGCGCAGAAGGTTAAGGGGGGGACTTGATTGAGGTCTTTAAAATGATGAAAGGGATAGACAGCGTTGACGTGGATACGTTTTTCCCATTGAGGGTAGGGAAGATTCAAACAAGAGGGCATGACATGAGAATTAAGGGACAGAAGTTTAGGGGTAACGTGAGGGGGAACTTCTTTACTCAGAGGGTGGTGGCTGTGTGGAATGAGCTTCCAGCAGAAGTGGTGGAGGCAGGATCGATTTTAACATTTAAAAGTAAAGTGGATAGGTATATGGACGTGGAGGGAATGGAGGGGTATGGGCTGCGTGCAGGTAGATGGGACTTGGGGGAAACAAATGGTCGGCACGGACTGGAAGGGCCAAGAGGGCCTGTTTCCGTGCTGTAATTGTTATATGGTTATATGTTATATGGTTAACATTAGCCAAAATATTACTAATTGTCAGTAGTCCCAAGAATGTCAGAACAAATTAATTAAATACATTTTATCATTCTAATATTTTTCATTCATGAGTTTGATAGTTTTGCACATTGATAGTTGTTTTTGTTTTTAGTTCAGTATATTAAAATATATAATAAAATGTTTGGGAAGAACTGATAGGATGGAGTTGCTATTTAACTAATGATAACACGGTATCATCTTTACAGTATTAAATTGCCAGCTACATTCCAAGACTCCTTGCATCACTGAAGCTTGATCTATAAATATTGCTCCTGAATCCCACAGTATTGTTTTAAAGGGCTATGCAGAGGCATCTGGGTACAACATTGCACAGATTATCTAATATTTTACTATTAAATACTAATCTTGGATTCTTGCTTCCTTAAATACTTAGTTTCTTAGATGCTTTGCTGATCTACACTGATATGTAAGACTTCTGATCAACAGTGAGAAAAGGCAACAATGGTGCTAAGATTGAATTAAATGCCATAACCAATGATATCACTTGATTTATTTTAGTTTAAAATGCTATTTATCCATTAACCATTTTATGCAGTTCTGACCATTTTTAAAGCAGGTCCCCTTTTTATCTTATTGACTGTATCTAATAAAACTATAACTTGTCTGTGCTAGGATATTTTGTTATAGAATCATAGGAGAGACAGTATGGTAACTCACCATTCTGCCCACCGTGTCTATTTTGACCACTGGGCACCCATTTGTATTAATCCCATCTTTCAGCACTTGGCCCTTGGGCTTTTACATCTCAGTGATTTAAATGTCCACCCAGTCATTTCTATTATAGAGATAACAATTAGAGTAAAATATGACTAATGTTTAGGTTACACGGCTAGTGGATTCACTGCTTTACTGTTCCAGCAACCTTGGTTCAAACTTAACCTCCAGTGAAGTCTGTACATTCTCCCTGTGGACCCAAGTTTACCAGTTTTCCCCACATCCTAAAAATATGCAGGTTGATAGGTGAATTGGCCATGGTAGTATCTGGGAAATGTTGATGGAAAAGGGACAACAAAATGGGAATAATATAGAATAAGTGCAGATGGGTGTTTGATGGTCAGCATAGACACAGTGGGCCAAAGGTCCTTTTACCATGTTGTATTTCTCAATAACACTGAATTTGTGTTAACTTAGTTTTCTTGATTTACGCATTAATTTCATTTTTGTTGATTTATTTTTTTCAACTTTCTTTTCATTAATTACAACAAAATCCGTATGTTTACATTTTGCCGTTGTTACTCCATCTATCTACTATTACAATAATTTTTCAGCATTACTTAAGAGAGAGAGACTTTCTAGATTTTAAACAAATGGGTTAAAAGCTGATCATGTTCTCATTTACACTTCTGTAAATGGTGAGGAACATTTTTAACAACATTTTGTGATTATCACCAAATTTAACAAATGGCTTCATCTTTAGTGTTTTATCACATGTAATGCCACATTCAAACAATCTATTGACTAAGCATCAAGGTTAAATAAAGGTTAATTAATCTTCTGCCATCATCATTTCTTGCATTCCCTTTTCACTTTCTGCTTTAGTCTGAGGAAGAGACTTTGATAACCATTTGTTTAATTTAGTTTGTGAGACGTAGTCTAAAGTATAGTTTTTCCATGGGATTTAAACATGGTTTTTATTTCTGGTATACAATGGATGTGCCAGAAATATTAACAGAGATCTTCAACATTAGCCAAATGTTGTATTAAATCTAATGACTGCAGTTTAAGATTGTGATCAACCATTCAATAGTTCATGTAGACATATAATTTAAATGTTGAAATCGATTTGAATGATACATTAGCCACTGCACCTCTCCTCCAAATATTTCAGAAATTTGACAAAAATAATTGACAGATGGAATATTTCTTTTCAGACCTATAATTTTTTTTTTAATACAGGAATGAAGATGCTGTTAATCAAATGGCAGTTACCCCTTATCCTCTACCCACCAGTTTCCCTACTCCAGAGGTAAGAACATAGAACCTAATCATTATTCATTCCATTCAGTTGCTTTTCAGATGAAATGGAAGCCTATTAACCTGCCGTGCTAATGGAGCAGCTCTTGTAATAAGAGTTTGTTGTTGTATTTTTAAAGACCTTTAATATTTTAAAGACCTAAAGCAAATCCTCCAAAAACTATTATAAACTACAATATCCATCTTTCCCCCACAGTAAGAAATAAAATCTCTGAAATTTGGTTTAAGAGTAGGTGTTAATTCATCAGATCTTCACAGAAACTTTCCTATTCCTTTCTATTCAACTCGTTGATGGCAATTAATATGGTTTACATCAGTGGTATCAATAGCTAGCATTATTCTGTTTTAAAGTTTTGAAGATATTTTCAGCATAATCAGACTATATCAGTCAAGAGTGTTTTATTGTCATATGTCCCAGATAGAACAATGAAATCCTTACGTGCAACAACACAACAGAATATGTAAACACAGTACATTGTGAACAATATAATAAATGAGAAAAAAAAATCAGTGTGTGTATATACAAACACACACACAAAACAAACAGGCAATAATAGTGCAATAATAACAATAATAGTCTATGTAGTTCAGAGCTTATTTGAGGTTGTAGTGTTTAATAGCCTAATTGCTGTAGGGAAGAAGCTGTTCCTGAACCTGGAGGTTATAGTTTTCTGGCTCCTGTACCTTCTTCCCGATGGCAGGGGTGAAATAAGTGTGTGGCCAGGGTGGTGTGGGTCTCTGATGATGCCTTTTTGAGGCAGTGACTCCAGTAAATTCATTCGATGGTGGGGATATCAGAACCTGTGATGGACTGGGCAGTGTTCACAACTTTTTGCAGTCTTCTTCGCTCCTCGGCATTCAAGTTGCCGAACCAGGTTGTGATGCAACCAGTCAATATGCCCACTACTGTACACCTGTACACCTTATTGGTTCAACAAAAATGAAAACAATTCCTGAAAAGTTCTGAATTTAGTGCCACTAGCAAATGAACTGAAAAATTATATAGTTTGTTCAAAGAACTTTGATTTCTGGGAGACCCAATAGCTCCCAAGAGCCAGTGTCAGGGTAGGTTTTATTATACAACAGCAGGGCAATACGGTGATTTAACGGTAGAGTTACTACTTTACAGCACCAGAAACTGGCAGTCGATCCTGGTCTTGGATGCTGTCTGTTCATTCTGCACTACCTTAATTTAAAGTTTGCTTTTAGAGACAGAAAAATCTCCATAATTAATCGCTGACTATTCAATTTTAACAAGACAATTTCCAAAATTGTCTTTTCTTCATCTGTGAACCTGAGCCTGGAGACTTCAAGCCCCTGTCCCACTTAGGAAACCTGAACGGAAACCTCTGGAGACCGTGTGCCCCACCCAAGGTTTCCGTGAGGTTCCCAGAGGCTTCCGGGGGTTCCGGTCACTCATGGAGAGTCACCAGAGGTTCTGGTCAATTGCCTGGAGAGCCTCAACCAAAGTGTGAGCTGCATCTACTGACCAAAGATCCTATAGGATCTTTGCTGCCGACCGCGCACACACACACAAACACATCGACAGAGACAGTGGAGGAGCGCTTTCTGCGTCTTGAAGAGGAAAGTAAATGGCTGCCACAGAGCACGGTAAGTCCATTAGAGAGCGCGGGAGGGAGGGAGAGAAGGACAGAGTGGAGACAGTTTTAATAAGTTTAATAAAGTTAGCAGGCATTTTACCTTCCGGCGGATCTTCCTACTTAGGAAACCTGAACGGAAACCTCTGGAGACCTTGCGCCCCACCCAAGGTTTCCATGAGGTTCCTGGAGGTTCCTGTCACTCTCCCTAATGGTGGAAAGTGGTTTCCGCGTAATCGCGGCTTCTGTTATGTTCCTGCGATTATTTAAAAAAAACAAAAAACGGCCGCAACTAAAAATAGGTTGCCATTTTGTCTAAGCCAATGGTGGGGTCGCATTTTTACTTACAGCTAGTCGAAGGCCTTCACTGACCGGCCATTCTGATTGGCTCATTGGAGTTTTCAGCAAATAAATCTTCTTTGGTTTTCAGGACCTAGAAGATCCGCCAGAGGGTAAAATGCCCGCTAATTTTATTAAACTTCCTATAACTGTCTCCACTCCTCTCCCTTCTCTCTCCCTTCTCTCTCCCATTCTCTCCCCCTGCTCTTTCCCCTTCTCCCTCCTTTTCTCTGTCCTTCTCTCCCTCCTTCCCGCGCTCTCTAAAGGACTTGCCATGCTCTGTGTCAGCCGTTTACTTTCCTCTTCACACGCAGAAAACGCTCCTCCGCTGTCCCTGGCTCCCACCTTCACGGTGTGTTTGTGTGTGTGTGCGCGCAGTCAGTAGCAAAGATTCTTTGGTCAGTAGGTGCAGCTCACGCTTCAGTTGAGGCTTTCCAGGCAATTGACCAGAACCTCTGGTGACTCATGGAGAGTGACCGGAACCTCTGGGAACCTCTGGGAACCTCACGGAAACCTTGGTTGGTCACACGGTCTCCAGAGGTTTCCGTTCAGTGGGACAGGGGCTTTAATGTTCAGTTGTCTGAAGAGCAGTTTCTTAAACAAGAATATGATCAGCACCAACCCCAACCCTTTATTAATCCCAAAATAACTGAAGAACATGCTGCAAGTGCTCAGCAAGGAAAGTCAGCATCTGTGAAGGACAAACATTTCAGGTCAACAGTTCATGCCAATCATTCCTATCATGCAAGGAGATGGTTGTGTCTGTTGGATGTCATCACTTCAGATGTTCAGAAGCTTCTTGGAGATGTATTCTCAGAGATGTCCCTTTGATTGACTCCATCTGCACTTCACGCTACCTCGGCAAGGCCACCACCATAATCAAGGACCTGTCTCTCCCCGTTCACTCCCTCTTCTCCCAAGGCAAGAGGTACAGAAGTTTGTAAATGCACACCTCCAGATTCAAGGACAGTTCCTTCCTAGCTATTATCAGGCAACTGGACAAACCTCTCATCCACTAGAGCGGTCCTGACCTCCCATCTACCTCATTGAAGACCTTTGAACTATCTTTAATCAGACTGTATCAGACTTCATCTTGCACTAAATGTTGTACCATTTATCTTTTAACTGTGGATGACTTGATTTTAATCATGTATAGTCTGTTCTTTGACTGGATAGCACACAAACAAATGCTTTTCACTGTACCTCGGAACTCATGACAATAATAAACTAAACTAAATTAGACCTAAGATTTTCAGCTGTTTAATTAGTGAGTTTACCTTCATTATTGTCAAGAGTGTGCATGTTGGCTGATTACACAATGTTCTGTCCCATTTGTGATCAGTGAGATAATAAACCAAGCTGTGCCCACATGCAAAAGACATTAGACAATAGACAATAGGTGCAGGAGTAGGCCATTCGGCCCTTCAAGCCAGCACCGCCATTCAATGTGATCATGACTGATCATCCACATACAAAAAGACTTGTACATTTTAATGATAAATGGTAGGCATCTTTCATATCAAATAAGTACCAAGGATGAGAACATCCAATAAAGGATATTTTAACTATGAATGGGAATATATATCATCCCCAATCCCCTAACGTTATGGAGTCAAACTTGACCACAAACTTAACTTGACTAACCGTAGAGATACTGTGACTACAAGAGCAGATCAGAGGCTAGATATTCTGCAGTGGGTGAATTATTTCCCCACTCGACAAACGTCTCCTCCATCTATGGGTTATAAGCCCAGAGTATGATGCTCTTCACTGGCTGGATTGAGTTCAGCTTCAAATATACTTAACTAGTGGATTTACGATTCCCCTGCACTAGATTACAAACTCTGAGCATTCACCCTATCTCTTACTCTTATTATTTTATACACCTCTCAGCCTCCTGCTCTCCAAGGAATTAAATCTGTGTGTTCTGGCAAAGCACAATGTGTCATTCACATGAGTACACTGTGAGAAGTTAAAGGGAGGTAAAGACAAAGATGTTACTTTATAGTTAAAGAATTGAAAAGTATTATAATAAATAAAATTAGGGCAAACAGGTAATAGTATAAGGTAGCAAAATGGGCAACAATAGCCACAGCCCTCAAAGCCAAATGTAATTATACAATCTCTTAGAAAATAGGTGCAGGAGTAGGCCATTCGGCCCTTCGAGCCTGCACCGCCATTCAATATGATCATGGCTGGTCATCCAACTCAGTATCCTGTACCTGCTTTCTCCCCATACCCCCTGATCCCTTTAGCCACAAGGGCCACATCTAACTCCCTCTTAAATATAGCCAATGAACTGGCCTCAACTACCTTCTGTGGCAGAGAATTCCACAGACTCACCACTCTCTGTGTGAAAAAAGATCTTCTGTGGAACATTACTGATGTATTCTGAAAGTCAAAATTATTCATAACAGGTTTACGGTTCTTCTAGTGACATACATTTTTCAAAATATTCACCAAAGCAACCCACTTGAATTATGCCTGACAACATTCATTAAGGGATCTTCATCAGTGCCTCCCAAGCATATGGCTTTCACCATATAGAAAGCCAAACTCTGCAAGCACATGCAAATACCAACACATGCATGTTCTCTTTCAAGCCATTCAGCTTTTTGTCTTGGAAACATATTAAGTTACCTTCATTACCATTCAATTAAACATTTGGAACTCTCCACCAAACATGGACCTTAAGAAGCATCCAAATATTAAATAAGGATGGACAGTAGATGTTACTTATACCATGTTGGTTCCAGCACATGAGACAGCATTTTATCCCCTGTTCCCTTTAAAAACAAATCATTGATATCTGCATGGTCTTAACCTTGTAAAAACTCTGTAACATTAATTTGGTGGGGTGCCAATTAATCATACCTCATCAATATCATCAGCAGTTACCTGTGGTCCAAGCTGCTTGGCACAACTAAAAAGCAAGTTAGATTTCAAACTTAACTAGGACTGCCAGGAAACACAATGAGAGGATTGGTTATGTAAAATGCCTGGGAAAAAGATAAGGGATAGTTATTCAATCTTTTTCGTTTTCATCCTTTGACTTTGCCCGAAGGCAAGTTGTACAAGATACGAATGGATGTGAAATTGGCAGGTTTTGTATAAATGTCCTGACACAATTCCATTGAAGAAATGCCAAGTCAGAATTAATAGTGTTCAGTTACAGATCTTTCATCTTGACTGCATATGTTCACATATTGTTAGATAGAACTCGAGTCCTCTTGGTATTAGCAATCTCATACGGAGGACAAAGGATGGAAATCAGTACTTCCTTTTGAGAATGAAATAAAGGTAATTATTGGAGTAGGGGCTGAAAAGTCTTGAACTCTAGAGCCTAGTCTAGAACCTTGAAGAAGGGTCCCGTCCCGAAATGTCTTCTGTTCATTTATCTCCACAGATACTGTGTGAGCTGCTGATTTTCCCAGCAATTTCCCTGTGCATAGCCCATCAGAGATTGAGGGTGACATTAGGTGACTGAAATGAAAGGTGTTTCTTTCTCTAGTGGATGTTTTCCATACACGAAGCAATACATAAATTAAACAAGGTGTAATGGCAAATTTCCGATTTTGCCACTGTCTTTTTTCCCAGTTGCCATTACTACACAGGTAAGTAGGAGTGATCTTACGCAGACCTAATAGAACAGATCTCCAATCGTTATTTCCAGTTGTTTATTGAAGTAGTTGTACAAACAAAGAGATGAACGTACCAGGTTTTCCTTATTCTGCTAGCTGGCTGTTCTGTCCCTGCTCTGGTGAGAACTTCATGCTCTCCATTCCTGTGTCTGTCACTTCCTGTCCCCTATGCCCATAAATATATATGCCACTCTGTGCATCTAAAGACCCCCCCAAGTGTCCAACATAATATGGCAAGATATATCTAGACAAAATAATATAATATGCCAAAAGTAGCTAGCCTAAACATAAATGGCTCCTACACAGGGTGCTATTCTTCAAAAGCCCTCGCTGCAAAAGGGAATCTTATAATTCTTCCAGCTTGCTTTTTCAAATAGTGTTTGGAATATTTTGCACGGAGTGGTAGTGGGTGATGCTGGAATGGGGTAATTTCAATTACGTTTTATCTTTCAGATTCTAGATACCACAGGAACATTGCCCTCACTGGAACAGACACCCACGCAGCCAGATTTTTCAAATTTCAAGAATGTACATGATATACTATTGACGAAGGTAAGCAAAATGGAATTAATCAGTGATTTTTTTATTTCCAATTACAAAATCATGTTTTTGTCCATTGAATAGAATACTCTATATTTTATAATGAAAACATTTCAGGGATGACTTCAAGTGGAGTCAAAATAAAAAAAACTTCAGTTTTTATATTCAGCCTTTTAATTTATTAAAAAAAAATCTAAACTTCACATTTATCTTTATCTTTATTTTGTTAGCGTTTACAATGTAACTTACCAGAAATAACTGAACAATTTATATCCCATCACTTACACAGTCTTATGTGATATCCAAAGTCTAATTTAGTCGGGAAGGATATGTTTTCATCTTCAATAACTCACTGACAAAGTTCAAGCATAATTAATCTGAAAATGGAACATGGGTATCAGTAAGAATAATTGATTGAGGGAACAGAGTAGAGAAACACATAATAAGCTCTAGACATCCAGCATATGCATTGAAACTGAAGGAATAATTTGTAAAATAAAAACTAATATCTCCATATGGTTGAAGCATTTCTAATTTTAAATGGATTATTTATTTTAATGTATAACCACAAATTCTGATTTGTTATACTTGCATTTTTATTATTTTTAAATGATTGCAGAAAATTATCTGCATGGTTGAATTAACCTGCACCTGGCCAACAGAATATCCCAGTTCCTATCAAAACAATTATGTCAAATGTTCATGACGGTTCAGTGCCAGTGACTGCATTGTCCCTTTGCAGAATGTTATTAATTTATGGAAGAATTTACAGGGATAATTATGAGAAGACTCTGGTCTGGATGCAGTACCCTAATAGCTTGAAACAGGAGATAGCTTGACATTTGCAAATGGACACATGTAATTGGAACCCAGATTCCCAAGGTCAGTTTACAGCTATAATTATGCATAGCTCCAGGTGCAAATTTATTTGAGAGCATTCAGAAAACTATCAGTGAAAGTGAAAAATGTTGTATCAATAAACTTAAACAGATGTGGACAATTAAAAAGCAGTGTCACAATAATTTGATCAAAATTCTGAACGCTTTTGTAAAGACTTAAAATGCATGTGAAACCATTAGGAATCAGTGCCAAATTGTAAGAGGAGGATACTAAAAATGAAAGCCCAAGAACATTTTCTGGAGGCAGGTGCTGAAGGAAACTGGCATCCGAGCTCTGGTTAATGTGTATCAGTAATGAGAAGCCAGATAGATCTAGTTATTTATTTATATCAGCAACTCCTTTCCATCTGTGCAAGGAACGGCTGTAATGAAATTAGCTGCAAGAAACACAGGTTACAGCAGTAATATATTAATTAGGCATGAACATTATTGTTTAAGGATGGCCATGAGGAATAAATATGACCTTTAAAAAGATGAGCAGCTGATTTTAATTAACAGCCTTGTGCGTAATAAATATAGTTCTAAATAAAGTTCATGATGATAGACAAAAATAGATGCACTCTATGACAATATAACATGTTATGGTTTAATGGTATATATCTAAACTGCTGGTAAGACGTAGAAACAAGGAACTGCAGATGCTGGTTACAAGGGATGTTACAAAAGATGTTACCAGGACTTGAGGGAGCTATAGTGAGAGGTGGGGCAGGTTAAGACTTTATCCATTGGAGGCTAAGGGCTGATCACATAAAGTCATAAATAAATAGATAGGGTGAATGCACAATCTTTTATCAAGGGTAGAGGAAGCAAAATCAGAGGACATTGGTTAAAGGTGAAAGGGAAAAGATTTAATAGGAACCTAGGTAGGTCAGGAAACATTGTTGAATAACATGATGAAAGAATTCCGCAGACAATTCCCATTGCCATGGTAAAAGTTGCTAATTGTGGTGAAGATATTTCCATAGTGCTCCTGGCCAGAATTAATGAATTTTTAATCTTTCAAATATGGTGGTATCATAGATAGTGAAGATGGTTTCTTAAAATTGTAGCATGATTTTGATTAATTGGCATGTGAGCTGAGGAATGGCAAATGGAGCTTAATTCAGAGAAGAGCGAGGTGTTACATTTTGGGAAGTCAAACCAGGGCAAGACTTTCACATTGAACCATGGGCCCCTGATGAGTGTTGTGGAGCAGAGGGATCCAGGGGTACAGGTGCATAGTTTCCTGAAAGTGATGTCATAGGTAAATACTATGTTAAAGAAGGGGAGGTACGTCATAGTCACGGGAGAAATTCATTCTACTCCACTTACTTTGATAAATATTTATGCTCCTAATTTTGACAACCCCCAATTCTTTAGCAAAATTCTGGATACAATTTCAGAACTTAACTATCAAAATGTGATAATAGGGGGAGATTTGAATTGTGTTTTAGATCCATATCTGGATAAATCAGCAAAACAAAAAAGGATTAACATAAAATCTAAAACTAGTGTACTCCTAAATACATACATGAAAAATACCAACATAACAGATGTATGGAGGATCGCTAACCCAGTAGGTAGGGAATATTCATTTTATTCAACGGTACATAAAACATATTCACGTATTGATTATTTCTTAGTGGACACAACATTAATTCCATATACATATAATTCTAAGTATCATAATAATATTATTTCTGATCATTCCCCGTTAACTTTTTCTTTAAAATTAGAAGGAATGCCTGATAAAAAATCGTTCTGGATGTTTAACCACCAAATCTTAAACAACTCACAAGGTTGCACATATTTAAAAGAGCAGATGATATTCTTCTTTGAGACAAATGATACACCAGACACTTCACCTTCCTTATTATGGGAAACTTTTAAGGCATTTAGTAGGGGAACTATAATTTCATATCAAGCTTTCAAAATAAAAAGAAAAGCACTGAACAATTGCAGTTAGAACAAGAAATTAGACAATTAGATTTAGAAAATGCCAAAGAACCAACTATAGATAAACATAATAAGATAACAATACTAAAATATAAATTAAATAAAATTTTATCGGCCAGAATAATAAGATAATTTCAAATTACAAAATAAGAACATTTTGAATTTGTGATAAACCACATAAACTCTTAGCAGGCCAACTGAAAAAACGGGAAACAGAAAATACAATTACTAAAATTAAATCAGACAAAGGGGAATTACTAACACTACCTAAAGATATTAATAAAAGATTTGCTCAATTTTATCAAAATTTATATATATCGAAAACCTTTGCAAATAATACTCAAATTACAAATTTCTTAGACAATTGTAATTTTCCAAAATTAAATATGGTGGAACAACAGCGATTAGCTCAGATTACACTTCAGGAAATAGAAGAAACAATAAATTCATTGAAGAATGGCAAAACGCCAGGACCAGATGGCTTTAGTAATGAATTCTATAAAAGATTCTACGAGATAATTTCTCCACGCCTGCAAGATTTATGTATACACGCTTTTAAAGAAAATAAACTACCAGAAACATTAACTGAGTCAACAATTACACTTATACCTAAAAAGGATAGAGATCATCTAGACCTAGGCTCATATAGAGCCATAGCACTCCTTGAATACAGATAAAAAAAATATTAGCAAAGACCCTAGCGAGAAGATTGAGTAAATATGTTAGCAAACTAATAAACCCGAGATACCAAACAGGGTTTTTAATACCATAATACTGAAGAGATACAATTATTTCATTGGATGCAGAAAAAGCTTTTGATCAAGTAGAATGGTAATATTTATTCAAAGTATTGCAAAAATTTAACATGGGAGATAACTTTATCTCATGGGTAAAATTATTATACGATAAGCCAACGGCTAGAATACTGACTAATAATATATTATCCCCGAAATTCCAATTAGCAAGGGGCAATAGGCAGGGGGGGTGCGCACTATCGCCCCTGCTATTTGCACTAGTGATAGAGCCTTTAGCAGAAAGTATAAGAAGTCATTCGAATATTCATGGATATAATAGCAAACACTCAAATAATAAAATCTCATTATTTGCAGACGACATATTATTATATATTACAAATTCGCAAATTAGCTTACCAAATATACTAAATTTAATAGAGGAATTTGGTTCTTTTTCAGGATATAGAATAAACTGGAACAAAAGCGAAATTATGACGATAAAACCTCAAGAGCCGACACATCTGTTGAAATTCCCTTTTAGAATTGCAACAGAAAAATTTAAGTATTTCGGCATCCAAATTACTAGGAAATATAAATCACTACTCAACGCAAACTATATGCCTTTATTAACTAAATTAAATGGGTTGATTACATTTTGGAAAACACTGCCGATGTCCTTAATAGGCAGAATAAATGCGATAATAATGATCTTCTTAGCACAAATACTGTACCTATTTCAATCAATACCAATATACTTACCAAAAAAATTATTTAAAAAACTAGATTCTGATACTATAAACTTCATATGGGATTGTAAATCACACAGAATTCAAAGAAAACACTTGTGTAAATCTAAAGAATCAGGGGGACTGACACTTCCTAACTTATTGTATTACTATTAGGCAGTGAATATTAAAAATATAATCTACTGGTTGGACAGTTCTGCCCAACAGGTAGATTGGATAAGAATGGAGAAAGAGGATTGTTCCCCTTATAATATAGGAGCGATCCTTCTTTCCCCGATGAAACTGAACAATATAATATATAAGAAAAATCCAATTATTCACAGTATAATACGAATTTGGAAACGAATAAAATTAACTTTAAAATCAAGAAAATTATTGCTTCCTTCTCCAATAGCTAATAATCCCTCATTCAAACCATCTATTATTGATAAAACGTTTAATCAATGGGAATGAATAGGAATTAAAATGATGGGAGATATGTATGAAATGGAAAAACTTTTATAATTCCAACAATTACAACTAAAATATAATTTGAAAAGTAATCAATATTTCAAATATCTTCAAATTCAAGATTATTTGAAAAAATATATACAAGGATATCAAACTCCAACCCCAAATTTATTAGAGGAAGGAATGAATAAAAAGGCAGAATCAAGCAATTTAATATCTTACTTATATAATATAATTCTGAATATAGAAACACCAACGACAGAGGCAATTAGAAGGGACTGGGAACAAGAGTTATTGATAAAAATTCCGAACGATAGATGGGAACAAAAATCTATTTTATGTAAATAAATGTTCAATTAATGTAAGACATAACCTAATTCACTTTAAAATGTTACATGGATTATATTATTCGAAAACTAGACTGAATAAAATATTTTCAAATGTTTCCCCCATCTGTGATAAATGTCTAACTCAAAATGCCACTATAGCACATTCCTCTGTCTCTTGTACAAAACTGCATCAATTTTGGAATGAAATTTTTGGAATTTTTACAAAACTATTTAACACAAAATTGAACCCCAATACAGAACTGATTATCTTTGGATCAATGGAAGAGGGAAGTAAACTAACTATATTCCAAGAAGCTTTTCTTAATTACGGTTTAATAACAGCAAAAAAACTTATACTCAAATTTTTGAAAAACGCAACCACGCCAACATTCAAAATGTGGATTTCAAATATGTCGGAAACGCTACTTCTTGAAGAAATGAGATTCCTCCTACTAGGCAAAGTAGACCAATTCTTAAAGACTTGGTCTCCTTTTATCAACTTTTTACAAGCAGATGGTGCAACATAACGGATATACCTAGAAACATAGAAATTAAATGGTTTAGAATCATGGGGTATCCCGTACTGGATGGGCAAAAATACGAAATCCAGGTAGATCTCTCCTAATCTCTCTTTTCTCTACTTTCTCCCTTTTTTTCAATCTTTTTAGCTTCTCATCTCTGTCCTTTATTTCTTTTGCTCTGTTTCTACTCGCTTGTCTATCTATTCCGACACTCTTTATTTATTTTTTCTCTCACTGTTCTTTTATTATTAAATTAAAAATTACGAAGTTGTACAAGTATGGAAATATGTATTTATGTATTAGGTACTCACATTACCACACTATTGTACTTCTAACAAAAATAAACAAAAAAAAAGGCTTTTTGGTCTTTGACGTTCATCAGTCAGGGTATTAAGTATAGAAGGTCGGACGTTATGTTATAGTTGTACAGACGTTGATGAGGCCGCATTTGGAGTTTTGTCCGAGAGTCATACAGCGTGGAAACAGGCCCTTCAGCTCAACCTGCCCACACCGACCAACATATCTCATCCTAAGCATGTACCTGTCTAATTGTTTCTTAAACATTGCAATAGTCCCTGCCACAACTACCTCCTCTGGCAGCTCATTCTTGTCACCTATCTCCCTTTGTGTGAAAAAGTTACCCCTCCGATTTCTATTAAATCTTTCCCCTTCACCATAAACCTATATCCTCTGGTTCTCGATTCCCCTACTCTGGGCATGAGACTCTGTGCATTCACCCTATCTATTCTTCTCAGTTCCATGGAGTTAGATAGCTCGAAGCAGATAAGGAAACAAGAAAGGCAGATGGTGCCAGATGGGCGGAGCAGTGGTGGAAGATAAAGACAGGCTGGAGGCTGATAAGCGCTGACACAAAGGCTAGAGATGCCTCCTCTATATTGGCAAGACCAACCACAAACTAGGCGACCTTGCTCTATGCCATCCCAAGCTCATGGTTGCATGCTATTTCAATCCCCCTTCCTATTCCCTATACCCACACTGTCCTATTGATGATCCCAGTCAACCAGCATCCACATTGTGAATTATCAAGTTGAACTGCATAGTGATGAGACTTCATTAAAATTGAAAATCAGTGATGAGCAATGATAAATGGTCAGTATCTAATATATTCATTGTTGAAATCTAATATATAGGACCAGAGTGGTCTTGGTCTAGCCATCAGTGAAGACAACACAGACAAAGGTGTTATTATTAAAAGCTTGACTGACAACGGAGCAGCAAGAAAGGTAAGATACTGACTTGGCTAATTTTACATTTTAAGTGTTTGTTGTTTGGTTCGGCAAACTTTGGATTTCTGAGATTGTATCCTCTTTTCTCAACAGTGTCGATTACACCATGTTTTCTCAATCTATTCCTTGTGTCCAAGTGGCAGTTTTGTGTGTCTGAATCTCACACCTTTGGCGAGAAAGTGATCCTAATGGATCTCTTCAGAGTTTTTATTTTCAATATTAAATTTAATTATCTTTATGTACTGCAAACTATGGAAAAATAAACCTTTATTGCCATATTTAGATTGATGCATTGATAAACAAAACGTACATATGTAGCAATATTAACGTATCCTAAGGTGCTTCACATGGATGTTGGAAAAGAAAGGATGTTGAAGCAATGACGATATTAAGAGGAATTAATTAAATCATGATATAAGAGATTAATTTTATGGGATTTCTTGATCAAGGAAAAAAAAAGTTTTGGAAAAAAATTCCAGAATGTCGAATAAAATTAGCTGAAGCTATGTTATAATGTCTGGGCAAGGATGAGGTGAGGGATTGAACTTTGGGGGGTGGGGGGACACATTTAAGGGAAGACTATCCAGTTAATAGCTGGACCTTTGACAGCATTGATGTACAGTGGGGTCTTGGACTTCAAGCCCACAGTGCCCTGAAAGTACATAGTACATAGAGTGGTTAAAAAAATGAAGTGCTGGAGTAACTCAGCGGGTCAGGCAGCTTCTATGGAGAACATGTAGAGGCGACCTTTTGGGTCGGGACCCTCCTTCAGACTGATTATGGTGAGGGGAGAAAGCTGGAAAAGAGGTGGGGAAGGACAAAGTCTGGCAAGTGATAAGTGGATAAACCACTCCCAGAGGTTCGACAAACTTGGATTATTTTCTCTGGAGAGTCGAACATTGAGAGGAGACCTGATGGAAGTTTATAAACTTTTGCGAGGCATTAATAGAGTAGAGGGTCAGAATCTTATTCCTAGGGTATAGCAAATACCAGATGGCATAGCTCTGAGGTCAGAGGGGGAAAGTTTAAAGGAAGGCAAGTTTTTTGCCCACAGAGAGGTAGGTGCCTTGGAACATGCCGCCAGAGGTAGTGGTTGAAGCAGATACTGGTGTGGCTTTTAAGAGGATTTTAGATTGAACACGGATAGGCAGAGACGTGAGGGATATGGAGCACAAACAAGCAGATGGGAATCGTTTAATTTGGCATTATGTTCAGCATGGACTTTGAGGGCTGAAGGGCCTGTTCCTGTGCAGTTCTGTTGTATGTACTTAACAATTTTGACGCAACCAAGTGTGGCGTGGACTAGTACAACAGTTTAGATTCCGAAAAAAGCACCATTTGTATAATTATTATAATGCTGTGTGCAGTGGTGGATGAGAGACAACATTTAAATATTTGGCAAAGATTTTATATTTTGAGGCATTGCAATATCAGGAGCCAATGTAGATTAGCAAACATAGGGAATGTGAATATTTGTGAAGCATGCAGTATGGGAGATCAATTTAGCATTGAAATAATGCATGGACGTCAAATGCATGGAAGAGGGTATCAGCCGTCAGTCAATACAGTGATATTAGGTTGGGAGATGGGTAATATTGTCAATGCAAAGGTACAACGTCTTTACAACGGCTATTGATTATTGACAGTCTGGTTTACCAGCCACATTGGGGAGGGAAGAGTATGTGGTATGTCTTGGGTGCTGGCTTTAATATTCCCAGTATTTAACTAGAGAAGATTGTGCCTCAACCAAGAATAAAGATTAGGCAAATTAAAATACTGGTTAGGGATTTAACAGCAGAGTGGATGAGTTCTGGATTATTGGTGCAGAGATATTAATTTAATTCCCACCAAGGGAGGTGAGGAATTTAAATTCAAGTGAATAAATCTGAAATTTAAAATTGTATAGTGTCAGTAACCTGTGAAATTAATGGATTTATGTAAAAACCCATCTGGTTCCCTGCTATCCTTCACCCATTCTTACTTGCTCTGACTGGTTTGTGGCTCCAGACAGACTTTTCTTCTCTGTTCAGGGGCAATTGAACAATACATGCTTTATTTTTTTAATAGAATAGCAGAAAGCTGTTGAAAGTTGAGTGCAAAATAAGTATAGGGGTGACAAAATGGAAAATCCTGGTTTGACCCTTATGCATATCCTTATGCATATCCTTTCATAGTCCATTAAAGTGTATTTAACATCAGCCCAAGGTGACATTGGCTTCAAAGTACTGCTCAGATTGTGCATTAGAGATTGGAAATTAAGAGCTCAGTTAATTCTGAAGTGATTTAACTAGACTTCACCTGACTGCGAGTGTCAAGGACTTGCACTGCTATCTGATTAAATTCTCACTCTAAATTTAGTCTGAATTTGCACAATGTTAATTTGCAGTAGAACTATTTTTTATTGAAACCTCTATTGTGTTTGAACTGTTGTCCTGGAATTTAATACGCAAACATTTAAGAAATAAAAACAGAGGTAGGCCGTGCAATATTTTGAGCCTGCACCTCACTTCAGGATTTTGACTGATTTTTTTACTTTGTCTATGTTCCTATCTCATCCCTGTATCTTAATTTCTTTTGCATTAATGTATCGATCTTAGCCTTGAATGTGTCAACATTCGTGGCCTCTGATACAGAGAATCCCAAATATTCACAACCCTTTGTATTTTTATTTCAGTTTTAAATACCTGACCAATTGGCCTTGTACCATCCCTTAATATAGCCCCTCCCCATTTTTCACATCAGTCCCACTCAGAATCTCTTTGCTGCAGTGAGATCATCTCGTACTCTTCTAAACTCCAGTCAGTGTGGGCCAACCTACTCAATCTGTTGGACAACTCACTAAATAGATTCTGAAGAAGATTCCATAAACACAAAATTTCTTATCCAGTCTTTCTCTGCGTCAGTTTTCGGTCATCTGTTGTTGGTTCCTAAAACTCTCCCAATATTCAGGGATATAGCATCTTATAGCATTTTTATAATTAAATACTATCCTTAAACATTTTGTTGGCTGGGGACTGATTTTTTTTTTTTCAGAGCTTGTAAATGCTGACAATTAGAGATTCAGGATATTCCTTTATCCTTGACCATCTGATGGCAATTCTCCCATTTCCTAATCTACTGTACTCAACTTAGTTCCTCTCATACCTATTTAATTGCTTTAAATAAAATTATGCATCACCCTCAATATAAAACTTTAATATTTTGTTAAGAGTAAATCAGGAGCTCAAAAATGGAGCGAGGAGATAGCTTTGGCAGATAAAATTAAGGAGAATCCAAAGAGATATTTTAAGTACATTAAGGGAAAGAGGATAATGAGAGAGTAGGGCCCTCAGAATCCAAAGCAGTCATCTATATGTGGAGCAGCAGGAGATGGTCAAATTCTGCAATTAGTATTTTTGCTATGTTTTTATGATGGAAGAAAAACATGACGGGTAGAAAACAGGACAGTTAATGAAGATGACTTGAGGACAGTCTATATTACAGTCAAGGAGGTTCTGGGCATCCTAAGGTGTATGAAGGTAGATAAATCTTCCAGACCAGATGGAGGAATAGGGATTGTGTGCAGTCTAGCTGAGATATATTAATCATCATTAGACACCGGTGAAGTGACAAATGACTGGAGTGTGGTTATTGAACCGGTATTTAAGAAGGGCTGCAAGGAAAAGCCTGTGAACAGACCAGTGATTAATATCTGTGGTAGGTAAGTTACTCAAGCGGATTTTGACGGATAAGATATATATGCAATTGGATGATTAGGGATAGTTAGCATAGTTTTGTTTGTAGGAGATCATGTATTACAAATTTGATTGTGTTTTTGAAGAAGTAACCAAAATGGTTCACAAAGGCAAGCTCATTACTGTTGTCTATATAAACTTCAGCAATGCCTTTGATAGGGTTCTGTGTGGTAGACTGCGCTGGAAGGTTAGATTACATGGGGAAATGGGATCCAGGGAGAGCTAGCTAACTGGATACAGAATTAGCTTCATGAAAGGAAAAGAGGGTGGAGGAACATTGTTTTTCGGACTAGTGGCATGTGACGAGAGATTGCCTCATGGATCGGAGCCGGGTCCTCTGCTGTTTGCAGTTTATATCAGCAATGTGGATTAGAATGTACAAGATATGATGAGTATGTTTGCAGATTACACTGAAGTAGGTGGTGTCATAGACAGTGAAGATGATTATCAAAAATAACAGCAGGGTCTTGATCAGGTGGACAAGTGGACTCAGGAATGGCCAATGGAATTCAATGCAGTTAAGTGCACGGGGTTGCATTTTGGGGTGTCAATCCAAGGCAGGACCTTCACCGTGAAAGGTAGCGCCCTGGTGAGTGTTTTAGAGCAGATGGATAAAGGAGTCCAGGTACACAGTTTCCTGAAAATGGTATCACAGATAGATAGGGTGGTACAGAAGTCTTTTGGTACATTGGCCAGAGACCCGGGTTCGATCCTTTCCGGATCTCTGCGGAGTTTGTACTTTTTCCCTGTGACCGCGTGGGATTTTCTCCCACTGCTCCAGTTTCTTCTTGCATTCTAAAAACTTAGGTTTGTAGGTTAATTGGCTTCTGTAAATTGCCCTTAATGTGTAGGATGCTAAAGTGGGATAATAGAACTAGTGTACGGGTGATTGATGGTCTGTGTGGACTTGGTGCGCTGTAGGGCCTGTTTCCACATTGTATCTCTAAACTAAACTAAAAGAAATATTTGGATGTTGCCAGGTTAGAGTGTCTGAGCTATAGGGAAAACGGTTAGGCAGGCCCGGACTTTATTCCTTGGAGCGCAGCAGGCTGAGTGGTGATCGTATAGAGGTGTATTAAACTATGAGAGAGATAGGTTGAATGCAGAGAGTCTTTTACCCAGAGTTGGGGAAATCAAGCACCAGAGAACATAGGTATAAAGTGAGTGGGGAAGATTTAGTAGAAACCTGAGGGACGTCTTTTTGACTTGGAGGGTGGTGGATATAGGGAATGAGCTGCCAGTGAAGTTAGGTGAAGCTGCTACAACGGCATTTAACAATCACTTGGACAGATACATTTGTAGGAAAGAGGAATATGGGACAAATTGCAATGGGACTAGATTGATTGCATCTTTGTCGGCACAGATGAGTTGGACTGAAGGGCCTGTTTTCAAGCTGTATGACTCTGACTCCCTGAAGGCACCCTAACTATGAACTTACTAATTAACTAACCAATTAACTAACACAAGATAATGTTTAAAATAATCTTAGTTCCTTGGATGATTTCCTGATGCTTTGCTCCAGGAACTCCTTCAAACCGCTTTTCTCAATTTGATTTCCTAATCTTTAAAAAGATACATTTCCGCCATATTTTTGTCCCTTCTTGTCATTTATCTAGATTTATTTCAATTAAATCCCTTGTTATCCCCCAAAAGTTTGGTCCTTACTTCTGGCTATTCCCTTCCCTAATCCTCCAACTCCACCCAGCAATTCGTTTTTCCCCTGTGGTTAATCTTACTGCTAAATGTAAGGCACAGATTTATTCTTCAAAATATTGTTGCTGATTACTTCAGCAAAACATACCTTATAACAGTTTGTTGCAATTTATCAATTTAGGATGGAAGAATTCAAGTAGGAGACAGAATTCTGGCTGTGGATGACGAGAGTGTAGTGGCACAACCTCCAGAAAAGGTAATCTCCTCTGAAAAGACCTTCTCTACATCGGTGAGAGCAAATGTTGACTAGGTGACCACATCACCGACCACTTGCATTCTGTCCACCAGTGCTTGCTGGAGGGCTTGGTTGCAAGCCACTACAATTCCCCTTCCCATTCCCATATTGACCTGGCTGTCCTCGGCCTCCTCCATTGCCAGAGTGAGGCTACATGCAAACTGGAAGAACAGCGCCTCACGTACAGCTTGGGTAACCCAATGGCATGAATATTCAATTTTCCCATTTCAGGTAAAGTCCCCATCCATCTCTCCCCTTCTGATCCAACCAGGTCCTCTCATCATACCTTTCTTTTAATTTCTCCGTCTTTGCGGCATCTGCACCTAAGATGAGACTTTCTATTCTACGACATCCAAGATCTCCTCGTTCTTTTGTAAACGTGGTTTCTCCCACTGCTGTCAAAGATGGTTCTCTAACTTCATCAACCATGTGTCCCGTAGTTCTGCTCTTGCCCCTCTTTCACCATCACTCTCTCCTGGCTCAACATTTCTCCCCCAACCTTATTTTCATATCAGATTCGACCATCTGCAGCCCTTTGATTTTTTTAACATCACCTTCCGCCTTGGTTACAATCTTCACTCCACTCTACCCCATCAGCCTCGCCTTCCAATCAAACCCTCCTTTCCTGGATCCATCTATCTTTGCCAGAATCTAACCCGCTCCTTTCCATCATCTTTTTCTCTCAGTTATCTCCCCTCCTCAAAAAAGGACATTACTTTTACAATAGTGATATTTATTTTTGAAAATCAATACATCAGACTGCAAATGCGCATCAATTCAATTTGATTAAAATAAGAAGTTTGGTTTCTTGGGCCGAGTCATTTTTGAATGTATGTGGGTACACAAAAAGCTGGAGAAACTCAGCGGGTGCAGCAGCATCTAAGGAGCGAAGGAGATAGGCAACGTTTCGGGCCGAAATCCTAATTTTGAATGTATGTGGTAAGTCCCCTGAGCAGGATGACAGAACCATCAGTTTCTGACCTTCATCTCATTTGCAACGTTCACAATGGAAGCGTGAATATCAAGAAAGAGCTGACCCACACAGTACATTTAATTTGTGGTTCTCTCTTGAATTACTGGTTAAAGATCACTATATTCAAATCATATTCTTCTCTAATTTTGAAAATTGGATAAGGTACACATTTTTTGTGTTTTTTTTTCTTCTAGGCTATCAACCTTCTCAAAAAAGTGAAAGGAGCAGTAAAGTTAACAATCAGTTTTCAGGACAGGTCCTTGCAACCATCTCCCCTTCCACCACTTTTATACCTTAACTCAGATTCTGAATTCTCAGATCACAGTAAGTACCTTCAAATGTTCCATTTGCTAGTGGGGTAACCTATCTGGAGTTACCATTCTAGTCCTAGATTGAAAGTTAATTGAAGCTGTCCAATTACTGTTCCTTGATTATATGATATTTAATCCATTTACCACCTGAAATATGCTAGAATATAATTTTGCAAACATGTTCATATTTCTTCCTCAATATGAAGTATTTCAGATAAACTTTTATTAACTCTGCTTTGAAGATAGACAAAAAATTCTGGAGTAACTCAGCGGGACAGCCAGCATCTCTGGAGAGAGGGAATGGGTGACGTTTCGGGTCGAGACCCTTCTTCTTTACTTTGCTTTACTTTTATATGCCTGACCTCTGGGAGCACATCGCACTGCAAATAAAATTCACATGTTGTGAAAGTACAGTGCATTTGTCGATTGTCAAAGAGCAACATAAACTAATGAATGATAGTGTACATTTAAACAAAGCGGTCTGGATATACCTCTGGTATTGACTTGCTCCCATCATGCACCTTGAGCCAGAATCAGGACAAGTTTCTGATGTTCTCCCGGCCATCAAATGTTCTGAATCACTTTGGCAATCTGCTCAAGGGTGGAGGTGAAAACAAAGCAATTCAAGTTAACTGCAAAATCTTCAAGACGTAGCTTGAGACCCTCAAAGCGGTTCTGCACCAGACAATAGCCCTAATTCCACTTTTTTGAGGATGGCAAAATAGGCCTAGAATAGGGAGTTGCTTTAATAGGTCAATGCCTTTTCCTTTTGTATATTTTATTCATCAATCTTTTACAATGCCCATTCATTTAGAATTGTGTCAGATGCTTTCTGGAATTCCAAACTCCAATTAATCCATTCACTCGGTAATACGTGTAAATATTTATTCTGTAACATAAAATATCACTTTTTTGATTGTACTCTTTTCCAGGGTCTATTTTTTTCCCTGGTAACTTCAAAGTAACATTTTTTGATTTACATATTTGTGAGACAATACGTTTCAAAGTCAGCGTATCATGGAGTGTTGGATCAATATAAACTACCAATGCACACTGTTATCAGAGGAGCAAGTCTGAGAGTGAAGAGAGCAACTATTAATCAATGTAATATAATTTCCAATTGCCTAAAAGGAAAAATATGGAAATCATGTTATCTTGAGTAGAAGTTTTTGCAATTACAGCTAAATAAAATTTATGCACTGGAAGAATAAGTGAAATGTAAATGCCATTCATATTGTTGAAGTAGATAAAATATTTCAGTAAATTTAAAGCCAATACAAACAGTCACATAGAGCATGTATCAAAGCAGCTAATAGAATTGTAAAATAAACTATTAATTAGAGGTCATAAATATCAAATTATATCATGCAATTTCGACCACACATGGACTATGACAAAGTTTGGCTTACAAAGCATAAACGGAGCATCATAATGTTGCATTCCAATCTTGTAGGCAATGTAAAGAAGAATCGCAAGGCAGATACACAATGCCTGTGTCATGGCAAGAATAAGACATGTCTATCTATTAAATGTTAATCCCAAATATTACCTTGCATTTAATTGTGGGAGTGAAAAAGAATGTTTTTCCATATGAAGTTTGATCATTGTTTGGAATGTGCGTTTATATGGAGGCTATAGCACTGTAATTGTTTAAGAAACAATTAGCTAACACAATAGGTGAACCCTGTAGAATGGATGACATTAAATGAGTTAACTGATTTTCTTTATTTGTCATTATCATTTATTCTGAAGAAATAAGACATGAATATATAAAATTGCTCCAAATGTAAATATCTCCATTAAACATTGAATTTTTGATTTGGAAATTGCTTTTCATCAGAATGGCTACTTGGAATTCTAGTTGCAGATTGCATGTGAATAGTTCCTACAGTGTGGGGAATAATCAATTTGCCAGAGCCGTTTGTTTCTAGAGCATAGGCAATGCTTGTTTTTCTTTTCAGGCTCTGACATTCAAATGAAAATGTGTTTGTAAATCTTCTATTGGTTTAATCACACTCAATTCTCATCTTTGTAAAGCTAATATATCTGTGCCTGCTGTGGTGCCAGATCCAGCAACCTGTCCTATAGTCCCAGGCCAAGAAACTATCCTGGAGATTTCAAAGGGGAGTTCTGGGCTTGGACTCAGCATCGTGGGTGGAAGGGACACATTGCTGGTGAGTAACCTCTTTGTGGACACGAGATAGGTGAAAAGGAATCATACATTTCCAAGATTTGTCATTATTCTACTGAGTGGTACAACAAAAGAGAGTAATTAAGAAACACAAGATTTTTTTGTTCCTTGGAGCAGTAAATAGCGCAGCATGAAGCGGTTTACTGGGAAAAATGCTTCTTTGCCATTTAGTTGGGAGTACAAATGGAAAGCCAAGATCTTCAGCATTTGCAAATTTATGATTTGATAAAACTGTGAAATGGTTCTCAATCCAGAAGATCCTTGCCTGTATGGGGAGAAATGATGCAACTTGCCATTGTAATCGGGTGTGAAGAATAAGTTGTGGAAATTTATTGATACCACCAGAGGTATACCAACCGGTTGTAGAAGGATTTGCTAATGACTTGTTCATTCTGGGTCCTTTAATTAAAAGTTCAGAAATGTCTGAGGTCTAAAGGTAAGTGCCCCTAGACCGATTGGTAGTCAAGTGCAAGGGCGGCACATTGGCACAGCGGTAGAGTTGTTGCCTTACAACCCCAGAGACCCAGGTATTTTCCTGACTACGGTGCTGTCTGTAGGGAGTTTGTACATTCCCCCTGTGACCATGTGGGTTTTTCTCTGGATGCTCCGGTTTCCTCCAACACCAAAGATGCACAGGTTTGTAGGTAAATTGGCTTCTGTAAATTGCCTCTAGTTTGTAGTATAGAACTAGTGTATGGGTGATCGTGGTCAGCCAGGACACTGGGCCGAAGGGCCTGTTTCCACACTGTATTTCAAATCTAAACAAAACTAAAAGTGGGTTGATAGGTGGTTGTGGGATATAGCTTTTTGGCTTAGAAGACCAGTTGATGCAACCCTTTGGACGGATCAGCTACGGATGTAGTCCCTCTCCCCATTTTACCTTGTTGTAGCCCTTGCACTCTCACATTTATCTGCACTTTATCTGGTGTAACATTATATTCTGCTTATTTTAATTGTGTTTATGTATGGATTTTATACTTGGCAACCACTCAAAGTGTTTTCATTGTATATCAGCACATGTGACAATAATAAACCAGTACCAGGATAGGTAATATAATATGAGCTGGTGATGGAGTGTGTGTGCAGTGTTTCAGGCCTGAAGGACAGTAAATAGATACATTCCAACACTGCCCAGTGACAGGCATGGCTTAGAACCATATAAACTAATTTTTCAAACATCCTTCAACTGCAAGTTGCACTGTACGTGCATGTCAGATATAGCAAGTAACTGATCTGTGCAAGTATGATTTGTGACAGGAAAAGGCAGTTTCAACTGACAGGTTGGCATGAGTTGATCTGGAAGCCATTGCAATTGGGAACCGTCCCAGAAAAATTGATTTTCATGGTTTTTTTTTAGTTCTGAGGAGAGAAATGTTACATAATTGAATGTCTAGCATATAGAGTGGAGAAAGAAGTGTTTACAGTACTGAGGTAGATATTGCTGTGGCAAGATACGTTGTGGAGAAACAGAAAACATGATACTATATTTAACTATGCTCTCCAAACAGTGGCATTATATTGGTGTGGTGTGGCAATAGCCTTGCATCTTATAAGTGGTGACTCCGATCTTGATGTATTACAATCCTGATGCAGAAACTGCCAGGGTATTAATCCAAGTAGATAGGTTCCTCTTTGCATGTCCTTACTACCCCAGTGAGACCTCTACAGATGATATGGCATATGTAGATGCTCTTGGTGAACTGCCGGGTAGCGGCCAGCAATGGTTGCCTCACCAACAGTCTGTCTGTCTCTTCCTTCTTTGTTGTTTTAATAGTATGTGTTAAATGTATGCTTTAGAGTTTTTTAGCTGGTTTTGTGTGTGGGAGTGCGGGGGGGGGGGGGGGGAACTTTTCAATCTCTTACCTCGACGGAGATGCAATGTTTCCGGAATTTTCTGTTATTATTTCAAATTTCCAGGATCTAAGCTTTTCCTTTGTTTGTGTCAATCATTTGGTCAATTTTTCACCGATAAAATAATTTGTTTTAAGATCAGTGAATTTGTAAACCCTAATGTTTTGATAACCATCTACAAAATAAAATCTACTTCCCACTTCCAGTGCCTTTTATTTATTGTACAATGAGGTTAGGAAACCCATTTCCAGCTGTGTAAAAAATCTGGTAATGTTAAATGATAACTGTGGATTTATTTCAGGATGCTATAGTTATTCATGAAGTGTACGAAGAGGGTGCAGCAGCTAAAGATAACAGGCTCTGGGCTGGAGACCAAGTCTTGGAGGTGAGTGAGGAAGGTTACATTTTGGACATGCAGTACATACATTTTAAAGGTAACGACAATTAGATTTATCAAACAAATTCTTTTTAATTTAAAATCATTAGATCCACCCACCTTCTCACCACATCAATCAAACTGTTTCTTACTGCAGAAATATATTATATTTTGCTTAAATTCATTAATGCAACCTCAATGGCCATTCCTAATAACTAATTACTAACATGAAATGCAAACATTTGGTTTGCCACAAGACATTTTGAATAATCATATGTTTATAACTTTGAAGACTGTAACTATCCATAGAATCGACCTTTGACTTCCGAGATATGTAATCGCATTGAAGAAAGGCTTAACTGTGGAATTTTGTTTAATTCTACTCAATAACATTTCCTTTGTTCTGTGTTATTGCTTGTTCCGTTAAAATTAATCACAGCAAAACAACTTTCATCATTTGTATTTTTGGCAGGGAAACAATGGTTAAGGGAGGTTAAGTTATGAACAACAGACTAAGCACAGAAATCCAACCAATACCTACCTTTGCCAGTGTTCCATAGTTTGCCAAATATGTGTTTACTTGTGAACTACATTCTAAAAGAAAATAATGGTTATAAATTGGGCAGTGCCTGAAATGATAGTATTGCATAGCAAGTGCTAGCAATTTTGTGTAAGGCTCGCAGAAGAAATGGTATCAGATACAAAGCCCAAGGCAAAATTTAGTGGCTTGTAAGTAATATTAAAGTGTGTACTGCACATTGTTTGACATAATTGGGCTCATCATTTGAAAGAAGGAAATGGAACACGCTTCCATAAGTGCACTACCAACATGCTAAGTAACTGTTTGTGCTTTACAATTAGATTTGTGATACATTTTGATGAAATACCATATAAAATCATTGTACTGCATGATAGACTTTCAAAACCACTACATTTATAGTTATTGGAAATATAAAACTATTTGTGTCTAATTTTTAATGAAAGAAATGTTGGAGAATTATATGTTTTGTCGGATGCAGCATCTGGGGGAATGAAAGAAAAGGACCAGGAGACTCTATCCCTGTTCTGTGTTGAGGGGAGGTGGGGGAAGAGCAGAGCTATGAGAAATGGAGGAGTCACTAGTTTGGTAAACCGCTATGTGAAACTATGTTTTCAGAAAGAGGACATCTCAGCTGTCCTAGAGTGGAAAGTCTCATCTTGGGACTAGATGCAGCCTTCTCTACATTGTGGAGACTGTGAGATATTAAAAAATCACAAACGCTGTTTGAGACAAAGTCAGGCAAAGAAGTGTTTATTAAGACAATATTCTGCAGAATAGTTGCCTCTCCTTTGCTGTCCCCTAGAGGCACACCGAGGGTCGGGATGTATTCTACATTTATACATTTCATTACATTATAGCCACACCCTCTTTTCTCACCATTTTGCCTCTTTTTAATTATAACATAAAGCCCACATTCCCACGAGAAAGTCCAGGAACGTCTCGGAACATCTCCTGACGTCAAAGGCTTATACTGAAGTTTCTATCTGTTACTTTTTATCTCGAATTTCTCTCTGTTCTATATATCGTTACTTTCTATTCTACTAGCAGTCTGGTTTCTGCTGACACCTTATTTCTTTCTAAGCTATATTTTTCTATTCCTAGTTTAAATCAACTATGTCTGTTAACCCCTTTCTCACAGGACCTTCACAACAGTGGGGGTTTAATCACGATTTCTCACAATCCTCCCTTTTTCTTTTGCTACGCATTTATTGATTAAACCCCAATTTCAAGCTCCCTAGGTTCCAATTGAAGTAACATACTCCTAATCTCCTCTTCCTGTGGATCCTAGAACTTCCCTGGTCGCATTATCATTATGAGTTCCCTAAAACAAGGGATACAACAGGGGATAAAGATCAGCCCAGCCAATGCACATAGAAACACGAGTCCCACCATTCCCTACCATGTTCCTCCGAGGATGGAATCCCACCATCGGGTACCCATAATCGAATTCCACTTTTGTATTGGAACATGTGCCAATTTTTCGGAATTCCTTCTGATATGTTCATTCATGCCTGTCCGTTGTCATCGATATTTAGGCAGCAATTAGAGAGGTTCAATTTTCCGCATTTCCCTCCTTCGGCCAGGAGGTAATCTAGGGCCAACCGGTTCTGGTATATTGCTGCTCTCATCTGCTCTCATCTCTCATGCTGCTTCGCCAGCATCTCTAGGTATGGGCCGGTCCACCGGGGCTGGAGTTTCTCCTCCTTCCAATTCTTGACCAGTACCCAGTCGCCGGCCTTTACAGCATGTATTGAAAAGTCGAGTGGTGGGCTTTGAGCCAATAATCCTTTAGCTTTTAATTCTGTAAGAGAACAAGATACTGCCAGTAAATAGTTCCTTAAGAATACATCACTGTCCTCTCTGGTGGGTATTCCTTCTATCTTTCCCAAATAAGGTAACCCAAACAACATTTCATAGGGGGATACTGCTAACTTTGCATAGGGCTTTTCTCAGAGCCTTTCTGTTTCCCTACTGCTCCAAACATGTGCCATTGGTTCCATGTACATATGCTGCTCTTAAAGCCTTAATTTCTGCCAACTGAGCTAAGCAAGATTGCAGGCAAGCTTCCAATTTGATTACCTTAAAGTCTAATTCATCCTGATGCATCACTTCAAACCCTGCATACTTGCTATTATGATCCCTTTAACAAGAAACATCGACAAGCAAAACCTCTTTGTCCCCTTCATTCAAAGGCTCTGACTGTAAAACATTTCTCAGACTTGTGTGTCCTTCTTCCTTCATTATTTTTCTTAATGGCATCACAATTTCAACATACTTTCCAATCTAGTCTGAACTATATCCTGCCATTCCCAAGATCATCATAATCTGTTCTACTGTCTGAGGTTTGGGAACTTCAATTATCGCTTCAATTTGATCCTGCACTATAGCTTTTACTTCTTTAGATATTACTCGTCCAAAATATTCTACCTGCTGCTGACACAACAACAACAACTTCTTCCTTGATACTTTATGACCTCCTATGCCATTTTTTCCAAGATAATTACAACGTATCTATCACATGGTTTCTTACTTGTGGAACAAACCAACAAATCATCCACATACTATAACACCTTCCAAATCTGCCTATAACATCTGATCAAAAACATGGGGCTAGTATTTAAAACCCTGATGCATCCCAGCCTAGGTGTCTTTAATACCTCTTCTTAATGTTCTTACCATAGCTGTGTTCGCCACTATCTTAATTATTATTATTATTTCCTGATTACCATACGTGTTCACATCCCCAACACACCTTATCCATTACCTGTCTCCTTACTAGCCTTTCTTGACCTCCTTCTTGAGATCCCTCCCTCCCTCCCTTGGTGACCCCAGTCCTGTATGGGCTTATATCCAGATTTATTTCACTCCTGATAGGGCATTTGAGGAAATACTCTCCCAAATACATTTATTATTGGCAAGGAATTCTCTGGCCCCTGTTTGGCTGTCATAGGACTTACTGTGTGTCGGTGCATCACTTATTTCAGACTTTTTAACCAGGTCTGTTGTTACTGACAACATTGTCTTTCCTTTTTCACGCTCTTTCTTTTTTGAGCTCGTCAAGTTACATTTGCATCATTTTCCTCTGCACCTCTTCCTGCTGGTTTGCAAGTCTTTTTCCTATCTTTGCGATATTTCTCAACCTCATTGACCAAATGATCACTGAATCAGGGGTGGGAAATAGATGACAATCCCACCACCTCCTCCAATCTAGACTTGACTAGGAGGAATGACATCCACCACAGTGGTTCAGAATATAGTGTTCATTAACTGGTTGCCTTCTATTTCTTGTTCAGTTTCCAGTCTCCACCTTTTCAGCTTGTTCTCCAGATAGGCTGCTGGATTATTGTCTGAGGGCCTGCCATACCTTCTGCCTGACTGTGTCAAACAGCGTGCCATTGTTTATTGCATTGTTCACAGCATTTTTATACCAGCCATCTTCAGTTCTGTCAGTTTAGTGGTTCCTATCACTTTCACCAACAGTGCCTTCAAATCTCCCATAGCCAATAATCGTCCCACGTTCTCCTCCTGCAAAGCCATAATCCATTTCCTGCCCCATCAGGAATATTGGGTAAGGTATTTTTTTAGCCCTCTCAGTTTATGGGTGCCCCAAAGGATAATCTGTGTCTGGTCTGCTCCTATCTTTTTTAAACAGACTCATCAATTTATCCCTCTGCTTCCCACTTTAATCTTTTCTGATATGCCTTCTTTCTCATTCTAAACTCAATTTCTTACTTCTCAGATAGTCTATCCTCCTTTGCAAATGTATTCACCTTTCTTTTAAAATCTTCCATAGCTGTCATTTTTAAAAACTGACTCCTCCTGATTTATTACTTTCACACCTGTCGTTTCCTACTTCTGTTACCTCATCACTGCCTCTCTTTCCTTTACTCTCTAAACTGCTTAAGTACATCTAATTCCTTTCCTCTCCCCTTTTCCCACCTTTCCAACTTATCTGTGACATAAAGTAATTAACACTTCCATCTTGTCACACATTTATCTTGAAAGTGCCTTTGGCCACTTCCTCACAACTGTTTCTGAAAATCTCAGCAAACAATCATTACCCACCTAAAACCAGAATGTTTATCTAAACAAACCACAAAAGCTGGTCATGTTTCAGCAATTAACTTATTTCCATTTTTTTTTCAATCCATTCTCACCACTATTTAGTACTAGTTACAATTTTCCAAATTAACTTTACTGAAAATAAATCTATAGAAACATCAGCAAACACAAGCAACCTACATTTTCCAACTTTCCCCTTTAAAGTTGCGATGATAAAAAGCGTTGTTCGTTACCTTACAGCTGTTCGCAACCTCCTCCATTGCTTACAATTTCTTAAAGGAACACACACACCTACCCTTACAGCATGTGGCCTACAACAAACAAACCTATCACATATATGAACTTCCTCATTCATTCAAAACCGGTTTTTACACACAAATCACATTCGTTCCATTCTTACTTCAAAGAAATGATGCAATTTTCTACACAGATTCAAGTTTCAAAATTAACATTTATATAATTCTTATCTCCCCATTTAAGTTAAAGTAGGGTGGTCTAATCCCCTACCAGTCAGGTTCCTGAGCGTTGTGATTGGATATTGATTCAGATTGTGATTAGCCAGACTCACCGTCACTCAAATTCTAACCACACCCCACTAAGATCACAACCAATCAAAATCCTAGTCACTCAACATCTAACCATACCCCACTTCTCATTAATCTCAAATCTCCACAACAGTCAAGAAACTCAGCTATCACTGTGTACACTGTTTCTGATCTCTCAGTGACCTCTCAGGGTGGTATACTGCCTCGCTCGTGCAAGCCCCTGACCTGTCAGGGTGGTATCCACGAGGACTTAAATCGGATGTGAAGAGATTCCCCATAACATTAACTCCTCCCAAGGCCCAAGGAACTGATCTAACTGTTCTGCCAGACCTAAAGGACCTCCTAGGAGGCTTCTCATTTCTTTTTGAAATTCCTCACTTCAGTACTAGTTAAGGGGACATTAACAAACCCCATTCCCCTTTGGGATCCTCCCATGGGTACCTCTCTTAGAGGTCTAATTTTTACCGATCTTCTTCTTAATCTGTCTGACCTCCTGACTCCCTCTCCTGGTGACGGGGGGGGGGGGGGGTTTAATTCCCTTTTCTTTATCACTCCTGGGGTCCGGTAGGTCACTGTCGATGTCATCACAGTCAGTAACATCATCAATAAATTCTTGTTTTACACTGACCTTTCTTTTTATCATCAAAGGTTCTCCAGTAAATTCCAACTAACCTATCCTCTGGCCACCAGACTGAAGCTCCTTTTATCGGGTGTTTTGGCCATTCAAAATAACAATACCTTATCATTGTTGTCTTCTCCAACCCCTGGGTATTTCCTGCCCCCCAGTGGTTCAGCATTCGCCCCCAACGGACTATTAGGCAGAATGCTGGGATGGGTTTTTCACTTACATTTCCCATTCTCTTGATCGGAATTCCTCTCCGATTTTTTATCAAATCGCCCAGGTAATACTATAATGGTCAAAGTTTCTTATCGGGGCCTGTGCACATAATTACTCGATTTTCGCGATTTTCAACCAATCTCCAACCACTTTCACTTCTTTGCTGAGTCTCTGTTTGGCCCGGGCATCACTGCTCAAACCTTCTGACTGACGGTAAGCAAGGAGTCTGAGACCGCTGAACTCAGTGGGGTGCACCTTCTCTTTGGCCGTGTACTCCCGTCAGCTGGCTTGGAGTAATTAAATCCCGGAACCGAGCCCCCAAATTGTGAGATATAAAAAATCACAAACGCTGTTTGAGACAAAGTCAGGCAAAGAAGTGGTGCAAGAGGACCGAGATGTTTACCTCTTTTTCAATTTTGCCTCTTTTAATTATAACATAAAGCCCACATTCCCACAAGAAAGTCCAGGAACGTCTCGGAACATCTCCTGACGTCAAAGGCTTATAGTGAAGTTTCTATCTGTTTGTTACTTTTTATCTCGAATTTCTCTCTGTTCTATATATCGTTACTTTCTATTCTACTAGCAGTCTGGTTTCTGCTGACACCTTATTTCTTTCTAAGCTATATTTTTCTATTCCTAGTTTAAATCAACTATGTCTGTTAACCCCTTTCTCACAGGACCTTCACAACAGTGGGGGTTTAATCACTATTTCTCACATCTGGGGGAATGAAAGAAAAGGACCAGGAGACTCTATCCCTGTTCTGTGTTGAGGGGAGGTGGGGGAAGTGCAGAGCTATGAGAAATGGAGGAGTCACTAGTTTGGTAAACCGCTATGTGAAACTATGTTTTCAGAAAGAGGACATCTCAGCTGTCCTGGAGTGGAAAGTCTCATCTTGGGACTAGATGCAGCCTTCTCCTACATTGTGGAGACTAATTCAGGATGAGGCAACTGCTTCACCAGGGCCAGCTGGAACTCCCAGTGAAAAGCCCCTCACTCCCCTGCACATCCCTCAGCCTCCGGCACTCAAGAGAAAACAATAACAAATTTGTTAAACCGCCCCTTGTAGTTAATACCGTCTAATCCAGGCTCTTCTGTGCAATCTCCAAAGCCTCCACATCCTTCCTGTAATGGGACGACCAGAACTGCATAATACTCCAAATGCAGCATGTCCAATGTCCTATAAGGCTGCAACATTACTTCTGGACTCTCACTTTCAGGGAGCTATGGACCTGGACCCCAAATTCCCTCTGCACATCAATCAATGCTATTAAGAGTCCTGCCATTAACTGTATATTTTCCCCTCGTATTCGACCCTCCAATCCTCGATTATTTTTACACCCTTCTTAAACAACGTCATAGAATCCTCCTGTGCTCCAGTTTGGTCAAGTGTGCCATCCAATGGAATTCCTGCTATACACAACAATGACACAACATTTATTTAGCTTGTGCAGATATATTTAACACAAAACCAAAGACTTTAAAAATAAACTCAGAACGTAGGCTTTATTTTGCACACTAATTTAATGTAATTATTCAAACCGTAGTAAAACAACCACATTCTGATGCAATATTTCAACTATATTATGAAAGAGGTCTACAGTAATATGTGGTCACTTTATTTCAGATTTGAATAGCAAGGAAAAACCTTTTTCATGTTTGTCAACAGAACATCATTCATTTTTACTTCTTCATACTGTCCATTGTTCTATTGTTCCATTGGTCAGGATTCTATACAATACTACATAATATGGTGTCTTCATTCAGGTGTACAGTAGGTATGATGCAATTTAGAAGCACATCTGTTTTGCGCCATAAAAAAGTTAAAAAATGAGAAAATGATTGAAACTTGGGTTGCTAATGCACAGATCTTTGTGGACTTACTGATCAACATTGGCAATTACAAAATTACAAAATCTCAACTAATAATGTGATGACACCCAGAGAGATTTACTAATTACTGCCAAAGAACATGAAATCTTTAGAGTGATACAGCACCGAAACAGGCTCTTTGGCCCATCTTGATATGTAGATCGATATGCCCCATCTCCACTACTCTCCTCTGCCTGTGCATGGCCCATATCTCTCTATACCTTTCATATCAATGTAGCTGTCCAAATGTCTTTAAATGTTGTTATATTATCTGTCTCAACAAAATGTTGCCCCTCAGGTTCCCATTTAATTTTTCCAGTCTCACCATAAACCTATGTTGTCTGGTTCTTGATTCCCCTCCTCTGGAATACATGAAACTGATGATGTTTAATTAAAACATAGATATACATCAAAATAGAGAATAATGAAGCATAAGCTTCACATTTAATGCATGTTGGCGAGCCTATTCAATACCAGAGCCAGAGTGAAAAATCATCTGATCACCAGCACTTTCTCAACACCCATGGTGTAGCGTGCAAATGCTTAAGACTAAAGTGCATTGCCATGTGTACTGGACTTATTCTGAAAGCTATCTGCAGGCCTATTGGTTTGTTTTGACCAAGTTCAAGTTCAAGTGAGTTTATTGTCATGTGTCCCTGATAGGACAATGAAATTCTTGTTTTGCTTCAGCACAATAGAACATAGTAGGCATTCACTACAAAACAGATCAGTGTGTCCATATACCATTATATAAATATATACACACATGAATAAAAAAACTGATAAAGTGCAAATATCAGATATCTAGATGTCAGAGAGTAATGGTGGATGGCTGTTTGTCAGGTTGGAAGCCGGTGACCAGTGGGGTGCCTCAGGGATCTGTGTTGGGTCCACTGTTGTTTGTCAAGTACATCAATGATCTGGATGATGGGGTGGAAAATTGGATAAGTAAGTATGCAGATGATACTAAGATAGGTGGTGTTGTGGATAATGAAGTAGATTTTCAAAGTCTACAGAGAGATTTGGGCCATTTGGAAAAGTGGGCTGAAAGATGGCAGATGGAGTTTAATGCTGATAAGTGTGAAGTGCTACATCTTGGCAGGACAAATCAAAATAGGACGTACATGGTAAATGGTAGGGAATTGAGGAATGCTGTGGAACAGAGGGATCTAGGAATAACTGTGCATAGTTCCCTGAAGGTGGAATCGCATGTAGATAGGGTGGTAAAGAAAGCCTTTGGTGTGCTGGCCTTTATAAATCAGAGCATTGAATATAGGAGTAGGGAAGTAATGTTAAAATTGTACAAGGCATTGGTAAGAACAATTCTGGAGTATGGTGTACAATTTTGGTCGCCTAGTTAAAGGAAGGATGTCAACAAAATAGCGAGAGTACAGAGGAGATTTACTAGAATGTTTCCAGGGTTCCAGCAACTATGTTACAGAGAAAGGTTGAACAAGTTAGGTCTTTATTCTTTGGAGCGCAGAAGGTTAAGGGGGGACTTGATTGAGGTCTTTAAAATGATGAAAGGGATAGACAGAGTTGACGTGGATACGTTTTTTTTCCCATTGAGGGTAGGGAAGTTTCAAACAAGAGGGCATGACATGAGAATTAAGGGACAGAGGTTTCGGGGTAACGTGAGGGGGAACTTCTTTACTCAGAGGGTGGTGGCTGTGTGGAATCAGCTTACAGCAGAAGTGGTGGAGGCAGGATCGATTTTAACATTTAAGAGTAAAGTGGATAGGTATATGGACGTGAAGGGAATGGAGGGGTATGGTCTGAGTGCAGGTAGATGGGACTAGTGGAAAACAAATGGTCGGCACGGACTGGAAGGGCCGAGAGGGCCTGTTTCCGTGCTGTAATTGTTATATGGTTATATGGTTATAATGGCTGATGGCTGTAGGGAAGTAGCTGTTCCTGAACCTGGTCGTTGCAGTCCTCAGGCTCCTGTACCTTCTACCTGAAGGTAGCAGGGAGATGAGTGTGTGGCCAGGATGGTGTGGGTCCTTGATGATACTGCCAGCCTTTTTGAGGCAGCGACTGCGATAAATCCCCTCGATGGAAGGAAGGTCAGAGCCTGGGCTGGGCGATGATGGACTGGGCAGTGTTTACTACTTTTTGTAATCTTTTCCTCTCCAGGGCGCTCAAGTTGCCGAACTAAGCCACGATGCAACCGGTCAGCATGCTCTCTACTGTGCACCTGTAGAAGTTAGAGAGAGTCCTCCTTGACAAATCGACTCTCCGTAATCTTCTCAGGAAGTAGAGGCGCAGATGTGCTTTCTTGATAATTGCATCAGTGTTCTCGGACCAGGAAAGATCTTCAGAGATGTGCACGCCCACGAATTTGAAACTCTTGACCCTTTCAACCATCGACCCGTTGATATAAACGGGACTGTGGGTCCCCATCCTACTCCTTCCAAAGTCCACAACAGTTCCTTGGTTTTGCTGGTGTTGAGGGCCAGGTTATTGTGCTGGCACCATATGGACAGTTGCTTGATCTCTCTTCTATACTCTGACTCATCCCCATCAGTGATACGTCCCACAACAGTGGTGTCGTCAGCGAACTTCGTTCGCACTATGTCCGGCTACGCAGTCATGAGTATAGAGTGAGTACAGTAGGGGGCTGAGCACGCAGCCTTTAGGTGCTCCCGTGCTGATTGTTATTGAGACTGACACATTTCCACCAATACGAACAGACTGGTCTGTGAATGAGGACGTCGAGGATCCAATTGCAGAGGGATCCGCAGAGACCCAGTTCTGCGAGTTTGGTAACCAGCTTGGAGGGGATGATGGTATTAAATGCCGAGCTGTAATCAATGAATAACAGCCTGACATATGAGTTTTTGTTGTCCAAGTGGTTCAGAGCGGAGTGGAGGGCCAGCGAGATCGCATCCACCATTGATCTGTTGTGGCGGTAGGCGAACTGCAGTGGGTCCAGGTTTTTGTCGAAGTAGGAGTTGATTTGCGCCATGATCAACCTCTCAAAGCACTTCATCACCACAGGCGTTAGTGCCACAGATCGATAGTCATTGAGGCACGTCACCTTACTCTTCTTGGGCACTGGTATAACTGATGCCCTTTTGAAGCAGGTGGGAACCTCAGACCTCAGAGGTGAGAGGTTGAAAATGTCCGTAAAAACTCCAGCCGGTTGGTCCACACAGGTTTTTAGAATACGACCAGGTATACCATCAGGTCCAGGCGCTTTTCGAGGGATCACCCCTCTGAACGATTTCCTGACGTCGGCCTTTGTGCCTGAGACTGTGAATGGTGAATATCATCACAGTGAATGGGGGCTCGGGAAGGCACATGGGTGTTCTCCCTATCAAAGCGTGCGTAAAACGCATTGGGCTCATCAGGGAGTGATGTTTCGCGAACATTCGAGCTGCCTTCTGATTTCACCTTGTAGGAGGTGATTGCATTCAGGCTCCGCCACAGCTGCCGAGCATCTGTCTCATCCTCCAGCTTGGAGCACCACTATCCAAATGAATATTTTTGTTTGCTTTTACAATGGATTGGTGATACATTGCAAGGTAGAAATCAGTGAACTTTACTCTTAAATGTTAAAAGGATCGATTTTAACATTTAAGAGTAAAGTGGATAGGTATATGGACGTGAAGGGAATGGAGGGGTATGGTCTGAGTGCAGGTAGATGGGACTAGGGGAAAACAAATGGTCGGCACGGACTGGAAGGGCCGAGAGGGCCTGTTTCCGTGCTGTAATTGTTATATGGTTATATGGTTATAACAAAGGAAAAAAGAACAAAAAGTATAAACGATTGAGGAAAGGAACAAGAGAGGATTTGGTGTGCCGGAAAATAGCAAGCAATAAGCAAACGAGCAATGTAAGAGTGAAAAGAACAAGGAAAATATGCCAGATTGAATGTGAGGCTACAATAAATTTGCTTGCTTTTCAAATCTTGATTCGTGAGAAAGGTCTAGAAAGATGCATTATGCTTCCTTTTTAGGTAAATGGAATTGATTTAAGGAATGCAACCCATGAAGAAGCAATCACAGCCTTGAGACAGACACCACAGAAGGTGCGACTCACCGTGTTCAGAGATGAAGCACAGTACAAAGATGAGGAGAATTTAGATATATTTTTTGTGGATCTTCAGAAGAAAGTTGGAAGAGGATTGGGCCTGAGCATTGTAGGAAAACGGTAAGGTGATCCTTCACATCCAAAGTTAAAATTAAATATTAGAGAGTATATAAATGTACTCATAGGTTCTTCAGCACCATGTGTTGACGAGAACATTGAAGAGGCCCTAACTTTAGTTTAGTGCTGAGATAGAGCTGGAAACACGCCCTTTGGCTCACTAAGTCCGCGGCGACAAACAATCACCCAGATACTAGTACAATCTTAGACTCTATAAACAATTTACAGCAACAAATTAACCTACATACCCACATTTATTTGGAATGTAGGAGGACACCAGAGCACCTGGGGAAAACCCACGTGATCATATGGAGAAAGTGCAAACTCCATACAGACAACACCCATAGTCAGGATCGAACCCGGGTCTCTGGCGCTGTGAGGCAGCAACTTTATGTTCCACCCATGATTTGAATTTCCAAATTTGATTCAAAAAATGTATTTTTCGATTGTAAAATTGTGTTTGTTCCTCTTTTGGTCAAAACTAAAGAGGAAACCAAAGGTATTATAGACCAGTTATGGTGATTTCTTAGTTTTATAAATTATTTGAAGTCTATAGCAAAAAATAGAATCCCAGAAATTGGAACAATTTGTATCTTTTTTTTCTATGTACAAGAAGCAAAATCATTTTTCGCTTGACAATGTAATTTTGCCTATTTCTGGTTGAGGCCCCAACTGTCCAAAAGACAAGGCACTTCCAGGCATGATCCACCTGAGCATTCATGTCATTTCCTCAGCCTCGTTTTTGCATTGTCATCAGCAACATGTGGACACTTATTCTTTCCATAATAACTAAAATTGGTGCGAAAATGAGCAACTCGTGACCTGCAATTTCACACATTGTACAACAAAGGCTAAATGTATTTAGTTTTTAAGCAGGAGTGTCTGAACACCCTGAATACTTTTACCTAATCAGATTCATCCACTGCTGTGAAGGCTAAATAATGCATGTGAAATCCGTTTGAATTTGTGAAAGGTGACAGGAGCCGTGAACAGAGAAATTTCATGAATGATATTCAAAATGACATTTGATAAATTATCTGATGAGATTGTAAGCTATAGTTAGCATGGAACTGAAAGTAAATTATTGAACGTTAGAAAATTGGCAGAACACCGGACATCAAAGAGTAATGATCATTGACTGGCTTCAAATGTCAACATGTAATGGGTGGTGTCAGATACGGATCTGGATTGGGACGATAGCTATTCCCAGTACTTTCTAACTAATGTGATTGATACAAAGCCACACATCCAAGCTTTCCAATAAGGGTGTAATTAAACTGTAAAGGGTGCAGAAAAAGATTTGGGGATGTTACCAGGTCTGGTGGTATTGAGCTGTAAGGAGAGGATGGATAAGCAAAATCTATTTCCCTTGGAGTGGAGGAGGCTCAAATTTATACAATCATTAGTAGCATCGTGAGTCAGACAGCATCTGTGGAGGAAAATGGATGACAATGTTTCAGGTTGGAACCCTTCTTGTTCTTTGCTCAAGATTACAGCATCTGTAGACGTGCAGTTTACTGGTGGCTTCAATAAATTTTAAAAGAAAATTGAAAACATGGTTGTTGTGAAATGAGGAAGAGAAATGGACTCGAGGATGGTGTTGTGTGTTTGTATCCCAACCTCTGAGGATACTTGTTACAAATTTACCTGCACTATTTTCTGACTATCCTAACCCATGGAAACTCATTTATTTGAAACTGTCATGTCAGGTTGTTTTCTTAGTGCAAAAAGTAAGTAAGGAAGTGTGGTCACTTAATTTTATATCTCATATAAACATGAGGTTATGTATTTACACAAATTAAAACATCGCATGCAGTTTCATCTAATGTGTTTCAATAGCATATCCTGTCAAAACTAGAACACTTGAAATGAATGTAAATATTTTAACAGGATTGGAACTGGAGTATTTATCTCAGACGTTGTTAAAGGCGGGGCTGCTGAACTCGATGGGAGGCTGATGCAAGGTGACCAAATCATGTCAGTAAATGGAGAGGACATGCGAAATGCTTCACAGGAGACTGTGGCAACAATACTAAAGGTAAACCTGGAGTAACTGCACTAAGAGACCAGAGATTCAAACCCACATGACAAGATGCTAAAATAGCATGAATGGGACACCGATACCAATTTTATCCAAGGTTCCTGGGGAGTGATTTTCACATGTGCATGCTATATAGAATGTGTGAATAAGTGGTTTCATTATTGGATCTTTTAACTCTTTATGCACATTGAATGCTAAGGACTTTTTGTAGTTGGTTGTTAACTGTGAACTAGCTTGCACAATGTTGCTTTGTATCTGGAGCTCTTTAAGTAATGTTATCAATTGGAATTGGATTTGGAAGTACAGTAAACCCTCGCACGTACGGACCACTATATAACTAATTTTGGTTTTAGCGGACCAAGGCGTAGCACTGGGCACGTGTTTGCAGCGGCTGCCAAAAAGCAAAGTCCCACAGTGTTGCACTCTGGGACGTAACCATTGCACCACGTCACCCTGGCAGACTGTGCCTTGATTGCCTGGTAATGGCACAACACTCCCATTGCACCATCTCCCACTTCCGCCAGGTTACCCAATGAGCTGGCGCCACATGGCAGCATTAATACCGGGCCCTTCCCTGGCGCTTAATGGGCCTGGTGGTCCGCGACTACCTGGCCTATGAATTCCCAATGGTTTAACGGTTTCCCTCCACTGATGCTGTATTTCTTCCCACCAAGCTTTGGGTTAAACATTATTATTTATCCTCCACACCCGGTTACAGAGAACAATCGGCAATACGGGACACTATTTCCCCCCCCTCCCGCAATCTGTTATTGTGAGGGTTTATAGTAGTGAGTTGCTTGAGATTAAATATTTTGAAGTGTACTGAAATGAACAGGGGAGAAAACACTTCAGGCATTGAAGGGACATCATGCCAGCAGAGGTAGATGACTGGGAGTAACAGGGTGCTCTGGGAGGCCAGCCCCAGATTATAGGAGGTCTCATTTAAAAATGCACAGAAATTTGATCCATTTTGTAGTCCAGGTGAACCCATCAGTCTTGAGCGATGAAAAGCAAAATTCAAGTAATTAAAAGTCTGAAAGTGAGAGTAGCCTCAAAAGCTATAATCATGAAACTGTAGCGTCAGCCGAAACACGGGCCACATGCTCGAACCCTCGTCAGGAGATACGAGGGCGGGCACGTGACGTCATGGACTAGAGGGAGTGTTCAGGTCTTATCTCGAGACCTAGAGGAGTGAACAGGTAGCTGAGCCCGAGAGTACAATCTCGCTCAGCTACAGCAGCATTGTAATATGGTTAGCGCATCCACCTAACGTGTCACTACTGAATAAACAACCGTTTGAACCGACCTGACGTCTCACCTTTATTCACCATGTATGGTGCCGCAACATTGGTGACCCCCGACTGTCCAAATTGAAATTTGGACTCACCTGAAGCACGCAGCCTTGGGAGACCTGATGTCTGCAGCCGGCTGACCAGCCCTGCAGAACAATGCTGCCGCCAACCCGGCCCTGCAGTGAAGTATGCCACCTCTTCTCCACCAGCTGCTGCTCACTGGAGCTGAGAAGCCCCGGCTGCCGCCGCTCTCCCGCTCCTGGCAACGGGGCAGGCCCCGCTTCCAACCCCCACACCGCTCCAGGCCTTGTGTGACGGCCGTCGAGCTTCTCTGCATTGCCTGCCCGGAGCCGATCACCGGAGCGGAGAGGTTGTACCCGCTGTCGCTGCCCCACCAGCTGCTGAGGAGCTGCGAGCGTAGTAAGCTCCTGCCCACAGCAACGCCGATGCACGCCCGACGGCCCTGGGAGCAGAGAGAGACTTTCCTTGCCCGTGCTCTCCCACTCCCGACAACGGATCCGGGCCCGGCCTCGCACCGCGAACACGGCTCCAGGCCATGCACTGCACCGGGCCCCACCGCTCCAGGCCCAGCATCAGCCTCACCCGCACCGCACCGGGCCTCACCGCTCCAGACCGGCACCGCAACAAGCCTTGCCACGGCTCCGCGCCCTGCCCTGCACCGTGCCTGGCCCCGCCGCCTGATAGGGTGGGCTTACCTGGGGCGCCTGCCGAAGACGCCCTTCTGCTCCTCACTGGTCTTGGGTCGCTGGTGTACGCCGCCTCAGCCGGCCGGCAAAATGCCCGCCGAGACCTCCTACAACAAGCGGCCGACCCGACTACAAAAATGGCCACCGCGGCCGGCCGGAAGAGAAGCTCGAACTTACCGTCCACCGCGCCACCTTCCGGCCGGATGCCGTCCCTACACCCTGACCACCGGCAACAGCGCCACCATCAGAGCGGCTGCTGTCACTGCAGCCTCACCGCCGTCCACAGTGCCACCTCCTGGCCGGATGCCGTCACTGCAGCCTCACCTCCGTCCACAGCGCCACCTTCCAGCCGGATGCAGTTCCTGCAGCCTGATTATCGGCAACAGCGTCTCATTCAGGCCGGAGGCTGTCACTGCAACATCTTTCCTATCCTGCACTATGAACGCTAGACAGTTTGAACTTTGGACACTGATTGCAGAATAATTTGTCTTTTTTCTGTTCATTGATCTGAAAGTTCACTGCATTTCCACGCTCGGTTCAGAAATTAGTTTGTTTATTTTATTTAGTTTTTTCCCCTCATCGTTGCTGGGGGCCGTATTTCACAGGACACTCTCCCTTAGCTGGTCAAGGAGATGTGACCGTGTCTCTTCCGTCCGGCGGCTTCTGCATTGGTCTCCTCGCACCCCTCAGTACCTCGGGATCTCCCACGCAGAGCATCACTGCGCCCGTGGAGAGCTCCGTCCCGACCCGCGCCAGGGTTGTCTCAGACCCCATCCATCCGGCGGCTTCTGCATCGGTCTCCTCGCACCCCTCGGTACCTCGGGATCGCACACGCAGAGTGTTACTGCGCCCATGGAAGCCCTCTGTCCCGACCCACGCAGCGGGGTGTCCCAGACCCACATGCAGGAGCCGCCCTCAACCATGCTATTCCTCCCTCAGGTTTGGGGGGGAGTCCTGTGGCGTCAGCCTAAACACGGGCCACTTATGTTCGAACTATCGTCAGGAGTACGAGGGCGGGCACGTGACATCATGGGCTAGAGGGAGTGTCCTGGTACTTAAGGTCTCTTACCTCAAGACCTAGAGGAGTCAACAGGTAGCTGAGCCCGAGAGTACAACCTCGCTCAGCTACAGCAACATTGTAATATGGTTAGCGCACCCACCTAACATGTCGCTACTGAATAAACAATCGTTTGAACCGACCTGACGTCTCACCTTTATTCACCACGTATGGTGCCGCTACAAAACGCTCTCCTGGATGGCATATTTTGAACTGAAAAAGTATAATGTCCTTTGATGACCGTCATGAGTATTGGGCTTCGTTTGCTACTGAATTTTAGTGACCTAAACAGTCTCTGGCTGCAAATATCTAGCACACCCAAAATAAAAACAGGAAGTGCTGGAAACATTCAGCAGATCAGGCAACTTTTTGTGGAAACAAAAACGGTTAATCTTTCAGATCAATGACCCTTCATCAGTGGACCGACAGTCCATCAGAAAATAGTTGCAACTCACCCCAATTTAACCTTCCTGTGTATCTCAGTAAACATTCATCAGTTTGTTTAAAGTTATTTCCTGTTGCTAAGCTTTTTCACATTGGACCCAGCCCCCAGAGCAGGTAATTCAATCACAAATCGGTACAAAAATCTATTTGGTGCTGATTGTTCAGCGCTCATTGCAAAATCAAAGCCATTAGAAATTCTGCAGTACCCTGCACTAATTTCTGACCATTCAAGTCCATGCAAAGCTATAGGGTTTTCTATATATACTCTTAGCGAACAAAGCAAACAAGCAAAGTGGTGAAGTCGGAACATTATTGCAATTAAATTGGTAACATAGCTTTGGACTTCCTTATATCCAAAACGTGTTTATTTTTTACAGTGTGCTCAAGGATTAGTTCAGTTGGAAGTTGGCCGTCTGAAGGCAGGCTCATGGATTTCCTCCAGCAGTACATCACACGGCAGTCAGGTCAGGATTATTTGCTGTTTAAATACTGGAGTTCATGTCTCGATGGGTTTTGCTGGAAGTTAATCAGAATTTCCTATCTTTCAATTAATCAGTGATATGTTAATTGGAATATTGCCTGTCCCTCAGACAATATGCTTTCAGTTCATTGGCCGCAAAAATGCAATTTAATGAAATTATGTGAAAGTAGTTACTGTGTGTCTGGAACACTCTGGCGCACCTCTTGTGGCAAATGACATATGAACAGATCTGTAAGCAGATTGTCTCTCTGCTGGGGATATTTGCCAGTGATGTAATACTCACAGCTTCAGTATCATTTTGGAAATCTATATTGTTTTAATTAATATGCGTAACCCCAGTTTATTAATTGTTGCAAAATCACGATAGCATTGTCGTCTTGGGGATCAGTTAATCAATGTGAAAACCAGTGTGCGAGTGGTTTAATATTTATGCTAAAGCCTTAAGGGAATGGTAGCTTTATTGCACATCCTAGAGCTCCAAATAAATTTGTGTTTAAACTTATATACTCTGTTCAAGCAGAAAGGGTGAAATACATTTTGAAATCTCTAATATTCTGTTAATAGGTGAAAAAATGCATTCAATAACAGGTAAATTTTGTGAATTAGGAAAGCATTAAATATCAAAACTGGGGAAAAGTAATTATCTCTGGTTTAAAAATATTACATTGTTAAACCATAGAAACATGATCTACTTAGTAGAACTGCAAGGCATAAATTCAGTAAATTAGGTGGCAAGTTTTATTTTAAATCCAGCTATGATTATTTTCTAATTGGAGTTTTTTTTTTAAGGAAGCGCTTACTTTCCAAATGGGAAATTAAAATTGCATTAATTCATTTTATTGTAACATTATCTCTTAATTATTAAAGTGCTCTGCTGGGCAGTTTCAATAATGTGGTAAAAAATATGCACCAAATCAATCTATGTCTGATTGAGGAAAGTGAATCTCCAACTGTGGTAAGGGGTTGCACCTAAAACATCACCATCAGGTGATGATCTCCGATATTTATTATAATTTTCACAACATTATGGACCTAAGTTGTGAATTGTGGTGATGCGGCATATAGGGGCTGTGCATTGTCAAGGAAGCTAGACAGAAAGAAAATACCATTTTGATTACTATTAATCAAGAAATAATTGTTGATATGTCAACAATAATGAATGTCATTTAAGACTATGATGGTTTAACACATACAATTGAATGTTTAAGAGATGTACAGGTCAAGCCTTTTTTATACAGAGTGGTGGGTTACCTGGAACACGTTGCCTGGGGTAGAGGTGGAGGCAGATGCAATAGTGCCATTTAAGAGGCTTTTAGAGAGGCACATGGATATGCAGAGAATGGAAGAATATGGATCACATGCAGGCAGAGGAGATTAGTTCAACTAGACATCATGTTTTGCACCGATATTGTGAGTTGAAGGGCCTCTTCCTGCGTTGTACTGTTCTGTTTTCTATCAATTAAACAATTTCTTCACTGCAGTTAATTGGTGAACAGCCCAAAGGAATAGGCTAAAATAGACTGAATTCGATGTGTATTTACATCCCATTGCCACTCCCATTGGCCTGGTATACTTCCATCCGGCCTTCATCCGCTTCACCACTAACTTCCATCCGGCACTCAAATACACCTGGGCCATTTCCGACACTTCCCTATCATTTCTTGACCTCACTATCTCCATGGCAGGTGATAGACTTCTGACCGACATCCACTATAAACCCACTGACTCCCATGGCTATCTAGACTACACTTCTTCCCAACCTGCTTCCTGTAAGGACTTCATACCCTACTCCCAATTCCTCCGTCTATGCCGCATCTGCTCCCTGGATGAGGTGTTCCACACCAGGGCATCGGAAATGTCCACATTCTTCAGGGAATGGGGGTTTCCCTCCCTCACAATAGTTGAGGCTCTCACCAGGGTCTCTTCAATACCCTGTAACACTGCTCTCTCTCCCCATCCCCCCACTCGTAACAAGGGTAGAGTCCCCCTAGTCCTCACCTTTCACCCCACCAGCCGTTACATACAACAAATAGTCCTCCGTCATTTTCGCCACCTCCAACATGACCCCAACACTCGCCACATCCAAAGTGACCCCACCACTTGCCACATCTTCCCATCTCCCCCCCCCCCCTCGTCTGCTTTCCGCAAAGACCACTCCCTCCGTAACTCCCTGGTCAATTCTTCCCTTCCCTCCCGCACCACATCCTCCCCGGTCACTTTCCCTTGCAACCGCAAGAGATGCTACACATGTCGCTTTACCTCCCCCCTCGATTCCATTCAAGGAACCAAGCAGTCGTTCCAGGTGTGACAGAGGTTCACCTGCATCTCCTCCAACCTCATCTTTTGCATCCGCTGCTCTAGATGTCAGCTGATCTACATCGGTGAGACCAAGCGTAGGCTCGGCGATCGTTTCGCCGAACACCTCCGCTCGGTGCGCATTAACCAACCTGATCTCCCGGTGGCTCAGCACTTCAACTCCCCCTCCCATTCCGAATCTGACCTTTCTGTCCTGGGCCTCCTCCATGGCCAGAGTGAGCACCACAGGAAATTGGAGGAGTAGCACCTCATATTCCGCTTTGGGAGTCTGCACCCTAGCGGCATAAACATTGACTTCTCCAATTTCCGGTAGCCCTTGCTGTCTCCTCCCCTTCCCAGCTCTCCCTCGGGCTCCTCCTCTTCCTTTCTCCTTTTTTTCCCCCCCCCCCCCCCCCCCCCCCCCCACATCAGTCTGAAGAAGAGTTTCGGCCTGAAACGTTGCCTATTTCCTTCGCTGCATAGATGCTGGTGTATCTGAGTTTCTCCAACACTTTTGTCTAGCCTGGTATACAAGTTACGTACTCTCTTTTAAATTGGATAAGCTTGATTAATTTCGATTTATTTTGATTTAACCTAGATGAGCCAAGAAAGTGGCACAAGTAATCTGTCTAGTTTTGGAGCTGCTGTAACCACTTCACAAAACATTGCCAGCATCAAGAAGAATACAGCTGACTCCTCACAGAGGAACTCGGGTAAAATATTAGAATTAGATAATTAATATATCTGGAATTTCTTTACTTGTACTGTTTCCAACTTTAACCTCTGGGCAATTTGCAGTCGTTTATTGCGAAAAATAGCAGGGAAACAGGTCCTTCGGCCCATCGAGTCCCCGCCGACCAGCGATCCGCATACACTAACACTATCCTACACTAGGGACAAATGACAAATTTTATCAAAGCCAATTAACCTACAAACCTCTACATCTTTGGAGTGTAGAAGGAAACTGGAGCACCCCGGTGAAAACGCGGGGTGAATGTACCAACTCTGTACAGACAGTACCCATAGATAGGATCCAACACAAGACTTTGGCACTGCAAAACGGCAACTCTACCACTGGGCCACGATCATCCAGATGATAAAGATTTTTTCATATCATCCACTGTAAAGTTAAATCTTCAATAGAAAGTATAAAAACAATATTTGGTTCTCCTCTGTCTGATTAAAATAGATATATATTTCCATATCTTTGATTCTAACGAGTTGCTCTATTTCACAAATGCTCGAAGAATGCAGAAATGAATTTGCTTCTGTAATAGTTATTAATGTATTTGAATTTGAAGGGAAGTATTTCAAAATAAACAAAACAGGCATTAAACCCATTCAATCCAGAATTCTTCCACAGAATATGTGTAATCTATTTCATCATGCATTTTCTGAGCCAAAGTTCTTCATAGATATATTCAATGTCCCCTTTCACAGCACTGGTGTCAATAGCTAGCCAGAATGTATTGTCCATGTGTAATTGCTGAGGGAGGTGGTGGAGAGCCACTGCAGTCCTTCTGGTGAAGTACTTCATAGCGCCATTGTTTAGGGAGGTGGCGGATTGGAACCTAGTGACAATAATGAAATGATGATATATTTTGTGACAGAAGGTGGGTGAACTGGAAGGGAGCCATCAGTTGGTGATGCTTCCATGTGCTCTTGTGGCTTAATGTGGCTTGTGTTTGGACATATGTTTGGACCCTGCTGATACTGAAGACCAGGATCACTTCTGGCTGTCTGCCTTCCACAGCCTTCAACCTCATCATTTCCTAGCCCTGCACAGCCCAGTTTTACCTTCTCCCCAAAATCCATAAACAGAACTGCCCTGGCAGACCCATTGTTTCTGCCTGCTCCTGTCTCACTGAAATGATTTCCACATACCTCGACTCCATCCTATACCCCAGGTCCAATCTCTCCCGACCTATGTCCAAGATACCTCGCATGCCTTTCGTCTCTTTAATGACTTCCGCTTTCCGAGCCTCCACTCCCTCATCTTTACTATGGATGTTCAATCACTCTACACCTCCTTCCCCTACCAGGAGGGCTTGAAAGCCCTTTGTTTCTTCCTTGACTGCAGAACTGTCCAATTTCTCTCTACTAACACTCTACTCTGCCTAGCGGTGCTGGTTCTCACTCTTAAGAACCTCTCCTTCAAATTCCCCCACTTCCTCCAAGTCTAAGGCGTAGCTATGGGCACCCGCATGGGCCCCAGCAATGCCTGCCTCTTTGTAGGGTATGTTGATCAATCCCTATTCCAGCAGTACACTGGCCCAATCTCCGAACTCTACCTCTGTTACATTGACGACTGCTTTGGTGCTACCTCCTGCACCCATGCTGAACTCATGGACCTCATCAACGTCACCACCAATTTCCATCCTGCACTAAAATGTACTTGGACCATCTCCGACACCTCCCTCCCCTTTCTTGATCTCACAGTCTCCATCACAGGAAATAGAGTATCGGCGGACGTCTATTACAAATCCATTGACTCCCACAACTATCTCAACTACACTACTTCCCACCCTGCTTTCTGCAAAGACTCTATCCCCTACTCCCAATTCCTCCGTCTACGCCGTATCTGCACCCAAGATGAGGTGTTCCATACCAGGATTTCCGAGTTCTCCTCATTCTTTAGGGAACGGGGGTTCCCCTCTTCCATCATAGATTAGGCCCTCACTCGTGTCTCTTTTGTGCCCCGCAGCTCCGCCCTTGCTCCCCCTCCCCCTAGTCGCAATAGAGTCCCCCTAGTCCTTACCTTTCACCCCATCAACCGTCGCATACAACACATAATCCTCCGATATTTTCGCCACTACCAACAGCATCCCGACACTAGTCACATCTTACCATCACCATGCCTTTCCGCCTTCCGCAGAGACCGTTCCCTCCGCAACTCCGTGGTTAACTCATCCCTTCCATAGGCAATAGACAATGGACAATAGGTGCAGGAGTAGGCCATTCGGCCCTTCGAGCCAGCACCGCCATTCAATGTGATCATGGCTGATCATGCCCAATCAGTACCCCGTTCCAGCCTTCTCCCCATATCCCTTGACTCCGCTATCTTTAAGAGCTCTGTCTAATTCTCTCTTGAAAGCATTCAGATAATTGGCCTTCACCGCCCTCAGAGGCAGAGAATTCCACTGACTCACAACTCTCTGTGTGCAAAAGTGTTTCCTCGTCTCCGTTCTAAATAGCCTACCCCTTATTCTTAAACTGTGGTCCCAGGTTCTGGACTCCCCCAACATCGGGAACATGTTTCCTGCCTCTAGTGTGTCCAAACCTTTATTAATCTAATATGTTTCAATAAGATCCCCTCTCATCCTTCTAAACTCCAGAGTATACTAGCCCAGCTAAACCACCCCCTCCCCAGGTACCTTCCCCTGCAACCGCAGAAGATGCAACACCAGTCCCTATACCTCCTCCCTCTGTCCAGGGACCCTGACAGTCCTTTCATGTTAGGCAGAGGTTCACTTGCACCTCCTCCAACCTCATCTATTGTATCCATTGTTCAAGATGTGGACTCCTATACATTGGCGAGCCCAAACGTAGACTGGGCGATCATTTCATTGAACGTTTCGCTCAGTCTGCCTGAACCTACCTGATCTCCCGTTTGCTAAACAGTTTAATTCTCCTTCCCATTCCCACACTGACCTTTCTGTCCTACGTCTCGTCTCCTCCATTGTCAGAATGAGGCCTAATGCAAATTGGAGGAACAGCATCTCATATTTTGCCTGGGCAGCTTACAGTCCAGTGGTATGAATATTGATTTCTGTAACTTCAAGTAACCTCGGTATTCCCTCTCCCTCTATCCCTCCTACATCTAAATCGCACCAGCTTCTTGTTTTCTCGTCAGAGAAACTTCTTCACAACTGAGAAAGACAGAAAACAATTTAGTTGTAAATTACAGCCAAATTGGGGGAAGGAAATGGATATGACAAAGGAAATATCTTAAAGAGTGAGGCCAGAGTTGCCATGGCGATTCCAAGGTTTTAGGGAACTGTTTGATTGATAGATCAGTGAGGTCAGATAGATAATGGGAGAGAAAACAATAAAATGATATGTTAAAGCTGTGAATTGCAGGTCAGAGGTGTGGCTGACCCTGAAATCAAAATTTAATTGCTGAAAATCACATTGTGCCGACAACATAAAAATTATTGGAGTTGTGTCTAGAGAGGAAGGTTGTCAAAGGATAAAGTAGGATATACCTTAGTCTAAAATGTGGGCGAAGAAACAACAGATAGATTTTAACCCAGGCAGGTTTGAGGTAATGCATTTTGTGAGATCAAATGCAATAGAAAAGTATTGATTAAATGGCCAGGCTCTTAGGTGTATTGATGTACAGAGGGATCCTGGGAAATAAGTCCATTAATCCCGAAAAGAAGCAACACATGTGGATAGAATGGTAAAGAGAGCATACAGCATTGTTGGATCTTCGAGTATAAAAGTTGGCAAGTCATGTTGCAACTCAGGAGTGAAAGGAAGTGTTCTGGAAAGAGGTCACTGTAGAAAAAACACATTGTTAGCATCAAACGCCATATTTTCATATGGCAGGATGCGGAAGTTTGGTCAGATCTGATGGTTATGGATTGCTTAATCAATTGTTTGCTTTATTTTGCTGTTCTGCATGCATTTTATCCTGTGTTACAACTTCACCAGAATAATGCCTAATTTTCAGAATGAGAATACCTTTCTGAACTACTCGTTGAACCAGTGAAATCAAACGGAGCTTCCCAATAAACATTAATATTCGTATCTTTACTGTTTAACTCTAGAGGCTGCTTTTAAAGTGGTAATGCTGATCCAAATTCAATAAGATGCAACAATAAAATACTTTTACAATGACATAGGGACATTTCCATCAAATCACTGAAGAACAGATAGCAAGCAGCTCCGAGATTCAATTGACATCTGCAAAAATATCTTTACAATTTAGATGAATGTACTATAATTACCTTTGTTCTAAGTCCTCATGCTTCAACAGTGAAATGTTATGAATAATGTCTAATAAGGTCTACATTTGCAATAACTGTACATTAATACAATCGCAATAACGTTTCACGGGGGGGGGGGATGGTGTCTGTTATTGCCACTGTCATTATCCACTGTAACAGAGTGAGAGGGTTAATATTTCTCCCAATGCTGGGAGGAAAGAAACACACTTAAGCAAATGGGAATTCACAGGCCATGGAGCTGCAGAGCCCCTGGCCCCACACACAGTGTGCCAGGGAGATTCCGATACTCTTGTTGCCTTCATGCTGCTTGCTCTCTCCACTCCCACAACCGTAAGCACGCCATGTAGGGCCAGCTCATTGGTATGTGGGACCAGCTCATTGGTATATGGGACCAGCTCATTGTCTTGTGGGGCCAGCTCATTGGCTTGTGGGGCCAACTCATTGCGTAACTGGCGGAAGTGGCGGGGGGTGGTGCAAAGGGAGCCTTGATCTGCCAAAACCAAAATCCACTATATGGTCTATTATTGCAAGGGTTTACTGTAATGTGATTTTACCATGACAGATTGTTGCATGTAAGCAACAAAACATCATTTTCAACAAACCCTTTGTGGTATCTTGTAATTTTTCACAATCTGGAAATAGTTAACAATATCCCCGTGATCAGTAGAATATGGCTAAGTCAGTCTATTAATGAGTTTTGTTTCTAATTGAATATTTTAGGTTCAGATACAGGATTGAGGACTGTGGAAGTAACAAGGGTAAGTAATGTGTATATAGTCCTACTCGAGACAGGGCTGCATTTGGCCTTGGGGGGCTGACACAAGGCAGGTATTGGAATAGTCAGGGGAGTACTTTGGGAATAGTGACCATATTTCTGTAAGTTTCAATAGAGTTATATGATGGGATGAGGTTTGTGCTCAAATTAAGGACCTAAACTAGAAGAAGACTGATTTCAAAAACATAAGCAAGGACCCGCTGAGTTACTCAAACATTGTGTGTCTTTTCCTTTTCCCTAAGGTTGGAGGACTTTAGTTATGGGGAAATATTGGATAGGTTGGACTTGTTTTCTCTGAAATTAAGGAGCCTGCGGAATGACCTGATAGCAGATTATAAAATTATGAGAAGCATAGATAGTAGAATCTCTCTCCCACGGCAAGGATATAAAAAATAAGGGAAAACTGGTGAGAGGAAGCAGTTTTAAAGAGGATCAGACGGGTTTGTTTTTACACAGTGGTTAATATTTGAAACAAGTTTATTCATGGATAACCCCTTGAGATGAACAGTCATCTCGTTTTCGAGGGGGTCCAACATAGAACATACAGCACAAGACATAACATACATAGAGGCTCTCATTGACCCACCTACCCACACACCAATTTTGGAACCCGTTATCAAACAGATACAATCACTATGTTTAAGATACTTTTTTTCCAATCACTTAAGTAACCAATGCATTGAAAGATCTAATACAACATTTGGGATTAATATAGATGGACAAAAATGTCAGCATGGACATGCGGGAAGACCCTGTTTCTGTACAATATGATTCTTACTTTAATGTAATTCAATAGGAAGTAATTTTCATATGGACATATATAGCAGAAAAATACCCAGTAGTCATGTAGTGCAATATTAGAACAAATTCAGACATCAGTCATTTAACCTACAAAATGTTTTATAAGTGTTCTCCAAATTATTGCCGCTCATTTATAGAATGCATTTCTTTCTTTCACTTCAAGTTGCCCCACAGAGGAAAGAAAACTTTAGTCAATGAATGAAGATAATGACTCTGCCTCACCGTTCTTTGGATATAATTTAATGCAGCTTCTTGTTTACTCGTTTCATTGATTTCAAAGCCCACTGGATCTAGCTAGAAGTTAGTGTCCAGTTTCAAATTAATACATTAATCAAATGGAGCTAATCGTAAATCTAGGGCTGTTAAATCTGAGGAGGGGCTGATTCGTTAAAATGTTTATGATATAGTAACACATTGAGTGGAATAAGATAAAAACAATATATTCTTGAAGCATCTGTAGGCAGAAACTGCAGATGCTGGTTCACACCGAAGATAGACATAAAATACTGGAGCAACACAAAAAGCTGGAGAAACTCAGCGGGTGCAGCAGCATCTAAGGAGCGAAGGAGATAGGCGACGTTTCGGGTCGAGACCCTTCTTCAGACCAGTCTGAAGAAGGGTCTCGACCCGAAACGTCGCTTATCTCCTTCGCTCCTTAGATGCTGCTGCACCCGCTGAGTTTCTCCAGCTTTTTGTGTAACCCTCGATTCTTCAGCATCTGCAGTTTCTTCGTTAACACAAATACTGGAGCAACTCAGCTCAGGACAGGCTGCATCCCTGGATAGAAGGAATGGTTGATGTTTTGGGTCGAGACACTTCTCCAGTATGAAGGGTGACGTTTCGGTGATCCGAAACATCAGCCATTCCTATCCAGAGATGCTGCCTGTTGCGCTGAGTTACTCCAGCATGTTGTGTCTATATTCTTGAAGCAGGTGTTTGATGAGTGGGAGCAGGAACTCCATAGACACCGTTGCAATAATCAATTCTGGAGCTCACAACTACATGCATTACGTTTTCCTTCATCTGAGCAGATGAAATGGAGGAAGGAAAGTGACATTGTATAGGTGGTGTGCTGGCAGTTCCTGCCTGTTCCTCTACTGTTTGATGTTAATCCCTTTTTGTTGGTCCTTTTATGTTCTTCAATCCTGCCAAGCGATGCTCTTATCTTTTCAGGAGCCATTTCTTTTGACATTTATCAGATCCCTTGGCAAGATTTTCAGTTTGCCTTCATATTTGTTTGTCTCTTGTTGAAGGAATTGATATTTGTGGTGGAAATAGGATTCTTTTATCATAAAAATAGATTGCTTTGTATCCAAAGTTAGCCATAGTATAAGGAAAACAGGGGAGAATAAAAAAAGAAAGTACAAACAAGTACATCACTGCCACACCTTTCAACAATGTGTCAGGACTTAGTTTCCATATTTTTAGCCTTATTTTTGTCATGAATAGAACTCAGTAATGTGGGTCAACCTCAAAAATCAGGTCGGCAGAAAATATTGAGCAAGAAATGTGAATATTTTGCATAAAGTATTCATTTGAAGCTGGGCACTAATTTCTAGCTAGATCCAATGGGTTTTAAAATCAATGAAACTAGTAAACAGAATACAAAAAGAAGCTGTATTAAATGATATCCAAAGAAAGGTGGGGCAGAGTCATTGTTTTCAGAGTCATTAACTGTGGAGACTCAAAGGCAAACTAATGTTAAGATGGATTTGTGTGTTTAATTGGGAACAGATGACAACAAAAAATGCTTCAAACAAATTGTATCAATGCATTCAAGGGGAAGTTGAATAAAGATATTGAGGATGGTGCTAATAGGGCAGGGATGGGGGGAGTATTTAAACAACCTGCATTTAGTCAGTTTGTCACAGATGAGTTTTGTGCTATTCTGAGACCCAGGATTTGAAGAGTGCAAGTCACATTCTAAAGGGCCTGTCCCACTTGGGCGTCATTTACGTGACGTCATGACGAGCACGTGATGCGCGCATGGTGCGTGGTGATGTAGACAGTGACACGTGGTCACGTGCAGCGCCCCAGGATTTTTGGATTCACAAAACTTTCACGCGCCACCGGCATGATGCACAAATGATGCCCAAGTGGGACAGGCCCTTAAAGCCCCACACAAGCAGTTTATAGGGACTGCTTAAGTGAGTTCATTGGTTGTTGCACAATGTGGCAAGAACCATATGGCAAAAACTGTAGAGCTGCTGGAGGAACACAGTGCTTCACTCAGCATATGATAAAAAAAAAATAGATAGCCAACCTTTCGGGTCAAGACTCTTTATCTAGACTGAAACTGTAGAGCGCTGGGGTGAGGTGGTATATGCAAAACATATCAATGATAGGTGAGGAGGGCAGATAATAGCCAAGTGGGGGAGGCAAGGGAAAAATAGTGACAGAGATGGGATGGTGAATGGAAAAGGCTGCAAATTCTGGGAACTTTCTCTTTACAATCTTCTCCAGCTCCAAAGAGCATACCATTGCATCCAAGCCACTTCCCTATTCGTCCCGATCTGGTTTCTTAATATCCTTATCACCATCCCGTCTCTGTCACTATCTCTCCTGGAGTAAGATGCAACCTCCTCTCTGTAGCTTCATCAGTTTCTCAGCATGTTCGTGCTCTTCATGAGATGGCTCCAGAAAAAAAATCTCCTTTAAACTTTTTTCCCACTCATCTCAAATCTATGTCCTCTAGGATTTGACATTTCCACCTTCGGGGAGGGTGGGGGGGTGGGGGATGTGACCATCTATCCCATCTAGACTCATAATTTATAATCTTCTATCAGATCTTCCGTTAGCCTTAGATGCTCTACGCTTGTCCAACCTTTTCTTATAACTAATGCTTTCTACTCCAAGCAACATCCTTATGAACCTCTTCTGCACTCTCTCCAAAGCCTCTGCATCCTTCCTAAATGAGGCTTCACGAAATCTACCTGATGACTTGCCTACTTTTATACTCAATGCACTGACTGATTAAAAACAAATATGTTGTACTCTATTTTTCCCGCCATATCTATTTGCTTTGCAACATATTGGGAGCTATGGACTCAACAGGAACTCAAAAAATCAAGCTGCATCCACTTTCTATATCTTTTTATAAGTAAGGTTTATGGTATTGTTGCTTTTAAATCATAAACCATGTAAATCATTTTCTGAAGCAAACCTCATATAGGTAGGAGGCAGCCACAATCATCTTCAGCATAGGAGTACAGATGATAATGAGCATTGTGTAGTTATTTTAAAGTAGTACAGGTAGACAGTACAGAAATTTAGTTTTAAATTAATTTTCAGAGTTACACTGTTGTGAGCAGGCACGGCTCATATCGTACAATGGATCCAGTATGTAATGCCATCACCTCAAGAATAAGTCTAGATACTGAGCAGCTTTTAGACAAATCACAGGAAGCAATACACTTGGACTGTTTAGTTATTATTCCTGTCCAAATATGTCTCTAGTCCATTTATTGATAGGAGTGTTTTTATAACAGGGACCAAATGATGCACTTGGAATTAGCATTGCTGGTGGCAAGGGGAGCCCTCTAGGTGATGTGCCTATCTTCATCGCCATGATCCAAGCAAGTGGAATGGCTGCACGCACACACAGGCTAAAGGTAGGCGCAACAAAGTCATGTATGTCTTTTTAATCTGCAGCAGTTGTTGCAATATAATATTCAATCCACATGTTAAATATCTTCAATATGCTTCTGTGCTAAAATGTTTAATGGTTAACATTAATGGAAATGGCTTCAATGCATAAATTATTGATTCCACTTTTTCCATCCATTAGATTTTCAGTTCTAGTGCAGTTATGGTGGGTTGACACAAGAACAATTGGAAGTATAATAATAAGAAAGGGTAGATTAGCTCCAGTGTACCACTCCATGAACAGGGCTGCATGAAGAGCTCTTCAAATATATTTAGTCCGCAATTGATCAAGCACAGACAAAATTTTAATAAGATACGTTTTTAAATAATCAAACCACGTGACGAAGATTTTATGGACATATGCCTATTAGACTAATTTTCAAGGCAATGAGACAAAAACGTTTGCAAAACTTTGCTGTTTTCTTTTGATTTCTCCAGCTTAAAAAAATTAAGAAAGCTCATTACTCGTGTCTTTGCTGCCATTGTTTACACGTCCATACATCAGTGTTTTACGGAACCACAATTTTCTATCATTTCTAAATATTTGATCAGTCCATGACTGACTGCTCTAGAGACATAGAGAGATAGATAGATAGATGTCTAGGGACTAGTGGAATCAAGGGATATGGGAGGAAGGCAGGCACGGGTTACTGATTGTGAATGATCAGCCATGATCACAATGAATGGTGGTGCAGGCTCGATGGGCCAAATGGCCTCCTCCTGCACCTATTTTCTATGTATGTCTATGTATGTACAATTTTAGTTTTTGAATGTGTTGTCTATGTTATGCACCTCAAGAAATCAGCTCCAAATAAGTTTTCCTTCTCTGGGGTGTCTAAGGTGTCACCAAAAGGCTCCAGAGGTTTGCATATATAATGGGCCTGTCTCACTTAGGCTATTTTTAGGCGATTGCCGGTGACTGTCATAGTCGTGCAGGTCGCCGAAAAATCGGAGACTGGACCCCCCTTTGACATAAAATTTGAAAAAGAATCATACTTTAACAACAACAAAAATCCTAAGTCTGCACTGGCGACAACCTACGTCATCCTGGCGACAACCTACGACAGCACCTACGTCAGGAGAAGTCAAGCTACGCTCATTGGCGTCAAGCCAACTGTCGGCGAAAAGCTTTGAACATTTCAAACTCCAGCAGCGACCAGAAAAACTTTACGATTCTTTGGGTGACTGAGGAGACTACTCACGACCATACTGGCGACACCCCGGCGACTATGTGGCGACAGCCTCGTCGCCTGTATTTGCCTAAAAAATCGCATAAGTGGGACAGGGGCATAATGGTCAGATAGTCTCCCTCCAAAATTGCTAATTACCTTTTAGTTTTCTCACAAGTCTCTGTATCTGTGTTTTAATCAATAAATCATCTACCTTCTCTATAAATAGTGTATTCCTTCTATCACATTCATATTCTTCTTCTAGCCTTTTATTCATCCTTTGGCCAATGTTTCCATTTTCATCAAATCTTTCCAAATTGTTGCTGCAATCTAACTATTGCTTTGTGTATGTAGTTGGTTAGAGTGGTTACAGTATAGACAAGAGGAGACCCATGGATGCAAGAATAAGCAGCTCACATAGCAATTAAACCATGCTTTTAAATGTTAGATAATGACTACAGATGACTATAGATAGCACTAGGATTATCTCTGACACCTTTCCCTGTCCCAATATGGCCTCCTTTACATCGACAAAACTAAACGTAGACTAGGCAACCGTTTCGCCGAACACGCGTTAGGTCCACGTCAAGGATCTCCCATTTGGTAGCCATTTTAACACCATTCTCATATTTACTTTTCTATCCTGGCCCTCCCCCATTTCCAGAGTAAGGCCACACGCAAACTGGAGGAGCAGCTCCTCGTTTTCTGCTTGGGTCGTTGCAACCCAGTGGTATAAACATTACTTTTACCAATTTTTGGTAACCCACAAATAACTTTTTTTCCTTCTCCCCTCTTCCCTGTGCCCCATCTTGACTCGCACCCATTTCTCCCCTTCCCTCTCCCCTTTCACCTATATTCTTTCTTCTGGCTTCACTATTCGCAACTCTTCAATCCTTGTATTTCACACCTTTTATTTCCATCTCCGGCCTTTGTCAACCATCTGCCTATCAAAAATCTCCCTCGCATGTGTCCACCCATTACCTGCCATGCTTTGTCCTGCACCTCCTCTCATCCAGCTTTCTCATCTCCCCTTATCCCCCCCTCCCCACACACACACACACACAGCCACAGCAATGTGCATGAAATAATAAAATCCAAGACATTGGTATTTTAATTAAAGTACAAAAACTGATATGTGCTGATCTAGCTCTGTGAGTGTTCACCTCCCATTTGAAATTAATTTCTCTTGCAATTAATTAGCAGTTTCTTTAATATTAGGTTGGGGATCGGATTGTCAGCATTAATGGCCAGCCCCTGGATGGACTGTCTCATGCAGAAGCAGTTAATCTATTGAAGAATGCCTACGGAAGCATTATCCTTCAGGTACTGAAATAATGGCAGCAACAGCTGCATGCAGCAGATAACGCCCATTCAAAAGCAATAGAGTATTGCTGGCAAACATTACCACGTCAAACGGGGATAAGGATTCTAGCCTGGGTGAATCACACAGGATTTGGCAATGTTTAAATCTGTTGGTGTCTAGATATTTCAGTGCCACCCATGTAACATTTCTAATGATCATGTGCATACTTAGTGAATTATAATAAGTGTAACTATGACACTTGGATAATAATGCTTTTTGCCCTTAAGATTCATGTTTCCTGCTTTCCTATGAAGTCTTATAATTTGAATCAAAATGTCAGCTTATGCACTCATTAATATCTGAAACACCACAAAGATATAAATATGGTTGCACTGCTACAATGTTTTTAAAGTATAGGGGATATCATATAATAAAATAGATCTATAAAACATCTATTAATGATTTTACATTCTTAGTATTTGTTTATCTAAGCCATGCCAATAAGAGCCACACTACAATATCGTAAATTATTTCAGTGCTTGGTTTTAACACCATTAGGTATAATTATATGTTTTCTATATCAGAATAAACATATGCTGAGCTCAATTGCATGTGCATTTGGTGTTAATGTTACTGTTCATGAAACATTTTTCTGGTGCTATTTTATATTGGAAACCTGTAGTAAAATAAATTAAGAGTTTTTACAAATAGAACCAAATTTGCTGCCACTTAAAAGTTGTATTGTTTGTGGCTTAATAGTGGTTTTTATGCCAAGTAAATCTAAACTATGGGGATTGTCATTGAATGAATGTCTTTAGAATCACATGTGGTGTTCATACATGAGAATTTCCGTTCCTATCCTCAAAAACATCACCTTTCTCCAGACAGGCAGTTGTTTTAATACGTTCATTTATTAATTTTGACATTAATTGTCAAGCCATTTTCTTGAGGTATCAGACTTTCATGCGACACATTTGAAAGACAACTTGCAGGTTGACAGCCGTGAATTCTCTTATTACTCTTTGACGACCAAATTATGGAGTCCAAGAGTAAGATCAAATAACTGACTGCTAACCAGAGATGTAATCACCATCTTGTTATGCATTTATGGCTCTTTTTTTCACCTTCTACAGACATGTGTAGTAATGCAATTGCCCACATCTATTGTGCCATTGTGCATCAATCACAGGTCTCCACATCAGGAGGCTCTCACTTCTGTTCTGAATACATGATAACACTTAAGTTCATTCTTAGTTCGTCCATTTTTCACAAGGCTCATTAGGCCTTGAATGTGATCTTAATTGGAATATGTCCCCAATGCAATTGAAATATATGAATAGCAGAGATGTTGCCTCAGAACTTCACCTAATCCTGTAAACTACCTCAATGGGAGAAATAGTTTCATTTTGATGGCAGTGTCTGCTATTTCTACGGACTGGGATTCTTCTAAGCAGCACCGTGAATTGAACACTTAATTGTCCTACCTGCCAAACACAAATGCTCAGCTTTCCCAGGTAGTTCAATCCATCTACTTCTGTGTGGAAAGTTCAGTAACTGGATGCATCCCTATACTTCATTTCTCACATTTCAGGACTTCATTATTCGTATATATGTACATACGACTCAAAATTTCTAGCTAGAGATTTGTGTGCCAGTCTCGGGTTGATGTAAGCTTGAACTGACTTCAAATTATTATCATTTAAAATTGCTTAATGAGGAAGAAAGAAATCATTGAGACAAATAATACATTTTACCCATTTCTTGGAGAAAAAAGAGCCTCATAATAGCTTATCAAAACATTACATTTTGGTTTCACTGCAGCTTTGTTTATGTAATGTTTCCAGTTCTTTGGAGCAGAGCTACAGTCTTACATTTTGCAAAACTTTAATCAGGAATGCTTTTGCAGTACAGTATTTTAAAAATATCTGCAATTGTTCTGGTGTGTATGTATTGCATAGATAATCCACAGTAGCTTGTCATTAGTAAACAACGTGTACTTGCTATCAGCATTTTGGCCATATTCTAACCAGGTCAGATAAATGCATTCATTCATGCAAATGACAAGGATGTAGGTTGATTATCTGCCTGTCTTCAATAGAATGTTAAGAGTTTAAAAATACAGTTTGTTAACTAAAGATTAGGGTCTCCAGGGAGCAATTACCACTCTATAAACCCGGTGTCTGTAGGCTTGCTTGGGTTTTGCATGATTTAATCTGTTTGTATAGCAGGTGTAGTAATGAGATAAGGAAAGGCTGAGGGTGCTTGTTGATGTTGTGTACAAACCACAGCAGATCTGTTAATAGGGATTTTTTCACCCATTGGGATAGTTTCTTTACCCTTTACATAATGTGACTTTTTTTCCCCCTGCAGAGTGAAGAAAGGTTTTTCGCTGTCTATGTTATATTAAGTAGCCAGTCTCTGGGCTTTATATTTTTGAGTTAAAACTGAAGAAATCAAATAATGCCTCTTTTAAAACATATTTATTTATAAATAAGGTAAATTATATTTTACTCAATTAATCCACGGGCTTAAACACATCTATCTGTTCTGTTACAAATTCCTTACTAATTCAGATTCCATATTTTGCTTGTCTAACTTAAGATTCAAATAAAAATGGCACAGAATAAATAAAAGAACCTTGGAGGCAACCAATGGTTATGTCATTTAAGGAAGACCAATAATCTACTCATAATTTACTCACTGCTCCTGCTCAATCAGTTCAAACTCATGCTACACTGGATGAAATATTGGTTATTTGTTCAAATCTCACAATATAACCATCACATTGATGCCTTTATTACCACGCCAGAATATCCACTCTCCCCCATACCACATTTTGGAATGTGTGTTACCAACATCACCGCTGAATACCATTTTAACCATTGGTTGCTTTCACCTCCACACATTCAAAAAAGGTGGGGGAGGGAAAGGGGGCTAAAATAATAGCTTTGGTCTCTTTATATTCATTGAGTACCTTTTAATTTATTCATAAACTGGAAGTCCAAAGAGGCTTATGTGAAAATATGAAAAATCATGGAGATCCAAATCTTGGATATCTTCAGCATGCAGATGGGAGGAGAGCCCCTGGCTGGAGATAATGGCAGGAAGAGGAAGTTCCATATAACTGAATAATGGCATTGTCAACTGCTTTGAAAACTGCTGAGAACTTGTGGTCAGCAAAGGGTTTAAAAATGCCTTGATCAAGGAGGATATCATTTTTAAAACACCAAAGGATGGATTTATTTTACTTCTCTAAATCCCATTCAGATTGGTGACATTTTTTCCATTTTAGCTGCATTGCTGATATTTCCTGAATATTACATCTAATCCCAATTTATGTGTTCAGCTCTGCTGTTTGAGAAATAAACATCACACCATATAACCAACTTGAGGAATTGTTGAGTTGCATCTCTCTTATGAAATGTTAAATGAGATCCTGCCTATTCTTTCCATTAATTCTGGTAGATGAATGGATCACATGACATTATTCAAAGACAAATGGGCAGCCTGACTATCCCATTAACGTTCTACTTTCTCTTTGTTAATGATATACTTACAATTATTACCACCAAAAGCTGATTAAATTGATCTTTACTGTGTATTCCTTGTGATCTTTGTGTGAAATGATTGTCACGTTTTCATACGTGACTCGATATTATTTCAAATCAGTAATTCTTGTTTCTCCATTCAATTTGTGATGTAATGAGAAGCTCTTGTTTCTCCATTCAAGACTTTTGAATTGCTGTCTCAACATTAAGTAACCTTTTATATCGTCATGATTTTCTTTCTCAAAGTCAAATCTAACAACCATTTAAGTTACATTGCCAAGGATGAGTCAATTTAAGGCATAGTATTTAATCTGTAGCTCTGAGTGTTCCTTTCAACCCATCCTCCAATCGTTAACCTTATTATATTTTTAATTAATTACGTCCTTTATGTTGGGTTATCTTCAGGTTGTAGCTGACACAAATATTACTGCTATTGCAAGCCAGCTTGAAAATATGACAACTAACTCCAACTTGAGTACACCATCTGACGTTCGAGTGGAAGACCCAGAGTAAGTTTATGGCAAATCGTTTTGAGCCCTGCAAGCATGCCCGATGCCCTGTGCTATGTGATGGATATTTTTATTCTCCAAATCTCTGCCTTCAACCATATCCTACCAAAATTTTATTTTATTGAAGAATCTACACGCTACTGTCACGTACATATTTGGCGTAATGTAGGGCATAATGTATTCAGAAACTATCCACCAAATATAATAAAGTATACAATGTTAATAATTTGTTCATAGAAGTATCCTAGCGGAGTCCACCAGCATTGCAGTATTGTTGAAGAACAGAAGTGTTCAAGTTACAAAGTGAGGCACCAATAGCTGAAACAGCAGAATAGATGAACAAGATAAAACACCTTGGACCAAATCCTTTGTATTACTAATTTCACCTGGTGTCAGATTATTGGTAAAGAAAAAATAAAGGAAAACATTGCATTTATTTGATCACTTTTGTAGTCACTCCAAGTTATATTTATTACTGTTATCCTTTGGTAAACTCATTGTAATTATTTTTGTGTAATCAGATATCACTGATCCAATCCAATCTGGGATTACTAGTTTATCTAACCATGAAACTATATTTAGCCCTACCCCGAAAAATGAACATTTACATTATATAGTATCTTTCACAAGACCAAGATATCTCGGATTTTCTAGCTAACAAGGTACTTTTCTAGTCTATTCATTGTTTTGCAGCTGATTTGTACAAAGCAAGGGCCCACAAATTACAATTTGATGACAACCAGGCGATCATCATTTACGTGTCATCCTAAAAATTGGTTGGTGCTTTGTGAGGCTCGCAGGGCGCGTGGTGAGGCGTGGTAGCGTATGCAGTGACGCGCGGTAACACGCGGTGCCCCAGGATTTTGCAATGCTCAAAATCCTCGCGCGCCACCTGTGTAACGTATTCCTTGCGCACACTGACGTACTGATGGCGTACTCTGACGTACTGATGGCGTACGCTAATGTACTGACAGCGTACGTGTAGCGCATGTTGACGCGTGGTTACGCACGGTGACGCACGAACATTGCCTATGCTAATTTATTACGTGTCACCGCGCGTCAACATCTATAACCATGCACCGTCGGCGCGCCATTTGCGCTTCATTTGAGCGTCGCACCACGTGACCACCCGGGTATAAAGCCAGCGTTGTTTTGAAAAATTTTCACCATAGTATCTTTGATTTTCACTGGGAAAATCCTTGCCACGGAGATCGGACTAAGCATCGCAAATGGCTCCCAAAAGAAGAAGGGCCCTCAAGAGCACTTGGCGTGCGACTGTCGTACTGCTAGACGATTTTCACGCGACTGTTGCACGTCAGTCACGACCGGCATGTCGCATGAATGACGCGCCAATGACGCCCAAGTGGGACAGGCCCTTAACTCTCTGACTGTTCTTCGAAGAGCTTGGAAGTGCCTTGGGAGTTTCTTCGTCTTGGAGAGAACAGTTTTAATGTCTTACCTGAAAGTCTACACATTGTTGGCAGAAAATACTTTAAAATGCATTATATCCTCCATCAGTAAGTAGTGCATCTATATGAATCAGAATTTTGTTTAAGTATTTAAGTCTTTAAATGTTAACCTGCAAACGTGTAAATTGCAAAAACTTTTTTTTTTCTCTGCACAATGTCCTCTATTTCAATTCCAGACAGTAATAAATTGAGAAATCTGACAATTGCCTTCTATTTCACATAAAACATAAAAATCTAGGCACACAACAAATATTCAGGGTTAAATGATCGAGTTCTCAAATAAGCCTATAAATGTTTGAGAGGCCAATTTCCCTGAAATAATCAAAAGGCAGTGTAAATATAGAAAGAGAGTCATGTGCCTTAACATATAACACCAGCCGAAGTTTTCACAGATAAATGGATAGTGTTTCAGACCAGTACGGTCTATTGTGCTCAGGGCCATGATTATAAGCCAGCAGACCTTAAAGAGACACGTGAGGGCATTTACAGAACAGTAATTATCTTTGTTTAATCCAACATGACCAATTCCTTATTGTTCTCAACAGTTCTCTTACCCTTTGCATATGAAATACAGAATAGGGAAAACATGTTCCAGGATAAACAGTATGTGAAGGAAGCAGACCAGTAAGAAAGCATGGTGATATATACAGTGCCCTCCATAATTTTAGTTTTGTTTAGAGATACAGCGCGGAAACAGACCCTTCAGCCCACCGGGTCCGCGCCGACCAGTGATCCCCGCACATTAATTCTCTGCCTTCAAGGGCGGTAGAGGACGGTTCTCTGGATACTTTTAAGAGAGAGCTAGATAGGGCTCTTAAAGATTGCAGGTTACTGATTGGGAATGATCAGCCATGATCACATTGAATGGCGGTGCTGGCCGGTGAAATTGCCTACTCCTGCACCTATTGTCTATTAACACTATCCTACTCCCACTAGAGACAATTTTTACATTTACCAAGCCAATTAACTTACACACCTGTACGTCTTTGGAGTGTGGGATGAAACCGAAGAACTCGGAAAAAACCCATGCAGGTCATGGGGAGAATGTACAAACTCCGTACAGACAGCACCGCGTAGTCGAGATCGAACCCAGGTCTCCAGTGCTGCATTCGCTGTAAGGCAGCAGCTCTACCACTGCACCACCGCGACCGCCCTGGACAAAGACCCATCATTTATTTATTTGCCTCTGTACTCCACAATTTGAGATTTGTAATACATGTGGTTAAAGTGCACATTGTCAGATTTTAATAAAGGCCATTTTTATACATTTTGGTTTCACCATGTAGAAATTACAGCATTGTTTATACATAGTCCCCCCTTTTCAGGGCACCATAATGTTTGGGACACAGCAATGTCATGTAAATGAAAGTAGTCATGTTTAGTATTTTGTTGCATATCCTTTGCATGCAATGGCTGCTTGAAGTCTGCGATTCATGAAAATCACCAGTTGCTGGGTGCCTTCTCTGGTGATGCTCTGTCAGGCCTGTATTGCAGCCATCTTTAGCTTATGCTTCTTTTGGGGGCTAGTCCCCTTCAGTTTACTCTTCAGCATATAAAAGGCACGCTCAATTGGGTTCCGATCGGGTGATTGACTTGGCCATTCAATAATTGACCATTTTTTAGCTTTGAAAAAGTCCTTTGTTGCTTTAACAGTATGTTTGGGATCATTGTCTTGCTGAGAATGAACTGCCAGCCAATGAGTTTTGAACATTGTTTGAACTTGTACAGATAGGATGTGTCTATGCACTTCAGAATTCACTATGCTACTATCATCAGCAGTTGTATCATCAATGAAGATAAGTGAGACAGTACCTTCAACAGCCATACATGCCCAGGCCATAATACCCCCACCACCGTGTTTCACAGATGAGGTGATATGCTTTGGATCTTGGGCAGTTCCTTCTCTCCTTCATACTTTGCTCTTGCCATCACTCTGATATAAGTTAATCTTCGTCTCATCTGTCCTTTTTCCAGAACTGTGGTTACTGTTTTAAGTACTTCTTGGATGTACTTAAACTGGCCATCCTATTTTTGCAGCTAACCAGTGGTTTGCATCTTGCAGTGTAGCCTCTGTATTTCTGTTCATGAAGTCTTCTGCGGACAGTGGTCATTGACAAATCCACACCTGACTCTTGAAGAGTGTTTCTGATCTGTCGGACAGGTGTTTGGGGATTTTTCTTTATTATAGAGAGAATTCTTCTGTCATCAGCTGTGGAGGTCTTCCTTGGCCTGCCAGTCCCTTTGCGATTAGTAAGTTGACCAGTGCTCTCTTTCTTCTTAATGATGTTCCAAACAGCTGATTTTGGTAAGCCTAACATTTGGCTGATGTGTCTAACAATTGTATTCTTGTTTCTCAGTCTGACAATGGCTTCTTTGATTTCATTGGCACAACTGTGGTCCTCATGTTGATAATCAGCAATAAGACTAGGTGCTGAGAACTCTCTTACACCTGCATTAAGGAGACAAATAAACACTGCTGTAATTTCTACATGGTGAAACCAAAATGTATAAAAATGGCCTTTAATAAAATCTGACAATGTGCACTTTAACCACATGTGATGTTTTTCTATTACGAATCTCAAATTGTGGAGTACAGAGGCAAATAAATAAATGATGGGTCTTTGTCCCAAACATTTTGGAGAGCACTTTAAGGACCAAGGGCAATTGCAGCTTTGAACATTTCGTTGATGTGACCTTTTGAGGTAGAAATAAACTTTGTGAATCGAAAAGTCAAAATAATTCTAAAATAGATACTTAAATGTTAACGTGCAAACCAGACACAAGGCAAAACCCCCCATAAAATATTGTAGGATCAAGAATATTCACTTACTCAATATTTAGGGTACTACACAATATTCTAACATCTCACTCTGCACAAGCATCTTCACCAATTTCCCTTAAGCATTCCCTTGGACATCTCCAGTTTCAAAGTAAAAACCTGATTTATATAAATACTCTGTTTACTATTGATGGAGGATATACTGTATTAATCTTTTAAGGTATTTTCTAACTTTATTCTAAAGTTGTTCAAACATGAGTAATATCTCAATATGATGCATAGTACTCTAATAATTTTAAAAAAGTGACAGGAGAAATACTGAATAACTTGTAATTTTACAATTCAGACCACCACAGTGTACAATGATAACTTTAGAGAAAGGACCAGACGGACTGGGATTCAGTATTGTTGGAGGACATGGAAGCCCTCATGGAGATCTGCCAATCTACGTTAAAACAGTGTTTGCCAAGGTAAATCTGTAGTTAATATTTAATTTCTTGCTAATATTTAAACTTTCGAAAAGAGAACTGGTAGCCACAATTCTTACTGTTCTAAAATGCTCAAATGGTTTTTTCTCCAAAGCAAACTTTGTAGGTGTAGAACAAGTGGACTGCATGTAAAGGAATTTAATTTTGCGCGTGTGACAATAAAGCACCATTGAACCATAAGCCACTTAAAACAAGGAGCTTGATGAGATTATGCAAACATTCCCATGGAACTATTATAACTATCAAAATATGTCTTTGGCCTTGACAATTACATTTGGATTCTTCCCAGTTCTAATAGCTGGATCAGCAGTTTTTCTTTTAATAACTGGTGATTTCAACAGTCGAGGTAGATTTTTACTTTCAGATAATTTAACTTAAAAGTGAGCTTGATTTGGAAATGGAAGCAATTTGTTTGAGGAGCCAATAATAAAACCTAATGCTATTAATTGAATCGAGTTTTTGAATTTAATTGAATACTTTGCCACATGTAACAAGTCACAGTGAAATTATTTGCTTGCATACCTGAGGTGTGCATATAGTCGCCCATAAAGGGTGCTTACAAAGTTACAAATTCCCCCCCCCCACGCCAGGTCCTCCTTTGTTCCTTCCATCAGCAGTGGCGTTCTCTCTCCTATGTGTCTGTCCTTGTACGTTTGTCATAGGATGTGAAATTTAACGAGACTGGGCCTATCCCCCTACTGGGATGTCTAGAACCAGGAGTCATAGCTTCAAAATAAGGAGTTCAGTAGAGGGATGAGAAGAAATGTCTTCCCTTTGATATTACTGAATCTTTAAAATTCTCCACACATTTGAGCTGCAGAGACTCAATCAGTGAGTATATTCAGTACGTAGGTTGCTAGATTTTTAGATGGATCTAGATAAACTGGGAAAGTAGGCCAAAGATTGGCAGATGGAATTTAACATGGAAAAAGTGTGAAGTGTTACAGTTACGGTAAACTAAACCAGGGCAGGACCTGCACAGTAATTGGCAGGATCATGAAGAGTGTTGTAAAACAACAACTGGGCGGCACAGTGGCGCAACAGTGGAGTTGCTGCCTTACAGCGTCAGAGACCCAGGTTGGATCCTGACAACAGGTGCTGTCTGTACAGAGTTCGTACATTCACCCTGTGACTGCGCAGGTTTCCTACGGATGCTCCAACACTCCTAAGATATACAGGTTTGTAGATTAATTGGCTTCGGTAAAATTGTAAATTGTCCCTAGTGTGTAGGATAGTACCAGTGTACGGGATGATTGTGGTTGGCATGGATTCAGTGGACCCAAGTGCCTGTTTCCACGCTGCATCTCGAACGTATATTGTCTAAAGTCTTAAACAGATGGACCTGGCGGTACAAAGGATTGGTGAGGCCACACTTGTGTGCAGTTCTGATCACCAAGCTATAGAAGGTTGGAAAGGGTGTAGAAAAGATTCACAAGGATGGTAAAAGGGCTGGATGACTTGAGTTACGAGAGACTGAAGCTTATTTCTCTGGAACATTAGGAGGTTGAGAGGTGACTTTATAGAGGGGCATAAATAAGGTGAATAGTTACAAAAATCGAGAAACAGGGTACACTTACAATCTGTTTTTTCCCCCCAGGATAGAGGAATCTAAAATTAGATGGCATAGATTTAAGTTGAGAGAAAAATTTTAAGGGGACCTGGTTTCAACTTTTTCACATGGGTATGTTAAATGATCTGTCATAGGAAATGGTAGAGGTGGGTAAAATGACAACATTTAAGACATTTGGATAGAAAAGGTCTAGAATATAGGCTAAACACAGACAAATGAGATTAACTCAGGTGCAGGAGCCTGATTGGTCTACTCCTTTTATTTCTTGTGTACCTTTGTATCTGTAATGATACCAGCTATAAATGTAACACCAACAGCTATTAGGGTGAATTAAATAAATTATTCTTGTAGCAATGCTGTGTCTGTAAAATGACCCTGAATGCTATTCTGCCACACGCATGTTACTTTTGAAAAGTGCTTATGAAAAGCTAGAAACACGGCAGAGGCAGTAACTATTCGGCAAGTCAGGCAGCATATATGGGCAGACAAGCAACGTGTTTTCAGACTGATGGCATTTTGTCAAAACTTTAAAGTTGTAGAGAAGTGGGAGAAGAACAATGGTAATGTCTGATATGGTGAAAACAGATGATACAGATTGGTGTTGTCTAAGGGAATTAATCTCATGGTTATGGTGGTTCATCTGTCTGGAGCACTTGTAAATAAAGAGAGAACAGAGGAGAGAGAAGCAAAACAAAAGGAATGCTGGACTGTAAGGTGCAGGACACAGCAGATGGTAGAAATTCAACATTGAGGAGAATGCTGGAAGTCCCAATCGCCATCTGTGGAATGAGAAAAACTATATCACGTCAGAACTTGGCAAGGATTGGAAAGGGAAACAAAATATACAATTGCTGAAAATCTGAAACAAAATCAGGAAAGGCAGGAACCACAGCAGAGAGAAAGTGAGAAAGAGAGAGTCCCATTGCTGACCCATCTCACTGCACTAAGTACGCGGGGAGGCTCAGCAGGTCAGACGGCATATGTTAATTTAACTCAGCAACAGAGTATTTCTGGAGTGCAACTACAGTAATGTCATGGAGCTGCTAAACAAACAATCAAAAATATCCTAACCGTCAAAAGTATGAAAAGTTCTCATTTTACGAAATAACAAACATTGAGATGTATAATAAGATTAATAAGAACATTGAAATATAAACCTAAAAAAAATTAAAATAAAGACATTTTAAAATAATTATTCTAATGACATTAGACAGCACAAAAATCTAGTGTTCTTTTATGCCAGAGAAGATGTTAACCAGTAATTATACACATGATATTGATAAAACTTCAGTTGTATCTCATTCAAAACTTGGGGCTTATAGGGAAGATTAGTCCAACTTCCATCTGTGAAGACTAAGACCCCATCACCACGTCCACCCCAATAATTTATTCCAGACTCAAAGAACTTCTATGAAATTTAATTGTGCACTGTTGTCTTTTTTGCAGGGAGCAGCGACAGATGACAACAGGTTAAAGCGAGGAGATCAAATTCTAGCAGTAAATGGGGAAAGTTTGGAAGGTGTCACACATGAACAGGCTGTCGATATCCTGAAACGGCAAAAAGGAACTGTAACGTTAACAGTGTTGTCGTGAATGTATCAATGTGGACATGATTAATACTGATTTTCCTGTTTAAATTCTGCCAGGAAGTGATGTTGCATTGCCAAAAGCAGGAATGTAATTCAACTAAGATTGTGTGATCTTGGACCTGAATTTTTTCTTTTATTGCATTGTAGTAATAGTCATTATTGCTCTGTTAAAGGGAGAGATAATTAAATTACTGTGCATCAATCACTGTGCTTTGGACAATTGAAAAACTGTCGATCGATCTTACCCAGCTGCAGCTTCTTGACAAATCTCACCAAGTGCTTTCATATTGTGTACCATATAGCTACAGTGAATTGCAGCATCTGGAGTGCCTAAGTCTGATGTTGGATACATAGGGATATATATTAGTCTTCAAAACTGGGGAAATAATCTATTTGAGCAGATCACCCACTCTTTGTAGAACCCATACAAATTTAGTTCATTGACTTTACTCTTTTCCCCCATGTGTTATGTCTGTCGAACAATTTATTTTCCTTCCCTTTTTATTTTCTGATTGAACTTGTGTTTGAATTTTAAGATGATTTTGAATTGCTTGTAATGGTAATGAATTGCATATATTTATAACATGAATCTTCGAGTCTCATAAAATAAAACAATTGTGTCCCAGGTGATCATTTGTCAGTTTTAACTCATTTGCTAGTAATTTGCAGGCTTAATTAACCTTTTCAATGAGTATTTAGAGATTGGCAATATGAATCCATTGGCTCATTCACAAAGCTGGCTTGGAACCAATCCATGATTATTTTCTCATTTATCTGTTGTCTATGAACTTTAGATCTATGAAGCAGTGAACCTATGAAGCTTCTCCGTGGATTGTCACCTTGTCATGGTGGAGAAGCTTGTTTGTTCCTGAGATCCTGAGAGCGATGTCGTCTGGAGCTTTGCTCCTGGTAGGGCCACCCATGGCGGTAAGGTCGAGGGGGAGGTCTCTGACAAAGAGCAATCCAACCAAGACCTCAACGGTGGAACATGCGGAGGCTGTGGAGCGTCACAACGGCTGGGAAGGCTGATGAAGGCTGCAAAGGGTCTCCGGTCGTCTTGGACTCCATGCCACTGGATCCTGACCCAGATCTGTCAAGGACCATGGGGTGGCTGAATGTGCACCAGTCTCCCCATGTTAAACAAAGTCACGCACATGCGTCCTCTTTATAGGGAATAACACCCTGGAGACACCCATGGCCTTCATTGTTTGCCCCCTCATCTTCTGCTACTTTCCTCCCTCTTGCTTCGCTATGTGCAACTTTTCAACCATTTCACATGTTTTAATCTCTGGCCTTAGTTTAAACCACCTTTCTACCAAAAAAAAGTCCTTGTCCACGTCCACCTGTTATCTGCCATGCCTTGTCCTGTTTCTCCCCTCTTCTACCTTTCTTCTCCCCATCCCCCTCCAAATCAGTCTGAAAAAGAGTCTCGGCCTGAAATGTCACCTATCCATGTTTCCATGTTCTCCAAAGATGCTGCCCGACCTGCTGAGTTAATCCAGCAATTTGTGTCCTTTTGTATGTTAACTAGCATCTGCAGTTCCTTGTTTCTACAGGATGTTAAAGTGAGTTAAGCATGTTCTCTGCAATCACGATGATGCTTTAATCACAACTGCCACACCAGAGGAGAATATCCAATCGCATGAAAGTATTCCGGCATACTGACCCTAATATTAAGCATATTTGTGCAAAAATAAATGTATTTATTTCCCTTTGGTTCCTACTGCATTACTCCAGCATTTTGTGTCTCTCTTCCATGGATATTCTACAACTGGTCAAGTGGGTATTATTATTATTATTTTTATTAAACTTTATTTCGGACTCGAGGTCCAGACAAGGGACAAAATTACATAAAATACATTGTATAGAAAAACACCATAAAATACATATAAAATCTTAGTATATCACATAAAAGCATCATAAATTATATGCAAAAAACACAGTACTTGATTTAAAATCCAGAATAAAAAAAGAAAGATCAGTCCTACATTATCAGAGCTGGAACACTGAATGATACTGAACTTCGATCCTTCTTTGCTCTGGTCCAATATTTTGGCAGGCTTCTGCTGAGCCTCACATTTGGACTGACATTGTTCTAGAAAGATGGAAAATGAAGGGAGCAGCAAAGGTGTGCAATCTCTTGCAAAGGAAAAACACTGAGTCACTCTTGGTGCACAACAACAATTCTCATACACTAAAACTGCTTGGAATGCAAAATAAAATACATATTGCTGGAAACACTCAGCAAGTCAGGAAAGCGAAATAAACAGCTTTCCAGATTTGAAACCTTTGTCAGAAGTGAGAAAGTTCTGAAGAAGTATCTTGGACTGAAATGTTAAATGTGTTTCTTGTTCCACAGATACTACTGACTTGCTGGGTGTTTCCAGTATTGTGGGGTTTTTGTTAATTTCAGATTTCCGGCATTTTCAACAGGCTTAAAAATCAGCCAAATCTTCAGTTTAGCCGGTGATCATTTATATGCACTGCTCTGGATAATTATTGCACAAGAACACCGGATAATGTAATCACCTCCTCCCCTCCATGTCCACTGTTTGCTAAGTATGTTAGATTTAACAGGTACCGCCAATATTCTAGATGAGGTCATGCAACTCTTCCTGCAATTTATCAGTTTAAAAATTTGTAAAGGGTTTCTGATTTCTGCATTAATATAAGCTGAGGAACCAGACCTAGCGAGGAGTGCAGAATGCCAGCTGAGGGGGTAAATAAAATATTGTTAACCAAAGTGATGTGGCATAACCTTGACAAAAGTGCCTTCAGACAAAGATTTCATAAAAGTTATAATGAAAGAAACCTTGCTAGGCATCATTTGTAAATTGCCAACGATTGAGAATCCCACCTTAAATAGTTATGAGTAGAAGTGTTACTTATTCATAGCCTGCTGGCAAATAAGTTTAATGGTCTATGATCGTCTTTTCTGTAAGTTCAGATCCGGTATTCTGAAGGTAAATACCATCACGTTGGTGCATTGCGTCCATGCCACTGATCTGTGAAAAAGAAGATGTAATGGTATCAGATTAGCCCTAACAGATGGCATTCTGCAACCAGTAACATAAGCGGTACTGTGTATTCCAATATCATTACTGCAAAAGTAAAAAGTCAAACAAAATGGAAATTGGCCTTTGTGCAAAGTATCGTTAAACATCCAGGCTACAGTTTGGCTTCAAATTAAATTTGGTCAAGGTTGATAATTTTATGATGGGCAACTTTGCGAGGTCTACTTTATATGAACCATGTTATTTCATGCTGGAAGAGACAGCACTTGCCAGGCCGGGTTTCCATGGCAGCAGTCTGAGAATCTATGGCAGAAGTCTTAAGGCCTCAGCAATAACTCTCCAGCTGCCAAATGTTCCAGAATAGGCCGTGGACTGCAGCATCTATTTAAATGTATACAAACGAAAAACAGAACCCTGCAGCAGAAGGTGTAAAGACAGAAGCAAAAGCAAAACAAAAAAACAGAATCAATTGGGAAAGAACCACTTTATGAAACAGCTGGGCCATTTTGCATGTTGTCAAGCAATGTGTTTTATTTAGACATGACTTGTCAAGTATTAATGTGGCCGTAATTATCTAAAATAGGAAAGAGTGTATTATCAATACAAAAGCATAATCCTGCGGATGCTGGAAATCTGAAAACAAGACACAAAATGGTGGAAATAAATAAGTCACGAGCTATCAGTGATAGGAGATACATTTCAACATGACTACTTTAAAAAAAATCAGACACAGTACATAATCATACAATGTTACGGATGTGAACACATGCTCCTACAAAGTCCCTAAATTTAAATTCCTGACCCTGACCCCACATAAGCGGTACTGTGTATTCCAACATCATTACTGCAAAAGTAAAAAGTCAAACAAAATGGAAATTGGCCTTTCTGCAAGGTATCGTTAAACATCCAGGCTACAGTTTGGCTTCAAATTAAATTTGGTCAAGGTTAATAATTTTATGATGGGCGACTTTGCAAGGTCTACTTTATATGAACCATGTTATTTACATGCAAATATTATTTTAAAATGGAAATTGTGTGGAATGAATCTCATCTGCCAAATTCCCTCTGAATGGAAATTATTAATTGACTGGACAGGTCCTAATAGTGCTATACTGTTCCTCGTTTGTACTGCCATTTCAATCTGTTACTGGCAATTTTGTGGTAGGCAGCAAATTGGACAACAGGAAATAATTTGCCATTGCTTGACATTAATTGTAATGTGGTAAGTCACTTATCTTACTAACGTAAACTTTCTGTCCGGAAAATAGCTGGTAGTGATGAAACTTGATACTGGATAGAACAGAAAATACTGGAAATAGTAGGTCAGGCACCATTGATGCTGCCTGAACTGCTGACTATTTGTAGTATTTTCTGTTTTTTATTTTGGATTTCTAGTATCTACAGCTTTTTGAATTTCACTGGATAAATCTTGTCTGCATCTTATCTGTCTGGATGGCAAGGCTGTGCCAATTATCAATCTATTACACCCAGATTGCAGAGTCTAAGGCTATTCCTTTCCTAGATTGCATATGTAGTTATTCAATGTAATGAAAAAATACAATACTGTATATGTGCATTTGGTACATTAGGACTGAAGCCCATAAGTAGCTGACAGTCAAATGGACCCACTGGCTTATTGCTTAACCTGCACTGCATTAACTTATCCCAAACAGAGTAACAGAAGGTTCTTAACTTTCCTTCAGAACTTTTAAACTTGTTCCTTGTGGATGATGAGGTAACCATGTGCTTTCATTTTAGTTTAGTTGAGAGGCATCTTTAATAGCTGAGAAACCAGCCGGGAGAAATCACTTCCCAAATACCACCAGCACGTATCCTGCAGCACCAGAGGATCAAACACCCTTGACCACTGCCACACCACGATCAGAGATGCCTATTGTTCCATACCTCAACCCCCCTTTGGTAAATTGGTCCATTTGATTGTGCTTCTTCATGCAAAAAGGCCACGATTGAAGAGCACACCCCCGGCATTGAGGACTGCAATGGAGCTGATCAGTGGAGTCAAAATAATTACACTGGAACTGCTTGGAGTCAGTAGACTGAGCAATGTTTGGCAAAATACCTGTAAGGAAGCAGAGGTTGATGGTGGATGGTTGCTTCTCGGACTGGAGTCCCGTGACTAGTGGTGTGCCTCAGGGTTTGGTGCTGGGCCCATTACTGTTTGCCATCTATATCAATGATTTGGATGAGAACATACACAACAAGATTATCAAGATTGAGTGAAGATGGTTGTGAAAAATTGCAGCAGATCTTGATCGATTGGCCAGGTGGCCTGAGGAACGTTTGATGGAATTTAATACTGAGAAATGTGAGGTGTTGCATTTTGGGAAGTCTAACATGGGCAGGACCTATACAGTGAATGGTAGGCCTCTGGGGAGTGTTATAGAGCAGTATTCAGTATCAGTATTTACTTTAATGTCATTTTAACTGAATACTTACATACACAGAAGAAACAAAAAATTGTTTCTCAATCAGTTCCCATCAGAGCAGTTAATAAAAACAGAATAAATACATACAACTTTAAAAAATTAAAATTAACATATCTAAAAGTAGGCCTAAAATTTGAACTAAAAAACAGACATTCAGACCAAACAGTGACATGCTTTGACAGGTGCCTAGCTGTCTACAAGTATAGGCGAGGTTAGATGTGTTTGTGTATGATGTATGGGAAGGGGACACAGTCTGTTAACCAGTCTTATTGCCTGTGGGAAGAAGCTGTGTAGCATCCTGCTGGTTCTGCAGCTGATGCTCCTGTACCTCTTCCCAGATGGCAGAATAGAGAAGATGTTGTGTGATGGGTGATAGGGGGCCTTAATAATGGAGATGGTTTTGCGGATGCTACGCTTCTGGTAGATCTCCAACAGGAAAGGGAGTGGAGCACCAACTATCCTACTGGCTGTCTTCACTATCCTATTAGGTTGTTTTTGTTCATAAGCCTTGCAGCTCCCAAACCAGGAAGTGATGCCTTAGGTCAATATACTCTCGATGGTGGCCCTGTAGAAGGTCATTAGGCGAACAGTAGGGAGACCTGCTTTTCTTAGTCTCCGGAGGGGGTGGAGCCGCTGCTGAGCTCTTTTGTTGACTGCTGTGGTGTTGGTCGTAGAGGTCAGGTCGTCCGCCAGGTGAAGTCCCAAGAACTTCACACTGCTGACCCTCTCCACAGCAGCACCATCAATATGCAGCGGTGTGTGATGGTGTTTTCCAGCCCTCCTGAAATCAATCACCATCTCCTTTATCTTTTCCACGTTGAACAGCAGGGGGCTTAGGACACAACCTTGGGGTGAGCCAGTGCTCACTGCGATGGTTCTTGATGTCTGGCTGCCCACCCTGACTGTCTGCTGCCGCTGCGTCAGAAAATTAAGGACCCAGTTGCAAATGCCAGTGTCCACCTTCAACAGCTTCAGCTAGAGCGATCTAGGAGTGCAGGTGCATGGCTCCTTGAAAGTGGAGTCGCAGGTAGATAAGGTGGTCAAAAAGGCGCTTGGCACATTAGCCTTGATAGAATCATAGAATCATAGAAAATAGGTGCAGGAATAGGCCATTCGGCCCTTCAAGCCTGCACCGTCATTCAATATGATCATGGCTGATCATCCAACTCAGTATCCTGTACCTGCCTTCTCTCCGTGCCCCCTGATCCCTTTAGCCACAAGGGCAACATCTAACTCCCTCTTAAATATAGCCAATGAACTGGTCTCAACTACCTTCTGTGGCAGATAATTCCACAGATTCACCACTGTGTGAAAAATGATTTTCTCATCTCGGGCCTAAAAGACTTCCCCCTTATCCTTAAACTGTGACCCCTTGTTCTGGAGTTCCCCAACATCGGGAACAATCTTCCTGCATCTTGCCTATCCAACCCCTTAAGAATTTTGTAAGTCTCTATAACATCCCCCCTCAATCTTCCAAATTCCAGTGAGTACAAGTCGAGTCTATCCAGTCTTTCTTCATATGGAAGTCCTGCCATCCCAGGAATCAGTCTGGTGAACCTTCTCTGTACTCCCTCTATGACAAGAATGCCTTTCCTCTGATTAGGAGACCAAAACTGTATGCAATACTCCAGGTGTGGCCTCACCAAGACCCTGTACAACTGCAGTAGAACCTCCCTGCTCTTGCACTCAAATCCTTTTGCTATGAATGCCAACATACCATTCGCTTTCTTCACAGCCTGCTGCACCTGCATGTCTCAATAACTTCTCTTTTGACTCCTCCCATTTCCTCCAAACACAAGGCGTAGCTATGGGCACACGCATGGGCCCGAGCTACGCTTGCCTCTTTGTCGGGTACGTCGAACAATCCTTGTTCTCGGCGTACCAGGGCCCCATCCCCGACCTCTACCTCCGTTACATCAACAACTGCTTTGGTGTCACCTCCTGCACCCACACACAACTGACTGACTTCATCCATTTCACCACCAACTTCCATCCAGCACTCAAATACACTTGGACCATTTCCGACATTTCCCTACCATTCCTTGACCTCACCATCTCTATTGCAGGTGATACACTCCTGACCGACATCCACTACAAACCAACTGACTCCCACAGCTACCTGGACTACTGTTCCTCCCACCCTGCTTCCTGTAAGGACTCCATCCCCTATTCCCAATTCCTCCGTCTACGCCACATCTGCTCCCAGGATGAGGTGTTCCACACCAGGTCATCACAAATGTCCTCATTCTTCAGAGAACGGGGATTCCCCTTCCCCACTATAGATGAGGCTCGCACCAGGGTCTCCTCCATACCCCGCAACACTGCCCTCTCTCCCCATTCCCCCACTCGCAACAAGGGCAGAGTCCCCCTGGTCCTCACCTTTCACCCCACCAGCCGGCAAATACAACACATAGTCCTCCGCCAGTTTCGCCACCTCCAACGTGACCCCTCCACTTGCCACATCTTCCCATCTCCCCCCCTGTCTGCCTTCCACAAAGACCGCTCCCTCCACAACTCCCTTGTCAATTCTTCCCTTCCCTCCCGCTCCACCCCTTCCCCGGGCACTTTCCCTTGCAACCGCAAGAGATGCTACACTTGTCCCTTCAACTCCCCCCTCCACTCCTTTCAGGGACTCAAGCAGTCCTTCCAGGTCCGACAGAGTTTCACCTGCACCTCCTCCAACCTCGTCTACTGCATCCGCTGCTCCAGATGCCAGATGATCTATATCGGTGAGACCAAGCGGAGGCTTGGCGATCGTTTCGCCAAACACCTCCGCTCGGTCCGCATTAACCGATCTCCCGGTGGCTCAGCACTTCAACTCCCCCTCCCATTCCGTATCCGACCTCTCGGTCCTGGGCCTCCTCCATGGCCAGAGTGAGCAACACCGCAAGTTGGAGGAACAGCATCTCATATTCCGCTTGGGGAGTCTGAATCCTCTGGGCTTGAACATTGAATTTTCTCAATTCTGTTAACCCTTGCTGTCTCCTCCCCTTCCCATCTCTCCCTCAGCCCTCGGACCCTGGCATTCCCTCTCTCTCTATCTCCCTCCCCCACCCTAGTCGCACTAGCTTCTCATTTTCACACCACAAACAGCTTACAATGGCTTGTTCCCTTTATCATCGATACTTTTTTGCATATCTTTCATTCATTGTTCTTTATCTCTCCACATCACCGTCTATATCTCTCGTTTCCCTGATCCCTGACCAGTCTGAAGAAGGGTCTCGACCCGAAACGTCGCCTATCTCCTTCGCTCCTTAGATGCTGCTGCACCCGCTGAGTTTCTCCAGCCTTTTGTGTACCCCCCTGCCTACTTTAAATGACTGGTGTACCATGACACCCAGGTCTCGTTGCATCTCCCCTTTTCCTAATCGGCCACCATTCAGATAATAGTCTACCCTCCTGTTTTTGCCACCAAAGTGGATAACCTCACATTTATCCACATTATACTGCATCTGCCATGCATTTGCCCACTCACCCAACCTATCCAAGTCACCTTGCAGCCTCCTAGCATCCTCCTCACAGCTAACACTGCCCCCAGCTTCGTGTTATCCGCAAACTTGGAGATGTTGCATTCAATTCCCTCATCCAGATCATTAATATATATTGTAAATAGCTGGGGCCCCAGCACTGAGCCGTGTGGTACCCCACTAGTCACTGCTAGTCACTTGATCAGTCAGAGTATTGTGTATAGAAGTTGGGAGGTTGTTGCAGTTGTATAAGATGTTGGTGAGACCGCAGTTAGAGTATTGTGTTCAGTTATGGGCACCATGTTATAGGAAAGATGTTGTCAAGCTGGAAAGGGTACAGAGAAGATTTACGAGGATGTTGCCAGGACTAGAGGGTGTGAGCTATAGGGAGAGGTTGAGTAGGCTGGGACTCTATTCCTTGGAGCGCAGAAGGATGAGAGGTGATCTTATTGATGTGTATAAAATCATGAAAGGAATAGATCGGGTAGATGGATAGTCTCTCGCCCAGAGTAGGTGAATCGAGGACCAGAGAACATAGGTTTAAGGTGAAGGGAAAGAGATTTAAAAGGAATCTGCGGGGTAACGTTTTCACACAAAAGGTGTGGGTGTATGGAACAAGCTGCCAGAGGAGGTAGTTGAGGCAGGGACTATCCCAACATTTAAGAAACAGTTAGTCAGGTACATAGATACAACAGGTTTGGAGGGATATGGAACAAACGCAGGCAAGTGGGACTAGTGCAGCTGGGACATGTTGGCCGGTGTGGGCAAGTTGGGCAGAAGGGATTGTTTCCACACTGTATCACTCTATGACTCTATGAACTGAATGAATACGCCACAGTTAATATGGACTTCATAAGAATATGTGTGGAGGACCATCTGAGTGTTCCCCACCAGAAGCCTTGGATTAACCAGGATATCCGCATTGTTTTGAAAATCAGATCTCAGGCACTCAAGTCTGCAGAAGCAAACCAGATACAGACCATCAAAAGTGCTAAGCGGGACTTTTGTTCTAAATGGAGGAAGTGGCGGATGTTTGGCAGCTGTGGCAGGGCTTACACAAAATCAGTTCCAACAAGGTGTAACCATGGCGCAGCTCAAGCAACAACAAATCACTCCCAGATGAACTCAATGCGTGGATAGAGAAGTGGTTGGCAGACAGGAAACAAAGAGTAGGGATTAACGGGTATGGCAGGCAGCGACTAGTGGGGTACCGCAAGGCTCGGTGCTGGGACCGCAGCTATTTACAATATACATCAATGATTTGGATGAAGGGATTCAAAGTAACATTAGCAAATTTGCAGATGACACAAAGCTGTGTGGCAGTGTGAACTGTGAGGAGGATGCTATGAGAATGCAGGGTGACTGGGACAGGTTGGGGGAGTTGGCAGATGCATGGCAGATGACGTTTAATGTGGATAAATGTGAGGTTATCCACTTTGGTATCAAAAACAGGAATGCAGATTACTATCTAAATGGTGTCAAGTTGGGAAAATGGAATGTAGAACGGGATCTGGGGGTCCTTGTTCGTCATTCTATGAAAGTAAGCATGCAGGTACAGCAGGCAGTGAAGAAAGCGAATGGTATGTTGTGCTTTATAACAAGAGGAGTCAAGTATAGGAGCAAAGAGGTCCTTCTGCAGTTGTACAGAGCCCTAGTGAGACCACACCTGGAGTATTGTGTGCTGTTTTGGTCCACTAATTTGAGGAAGGACATTCTTGCTATTGAGGGAGTGCAACATAGGTTTACAAGGTTAATTCCCGGGATAGCGGGACTGTCATATGCTGAGCGAATGGAGTGGCTGGGCTTGTACACTCTGGAGTTTAGAAGGATGAGAGGGAATCTTATTGAAACATATAAGATTGTTAAGGGTTTGGACAGGCTAGAGGCAGGAAACATTGTTCCCGATGTTGGGGGAGTTCAGAACCAGGGGCAACAGTTTAAGAATAAGGGGTAAGCCATTTAGAACGGAGACGAGGAAACACTTTTTCTCACAGAGAGTTGTGAGTCTGTGGAATTCTCTGCCTCAGAGGGCAGTGGAGGTAGGTTCTCTGGATGCTTTCAATAGAGAGCTGGATAGGGCTCTTAAAGATAGCGGAGTCAGGGGATATGGGGAAAAGGTAGGAATGGGGTACTGATTGGGGATGATCAGCCATGATCACATTGAATGGCGGTGCTGGCTGAAGGGCCGAATGGCTTACTCCTGCTCATATTGTCTATTGTCTAACTTTGGGAAAATTGGACCCTGAATAGTGGAGAGTGAAGACGACCTCCTTCAATCTCCTTCGACCTCCCTTCGACCTCCCTTCAACTATGTTGAAGACTATCTACGATTACCTTCAACTTCCTTCCACTACCCTCGATTACCTATGACTAACATGCCAACCTACTACGATCTACTACGACTAAACCTACGAGCAAAAAAAATATTGATTTTTTTCCATCGCAACCTTTTTTTACTCGTGGGCATTTTTCAACATGTTGAAAAAAACGCCGCGACCTAGCTGAGGCCTCGAGTACGCGGAGACCACTCTCGAGCATGAAGGAGAGTTATGAAGACCTCCTACGACCTTGTGTCGACCATGCTACGAGTATGAGTCGAGGGCAAACTCGCCAGAACTCGCAGATTAGGTCGCCCAAGTGCGACAGCCCCTTCAGAAAGAAGTTATAGGAATTTGAAAATCGTGTCCACAATGTTCAAGAAAAGCTTCTTTGCAACAACTATCTGGCTGTTGAACACTACATAACACTAACCTCAACTATGAATTTATGGTTGCATGAAGGACTTTGTTTTTGTTTTGCACTACTGTTGTAATTATTTTATTTATTATATAGTAACTAAGAGTACTGTGTTTACAGGGCTGTTAAGCTGTTATGTTAAGTAAGAATTTTATTGTTCTGTTTACCGGTACCTATGACAATTAAACGCTTGACTAATGCCTGTTCTCAAGTTCACATTTATTGTCACATGCAACTATTAAGGTACAGTGATATTTGAGTTACCATACAGCCATACAAGTAAAAAGAATGCAATACACAATAAATTTAACATAAACTTCCACCACAGTGGAATAAACATGTCTCACTGTGATGGAAGGCAATAATTTTCAGTCATCTTCCTCCTTTGTTCACCCGTGGTGGTGGGGGCCTTTGAACGGGGCCGTTGCCGACGGTCCGCTGTTCAAGCCCTCTCGTCAAGATGATGGAAACTCAGGCATTAGGACGGATCGGACGCTCCACGGCATGGAGTTCCCGAGTCGGCTTTTTCTTACCGGAGACCGCAGCTTCACGGTGTTAAAGTCCACAGGCTCCGCAGTCGGAGCACTTCCACAGCGATCCTCGGCAAAGGATCGCCCGCTCCGCGATGGTAAGTTCGTGCTAGCCGCTTGAAGCAACGGGACGGTCTCCAGGAAAGGCCGCACCAATCCAGTTGTTAGGCCGCAAAGAGGGACGGAGAAATATCACATCTCCGTCGAGGTAAGTGACTGAAAATGGTTTCTCCCTATTACTCCCCCCCCCCCCCCCCCCCCCCACCCCGCACATAAAAACATACCAGGAAACATTAAAACATACATTTTAGACACACTAAAAATAACAACAAAAGTCGAAATAACACACAGGCTGCTGGCGAGGCTGCCATTTCAGGCACCACCCGGTGGAGATGTGTGGCAGAATGCCTAAAAATATGTTGAATTGTGTGTATGGTTGCATCAAAAACTGTGTGGATCTGGTATTAATGTATGTTTCTGGGTGGAAGACATACCAGTATTGCTTCACTCAGGATCCTAAATTGGTATTCGTGCTAAATGAAACAATGGTTTAGCCCACTAAAAATAATCGATTTCTGGAATTATGTATTATTTTTCCAGATATGCTCTGAATTCATTTGAAATCACTATCAAGCTCACTCAGACATATTTTGATAGTGAAACTAAAGCATGGTTACAACTTGAAGTAGATGATGATGATGATGATGATGATGATGATGATTATTATTATTATTATTATTATTATTATTATTATTATTATTATTATTATTATTACCAATGTGATTCAAGTTGTAAGCACCTTATTCCCTGAAATAATTTGAAGCAGGTTAGTATCTACTCACAAAGAGTGAAGTCACTTTGAGCTGTGTCTGTGCACCTCCTAGTGGCAGGTTTCACAGCAGCTGAGATTTGGGAGCTAACTTCATGCTTGCAACAGATGTTAGGCCTGATCCAATGGTTCCTCTCACCTGTCAATGCTCGGTTGGTTGTTTTTGGAAAATTATCTCAATTATTTGTTCACGGAACTAAAACTGAGGTTAAACTGTCTTGAACTATTCGTAAATATCAGAGGTCAAATGTAAGGGAAAAGTATACAATTAATGGCAAGACACAACAGCATTGATCTGAGGTCTGTTCATAACTCCCTGAAAGTGGCAACACAAGCAGGTAAAGTGGACAAGAAGGCGTACATTATGCTTACCTTCACCAGATGGAGTATACTTAGGAAGTCATGCTGCAACTTCATAAATCTTTGGTTAAACCACATTTTGAAATGTGTGTAGTTCTGGCCGTCCCATTACAGGGTGGAGGCTTTGAGGAGGGTGAGGAAGACATTTACCAAGATGCTGCCTGTATTCGAGGGTATTAGTTACAAGGAGAGGCTGGTCAAATTTGCACTGTTTTCTCTGGAGTGTCAGAGGCTGAGGGGAGACTTGATGGATGGTATATTTCAGCACAAGAAGTGTCATGGATAAGGCAGATGAACTTAGAGCCTGGATCCGAACTTGGACCTACGATGTTGGGGCCATTACAGAGACAGCTGAACCTTCCAGGGTTTGATCTTTCAGGTGTTTTAGACGGGACGGTAAAAGAGGTGGAGCTCCAACACTCAGGAGGCAGCAGAGGAGTCGGTTTCAGTGACCAAACACCTGTTTGAGAGGTTAGGTATCCTGGTCCATCCAACTAAATCCAAGCTAGTACCATCCCGAATTATTTACTATTTGGGGTTTGTCATTGATTCAATTGATATGTCAGTGACTTTGCCTACGGCCAAAGCTGTTGAAATTATGGAGGCCTGTAGTAATCTGGTAGAGGAACAACAACCCTCCATCCGGCAAGTAGCCAGTGTCATTGGTAAATTAGTGGCGGCTTTCCCTGGAGTGCAGTTCGGACCTCTGCACTATCAGAGTTTGCAACGAGCTAAAGACCAAGCACTTGAAGAACATGCAGGTCATTTCAACAGACCAATGCAATTGCCAGCCAAAGCTATCACCGAGTTGCAATGGTGAAATAATTAATGTCTCACGAAGTACTAAAAACATTTTGACTCAACAACCCTCAGTTAATTTACAAACAGATGTCAGTGCTTCGGGGGATGGGGAGCCACTGATACCGAGTCTAGCTGTGGCGGCAGATGGAGTGTGCAAGAGGCATTAATCCTGCAGAGACATGGTATAAATTACTTAGAATTGCTGGGTGCATTCTACGGCCTAAGAGCATATTGTTCAACAATGAACTATTTACATGTTCAGCTCCAGATTGACAATACCACAGTTGTTGCATATATCAATCACATGGGAGGGATTAGGTCAGTATCATGTGATAATCTGGCTAACCTCATTTGGGACTGATGCATTACGAGAAATATCTGGGTCTCAGCTATCTACCTACCAGGTAGAAATAACGTGTTGGCAGACACCAGGTCACGCAAATTTAATGACAACACAGAATGGATGCTGAATCCAAAAGTTTTTTAAATGATTGTCAGCCGGTATGGCTTGCCAGACATAGATCTGTTTGCATCCAGGCTAAATCACCAGTTACCTAAATACACCTCATGGGAGCCAGATCCAAAGGGAGTAGCGGTGGATGTTGGAGACGTACATTCTTTTACACTTTTCCCCCATTCTGCCTCATCAGGCAATGTCTCACCAAAATAGAGCAGGACTCCGACTCAGGCGTTTTGGTGGTTCCTGACTGGCCTACATAGCCATGGTTCCCATTGGTCCTGAGACTGATGAAACAGCCATTTATGACTGTCCCTAAATGCAGCAACTTGTTGGTTCATCTGGTGACAGGAGAAAGTCATCCTTTACATGATCGTATTAATCTATTGATCTGCAGATTCTGACCAGACCGTTCCAAGGGCTCGGACTGTCGAGTAGGACCATGGATGTGATTACTGCGGCCTGGAGAGAGAGCACTAAAAAACAATATATATCGGGTCTCATCCGCTTGTGTCCCGATTCATGAGAGGTATTTTTTAACAAAAACCCTCCTAAGCCTAGATATACAGAAATCTGGGATGTGAGCATAGTTCTCACACTGCTTCGGCAATGGGCTCCAATCACAGCTCTATCTTTTCAGAAGTTAACACTTAAAGTGGTTATGCTCATGGCATTAGTATCAGCGCAATGGGTCCAGACATTGGAAAAGCTATGACTGGATAGCATGCAATCTTCTGTAGATAATATTCCATTTTATGTATATGATTAATCAAACAAAGCAGGCCAGGGATGGCTGGAACCAAAATAAGCTTTAAAGCATACCCCGTTGACCTAAGGATATGTGTAGTTACGCACCTGAGTCAATATATCGAGGGAACCAAGTCTCAGAGGCTCTGAAACAGCGATGCTCATCTGCCACAATAAACCTCTTAAAAAGGTGTCAGTACAAACAATTTCTAGGTGGTTGAAACAGGTTTTGGATTGTGCTGGAGTAGACACTGATGTGTTTAAATCTCACTCCACCAGGGCGGCGTCAACATCCGCAGCAAAGGCACAGGGCGTGCCTCTAGATCAAATCCTCGGGGCCACAGGATGGTCTAGTGAATCAACTTTTTCAAAATTCTATGACAAACCTGTCCTGGCAGTGCAAGGTTTTGGGCATGCTTTTTTGGGTTCTGTTTGATTTCATTTATAATTTTCATTTGTAATTTCCCCCTGGGATAGAGGGGTTATTACTGTTCTTTTTATTATTAAAATGTTCATTGTATAATTTAAGCAATGTTCAATACATCATTTATTCAATCCTGTGTCAACTGTTTCTATGTTTCTATGTCATATGGAACTGGATCTACGGCATGAAATCACAGAGCTTTGAAATCTTCACATAGTCACTCACATGACTCCGAAGTAAAATAGTAAGATTAAACAAGAACTTACTAGTTTGAAGTTTGATCTTTATTTTATGAGGCGTTACGATGAGGGATTACGTGCCCTCCACTCCCGACCCTCATAATCGCAAAGATCACCTGGTAGTACTAGTATTCTGAGTCTTACTATATCACTTCGACTGTAGTTACTGTGATTTCTCGCCGCTGCTTTGAAGTTTGACGCGCATGCGCCTGGTGGGGCTTCTTCACGTAATCCCTCATCGTAACTCCTCATAAAATATCAAACTTCAAACTGGTAAGTTCTCGTTTAATCTTACTATTTTATTGCCAATATATTCTTTAGTTTAGAGATACAGAGGGGAAACAGGCTCTTTGGCCCACCGGATCCGCGCCAACCAGCGATCTCTGCACATTAACAGTATCCTACACATATTAGGGACAATGTTTTTACACATACCCCAAGCCAATTAGCCTACATACCTGTACATCTTTGGAGTGTGGGAGAAAACTGAAGATCTCGGAGAAAACCCACGCAGGCCATGGGGGAGAACGTACAAACTCTGTACAGACAGCACCCATAGTCGGGATCGAACCTGGATCTCTGGTGCTGCAAATGCTGTAAGGCAGCAACTCTACTGCTGTGCCACCATGCCGCCGTTTCTTATGGTAAAAATTAGTTTCATTTATGCATTTTTGAGGTACGCGGTGGTGTTCAAGCCCCTAATGTTGATGTATTATTTTTAGTTTAGATTAGACATACAGCGGAAAAACAGGCCCTTCAGCCCACAGAGTCCGTGCCGACCATCGATCTCCCGAAAATTAACTCTATCCTACACACTAGGGACAATTTACCAAAGCCATTTAACCTACAAACACGCATGTCTTTGGAGAATGGGAGGGAACCGGGGCACCTGGAGAAAATCCACACGGTCACAGGGACAATGTACAAACTCCATACAGACAGCACCCATAGTCAGGATCGAACCCGGTTCACTTGCGATGTAAAGCAGCAACTCTACCACTATGTCACCGTGCCACCCTATTTACTGGGACTTGGTCAGTGCAAAAGGCTTAGATGGGGCAATTCTTTGATAAGGGTATCCACGAAAGTTTCCTGAAACAGTATATGTATAATCCAACTTGAGGAGGGACCTGGACCTTGTATTGAGAAACGAGCCTGGCCAGGTGACTGGTGTTTCAGCGGAAGAATATTTTGGGTACAATGATCACAAAGATACGTCTGGACCTTGGGTGACATGTGGTGGTGGTGGGGGGGGGGGGGGGAGGATGTAGTAAATTTGGTTGAGGCAGATTACTAGATTATTAGTCAGAAGCCAGGAGGCAGTAAATTTTTGTTAGTGGATAAATCCACATCTGACAGATGGGAGTCGTTTAAAAAGGCCAGCTGGCCAAAGTTCAGGACATATAAGTGACTTGGATGTAAATGTAGATGGGTTGCTCAGTAAGTTTGCAGACATTGCTAAAATTGGTGGAGTTGCAAACACTGATGAAGGTTGTCAAAGTACATTGAGGGATATGGATCAGCTGCAGAGATGAGTGGAGAAATAGCAAATGATTAAATCCAAGCAAATGTGAGGTGTTGCACTTTGGGAAGTTGAATGTTATGGGGAGTTATATAGTTAATGGCATGACCATAACAGCATTGACATTCGGAGGGATGTGGGATCCTAGTCCATATCTTCCTGAAAGTGGCACAACACTGGTAAAGAAGTCTTATGGAATGCTTGCCTTCATCGGTCAAGGCATTGAGTACAGGTTCACCAATGATTTGCCGGCAACTGGTGGTCTGGCACCTCCTTTAATCCGGACAAAATTACAAGCGCACACTTAAAATCTGACTTCCGTGGACGAATGGCTGGTTGAATTTGCCCCCTGCGGGTGGAGCTTTGGAACTCTGGCCCGGTTGGAGCCTGCAGATCCATTCCCATGGTAGACACAAAATGCTGGAGTAACTCAGTGGGACAGGCAGCATCTCTGGAGAGAAGGAATGGGTGACGTTTTGGGTCAAGACCCTTCTTCAGACAGAAGAAGCCCATTCCCATAGTGGACTTCTGAGGCTGACTTTGCGTGCTAGTATCTTGGCCCCTGGGGACTATTCTGAGGTGACTATTCTGGTACCATTGGACTCCTTTCGGCCGTGACTTCAGTTGGTCTGGCAAAATATATGGGCTCTGGAACCAAGGGTGCTTTAAAATAGGCGGTGGACCTGTATAAGAGTCAGGAAGTAACTTTGTAGCTCTATGGGACTTTGGTTAGACCATATTTGTATACTGTGTGCAGTTCTGTTCACCTAATTACAGGAAGGATATGGAAGCTTTGAGGAGGCTGCCAAAGGGATTTACCAGAATGCTGCCTAGATTAGAGGGCATTAGCTATGTTGACCACACTTGGATTGTATGTCAAATGTTGGAGGCTAAGGAAGATCAGATAGAAGTCTATAAAATTATGAGAGGCACAGGTAAGATAGACAGACCAAACCTTTTTCCCAGAATGGAAATGTCAAAGACTAGAGGGCCTTGAGGTGAGAGGGACAAAGTTTAAAGGAGATGTGTGGTGCAAGCTTTTTACACAAAGATAGGTAGGTGCCTGGAATGAGCTGCCAAGGATGGTTATGGAGATGGATACGATAGTGACATTTAAAAGGCTTATAAATGGCCACATGAATATGCAAGGTGTGAGGTGATATGTATCATGCGCAAGCAGAAGGGATTAGTTTAATATGGCATAGGTTTAGCACTGACATTGTGGACCAAAGGGCCTGAATCTATGCTATACTATTCTGTTCGACCTCCAAGAAACCTGTTAGCTGCCTACTTCTCAGCACAGAGAGAAAAATTATCATTCAATTTTTAATTATAAATACTTTTAAAATAAATAGTAAAATATCAGATTTGTGAAGCAGATTGAAAGTGTGGGTCCAATTGCAAAGAAAACCTTGCAGACATTAAAATTTATCTATAATATATTTTGTTCTATTCAAAACAAAAGAAGAAAATGTGCTGTACATCAGTGGATCATATGAAATTAACTCAACAGAGGGGTAGAAGATTGCAACCTTCACGTGGTCCGCCCTGTTTCGAATAATGCAATCAACTCGATGTGCACAAATGGAAGATCAAATAGAACAAGTTGTCCAATAACTTTAGGCTGTGCACGCCACACGAAAGAAGAAGAAGAACTCAACAGAAATGAACAGATCTGTTTAAAAAAACGATTTCTTGAACCGTGTTACATTGCAGTTATAGTTATCTTTGGTGATTCACCATAGGGGATTTCGTATATATTTTCATAGGCACCTGGATGTTCACTTGATCTGTAGTCAAAGGAAAGATGAATCAATTGTGAAATACAAATACAAATATCTTCTTCATATCACAATGCTATCATTTTGTACAAGGTGAAAAGGAAAGTTCACAGTATGCTACATATCAAATGATCAGTGAAATGACAATGATATGAAGGTTTTGTAAAGCAACTTGTAGGTATGACAAATGGAAGCTATAATTGCCGGAGTTCCCATGTTTAACTTGTTTCCATGGCTCCTGATTAAATGTACACAGTTACACAGGTCAGCATGATGAAGACATGATCAAACTTGACAAAGCTGACCACAATATTTGAATAACCTGTTCAAACACAGAATCTGAACTTTCACAAATGGTATAGCTGACAGATTGAATCAGTAATTAGGGAAGCGGAGAGGAAATGAGGGCAACAATCGCTGGGACACTGAAGAAGGATCGGGTGTTTTTTTTTGGGGGGGGGGCAAGAGTGGGGGCAAATAATTGTTCATATTTAGTGGATGGTTTTATTCCAAATCTATCAGGAGCAGTGAAAGTGGCATTTCAGGAATACAAATATATATTGTGGGATTTACAGATACGTATAAAACCTTCTGCTGAAATACGCAACATATATTGCGCCATTCTCTGTTGTTGAAATCTCATCAGCTTTGATTTTCTGCTGGGCAGTAACAATGTTGTCAGTTTTCCTGTGGTTTACAATGTAGATCAGATATCTTTAAATCCATTCAGAATTTGAGGAGACCTGCAAACTATTTCGAAACCATGCTTAAATTTCTACTGATCCATGAAGTTCTTCGATGCCTTGATTATTCCCTACATTTGCTGTTGTCACGCATGATTGTTTGCTTCGCACCAGTACCAATATATTCCACTAACACAAAGTTCAGCAGTTACCGCAGTGCCACCTGATCTCACACTGTCAGGACTCTACATCTGGGCCAGTCATAGCTGGGTTAGTTTCAAAAGACACTGACTCTCAGTATTCAGCACCTTTAAATTCAATAAATTTCCATTGATTTTTTTCTGCTCCACAAAATGTCACTGGCTGCAGAAGATTAGGAATAGAACTGTGTGTCAATGTTTATAAGTACACATATACATAGCTTTGCCTTCTCCAAGACCTAAAGGCTATGATATAACAGTACAGCCACAGCCAACCAGCCATTTACTGTTTTTCATGTCTGCTTACACTCCCAGTCTGTGAGTGGGAAATAAAATGTGGATTTGAACAATCACCATGGATTCTCCATCTGTTAAAAGCAAAACAAGAGAGTGAATTCCTTCTGGGGGAAATAAATGTTAAACAGGGGAAAATATTCCTTTGTATCAATCTGCTTTCATCATAATAATTTCAGGTCTGGTTCAAGTAAAAGCCACAACTCTTAAAGCTTATTTTAATATTAAGATATAATATAATTGACAACTAATTCCAGATCTGATTGGTTTGAATAGAAAGCAACTAATGACTGGTCCGAAAAAGGGTCCCAACCTGAAACATCACCAGTCTATTCGCTCTGCAGATCCATCTGAACTACTGAGTTTTACTAAAGATTAGTTAAGACAGAGCACTGTGAAGGCTCTACTTTTACTTCCACATGCACAGTGGCCAGAGTTTTGTCTCCATTGAAACAAGGTAAATTAAATAAAACTTGTGAAGCTGTGAAGATCATTCCATAAATATTTTGCAGAGACAGTGAGCCTTAAGTGATTGCGTTATTATCTCCTATGCTGGAATTTCTTTGTAAATTACATGTTTTAGCCATAGCTACTGCGCCATATTCAAAATACTTAGAGAAATGTAGCCATTGCTGACCTCACATCTTTTAATGTCAGAATTTCTGTAATCTGGGTTCCGTTAGTGTTTGCATAATCAGCTTCTGGTGCTGGCGATTCCAGGTGATTACTCACCCTGCAAGAAGTGAGAAAAAAATGTCAAATTATTAAAGTACAATTCTGTTAATGAAATTCAACTTTCATGTTACAACCTGCTTTCTGAATCATTGGCTTTGCAGAATGGCCCCTGATGTATCAATATCATGTTCCAATGCTCCACAGGTATTTAATAAAACATTAAATGTTTAAACAACCAAATACTGAAACGTCACCCATTCCTTCTGCCTGTCTGCGATGCTGCCTGTCCCGCTGAGTTACTCCAGTTTTTATGTGTCTATTTTCGGTTTAAACCAGCATCTGCAGTTCCTTCCTACAAATATTACTTTCATTTACTTTACTGGCAGATTTTGTGAATGCATAACAATTGAGTGTTTAGTGAATACAGAAAATGCTGGAAACATTCAGCAGGTCAGGCTGGATCTGTGGAAAGAAAGAGAGTTAATGTTTCGGTTACGGTTGACGACCCGTACACTGGCAAAATCTTCCATTAGCATTTTCTGTTTTTATTTTATCTTTCCAGCATCTGCTGGTTTAAAAAAAAAAATGTGATTACACATTCAGTATGCAACTTTCATTGTAGAAAATTCCATAATTGAATACTATTAATCAGTGTTTAGTAAATCCACGTGTCTCTGTGCATTTGTTTTACCTGTCTGACACTGAAGAATTATTCACTTGCTGCATGAAGCTGTCAGTGTCTGCCATCAAAGTCAAAGCCAATTTCCACTCCCCCATTGACACAGAGCAACTTCAGCTTTTTTGTATGTGTGCATGCTGATGCAGAAATGTTAAACCTGGCATCGATGATTCCCAACAAGGCAGCAGAGTATCCCATGCCAAGTCTTGAGAAGCGAAAAAAAAAGACACAAAGTGCTGGAGTAACTCAGCAGGTTAAACATCCTTGGGAAAAGCAATAGTTAAGGCTTTAGATCAAGTACTTTCCATTATATATCAGTTAGTCATCATCTTATGTTACTGTCATCATTCTGCACCTACACAATTTGAAAAATGTTCCAACTGATTTTAAATTTGCTTCTTTGACAATCAGGCAATTTTTCCTCTTAGCTCTCTCTCTGTTAAACTTTGTCAGGGTCTTGTTAACTGAGCTCAAAGAAATTGAAAGCGTCATTTTACAATTGCAGGCCACTGTGATGAATCTTTCAGAGCTGCAATGGTGGAGATGTAGGGAAGAACTCATTGAATCTAAACCATTTTTCAAGAGATCAGGATATTGAAGAAAATTATGCAATTATAAGAGTACCTGCAATTTCCCAGAATATTTCCACAATTACTTTATCAATGAGAAGTTCATGCAGAAAGACAGGTCAATAACTTACTCAGCATCTTTGCACCAGATCTTATTCACTATAAATCCAATGAAGCATAGGCATAGGAACACAACCACTGCAATGCAAACCTCTCCGAGACTGCTCTTTAGTTTCAGCTGTGGAAGCATTTAATGCAGTTAAGTTATTAAAATTGACCTCAGCAGGGCAGGCAACATCTCTGGAGAGAAGGAAACGTTTTGGGTCTCGACCCGAAACGTCACCTGTTTCCTTCTCTCAAGAGATGCTGTGATTATCTATTTGCAGATCCTTCTTATGCGACAATTGTACAGAATGCAATAGGCCAGATTGTGCTCAGCCTGGCCTGCTGCCCACAGTGATTGCCCATGGCCAGAATACTTGGGCCAAATGTGGAGGGCCTGCATCCTCTGAGTGCAGGTATGGAACAGCAAAGGCTCTGTTTCAGATCGCTCACCAGCCTTTTAAAGACAGCAAAGGCTATTAGGGGGTGTGGGTTTGGGGGATGGGTTAATGGGAAGGTAGAAGTTGAGTTTGCCATCGCTGAAACTAGTTACTCATTCTGACATCCAAGGGCATTTAAAATTAAAATAGATAATTTCAAAAGTATTTTAAAAAGTTAAAAATGTTCATGAAACCAAAATGACATTAAAAAAAAAACACATTAAATGATTAATGAGAAAATAACTTACCTTCAGCTTTGCCTCCCAATGCATTGTCCTAACTCAGGGGTCATGCAGTTGTGTTGTAGTAAAGCTTGGGTAGCTTAGAACCCAACGAAATGACATTGAATTCTGCAATTTTTGGTAACCTACCAACAACACTTCCACTTCCCCCTTCCCTGTGCCCCACTTGGATGCCCACCCATTTCCCACAATCCCACAATCCCATCCCTTTTCTCCTTCCCCCTTCCAATTCCACCTATATCCCTTTGCCTGGCTTCACATTTGACCCTCTTCACCCATTTATCACAGCCTTTTATCTTCTTCCCATCTCTGGCCTTTGTCCAACCATCTGACACTCACCGATATGCACCTATCACTTGCCTTCTTTGTCCCACTCCCACCTTTCTTCCAGCTTTCTCGTCATGACTATAATTAGTCTGAAGAAGGTTCCTGGCCTGAAACATCGTCTATCCATGTTGCCCAAAGATTTGCCTGACCTGCAGAGTTATTCCAGCTCTTTGTCTCTTCTTATGCTGTTGTAATGTTGCAATTATAAAAATTCATAACTCATGTTTGACTAGGATATAAAAAAAATTGTTTGGCCTATTGAGCTAACTCATATAACAATCCCATCAGTCACAATATTCCACCTATTCACCTTAGCCTATTCTCTTTCACATTTCCATTGATATTTGGAATCCCCAGCTGCATTTCAAGGACCTGCACAGACCAGCTGGCAGGAGTATTCAGAGACATATTTAACCTCTCCCTGCTCCATTTCGGGGTTCCCACCTGCTCTATCTTCCAGGTGTCAAAGAAAAACAAGGTAGCCACCCATCATGATGTTCTTCGAGAAGCTGTTTATCACTCATTAACTCCAGTCTCCCAGCCAGCCTTGATCCACCCAGTTCGCCTACCATCGCAAAAGGTCCACAGCAACACCATCTCCAAGCCCCAAGCCCCACACTGACACCAATTTATGACTGTAGCTCTGCCTTAATATGAAAATCCCAACCAAATCTCCAAACTCTAGATTTTGGAGATCCAATCCTTGACTTCCTAACACCATCAATGAAGATAGGTGACTATTTTTCACAATAATTTTCAATACAGAGTATCCTGTTTCATTCTCAAAGGTTTCAGTCAAATCTTTATTCACTCGGTACACGCACAAATAAAGCCAAATGTTGCCCTAATTCCATTTTCAAGATGACACCACCGTAGTGGGCCGGATTTTGAATAATAACAAGCTGAAGTTTAAAACTGATATTGAGATTTATAGTGAAGTAGAGGAAGGAGTTAGAGAGCTTTTTAACATAGTATCTAGACAACAACCTCTCCCTCAATGCCAGCAAGACAGAGGAGCTTGTTATTGACTTCAGTATATGCCATAGTTAGCATCAACGTTTCTGAAATTAAGATGGTTGAGAGCTTCAAGCCCCTAAATATAAATAAGATAAACTATTTGTCATGGACCAACCACACTGAAGCAATGGATAGGATAGCACACCAATGCTTCTACTTCCTCAGAAGACTAAGGAAATTTAGCATGTTTGAGTGTAGTTTAGATATACAGCATAAAAACATTTATCCCACCAAGTTGTCAAGCACTCTAGTTAACCGCATGTCTTTGGATGTGGGAAAAGCAGGACATCCGGAACAAAATGGAGAACATGCAAACTCCACACACAGCACATGAGCTCGAGCAAATCTGGGTCTCTAGTGCTGTGAGGGCGCAGCTCTACCACCTGTAACCAGCACTGCCCTATTAGGACTGCAAGAAATTGCAGCTCTACACAAGACACTTCACGCTGCCTCAGGATAGCAGTCAGCATAAGATTAAGATGCCAGAAACAATGGTTTCCAGATGGTGCACACCCATGGTCACTGCTTACATTGTCTCATTTGATTGGAACTTTTGATGCGTGAAAGGCTGGTCATTTTATCCATGCAAAACAGCACTCGCTCAATGATGAATCATTATGAGTACATTTTACATTTGAGGGAAACTCCACTTTCTCTGCATTTGTGGTCGAGGTGCAATGATTCTCCTTTTTGCCGATATCCCCTGAAATACAGCATCAGATTCATGTAAATAGAGTTCGACTATGGCTGTGTCATTAATGCAGGCTCCTGTTCCTTATGTGAGTTGCCATGTGAGAGCACATCCTTCAGCATGAACTTGAGCTGGTGCTTACTGTGAAAGGGTCCTGTGATAGTGGAGCCCCATAAAAGATTCAGCTCCTCCATGACCCACACCTCCTACAGCCACACTTCAAAAGGTCCAAATGGAAGTAAAATGAACAGGTAAAATTCGAAGATAGTGGGAGGGTCTCCACACACACCCCAGCTCACATAATAAGAAGTAGTTAAAGATACGAAGTTATGGCATCAGAGCATCAAAATATCTGGAGGCCCACCTCCAACGCCTTTGTCCAAGAATCAGGAAGTTAATTTGTCGTTTTTGATCTGCTCTCAAGGACAAAATATTCATGTTAATAGTCCAGGAAAGATTTTGGTCGATAGGAAATCAACAATGAGCGTGCTGGTGATTACCATGTGGTGATGGTAAGTGGAGATGGTCATTGTCTAACACTTATATGCCATAGGGTGAATTGCCACAAGAACAAAATACTTCATATCCTTCTGGTCTTGTTTCATATAGACATAGACTGCTTCCTTATCAAGAGTCAAGAGTGTTTTATTGTCATATATCCCGGATGGGACAATGACATTCTTACTTGCTGCGGCACAACAGAATATGTGAATATGTAAACATAGTACATAACGGGGGAAGAGAAAAAAAGAAAAAGTTCAATAAATAACAAATATTTTGCAATAATAATAATCTTTTGCAGTTCAGTGCTCAGAGCTAATTCATTGTTATGTTTAATAGCCTAATGGCTGTAGGGAAGAAGCTGATCCTGAACCTGGACGTTAGTTTTCAGGCTCCTGTACCTTCTTCCTGATGGCAATGGTGAGATGAGTGTGTGGCCAGGATGGTGTGGGTCCTTGATGATTTTGGGTGCCTTTTTGAGGCAGTGACTGCGATAAATCCCTTCGACGGTGGAGAGGTCTAAGCCGGTGATGGACTGGGCAGTGGTCACACAACTTGTAGTCTTTTCCGCTCCTGGACGTTCAAGTTGCCGAAGCAGGCCACGATGCAACCAGTCAGAATGCTCTCTACTGTGCACCTGTAGAAGTTTAGGAGAATCCTCTTCGACATGCCGAATCTCCGTAATCTTCTCAGGAAGTAGAGTTGCTGATGTGCCTTCTTTATAATTGCATCTGTGCAGGGTCCAGGAAAGATCTTCGGAAATATGCACGCCCAGGAATTTGAAGTTATTGACCCTCTCCACCATCATCCCATTGATATGAACAAGATTGTGGGTACTCATCCTTCCCATACCAAAGTCCACAATCAGTTCCTTGGTCTTACTGATGTTGAGAGCCAGGTTGTTGTGCTGGCACTATTTGGTCAGTCGGTTGATCTCACTTCTATCCTCGGACTCATCCTCATCTGTGATTTGTCCAACAACAATGGTGTCTTAGACGAACTTGATGATGAAGTTCGCATTATGTCCGGCTACGCAGTCATGGGTATGGAGTGAGTAAAGCAGGGGGCTGAGCACGCAGCCTTGTGGTGCTCCCGTATTAATTGTTACTGAGGATGAAGTAGTTCCTCCAATTCGAACAGACTGGTCTGTGGATGAGGAAGTCGAGGATCCAATTGCAGAGGGATGCGCAGAGGCCCAGTTCCGTGAGCTTGGTAACCAGCTTGGAAGGGATGATGGTATTAAACGCCGAGCTGTGGTCTATAAACAACAGTCTGGCGTAAGTGGTTTTTTTTTGTCTAAATGGTCCAATGTGGAGTGGAGAGCCAGTGAAATTGCGTCCTCCGTTGACCTGTTGTCGCGGTATGCGAACTGTAGTTGGTCGAGGTTCTTGTCGAGGTAGGAGTTGATGTGCACCATAACCAACCTCTCAAAGCACTTCATCACCACAGACGTTGGTGCCACTGGTCGATAGTCATTGAGGCACGTCACCTTACTCTTCTTGGGCACTGGTATTATTGATGCAGGGGGCTTAAAGCAATCTTCACACTCAATATGCAAAAACACTGAGTATTATTCATGCTGCACTCTTCCATGCTGCTACCCACCTTGAACTTTACTATCACCATGTACAGTACTGATTACTTACTTATCTTAGTACCTAGTTGTTAACATTGTTTTAAATTGTGTCCTGTGTTTTTATGTTTGTATATTATGCACCAATGGAGTGGCAACAACAATTTTGTTGTATGCAGTGCTTACAACAACATATAAAGGCATTTCATTTCAAGCATTAGGGAACCTCAGACCTCAGAAGTGAGAGGTTGAAAATGTCTGTAAAAACTCCCGCCAGTTTGTCTGCACAGGTCTTGAGAACTCGACCGGGTATACCATCAGGTCAAGGCGCTTTCCGAGGGTTCACCCCCCTGAAGGATCATCTGAGGTCAGCCTCTGTGACTGTGACACCGTCTGGGTGAATGGGGGCTCGGGAAGGCACATCAGTATTCTCCCTATCAAACTCTGCGTAGAACGCATTGAGCTCGTCAGGGAGTGATGCTTCGCTGTCGTTTGAGCTGCCTCCTGATTTTGCCTTGTAAGGAGGTGATGGTATTCAAGCCCCGCCACAGTTGCTGAACATCCGCCTCATCCTCCAGCTTAGAGCAGAAGTCCCTTTTGGCCTTTTTGATGGCCTTACCAAGTTCGTATCTGGACTTATTATATAGCTCTGCATCAGATGAGGCACCTCTGAATATGGTACAGCCTTCTACAAACATCCCTTTTTCTGATCTTTTGTTGGAAGGAAGATTATCGATGAAGCAGTCTATATATCTCCAGTCTGACTATAATTCCATTCTTGGTCAAATTGCTACCTTTAGGTCATAGAGTCATCAAGTTATACAGCATGAAAACAGACCCAACTCGTCCCTAACAACCAAGTTACATTACCAAAGCTAGTCCCATTTGGCAAAATATCCCCCAAAATCTTTCCTCTGGCAGTTCATTCCACATAGCATTTGCGAAAATCCTATCTTTCAGGTTCCCTTTAAATCTTTCCCCACTCCACTTAAATCTATAACCTCTAGTTTTAGACTCCCCTGTCCTGTGACCGTGACTTAGACTCCCCTGTCCTGTGACTGTGGCCATTCACCTTATCTATGTCCTTCATGATTTTAAGAAAAACTCCATAAGGTCAACGCTCAGCTCCCTATGCTCCAAGGAAATAAATCCCCAACCTACACAGGCTCTCCTTATAACTAAAGTCCACTTGCCCCGGTAGCATCCTTGTGAAGGACAGTCACCCCCTCGTCACCTCTGGATAGCAAGTTTTTTTAACCATGTTTGGATTGATGCCATGATGAGGCATGGCAGAACATAAAATCATCATGCTTAAAGTTTATTGAGGGTGAATCCCACTCGATCACATTGTGAGGAACTCCTGTGCGGAAGATTGAGGGACAATAAAGTTGTCTATTTTACATTTTTTCCCTTTTTTGTGAACAAAACAGATCTGAACAATTTTACACTTTGTTGGCCAGCTGCCAGTTTCATACTTCTGATGAAACAGCTTGCTGAAAGCACAGATTGTTCCAGAACATAATGCCTCCGCTCTGCAACTGAAACGAGGCCAAGAGGAAACATCCACTTGAAGCCTGTGACTGAAGGTGATTGTGAAATCCTAGGCCTTGTGATTTTCACTCAGTAGTGAGGCTCTGCCAGTGTTGAGGTTGTTGATGTTCATATAACTTCTTTTTATTTGCTGGTTGCTGGGTACGCTCACTTCCTGCCACCCCGAATGTCTTTCCGCCATTTATAAGACACAAGGCAGCGGTGTGATGGAGCCCTGTCTGCTCACTTGGATGAAGGTAGCTTCAGAATCACTCAGGAAGCTTAACACCATAGGACTGACAGAATGATACAGTAATCGGAGCTGCTGCCACACAGCTCCAGTAACCAGGGTTCGACCATGACCTTTGGTGCTGTTCGCATGGAGTTGTAAATTCACTCTATGACAGTATGGGTTACCCCAGGTGCTCTGAATTCCTCCCAAAGATGTGCTGGTTAGTAAGTTAAATGATTACTCTAAACTAGCCCTGATGGAGTTGGGAGAAAGAAGAATCAGTAAAGAGTTGATGAGAATGCTATGAGAACTGACATAGACTCAATGGGTCAAATGGCTTTTTTCTATGAACTATTATATTCATCTAGGCTACTCCAACTGCTACCATGATGGAATATGTATCAGATGCTTGGGAACATCATTGCCTCCATGTCCTCTCCAAGTTCGTCATCCTGAATTGTGCCCGTCCTTTCATTGTCACTGGGTGTAAATTCAAGAACTTACTACTCTCCAGCAATGTTGGAATATCTTCCTCAGAAGGACAACAGTGGTTCAAGAAGATGGCTAACCACCATCTTTCCAAGAGTATTTAGGGATGGGAAATAAATAATGGTAGCATTTGTCCTTATTTGCATTTAGCATTCAGTATTTAGCAGCCATATACATATCCTGATAAATAAATGAACAAACACACTGGTACTCTTTTCCCTGTTCATGCTACTGTTGCTCCAATCCTTTGGGATCCAATTCCCATCTCAGACAAATACCATTTTCTCGCTCTAGCCATTTTCTCCCAGTGGCACAGCTGTAGAGTAGCTACCTCACAGTGCCAGAGGCCTGGGTTCGATCCAGACTATGTGTGCTGTCTGTATTGAATTTGTACATTCTCCCCATCACCGTGTGGGTTTTCCCCGGGTGCTGGGGTTGGTTGACTCCCACTCCAAAGATGTACAGGTTTGTTGCTTCGGTAAAGATTATAAATTGTCCCTAGTGTGTAGGATAGTGCCAGCGTACGGGGATCGTTGGCCAGCGCGGACTCGGTGGGTTGAAGGGCCTGTTTCCGCGCTGTATATCGAAACAAAAACAAAACCATTGGCATTTGGGGCTTTTTAAATGCTGTTGCTGAGACCAATAACAATCATACATGTAGGATGTTAATAAAGAGGAGGTAGTCCAGCATATTATTATGGGCAGCGTCGATTGTAGCAATGACCTCTGTCCGTTAAAGTAAAGTGTGTTTTTGGGAGTCCAATAAACAATTTCTTTGCATGCTAACCTGCCAAAATCCAGGTCAGTTTCTGGCAGTCCCCACGGAATGTCAATGTGGGCACTGTGCCTGCAATTCCAAGGCTTCACTCACAGCACCGACACATTGCAACAGGAAGTAATCATACAATTGCTACATTTCAAGAAAAGCAACAAATAGTTTTTTTAAAAGTACCCCATTTATTGTATTTATTGCTTTTTTGGTAATATAAAGATTGTCGGCAAACCTGACATTTATTGCACATCCTTAACTGCCACTGAGACGATAACGATGAACATCTTATTGCCAGGGAAATTGTATACAAGATTAGAGAAGTTACAGGGATTGGTAAAAATAGGCATGGAATGTTGGGCATAGAATTTAATGCCTTATTCAAGATGGATGTTAATACTTTGAAAGCTGTTCATTGGACTAACATCTAAAATGGGTGAGATGTCTTAAGGGGAAAGATTAGATAGGTTTGGCTTGTTTCAGCTGAAGTTCAGAAAACTGAGAAGATATTAGTGAAGCTTAAAATCCCAAGTGATTTTTACTGAGTTGAAGGGGATATTTTCTCGTGAAAGAATCCAGAAGGGTCATTCTTTGAAAGTAAGGGGTTGCCCAGTTAAGAGACGCTTGAGGCATTTTCGTTTTCCCCAAAGTTTGTGAGTCTTTATAACTCTTTCACTCAAAAGAATGGTAGTAGCAGAGAATTTGGATATTTGAAAGGCAGAGGCAAGTGGATATTTGACAAGCGAAAGGGTGAAAGTTCACTGAGATGGGAATATGGAATTGAGTTAAAATCCATGATTATCCATGATTAGCACAGCAGCCTGAAATGGCGAGTGGCCTACTACTGTTCCTAGTTCATATGTTTATTATGGAACTGCAGTAGGCGTTTCAGTGAGGATGCACCGACTGTCCGAGTATTCCAGGATTCAGAGCAAGTGAATCTTGCAAAATCTGCCATACAGTTCTAAGTCAGTATGATGTGACATGCAGGGAAATCTGTGGGTTGTGGTGTTCCCATGCACAGCATGTGGTAGAGGTTACAGGTTTGCAAAGTGTTGTTGGAGAAGGTGAAGTGAGTAAAAGTAGTGCATTTTCAGATGGTGCATAACACGCTCACTGCTGCCATTGTCACCAGTGGGTAGAGGTAATGAATCATTAATGTATGGGGTGTCAATTAAGTGGCCTGCTTTTTGAGTGCTATTGGAATTGCATTCATCCAAGTACGTGGTTCATGTTCTATCAGGCCTCTGACTGGGTTCTTGCAGTGCGGGGGGGGTTGGATGGCGGTGGGGTGTGCAGGGCGGGGAGGGGTGATGATACATGCTACAGAATACCCAGCATTTGACCTGCCCTTGTGACCATAATGATAATATGGCTGGTCCAGTAAATTTTCGGTCAGACTCCAGAATCCTGATGTTGGTAATGTTATTGAATGGCAATAGCAAGGGTTAGTTTCTCTTTCTCTTGTTGCTTGGCACTAGTGTGCTAGATATGTTACTTTGTTATTTAGCAATGCCTGAATATTACCTACCTCTTGCTGTGCGTTGACATGGACTTCTTAATTTAATTACTTGCAAACAAAATTCTGCAATTATTTGGGAATACTTGTATATCTGCTCTTGTAATGCAAGGAAGGTCGATATAATGATCTAACTTTCCAACCACTGCAATATTTGCCCTTGATTTCAATGTTATGAGGGTTATGTGATGCCCCACTTAATGAAATGCCACCTTAATGTCGATGGTAGTCACTCTCACCTCACTTCTACAGGGCTGCCAACATTGGGTGAGAGTTGGGAGTGAGAAATTGCGAGAGACCAAGCCCGAGGGAGCGTAGCAACTGGTGGGGGGGGGGGGGGGGGGGGGGGGGGGGGGGGGGGGGGGGGTGGAGGTGTTTGCAGGAGGAGGATGTCCCCCCTCCCATTGGTACGGAGCTTTTGCGTTTTTCAGCTTGACATTGTGCAATATAGTGTATACATACCTGCCAACTTGTGAGAATGAAAAATCGGAATCCTATTAGTCTGACGTCAGTGAGGGCGGGGCACGTGACGTCAGTAAGGGGCGGGGCACGTGACGTCAGTAAGGGGCGGGGTACGTTACGTCAGTAAGGGGCGGGGTACGTGACGTCAGTGAGGGCGGGAAAGTGACGTCAGTGCGGGGGGGGGGGCAAGTGACGCCGAACGCCACCGTGGCGGGGCGGGGTCATACGGCTGCGTGCTGACGTACACCCGTGCGTGCCCCCATAAGCAGCGCAGGCGCGGTGCGCTCTCTCGCTGTCTCCTCGCCGCCGCCGCCGCCATGGGTCGCATGCACGCTTCCATCCCAATTCCGAATTCCAATTTTTTTCGGAATATTGAGGAAAAAAATCGGAATTCGGAATTGGGATGGAAAAATCGGAAGAATTCCGCCCAAATCGGAATGGTTGGCAGGTATGCACACTGTAGCGAGTCTTTTAACTTACACTTGAATGCAATATATATGCTTTAAATAGGATTAGCTATGAATAAGGTTAGGCTAAATTACATTCCTAATTACATTCCACAGTAGTACCCAGGCTCCGCTGCAGCACATGAATGATCTTAGTATATTCATGTATGGAAATCAGATTATAATCAAACACTTGGCCCATGTTGACCAACCTGGGTCTCACTGCACATCTGGTACTACGTACTACTCCTGACCTTGACTCCAGTTGCATACCTTCCCTCATTCCTGACCCTGAGCCCAGCCTTACACCTGACCCCCTATTCTACCCTGATCATAGCTGGTTACCTGCTTAGGTTCCCAGTGCTGAACACTCCCCAGGTCCCAGCTTTGACTGCGCACCTAGTACTATTCCAGACCTTGACTCTGGATGCACACTTGGCCTTGCTCCTAGCCCCTCTGCACTGACAATATAATTGGCCCACACATAAAGCCCCATATCTGACCTCCTGGACTTAACCTATTACGTTCAAGTCCACATGAGCTTATCTAATGCAGTAATCTTTTATGGAGCACTTCACAGACCAAATTATGTGTAACAAAATCTGCTACGTCCATTGGGTTCCTTATTATCTAACATGCTAGTTACTTTGTCAAATAAGTCATCAATTGGTTGAACACAATTTCTCATCCATAAAATTATACTCACTCAGCTGTATAAGTATTCTGTTACCATTTCTTTCATTTTCCTAACAAACTGTCCTGAAGTCCAATATTTTCAGTATTTTGCTGTCTTCCTCTCAGCTGGGACTTTTCCGAAATGCAAAGTCCAATAACTATATATTTAAGCAATATTATTCTGTTAAATGTGAGAGTACATAATATTTTCTGTGGTATTCATAACACAACAATGATAAAAAGATCTTTGTTTTGATTGCACCTACCAACATGCATACATGATTATATTACAGTTAGTATGTACAGAGGGCACATTTTTGTTCCAATGTTCCCCAATCCCAATTACTTTTACATTGATGTTATTGAAATCCAAGTGAAGTTTAAATGGCATCATAAAGTAAAGCCTCGGAATGGATGATATTCATATGGTTGGTTGAGGTCAGTATCAGCACAGTTACTATATTAAACTTTGAATCTTCAGATGCCTTGGTTCATGCTAAAACTAAAGACAAATAATAATCTTCTCACACATTCCCCTGCAAGTATCTCTGTCACTCCTTTAAAATATGCCCCTTCTTTGAACAAGCTTAAATATCGCATTTGAATCAGTTTCCATCTGATTACACTCCTACGTGTTCCATTATAAAACAACGAGTTTGGGGACATTTCTATTCAACCTGTCAAATGAATTGGGGGGGGGGGTAGAAACAGTCAGTGAGGTAAACAAATATAATAGTTGAGTGGCAAATGACAATACTGCTATCTTCCCAATATTTAACTGAAGGAATTAATGGGTTATCGGGCCTGTATGTTGTGACAGGCAGCCTGACACCTTGCATGTCATTTTAATATTACACCGATCCATTCCCCCTGGATATTCCAGATTAATAAATTAAGGTTTTGTCAACTAATTACAAACCAGGCTAATTACAAATCCATAACATTAGCCAACTCCAAAACATGAAGCGCTGAGCATTGGGATCCAGACATCACGGACAACTGGCCTCAGTTCCCCGCTCACATCTGGCAGTGTTCTCCATCTGAACCAAGGACCGCAGAGTGTTTTTGAAAGTGGGGTGGCTGAGCGATCACTGATCACCAGCCTTGGGTGTACCCGGTGAGGGAGTGGAGCAACCGAGTGGGGAGAGGGCGTGGAAGGGAGGTGTCCCCCCTCCCAGGCTAGAGACATTTTGAAATTTGATGTATTAAAATCATGTTTTAATGCATCCTAGGAGTATGATTTCAATGTTTTTTGTATGAAATATATTTTTAAGGGGTAACTTTTTAAGGGGTAACTTTGTCCACACAAAGGGTGGTGGGTGTGTGGAACAAGCTGCCAGAGGAGGTAGTTGAGGCAGGGACCATCCCAACATTTAATAAACAGTTAGACTGATACATGGATAGGACAGGTTTGGAGGTATGGACCAAAAGCAGGTAGCGTAGTTGGGACATGTTGGTGGGTGTGGGCAAGTTGTGCCAAAGGGCCTATTTACACACTGTATCACTCTATGACCACATTATACCTCCACCATGCATGAATGCTTCAAAATCAAGTGATCAAATTTTATTGCCATATACTCAAGCATAGAAACATAGTAAATACGTGCAGGAATAGGCCTTTCAGCCCTTCGAGCCACCACTGCCATTCAATATGATCATGGCTGTTCATTTAAAATCAGTACCTTTCCTGTTTTTTTCCCCATATCCCTTGATTTCGTTAGCCCCAAGAACTAAATGTAACTCTCTCTTGAAAACATCCAGTGAAATGGCCTGCCACTGCCTTCTGTGGCAGAGAATTCCACAGATTCACAACTCTCTGCGTGAAGAAAGTTTGTCCTCATCTCAGTCCTAACTGGCCTACACTTTATTCTTAAACTGTGACGCCTGGTTCTGAACTCCCCCAACATCAGGAACATTTTTCCTGCAATTACAGTGAGTGAAAATCTAGCGGGCAAGCAGGATGCTTTCTCCAACCACCCCCATTTGAAGGCCACTATCTTCCACCGTTTCTACCCAGTGCTTGGTACTTACATCCAGCAGCCACTGGTTATCCTCCAGGATGCATCGAGCCGCAGCCTGATCCATGCCGGGGTGAATTTGGCACAGAGACTCTCACGGCAGCGGCGCAACGCTTGTGACGCCACCGATGGCCCGAGACTCTTGCACTGAGGCTGCTCCATGGCCAGAGCTGCAGTGAGCGACTCGCCAGCCCGGCAAACACTCGCCAGCCCCGCTCCCCGTCCGCTGCTTCTGCTACCAACACCCGTGGCCCATGCATTTAATATGAGTTTTGAAATTTTGGTTGATCACAGAATTTCTCACAAGAGCATGAAGAATTTGTGATCAGCGTGAGAATTTTGCGAAATGCGTGATTCTCACGCTCAATGCAGGGTTAGCAGCCCTGCCTCTCTATCCCCTCTCTCCCCTCCCTCTCTCTCCCCCTCTCTTTCCCCCCCTTCCGCTCCCTCACCTCTCACCCCCTCTCTCTCCCCCCTCTGTCACTCCCTCTCCCTTTCTCTCCTCTCACTGCCCTCGCTCCCATCTCCCCCTCTCTCTCTCCCCTTCCCTCTCTTCTCTCTCCCCCTCTCTCTCCTCTCTTCCCCTCTCCTCCCTCTCTCTCTCCCCTCTCTCTCTCTCTCTTCCCCCTCTCTCCCTCCCACCTCACTCACCCCTCTCTCTCGCCCCGTCTCTCCTCTCTCTCCCCCCGTTCTCCCCTCTCTCCTCTTTCTCCCTTTCACTCTCCCCCTCTTTCCCCTAACTCTCTCTCCCCCTTTCCCTTTCTTCTCTCTCTCCCCCCTCCTCTCTCCCCTCTCTTGCTCCCCTCTCTCTCTTTCTCCCTCCCTCTCTATCTCCCCTCTCTCTCTTCCTCTTTCTCTCTTCCCCTCTCTCCCTCTCCACACTCTCTCCCTCTCACTTCTCTCTCTCTCTCCCCCCTCTCACTCTCCCCCCCCCTTCTCCCTGCCTCCTTCCCCCCTCTCTCTCCCCCTCCCGTTGAGAGTCTCTGTCCCTTCGGCACAGAGACTCTCACGGCAGCGGCGCAACGCTTCTGACTCCTCCGTCGGCCCGGGACTCTTGCACCGAGGCTGCTCCATGGCCGGAGCTGCAGCGAGCGACTCGCCAGCCCGGCAAACAGTCACCAGCCCCGCTCCCCGTCCGCATCTGTCCCCGACGCTACTTCTGCTTCCATCCCTCCCTCAGCCCCGGCTCTCCAACACCCGCGGACCATGCAGTTTATGAGTTTTGACATTTTTGTTGACAGAGCGTGAGAAATTTGTGATCAGTGTGAGAATTTGTCTAAATGCGTGATTCTCACGCTCAATGCGTGAGAGTTGGCAGCCCTGCTTCTAGAATTTAGATTTTTGGTGTCTGTTTCCACCAAGACTGTTTTGTGGCCTGGAATGGATCAGATAAAATTCAAACATGTTGTTTGAACAGATTATCGGTGAGTTAAGATTATTGTCGATGACTCTATCCTTCACTGTTATACAGTAAAAGAATAATGTTCATCTTGTCTAAAGGAGTAGCCAAGGGTAGGCCGTTCAAATATTATGACCCAGGATCGTGACCAAAGATTTTATCGGGAAACCTGTTGGCTTGTCTCCCTGTTCCTGCCTTGTTCTGGCCGCACTCCTCGAGAGTTGCTCTCCGACACAACAGAGCGAGAGGCTGCTGCGCTCTTTCACACAAAGCGTGGAGTCCACGGATAAAGGTGGGTCGTTGATTTCCACACACCCTACTCTCAGGTCTGCCTGCAGCATAACAACAATGATTGTGCGGTGGGAGTGAGATAGATACTCAGTAATCCCAAAGGAATTTAACTCCAGTGCGCTGGAACTATGAACTCGTTCGCGTTTAATCCAGGTCCCTGTAAACTAGGCATCTGGGCGGTGTTGTGTTGCAACAGCCGGAAGGCAGGGCATATTTGGGGTGGGAGGGAGCAGTTACTTCGCAATGGCAGGTTGGCTCCCAGTTTTGTTGTGTCCAGAATGGACTCGTGACCAGACGAGAGATAGCAAACCTCAAACTTTGGCCAGACTACCGCCTGTAAATTTCACTCACTCCGCATCAGAAACTTCCCCCAGTGTTTGGTTCCAAGAGATATCTGCGGTTAGGGCTAAATTGAAGTTGAAATTTCATCCCTACGGATATCAAAGTCTTCCTTTCGAAAATAAAGTACTGGAGTCGAAGGTGGCATCGCCCGGAACCAGTCCGAGAAAGTTAGCCAGTTGCAAGATGAATGGTCGTATTGTTCACCCGAGTCCGGCAAAAGCAGCTGAGAACAATGTGAGAACAAAGTGAGAGGACTGCTCTCTCTCTCTCTCTGCGTGCAAAGCGCTGGCATTCTTATTTAGATGTTAAATATTAGGAGTATTGTGATTTGTGAGGAGTGCCAACATTCCCAGGGGAGCTGTTTGCAACAGTTTCTTCGGCTTTGTGGGAGGTGATTTATCAGCCGTTCTTGATAGCCACCTCTGCATTGGATATACATTGAGGGACTTGTATTTTCACCCGTAGTGTTGGAATCTGATTTGCAGCTCCAGTTTCGGTTTGACCCGGTTAATCTTCGAGTTAAAGACGTATGTTTACTTACCATTCTGAGCCTGTACGGAGACCAGTGCGAAAAACACACAGCAAAGCTGCAGGTGGTGTAACATGATGATAGCTGCGCCTACACTCCCAACTTCCAGTGGACCTCTGGCTGCCGAGTTGGAAAGTGCCTGAGACTCGGATTCCTCGGCTCCAGTGCCTGTCTACCACGCCTCCTCGCCCTGACATTCCCCGTGACAGCCTTGCAAGAGTTCTTAAAAAATATATATATTACGTAAAGTTGAACTGTTTCTCATTACTACCACAATTTTCTTTCGCAGCAAAAGGCGACATTTGGATGAACAACGCACTTTAGACCCCAAGAAAAATCTTTAAGGCGAGCTGACGTCTGGCACTCCGAGGCAGAGAGCAATGTTGGCGCACCTGCCTGAAGAATTTACACTATCATGCCCGGCACTTCTCGGAAACGTTGTATGTATTTAATTTGGACACTTAGTGTTTCGATGAAGTGACATTCCCAGCCACCCTCCCCGGAGACAAAAAGGAGCGCTCACGGAACTCCAGTGTCACTGAGGTCAGTGGTGGGTGCAGCTAATAGAGAGATCTTTGCGCGACCTTTCCCAAATCTCCCTTGGCCAACAAAATTACATTTCTTCAAGGCAATCCCGCCCTTCATCTGAGTCTAGATTACCCCCCCCCCCCCCCCCCCCCCCCCACGATTCATCAATGCCTCCTCGTGCACTTTCCGTGTCCATAATGTCCACTCGAGTCACATCCTGGTCTCTTTACGCCATCCCTGTTAAACTGAGCGTCTGTTTTTGCCTCCACTTGCCCCAATCCTCACTGTGCCATCTGATATTTTCATAAGTGATATCCCCTCCGTTTTCAATACAGTGGCCATCAACTCTGTCTTAAAGAGCCTCAACTAGCATACCAGTATATGAGTTAGGAACTTGGATGAGCCCCTTGCCCCTCAAGCCTGTTCTGCCATTTAATATGATCATGGCAAATTTGACTGCGAACTCAACTCTGCATTCCTATAGTGAGCCTTTACTCCCTCTCCTATCAAGAATCTTTCCCAATCTGTCTTTAAATGATTCGAAGGCTCCAGTTATGTTACACTGTGAGCAGTTCCAAAGAGTCATGACCCTCTGAAAGATATAATAGCTCTTTATTACTGTCTTAAGTGGCACCTGTTTTAGGTGACCCTTTTAAAAGTTGGACAGAGTTGGATAGAGTTATGACAATCTTCTCCCACAAGAGGAACCATCTCTACATCCAACCTTTCTCAATTCTTGAAGATATTAACCGCCCCCTCCCCCCCTCCCCAAGCTCCAGTGATACAAGGCGAGCCTATTTGTATGCCAGTAAACCTCTAAGCTGCTTCCAATGCATTAGCATTCTTCTAAATATGGAGACCTCAATGATACATTGTATTTTAGACATGGTTTCCCCAATACCCTTTTTAACCGAAACATGATGCCCTACCTTTGTATTCATTACCCCATGGGGTAAGCAATTATTTCTATTAGCTTTCCTAATTACTTGCTGTGCCCTGTTACTGGCCTTTTGCAAATTATAGACTTGGGCACATTATACTCCATTGGCCAGATATTTACCCATTCACTTAATTTTTGTATATCCCCTTGTAGCCTTTCATGACCTTTAGACAACTTTCTTTCCAATCTTTCTTTCCTCTCCAAGAAGTACAATGTGTTTTTTGTGGATTGTTATTAAACACAATAAAATAATGCCTGATTTCGTAGCAGATCCAACCTGTAATTTGATTTTTTTTTGTCTAATGAATGCCATTAAACTGAGATTTATATGCTTCTTTCTTTCAAGTAGCAAGAAGATGTCTCAACACCTGATGACAACTTACAATTTATATTTAGCATCTTTAACACGGAAAACAAAATGCCCTGTGACACTTCACAGCGCATGATTAAACAAGAATGTACATTGTCAGAGGAAGAGATAGCAGATGGGGTTATCCAAAAATATGATTAGAGGGGGATTCCAAGAAGAAAGTTCAAGGACAAAGAAAAGGTTTAGACACAAAAATCCTTGAATTTGTGGACCTAGTTAATTCGAAGGAAGATACCTGACACACCAGAAGAACTAAATTGGTGAGGTAGGTTTAGAAGAGATTTTGGGGGTGGGGGAGAGGCTAAGTAAAATAATGCCAAGAAAAAGGTAAACCAGAGTGAGAATTTAAGATTGTAGTTTCTTCAGGATAGGTAAGGGAAACTGGGCAGAAGATAGGAAATGTGCAGCAGACAAGTTAAGATATGCACTCATAATGTGAGAAGAGCAGTGGAATCATGAAGTCTGCCAGTCTCGAGCTGACAAACGTGTAGGGGAATGTTGCCAACAAATGAGCTGTAGCAGGAACAGAGGTGCTTGCATAGAGCATATGTGATAGAAAGGAAAGGAAGAAAAGAATAGCTCAAAGATAAACAGGATGGAACACTTGGACCAGACTGGTTCACCCTGAGGCTGTGGTCAAGGAGAGGGATGAAATCATTGAAAAGGCTACACTGATCATTTGGGAAATGCGAAGACACTAGCAACTTATCCTGGTGCACTGAGATGGTTGTGTACCTGCAGTGCAAGAAATTGTTCCTCTCAATTCATAAAACAAATTGCAAGCAGCCTGGCTAGTTGACTGGAACCCGAGGAGACCCAATTATATGCATCAGGGTTTCCTTTGGTCAGGTGTATATTGTCAGGTAACATCTAAGTTTGGGTCCGATCCAGCTCAGTACTTTATCCAGGTTAGAATTAGAAGTTGCACGACAAAACTGCATCATTCTTGTTAATCGGATCATTAAATACAAAGTTTAATTTCCAACCTTTCCATGTTGATTTAAAGAGTTTAGCATTAATTTTTAACCTACACAACATATTATAAATCAACCATTAAAATGACTATGTTAGCAGTTTTAAAAGGGAGAATTTAACCATTTACTAATACGGCCTAAAATAATAGCAGAAAAACCTGCAGACACTCAGTAGGTCAAGCAGTTTCCATGGAAAGGGAAACAACATTTCAAGTCATGAGAACTCACGTTCCCCTGCCAACTCTGAGCCACCCTAGTAGGGCTGATGACTGCAGTGTCAAACTGAGGGGTGGTCTGAGGTGTGGCCCCTCCCCTTTTCAGTGTGTCAGGATGGCCTTGCACCCTATTTTCTCCACCGACAGATTGTTCCCCCCCCCCCCCCCCCAGTGTGGTGTTTGAGAATTGTGGAGTCTGCTGTCTCCCATACCACGAGCCTTCTGTCAAGTTACAATCATCTCCACAATGACATCCACCATCTGCTGTAGGCCCATAAAGCATGGAAACATGCCTGAGATTCCTTAAATCCAGGCTGAGCACCAAGCACTCATTTACATAATCCTACACTAATCCATTTGATCCTGCCAATAGTCCCATCAATTTTCCCACATTCCACAACTCACCAATACACTAGCAGCAAGTTAGAACGTTCAAATTAACCTCTCAATCTATGTGTCATTGGGATGTAATCAGAGCACTTAAATTTCTGCCTTCTAGTCATGACTCATGCTGGAGGAGCTGCAGTCACAGAGGAATGTGCAAATTCCATTGATCTAGCACAAAATGCGTAGGATCGAAGACTAGGAAATGAGGGCAGTGCTGTAGATGTTGCACAAGGGCAATTTCTACATGGACTTAGCAAGGCATTTGAAGAAGTTCCACATGGTAGACTGCTTTGGAAGGTTATTGCATGTGGTCCAGGGAGAGGGAGCTGACTGAATAGAGAATTGGCTTCATGGGAGGAAGCAGGGGTAATGGTGGAAGGTTGTGTGTCTCAGGGATTGGTGTTGGGCCCATTGCTGTTTGTGGTTTATATTCAATGATTTGGATAAGCATGTACTGTAAAAGGCATGATTAGTAAGTTTGCAGATGACACTAAAATGGGTGGTATAGTGGACAGCGAAGATAGTTTCCAAAAATTAAAGCAAGAACTTGATCACTTGGGCAAGTGGGTTGAGGAATGGTTAACGGAGTTTGATATAGATAAGTGCAAGATGTTGCAATTTGGTAAGTGAAGCCAGGATAGGACCTTCACGGTAAATGGCAGGGCTCTGGGGTGTTGTAGAGCAGAGGTATCTAGGAGTGAAGGTACATAGTTCCTTGAAAGTGGCATCACATGTTGATAGGATGATGAAGAAGGCTATCGGTACATTGGCCTTTATCGGTCAGGGTATTGAGTATAGAAGTTGGGATGTTATTTTACAAGTTGTATAAGATGTTGGCGAGGCTGATGGTGTTCAATTTTGGTCACCCTGCTGGAAGAAGAATATTCTTAAGCTGGAAAGAGTGCAGAGAAATTTACGAGAATGTTGCCAGGTTTTAAAAGCCTGAGATGTAGGGAGAGGACTTTATTCTGTAGTGTGAAGCAGGGTGAGAGGTGATCTTATCAAGGTGTATAAGATCATGGGGGGAATAGATAGGGTAAATGCACAGTCTTTTACCCAGAGGCGGGGAATCATGAACCGGGGACCTAGGTTTAAGATGAGAGGGGAAAGGTTAATAGGAACCCGAGGGCAACCTTTCACACAAAGAGTGGTGGGTATATGGTATGAGCTGCCAGAGGAGGTAGTTGCGTCAGCTACAGGAACAGCATTTAAAAGGCATTTGGACAGGTACATGCATACAAAAGGTTTTGAGGGATATGGGCCAAATGTGGGCAGGTGGTTCTGGTGTAGATGGGGCAGATTTGTCAGTATGGGAAAGTTGGGCCGAAGGGCCTATTTTCCTGCTGTATGACTTGATGACATTAGATCTATGAGGCATTAAAACTACTGGCTGTGACATTGGTTTCCACAAGTCACTGTGCACCAATGGATGGTCCCTCTTGCTCTTCTACCACCACCAGACCAGGGTGCAGACTTTGGCTATCTGAAAGTTGAAGTACACAAGGATAAGGTTGTTATGAGGAAAGTCTGCATTTTTCTATCAATTGCATCTTTGGAGATGTGGGATGTGAGATGAAGTGTAAAGCATTAGCTGACAGCCATTGTACTGGTCTTATCCCTATCTCTAGTCATAAAAAGTCCAATTATGGCAAGAAACCTCTCCAGGTCAGTGAATGGATGCAGCCAAGTAGTTGGTTTCCCATCAGTTATGTGCAATCATGCTGTGTCTTTTGGGGTCTGGCCGCTCCCTTTCTCAGTGTGTCAGGATGGCCTCCTGCACCCTGTTTTCTTCAGTGACAGGATATCCCCCCCAGTGTAGTGTTTGAGAATTGTGGAGTCTGCTGTCTCCCATACCACGAGCCTTCTGTCAAGTTACAATCATCTCCACAATGACATCCACTGTCACTGCTACAATCACTGAATCATTCCCTTAATAGTTGCCAGCTTGCATAGAAGCAGTGTGGGGTAACTTTGTCCAATGCTGGCCACATGAAAATTGGTTCCCCTGCCTGCACAATAAGACAGGCATAAGTGTGATCAAGCTGGTAGTTGCAAAATCATTATCATGAGAGTCCAAATGATTTGTAAACCTGCATCAGGTCGACTTGGACATATCAATCATACATCACAGATTTCCCCCCCCCCCCCCCCCCCCCCCCCCCCCCCCCCCCCCCCCCGTTATCCCGCTGAAAAATTGGTCAAAAATATGCAGTTAAGAAGAGTCTGGGCTGTGGGAATTGAAGTGAAGATTTGGAGTAAACTATTATATTTTGAAAAAGTAAAAGTGTTTTGTTATTCACCTAACCTTCATAATGAATAACCTTCTACAAAAAATGCCAAGAGTCATTTTTAGACTGCAGCATCCATACTTAGAATGTCAGCATTGCTTACTTTCCTCACCCCAATTTGAATAGCATGTATCCCTTCAGTGGATGTGAGTTATGTTGTCTTCCAGAAAATGAGCATCAGATCAGATTGATCCATGGGAATAAAGGAGGTTCTGAGAAGATTTAAATGAGATATTTAAAACTATTGATAATGCTTAATAAAGTAAAATAAAATAAAATAAAATGTTCCAATTGGTCAGTCAGTAAACTAATAATAATCTTGGATCATCATGAAAAAGTGATTAGAGATCAAGAGGTCAATTTAACATGCAGACTAGAATCAGGCTGTATGTGACATGCAAATACAGGATCCACAATGAAACTAGAAATCTTAAACTCCACTGTTTGAATTGAATTAAATACAAGTCACAGTGAAATTCTTTGCTTGCATACCCAGGGTCCCCCTATGTAACTCCCCCTCCCACCTCCGAACAAGATTGTTAAGGGCTTGGACACGCTAGAGGCAGGAAACATGTTCCCGATGTTGGGGGAGTCCAGAACCAGAGGCCACAGTTTAAGAATAAGGAGTAAGCCATTTAGAACGGAGACGAGGAAACACTTTTTCTCACAGAAAGTGGTGAGTCTGTGGAATTCTCTGCCTCAGATGGAGGCAGGTTCTCTGGATGCTTTCAAGAGGGAGCTAGATAGGACTCTTAAAAATAGCGGACTCAGGGGATATGGGGAGAAGGCAGGTACGGGGTACTGATTGGGGATGATCAGCCATGATCACATTGAATGGCGGTGCTGGCTCGAAGGGTCAAGTGGCCTACTCCTGCACTGATTGTCTATTGTCCCCCCACCTCATGGCGGTCCCCCCCCATACCGGGTCCTCCTTTGTTCCTTCCCATGGCAGTGGTGTCCTCACCCCACGTGGTCCGTCCTCGTCCGCCGCACTGACCTCTCCACTACCACTGCCGAAACCTCTCCAGACGCCTCCGTGGTGCCAGCCCATGCCCCAGCCGCGGGCTCCACAGACCCAGGGGCACAACACATTTAACATATTCCTAACATTAGCGATGTCTTTGCGCTTTAGACCATGGCTCTTGTTTTCTTGTTTTCTTATGATCAGCTGGTGCTTGATCTGGAGGATTTGTGGCAGAGTTGTGGCTGTTCTGGGAACATTGTCTAAGGACAATGGGCTATAAATGGCCCTTAGAATTAAGCTGCATTTCTCCTGCCACTGCTCTGGACGATTTAATACATTATTTCTGTCTTTTATTTTTCAATGCTTGCATCTTGCTCTGTTACTCTAAGTATTCAGACCTCCCCAGGACCAGCATCTGTTAATTAACGACCTTTTCACTTTGCTCCAAATGACTTTCATCATTTACTCCACCAACCTATTTCACATCTCTCTGTTTTATTATTTTGCTGTCCCCCCCCCCCCCTCTTGTTTCTGTTCTTGCTTAAATGTTTACCTCTCTATCTTGTCACAGTTCTGATTAAAGCACGTCAGTGTAAAATGTTAACCCATCCTTCCTCCTCACAGATGCAACAGTGGGAGGCTGCGATTACAAGATTTTATTAGAGACCTGCAGAGCTTTGCTTTATTTCAGGGTGCTTGGTGATGTGCTGGCATTGAACAAATGCTGACAGTTAGGCTTATGATTGGGGAGGGGAAAGGTATGAAATGAACAGCTTCACTTTGCTCAGCCATGTGTGCCTGACATTCCTCAAGGTGCTCAGGTAATAGAGGAAAGAATGTTCGGAGGGCTGGTTGGAGAAAATACAATTTTCCTAAGCTAGACACAACGTGCTGAAGTAACTCAGCAGGTCCGATAGCATCTCTGGAGAAAAAGGATTGGTGATGTTTTGGGCCGAGGCCATTCTTCAGACTGAATGTAGGAGGGGCGGGGGGGGGGGGGGGGGGGGGGGGGGGGGGGGGGGGGGGGGAGAGGGTGTGTATGTGTGTGTGAAGAGCTGGAAGTGAGAAAAAACACAGGGCCAGCAACAAATGACTTTGGCCAGGGTGATGCCCTGGTAGGCCCATTGTTGACTATGGAAAGTGTGATCTCAACAGTGGTACAGGGAAGGGGGGGGGGGGGGGGGGGGTGTTAGTAGAAGCTGCTTAAAATTAGAGAATTCAATGTTCATACCGTTGCTACTCAGAGATCAGTAGGCCTCGGCAGACCGAGCATGTGTTCAGCAAAACGGTCGCCAAGTTTATGTTTGGTATTGCCGATGTACAGGAACACATATTGGCATTAGATGAGGTTATAGGAGGTACACGTGAACCTCTGTCTCACTTGAAAGGACAGTCAGGGTCCCTGGGTGGAGTTGGCGGTAGGAGGTATAAGAACAGATTGCAACTCCAACTGCAGGGGTTGCAATACCTGTCCTTCTACAACCACAAGTGATGCAACACCGGTCCTTATACAACCGCAGGGGATGCAACACCTGTGACAACAACAGGGCAATTCCTTTGACTACTCAACACTGACATGTGCTAATTATTTTAAGAGCCTGATTCAATCCCAAATCACGATTTGTGCCAGAAATGAATCAAATGGGCCTTGGGCAATATAAAAGTTGCAGCTTTATTTTTAAAAACATGTTCCGTTAACCTTGGCTTGTTTAAGTAAAAGCTTGTGGCCCTATTGTGAGGAAAACATGAGTGTTCTTCATTATTGTTGAAGCTGGGAGTAATATTTTAAAATTAGTTAAAGGAAGATTGTTAGACAGCGAGCGATTATAAAATTGGACTTGTCATTTCGTGTAGCAAGAGGCATAATAATACTTGCACTTTGGATCAACCTTCACCCACTTGTTTTTTTTGTGTGAATATGTGTGCAAATATATTCTCTCTCTCTCACACACATATATGACAATAAAACACTCTTGACTTGTTCTCTTAAATCTCATTTTAGTATTCGTTATCACTGCTGACATATTCTTTTGCACAGCCAGAGGGCAGCAGTGTGTCATCTTTCATCGGCAAACAAAGCTATCAAGTCGAGGGTACACAAAAAGCTGGAGAAACTCAGCGGGTGCAGCAGCATCTAAGGAGCGAAGGAGATAGGCGACGTTTCGGGTCGAGACCCTTCTTCAAAGCTATCAAGTCACCCTTTTCCTGCCAATGGTACATTACATAAAATAAATGGAGTACAGTACATATCTTTGGAACAGATTTAATCAGTTAATCATGTTAACAATCTGTTAACATGTGTTTCTAGGCTGGTATACATTTATATCTCAGTTGTTTTTTGTTGTTGCTTTTTTTAAATTTATTGTTGTGAGAAGTACAGTCATGTGGTAACTAAGTACCTAATACATACACACACATTACCATTCTTGTACAACCGCTTATTTTTAATTTAATAATAAAAGAGCAGTGAAAAAGGGAAATAAAGGGTGTCGAGATAGATAGACAAGCGAGTAGAAGCAGATAGCAAAAGAGACAGATCAGAGATAAGAAGCTAAGGAGATTGAAAGAAAAAGAGAAAGTGGAAAGAAAAGAAATTAGGAGAGATATACCTATTTTGTATCCGTCACCCGGTTCTGAACCATTTAATTTCTAAGGTTATGTTATGTTGCACCATATGTTTGTAAGAAGTCGATAAAAGGAGACCAAATCTTTAAGAATTGGTTTACTTTGCCTAGTAGGAGTAATCTCATTTCTTCAAGATGTAGCATTTCCGACATATTTGAACTCCACATTTTGAACGTTGGTGTGGTTGCGTTTTTCCAGAATTTGAGTACAAGTTTTTTTGCTGTTATTAAACCATTATTAAAGAGAGCTTCTTGGAACGTAGTTAATTTACGTCCCTCTTCCATTGATCCAAAGTTAATCAGTTCTGTATTGGGTTTCAATTTTGTGTTGAATAGTTTTGTAAAAGTTCCAAAGATTTAATTCCAAAATTTATGAAGTTTTGTACAAGAGACAAACAATTGAAGCAGCATACTTACAAAAACGTTTTCATTCAAATTTAATATGCGTTAACAATCATCGGTACTTGATTTTTTGCATGTAAAAGTGATTGCTCCATACTTTAAACAATCCAGAAATAAAACATGCACAAAAGAAATCCTTAAAATTGTATTCTCATCATTACATTGAACAATGCTAATCTATGGCAAAGCATAAGATAAACAAACATATCTCACTAAATAATGAACTAAGTCCAAAGGGTGTCCTTGGTGGCCAAAATGTTTCCTTGGTAGTTTATTGAAAGTGACAGTGTGGGGAGACAGGAGTTTAATGTTAGCCCTGGATATTATTCAAATGGTAAATATAGATCTAATCCAAAAATACTTTGCAACTGTAGTGAATGTAAATAAAAAAATCACTGTTTTAGCATATAATGCAATCTAGTAAAAGCAAATATTTGAAAAGTTAAAGTTCTCTGTCGATATATTAAAAAACATATTTATTTCTGTCACTTCTCAAACTAATTTACAGCTTGTGAAAAACCTGAAAAGTGCAGTCACTGCTGTAATAAATAAATTTATTTAGACTAAGGAACTTTGTACCTTTCTCAAAAGACTGATGATTTTTGGATACAATGAGGTAACCTTAACCATAATTAGCTGGTTTTGTACAGATTATGCATTAAATATAGTTTAGTAACTCCTTTTTTATGGGGATTTATCCCCCATTAAGAATGTAGTTTAAAAACAGGTTGTGGAAAAGGTTTGTGTGGTTCTTACAATTATTGCAAATATACAAGAGCTTTTCCTGTTTTGTTTTGTTTACTTTCGATATGCAGCATGGAAATAGGACCTTCGGCACACCGAGTCCATGCTGGCCAATGATCCCCGTAAACTAGCACTATTCTACACACTAGGGATAATTTACAATTTTTACCAAAGCCAGTTAACCTACTTCTTTGGAGTGTGGGAAGAAACCAGAGCACCCGGAGAAAATCCACACGGTCATGGGGAGATCGCACAAAAACTCCGTACAGACAGCACCCGTAGTCAGGATCGAAGCTGGGTCTTTGGCACTGAATTCTACTGTTGCTCCACTGTGTCATGCAGTTATTATTTACCATGGTTAAATGTAACAGACATTCTGCCAGCAAGCAAAAGATTGTTGTTCACCTCTGTCTTATGTTCCATTCCTTCACACACATAATATAAAAATAATTATTTCTCCAAATTAATTTTCCATGTTTGATCCCATCCTTCCTGTTTTAATATAATTCTGATAAAAGATAAACTGTGAATTACTGACTCCTAATGATCTCAAACAACTGATACAATTGCAAACTGTAATTATTGCAAATAATCAATCTGTTCCAAGATCTTTTTTTATATTTCAAATTGCAATATTTTTCTCAGTTATCCGGAGTGCTAATTTCCAGGAACCCGAAATGCGTGCATCTTTCCCATGAGAAGAAATTGATTTAGTCTTTGGAGTCAGAGACACGATCCAATAGAAATGCATCAAGCAATTGCTGAAGCCACTCCATTAGCAAGAAAGAATGGGAAAGGTCAGGCAATTGTAGCTTCTTCCACTCTAGGGAAAAAATAATTTAAATGACCGCATTTAACAAGGCGATATTATGTGTGCTCTCACTAATTATTGTTTCCCACATTCAAATGCTGATACAGATTAGGTGACTGTGATTGTTCCAAGTTACTAAATACCATTTTATTATAATATTGTAACATTGTCCCAAGAAACATGTTTGCAACACTGACAGATAGAGATAGGCAAATTTTAAGCTGCCTGACTGTCCACAGATCATCAGCTTTTATGCCAATATTATTTCAGTGATTTTCACCAATATGGCTTCACCCTTAACATGTGCAGAACACTACCTTTATACTAGTCAGAAAATGGCCCTTATTCCTCCAGGTGTGATATCTAAAAGACAATTTTTAAAGAAATAAGAACATTGATAATGCCAACCACCTGATTGTTTTCAATTAATTTCACCCACTTTATCACGTCGACAGCTCCCCTATTGTTGTTTCTCTCTAAGAATATAGGAAAGTAAATTTATATTAAGATCTTTAATTCTCAGATTTGTTTCTTTGAAAGCAATGTGAAATCTGGAAACTTGTTTAATTTGTTTTTAATTTAACCAGCAATCTGTAATTATGCTAGCTGGAACATTGAGATAATTTGTTTTAGTAATGTTGGACAGGATAATGGAAAGATAGCACAGGATGCAATAAAAAACATTGTCTTGCAATGGAGTATAAACAACAAAAACACCAAGTTAACTGATGACAGTGTCTGAGGTTGAATGAGGACAGACTATTTCTCTCCCCCCCCCCCCCCAATTTCCTCTCATTCTTAAAAGCTTCTGTCTTGGTTTATAAACTCTTCCTCTTCCCTTCATTCTTCCTCTGTTCAATTTCTTAGTCTTCCTCCTTCAATTTACAACCTTTCAAAGTTGAAGTTTGGGGCAATTTTAACTACTCCTTCTTGCTGATCCCATCTTCTCTGTCACATTTTCCACTTGAAATAGAGACTGTGACCTTTCACTCAGTTGTATCAGTTACAGAACGGATCTGTTGTCAGGAGCTCCACCTTGAGTTCACTAAAGCCTGGATGTGGAATTACTCTCATGTGCTGCAATAGGATAAGGCTCATGACACATTTGTTCCTAACGACACTCAAATAGTATGCGACACACACACACACACACACAGAGAGAGTAATCATTTAATCTCTTTCTTTCCTGGGACCTGGACATCAAGGGCCATGCGAATACATGTTATAGCAGCAATAAGAAGCAAAACATTTGAATAAATAATAATTTGTGTCTGAAGAAGGGTCTCGACCCGAAACGTCGCCTATCTCCTTCACTCCTTAGATGCTGCTGCACCCGCTGAGTTTCTCCAGCTTTTTGTGTACCCTGAACAAATAATATGGTCATTAACCTTTTAATTCATGCCAAGTCATGTTGAGGATGAATACATAACAAATGCTTGTTTATGTGTATGTGCATGTGTGTGCACATATGTGTGTGTACATGTCTGTATGTTCACATATGAGTATATGCACGTGCATGTGTGTATATGTGTATGTGCTTGTATGTGTGTTTATTTATGTGTAAGTGTGTGTGCGCGTGCATGTGTGTGTAATGCAGAGGTGTCTTCTATGAAAAGCATCTTGAAATGCGGGGATCTTTATTTGTGGCACAGTGGTGCAACTGACAGAGCTGCTGCCTGACAGTTCCACAGGTGTTATCTGCATGAAGTTTGCATCTTCTCCCTGTGAATAGGTAAGTTTCCACCTTGATCCCAAAGACATGTGAATCGATAAGTTAGGTAACCACTGTAAATTGCCCATAGTGTGAAGGTGGTGTGTGTGGTTGAATGCTCCACAACTGGCCACTAAGCCTCGGGTGGAACATCAAAAAAAGCCTGGTTGCTGTCAAAGGACTTTAAATATTTTTTAAATGTCACTGATCCTCAGAGACATTTAGTAACGGTCTAAGTGAATTTCAATCATTACAAAAATTAAAAAAACTTACTTATGACATGTCTAATATGAAAGGTGATAGACATTTATTTAAAACATTAAGTGAGAAAAAACAACAAATTCCTTGTCTGTGCTTATCTGTTCAATCCAGACTGATGACCCCATTGCAGTGAGTTGACACACACCTCAAATTCACCAAACAGAGTCCTGGACGCAGCCATCACAGTCACAGCCCTCACCACTAGCAACAGCATCTACACAAGACACTGCCTCAAGAAGACAGCATTTATCATCAAGAATTGCTGCCATGTCAGGGCATGCCCTCTTCTCACTGCTACCATTGAGCAGGAAGTTCGAAAACCTGAGGTCCTGTACCACTAGGTTCAGGAACAGCTACTTTCCTACAACCACCAGGTACTTAAACTGACCTTCCCAACTGACCTACCTCAGCAACCGAGCACTACAGACCATCCCTTGCACAACCATAGACATGATTTCCAATTATGTTTTGTACTGCTTCCTTGGTTTTTTTCAGTACAGTTTTTATCTTTTTTACTATCTTGTAGAATGCATGTGTAAATAATGTATTTCTGTGTGATCTCATTCTAGGTGCCCGTAATATTGTTGCAGCAAGACTTTTATTGTACCTGTACATATGAAAATAAACTCAACTTGAGTTGACATGAATGCTCATCCTGGCAGACATGACAGTGAAGGCATCTACATAAATGCTACTCTGCTGGACTTATGGAGTTAGACTGGAAGCAGAGATGAGATCGGATGTGGTATGGACCCTCCAAATTGGTTTTGATATTAATTTTGCATTGCACATTCACAGAAGCCAGGAATAAGTAGCTTCACTCACTGCAGTTAACTAATGGACCTGATGGCTGAAGGTTTATGTACTTTGTCCTAATGAGAGTTGCTGACCTTAGCATATCCACATTGCTCGCTCACCATCCTGTGTCAATTACAACCTTACACAACCTCCGCACCCCACATCTCTATTATTCTTAATCCTGAATAATAGTTAATAGTCAATAGTGCTTTAATTGTCACATATGCAACTGCACAGTTAATTTATTTTTGCATATATTACACATGCAAGCGCCAACATTATTGGCGCCATTATTCAAAGTCCAAAGCCCAGTCGGCCCGTGCGCTCGGAGTACTGGAACAGTTCTCACGAACTGAAGTCCCTCTCTTTTCCTAGACCAGCTATCTTTGTTTCCCAGGGGCATCGCCTGCAGCCTACCTGAAGGCCCTGGAGGCATTAGCCAGGTTCACCCTCCTTGCATCCGACTTCTCCAGCTCTCTCCCGGTTATGCCGTCTACCAAGCCTTCGGGCAGGTTCCCAACCCTGTCGATAGATTGAGAATAATGGATAAGAAGGACATATGGAGATAGGAAGGATTTGGTTATGTGGCGTGAAAGTAGGTAGGGTTGTTGATTAAAGAGGAATTGGGTTGTTGCTAATGCACTGCACTAAAAGTGTTTTGAAATTTCCTTGAGCAACATTTCTTGTTCTCCAAGGAGTTATAACACTTTAGAATTCTCTCCTTCAAAGGATGGTGGAAACATAGTAAAGCATTGAACATTTTAAAGCAGAGGTGGATCGATTCTTGATGAGGATGGAGGTGAAAAGTTACTGCAGGTGGATGGATTTCTGAGTTGAGCTAATAATCAAGTCCGTATGGTCTAATTAAATGGGGTAGATTTCAGAGGGTCAAGTTGCCCCCTAATACACCTAATTTGCACATCTTTAACTTTGAATATATGGAACCTGAACTGGTTCACAATTATTTTTGTAATTTTGTACTGTAATTATTTATCCCCTCAGGGAAACAGGCAAAATATATCATTGTATCATCTATTCAACTGATGCCTCAAGATGTATTTAAGCTGGGATACACAAAAGGCTGGAGAAACTCAGCGGGTGCAGCAGCATCTAAGGGGCGAAGGAGATAGGTGACATTTCGGGTCAAGACCCTTCTTCAGACTGGTCAGGGAAACAAGAGATATTGACAATGATGTGGAGAGATAAAGAACAATGAATGAAAGATATGCAAAAAAGTATCGATGATAAAGGGAACAAGCCATTGTAAGCTGTTTGTGGTGTGAAAATGAGAAGCTAGTGCAACTAGGGTGGGGGAGGGAAATAGCGAGAGAGAGAGAGGGAATGCCAGGGCCTGGGGGCTGAGGGAGAGGTAGGAAGGGGAGGAGAAAGCAAGGGTTAACAGAATTGAGAACATTCAATGTTCAAACCCAGAGGATGCAGACTCCGCAAGCGGAATATTGCTGTTCCTCCAACTTGCGGTGTTGCTCACTCTGGCCGTGGAGGAGGCCCAGGACCGGGAGGTCGGATACGGAATGGGAGGGGGAATATGAAGTGCTGAGCCACCGGGAGGTCAGCTTGGTTATTGCGGACCGAGCCGACCTCCCCTCGATTCTCCAGCATCTGCAGTTCCTTCTTTAACACATGTGTTTAAGCTGTCTTTCATGTACAAAGGAAGGCATAGTGAAAAAAGTTTGTTATTAATTCAAATACAAAAATAAATACCTGAACAGCATCAGCAAGCTAATAGCTGCACTTCACTCCCATTCAGCAGGATGCAACAACCCCACATCTTGTCGACTTACAAGGGCACTTAAAACAGCCAACAAGTGTTTTACAAAAGTCTCCTCCTCATTATCAACTCTGATGAAGCAGCCTGCATCTGATTACTGGCAACAGCCATGCTGATTACCATAACAAGCGTTAATGAGATCTGGGTTTTAACATGGATTGTACATTCTTGCTGTTTAACCTGGAATAAAGAAAATTTACAATAGACATGGACTTTTAATTTAACTAAACCAGCTAAACAAAACTCGAGTCATGTTCCTTTGGCTGGGGACCAAAAAGGCAGATGCAGGTGCTGGGAAATAAAACTCACAGACATAAAATTCTGCTTTACATAATCACTTAGGGCCCCTTTGTTGTGGGCTTTTTTTGAGACGGGTAAAACTGAATGCATTTCATTATGGCCATTAGGGGGTTCCAAGGTGATTATCTTCCCAATAAAATAACACACTATACAGTAAAAGAAAAATTAAAAAGTTCCCCATCATTGAGCTGGATGACACCCTTGCCAAGTGCTGAGTGTGAGAGCATGGAACTAAACTGATGCTTTATCAAGGACAGCCTCCCAGGGGAGCTCAAGCAGAATGAAGCGAAGAACAGAAGCTATCTCCACTGTGTCACATAGGCTTTGGGAACATCTATGTCCTCCAGTGAATAGACTTCAAGGGCAACAGAAGTCAAAGACCTGTGAGAGAACCCATTCCCTGTGAACAGGAGTCCCCTGGAAGCAGAGGGGGAAGCTACTTTTGTTTCAACTGTCATCCTTTAGTGGGAATATTCACATACAGAGATTACTTGATTCGAAACTGCAAGTGGGAAGGAGAGACGATGATTACTGTTGGGCAGCTGTAAGTTATTCTCACAGTGATAGTCGCAGTATGCTAATGTAAAACTGAAGCTGCCAATGGACATCAAAGTTGGCAATGTTTAAATGCACTGTCCCACACAAGTATAATGCTTAAACATTTTTGCAACCTGAAACCTATTTGTGAACCAATATATGAACCTGAATTTATCTTCTTTCTTAAGATTTTAGTTACATATTCAGCTCCATGCAGTCTGGTTCCATTTACATTCCATGAAATTTTAGCTGGATTACTTTGTATTAATAGCAATATACTTGTGCTCTCTTTGCTATACTAAACTTTGAAGATGAAATCATGCAACCTATGGCAACCTCTAACCTCAAAGTATGCTGCTGAGATCATTTGCCATCCAACTTTCCAAAGCAGGACTTTATTCACCAAAGGTCTTGATGGGTGCACAATTCCATCTTTTACAGATCCTTAGGGGTGATGCAATGAAGTGAGAAAGTTTATTCTTGCATCACCATTATGGGTTAAAATACTGACCTGGAAACTGACTCGGGTTATAAACCCAGTACTTCATACAATACCCATGCGTTAAGGGGCAGACAAAGTGGCTAATTATATAATTTATTTTTAATGAATGAATAAGTTTATTGGCCAAGTATTCACATACAAGGAATTTGTTTTGATGCTCCGCACTCTGCTCTGCCCAATCAGTGAACAGAGTTGCAGATAGGGTGTAAATTGTGCGGGCTCAATTGCAACTGTAATCCTCATCTGAGTCGAGGAGAAGGAAGAAAACTTCTGGTCTCCCATCAAATAAGAAGTGTGGATTGCTAATTTGATGGGAGGCCAGAAGAAACACTTCTATTTTTTTTGTGTAGGAAGACTTCAGAAGCTGGTTTGCACCGAAGATAGACAAAAAATGCTGAAGTAACTCAGCGGGTCAGGCAGGATCTCTGGAGAAAAGGAATAGGTGACGTTTCAGGTCGAGGCCCATCTTCAGACCCTTATTTTATCAGCTCGACAAACAGATAACTAAAATGTATCTTTCAGGTGACAATCCCTGGGTTCTTACACCTGAACAAATTGACTTGTACTGATTGAGCAATACATGGTCAATTGCTTTCAAATGTAATTGCACATAATGATAATGTGATAGCCAGTCAGAGTGGTAATTCTCCTGTGATTCTTGGGGACCATGCCAATTGGGAGATGTTGCCGTCGTTTCTCTTTTACTCTATTCTTTAAACATACAATGTTTTCTGAGAAAATTGGCTTTGTTTGCTACATAATAAACAATGCCCCATCAGTCATAAAACTTGTCTACCTTCAGTTCATTACTGGCAGACACAATTTTGTCAATAAGCACTGAAAGTAAGTTTGGCAAAATAGCAATTAAAAGAATGGTTTGAACTTGGAAGCACCTTGGAGGCACCTTGGATTCTATGGAGGATCTGTAACCAATCCATTTACGATCCGATCCGATACGATAAAATATTCATCCCTGGACAGAAGTTGGAGGGAATTTGGCATCGCAATCATGTAACATGAGGATTTCTCTTCAAAAAGATGCCACAAAGTTAGAGAAAATCCAGGCACTTTGGGTCAGAGAAACAAGCGTGCATTTTAATGAAACTACAAGCAATTAGTTATATGTTTATTAACACTTCTATAGTTAAACACTTCTACACCTCTCTTTCCCATTTTTACTTTTTTCTGAACTCCAGCACATTTCAACCTTATTTACACATCATATTGTTATACAAATTTTTAAAGAACAAAAAAAAAATTAAATTAAAGATATAAAATGCTGGAGTAACCCCGTGGGACATGTTTCGGGTCGAGACCCTATCTTCGGTCAGGTCCCGTGACCCAAAATGTCACCCATTCCTTCCCTCAAGAGATGCTGCCTGTCCCACTTACTCCAGCTTTTTGTGTCTATTTTCAGTTTAAACCGGCATCTGTAGTTCCTTCCTACATATATTTAAATAATCTACCCTTCTATTACCCAATGTTTCCTAAACTGGCCATTCTTGAGAGGCAGAAGTGAACTGCATTTGAAAACTAGTTCCAGTTACAATTTTTAAAGAAGTTAAATCTGGATCTGGAGAACATGAGTACATTACTCAGTACAAATTTCGTTTTTGTTTGAAGTGGCTCACATGATCACACCCAACACACAGGGCTGTCGCTGCAGTCACACTTTAAGCATGAAGCACAGCTGCAATTAAACTTCAAACATGGAATTAATAGAAGTTATCCACATTAGGCTTTATGAAATACATTTACTACCATTTTTGCAAGAATATATTTAACCAAAGACTCTCGCTAATGTTGGTCACCATTGAACTTACTCGCTTGCATACAATTTAAAATGTCCAAGAGACTAAACTGAAATTGTTAGCATGTTTTGTGCTAGAAATGAACAAATTGATCATGGACTTCTGAGTAACTGGTGAAGTTCCATTGTACTGGGAGTGGTAGGTCTGGGGTGTCTAAGATAAGAGTGCTAGGATATGCCCAGTGCTCTGCTGAAGTTCGGACATTTTTCTTGCTATTGAGATAGATGCTCGTTGTATATATTGATATCTATATTTTGAGCATAAGCTGAGCAAGTTCACCTGAGACAGGATGTCATGTTATGGTATTTCCGAACTAATTGCTAATCAACTTTAAAAGATGACGTTTGTTTTTGGAAGTTGCACAAAATTATTAATATCAAATTGGCTACCTATTTTCATGCTGCTTGATACTTGCTTCCTTGATTTTTGAATGCAGCCCATTGAGTTAATATTGAGATCCTTTTAATTAAAAAAATATTCATAACATTTGCAGTGATCCAATTCTGGACATTTGTCCGTAATTGTACCAAGCATATCATTGTATTCACTTAGAATATTCATATTACGTTGATGTAGCATGGGGTGGAAGATTGCAACCTTCACGTGGTCCGCCCTGGTTCGACTAATACAATCAATTCGACATGCACAAACGGAAGATCAAATAGAACAAGTTGTCCAACAACTTTAGGCTGCGCACGCCACACGAAAGAAGAAGAAGATGTAGCATAATCTTTTGTATTGCCCGCCTTTCTTCTACCCCACCCCTATCTTATCCATTCTCTCTTCCCTGTGCCCCACCTCAACTCACACCCATCTCTCCCCTCCCCTTCCACCTACATTCCTTCCTCTGGCTTCACAATTTGCAACTCCTGTATCCTTATGTCACATCTTTTGTATTTTCATCACCACCTTTGTCCAACCAAATAACACTGCCCCCCCCCCCTCTCACCTGTATCCACTAAACACTTACCAGATCATGTCTTGCTGCTCCTCTCTTCCACCTTTCTTCACAACCCACCCCCCACCACAATCAGTCTGAAGAAGGGCATTGACCTGAAACATCATCTATCCATGTTTTCCAGAGATGCTGCCTGACCCACTGAGTTACTCCAGCACTTTGGGTGTTTTTTTTGTAAACCTGCATCTGCAGTTCTTTGTATCACGCCAGGCTGTTAATAGTCTGATACTGATTCAAAAGAGGTTTCAGCTGCTGAAAATGGAATAAAAAACAGAATGCAGGAAGATTTCAGCATGTCAGGTGGCATATGTGGAGTCAACCATGAATGTTGATGTATTGGGTCAAAGCCGATCATCAGGACTCGATCCAAAATGTCGACGTACACCTTTTACAACCACAGGTGTTGCTGTCAGGTTCTTCCAGCATTCTGTTTTTTGTTCCAATTGTCATGAAGAGGGCTGGAATCAGATGCTGCGAAGACAATGACTTCATTCTTCCCAATATTTAGTCAGAAATTTCTGCCTAATTGCTAGTGGATACCAGACAAATATGTAACAACCTACAGACAATAGAAGGGTCAAAAAGGTGGTGTAGAGGGAAAATCAGCAAGCATGTAGAAATTAACATCAGGGGTGATATTGCCCAATACATAATTTTGATGAGAAGTGGGTAGGAGCCAAGATAGATCGATGGGAAGCACCAAATGTAAAGGTGTGGGACATGATGCAGAAGTTAATGTTGGTGATTTTCTGAGTGTAACTGGAACACTAGTCCCATCCAGTTAGACAACAATGTTGCAAGAGGGTAATGCAGTCAGCTACATCAAAAGCTGTAGACAGCAAGGATAAAGACGAGGGATTTATTGACGCAGTCACAAAGGATGTCATAAATGATGGTGATCACAGCCATTTTGCTGTTGAAGCAGCTGCAGGAACCTGATTAGAAAGACTCCACCAAGGAGTTCTGGGTAAGGTCGGCACATATTTGTGAGTCAGCAAATATGTTTACGTGCTTTAGAGAAGAAAGGAAGGTTGGAGATGATGGCTATTAATATGACCCACCAGCGGCATCGTATGATGGCAGCCTCTGCCTACAGTCTGTCTGTTTTTTCGTTTTTTTGTTATTTTTAGTCTGTTTAAAAGTATGTTTTTGGAGGTTTCTTAGTCTTTTTTATGTGGGGGAGGTTGGGAGGGTAAGAGGGGAACCATTTCTCAGTCACTTCCTGGTCGAGGATGCAACTATTCTCCGAGCCGCTTCTACGCCTCCCCCCCCCCCCCCCCCCCCCCGGCCTACCATCTGGATTGGCGCAGCCTTCCCTGCCGGAGACCGACCAGAGCTTCAGCAGCGGTGCAGCACTGATTTACCATCGTGGAGCGGGCGATGCCTTACTGGGGATGGCCGTGTTGAAGCTCCGGAGTGTTGGGATGCTGCTTTGACATCGTGGAGCTGTGGTTGCGGAGCTGCTAGTTGCGGGTGGCGCTGTCTTTAACATCGCGGAGTCGTGGGATCCCTTTGCCGAGGGCCGCCAGTGTTGAATCTCCGCCCAGCTCGGCTAGAGACTTTGAGAGCTGCAGTAAGAAGTGGCCGATTCGGAAACTCCAAGCCGCTGAGAATGTTCTTCTGACGTCGGAGTTCTGATCCTCCTGGCAAAAGGGCCTGAACATTGGGCCACCGTAGCGGCAACTGCGAAGGGCGCAAAAGGCCCCGACAACGGGTGAACAAAGAGGAAGATAACTGAACTTTTATTGCCATCCCTCACAGTGGGAAATGTTGAATCCGCTGTGTGGGGATGTTCATGGTAAATTCTACTGTGTCTTGTGTTCTTTTTATTCGTATGGCTGTATGGTAACTCAAATTTCACTGTACGAATTGGTGCATGTGACAATAAATGTAAACTTGAAACTTGAACTTGAACAGATTGATGCAGGATTGGTTTTACATCAAGTATTGTGTGAATAGGCATTAATAAGAATCTTGCAAGTGACCTGCACCTATTTATTTTTATATTTAAAAGACATTTGGACAGATACATGGATATTAAAGGTTTAGAAGGATAAGGGGCAAAATCAGGCATGTGTGAGGAGTGTAGATGGGTATTTTGGTCAGTATGGGCAAGTTGGGTCAAAGGGCCTGTCTCTATGCTGTATGACTCCATAACTATGACTCTATGGTTGAAAACTTAGTCCCATGTTTTACTTCCTGAATAATCCAATTTTATTTTTGAACAATTTACATACAAGATGACATACTAGTTAAACTTAGCATGTAGTAAAGGTAATGCTATGGTTGTTATGGGAGATTTCAACATGCAGGTAGACTGGGAAAATCAGGTTGGGACTGGACCCCAAGAAAGGGAGTTTGTGGAGTGCCTCCGTGATGGATTCTTAGAGCAGCTTGTATTGGAGGGATGTACCCTAGCAGGGTTGGAGCAATTGGAGGGATGTACCCGAGCTTGTACCCTAGCAGGGATGACAGTGGAACAACAATGGCAAGTATTTCTGGGAATAATACAGAAGGTGCAGGATCAGTTCATTCCAAAGAGGAAGAAAGATTCCAACGGGAGTAAGGGATGACCATGGCTGACAAGGGACGTCAGGGACAGCATAAAAATAAAAGAGAAGTTCAACGTAGCGAAGATGAGCGGGAAGTAAGAAGAATGGATGATGTTTAAAGAGCAACAGAAGATAACTAAAAAGGCAATACGGGGAGAAAAGATGAGATATGAAGGCAAGCTAGCCAAGAATATAAAGGAGGATAGTAAAAGCTTCTTTAGGCATGTGAAGAGGAAAAAAAAAGTAAAGACCAAAGATGGACCCTTGAAGACTGAAAAAATTGAAGTTATTATGGGGAACAATGAAATGGCAGATGACTTGAACAGGTACTTTTGAATCCGTCTTCACTAAGGAGGACACAAACAATCTTCCTGATGTAATAGTGGACAGAGGATAGAGGGTGATGGAGGAACTGAAGGAAATCTACATTAGGCAGGAAATGGTGCTGGGTAGACCGATGGGACTGAAGGCTGATAAATTCCCAGGGCCTGATGGTCTGCATCCCAGTGTACTTAAGGAAGTGGCTCTAGAAATCGTGATAATTGGTGATAATTTTCCAATGTTCTATAGATTCACGATCAGTCCCTGTGGATTGGAGGGTAGCTAATGTTATTCCACGTTTTAAGAAAGGCGGGAGAGAGAAAACAGGGAATTATAGACCACTAAGCCTGACATTGGTGGTGGGGAAGATGCTGGTCAATTATAAAAGATGAAATAGAGGATTTTAATAGCAGTAACAGGATCGGTCCGAGTCAGCATGGATTTACGAAGGGAAAATCGTGCTTGACTAATCTTCTGGAATATTTTGAGGATGTAACTAGGAAAATGGACAAGGGAGTGCCAGTGGATGTAGTGTACCTGGACTTTCAGAAAGCATTTGATAAGGTCCCACATAGGATATTATTGGGCAAAATTAAGGCACATGATGTTGGGTGTAGAGTGCTGACATGGATAGAAAATTGGTTGGCAGACAGGAAGCAAAGAGTAGGGATTAACGGGTCCCTTTCAGAATGGCAAGCAGTGACTAGTGGGGTACCGCAAGGCTCGATGCTGGGACTGCAGCTATTTACAATATACATCAATGATTTAGATGAAGTGATTCAAAGTAACACTAGCAAATTTGCAGATGACATAAAGCTGGGTGGCAGTTTGAACTGTGAGGAGGATGCTATGAGAATGCAGGGTGACTTGGACAGGTTGGGGGAGTTGGCAGATGCATGGCAGATGAAGTTTAATGTGGATAAATGTGAGGTTATCCACTTTGGTATCAAAAACAGGAATGCAGATTACTATCTAAATGGTGTCAAGTTGGGAAAATGGAATGTACAACGGGATTGGGGGTCCTTGTTCATCATTCTATGAAAGTAAGCATGCAGGTACAGCAGGCAATGAAGAAAGTGACTGATATGTTAGCCATCATAACAAGAGGAGTTGAGGAGTATTGGAGCAAAGAGGTCCTTCTGCAGTTGTATAGGGCCCTAGTGAGCACACCTGGAGTATTGTGTGCAGTTTTGGTCCCCTAATTTGAGGAAGGACATTATTGCTATTGAGGGAGTGCAGCGCAGGTTTACAAGGTTAATTCCAGGGATGGCGGGACTGTCATATGCTGAGAGAATGGAGTGGCTGGGCTTGTACACTCTGGAGTTTAGAAGGATCAGAGGGGATCTTATTAAAATATATAAGATTATTAAGGGTTTGGAAACGCTAGAGGCAGGAAACATGTTCCCGATGTTGGGGGAGTCCAGAACCTGGGGCTACAGTTTACGAATAACGAGTAAGCCATTTAGAATGGAGACAAGGAAACACTTTTTCTCACAGAGAGTTGTGAGTCTGTGGAATTCTCTGCCAGAGGGCGGTGGAGGCCGGTTCTCTGAAAACCTTCAAGAGATAGCTAGATTGGGCTCTTAAAGTGGAGTCAGGGGATATGGGGAGAAGGCAGGAACTGGGTACTGATTGGGGATGATCAGCCATGATCACATTGAATTGCGGTGCAGGCTCGAAGGGCCGAATGGCCTACTCCTGCAACTATTGTCTATTGTCTATGCTTATTGTTCGCAGTAACTATCATTAAAGCACACAGAAAACTAATAATTATGTGTATTCCTTTTGGGTATTGGTGATTAAAGTACAAATGAGAAAGTTAATTCAGTAATAAAAAATTAAGTTAAAATCACTGTTACACTTGGAGAGCCCACAGTTTAAAAATTCCCTGGGAACCCATCAGCTCCACTTGCTGAAACATTTGTGGGAGCATAAAGCTCCCAGACCGCCACGCATGGCAGAAGTTGTGACAGGGCCGCAGCCTGCATGGGGCAGCTGCCAAGCCGGTTCCCCGCGGCCCAACACAGACTCAGCAGACCGTGGACTGCAAAGGTAAGGCCACCAAGGCAGCCCCTGCTCGCCCCCCAAGACCAGAGACCTGGAGGATGGAGCCAGTGATGACAATGGACCGGACAGGTGGGAATAGAGGCCGGTAGGAGAAGCAGAGGGAACCCGGGGTCAGCCTAACATGCGTTTAAGGTTGGCTGTGGGAGGCACCCCAGGGAACAAAAGTGGACGGGCTAGAAGAGGACATTGGTTCGCTGGTTGATCCACATGTCCAAGGGAAGCCGACAGTTGGAGGTCCACGACAGCCTGGGGCTTGCCTGGAACGGTCACCGCTCATATTACCTTGAGCCTGGACTGGACTTTGAAAATGGCACCAAAACATGACGCCTCTTGCATCAAGATTTGCCTCTTGGATCAGTATACTATTTCTGTACAATTCGTTAATTGTGGATATGCTTAGGTATAGCAATACTCTACTGGAGTGTTTGTAAGAAAATAATTTGATTGTGCGTTGGCACTTCCCACATGTAACAATAAAAGCAGCATTGAAACATTGAACCATTGAAGTGGGATAAGGAGCTTCAATCACCTTCTTTGAGGTAAAGCAGGTGGGTGCCTAGAATAATCCTAATGGAATGTACATAACTGTAATGCAATAGTGGGCATTCTGTGCAAGCTACTCCACGGCTTTAGATTAGAGGGAAATCAGACAGGAAGGAAATTAGATCCGTAGGTGCAGAATATCAGTCCATTCATATTCAAAATGGAAATTCTATGGCATTTTCCAAAAGATTTGTTTTGTGTTCTTTTTTTTGAAGAACTATATGTTAGAACTAGACAAATAATGATGGAAATTCTTACAAAGCAATGTTGATTAAAAAAATGTAGCATTTTAGTTTGGCACATTTTAGTATGTACAGTAACTTGCTCCAATATGGACTTCAGTAATCCTCACAACAGAAGCCATTAGGAGAGGAGAGTGAACCTGCCCTCTCATGTGCTCGAGGTTGGCTGCGGGAGGTGTCCCCGGGGCACGAAGGGACGAGGAGAGGGACGTCGGTTCACAGATCAACCCACACGTCCAAGGGAAGGCGACAGCTGGAAGCCTACGGCAGCCTGGGGCTTGCATGTAATCGGTACCAGTTGTAACCTAGAGTGTGGACTGGACTTTGATAATGGCACCAAAACATAGTGTCTCTTGCATATGGGATCAGTAGACTATTTCTGTACAATTGGTTAATCGGGGATGTGTTTAGGTGTGGTGGCAATATTGTACTGTGTGACAATACTGTACTGGACTTAGTTTTAGTTTATGGTTTGGAGATACAGCGTGGAAACAGGCCCTTTGGCCCACAGAGTCCGCATCGACCAGCGATCCCAGCATATTAACACTATCCCACACACACAAGGGACAATTTTTTACATTTACCAAACCAATTTACCTATATACCTGTACGTCTTTGGAGTATGGGAGGAAATCGAAGTTCTCAGAGAAATCCCATGCAATCATGGGGCGAGCATACAAATTCCGTACAGACAGCACTTGTAGGGATGAAACCCGGGTCTGAGATGACGCAAGCGCTGTAAGTCAGCAACTCTACTGCTGCACCACCGTGCTGCTAATAAGAAAACAATGTCATTGTGCATTTGCAGTTCACACATTGCACTTTGCACTTGACATTTTTTTTGCCTTTCAAACAAGTTATAACCAACACAATGGAAAATTTGACGTAAGAAACAGCCATTGTATAGCATACAAAATGAGTTTACTCAGTAAAAAATAACAGAACCAAACTATGGTAACTTCTCCCAAAATCGGGTAAATTCTATAGTAAATAACAAATGTGGTGATTAGTTATAAATAACTTATGTGCATAAAATCAATTGCGATCATTTATATAAGTATCATTTCCAATCTTAGATTAGATTAGTTTATTGTTATATACAACAGGGTGCATTGAGATTTTGTAGTTCGCGTGCAGTTCACAGAGTATATAGTATACATACAGATTTAATACAACAATAAATAGAATGACAAGTGCAAAACAGAAGAGTGGTGCAAGATTATAGTGCAAAATCGGAGTAGTGTAAAAGAACTGGAAAATCATTCTATTTTTGCAATCTGACTGGTTTTAGCAGTATCACTCAATCTTCTTCTCTATCTTAAGCAGTCCTTTGGGACGGATCATGTCCTGCTTACACTCTGGTTTTGTGGGTTCTGAGGTGAGGTCAATGTGGGAACCACAGACTCTTCGACGGAAGGTGCCTGGTAGGGCAGGTGGTTTGGTAATTTGCGAACATAGAACGAAGAGCGGAACAGTACAGCATATGGCAGGCCCTTAGGCCCACAATGTTTGTGTTGAATTTATGCCAAAACCAACTCTTATCTGCTAGCACATAATCCATATCTATCCATTTCCTACATATCTACAGTGTCCTCCATAATGTTTGGGACAAAGACACATCATTTATTGATTTGCCTCTGTACTCCACAATTTGAGATTGGTAATAGAAAAAAATCACATGTGGTTAAAGAGCACAATGTCAGATTTTAATAAAGGTAATTTTTATACATTTTGGTTTCACCATGGAGAAATTACAGCAGTGTTTATACATAGTCCCCCCATTTCAGGGCACCTTATTGTTTGGGACACAGCAATGTCATGTAAAAGAAAGTAGTCATATTTAGTATTTTGTTGTATATCCTTTGCATGCAATGACTGCTTGAAGTCTGTGATTCATGGACATCACAAGTTACTGGGTGTCTGCTCTGGTTATGCTCTGCCAGGCCTGTATTGCAGCCATCTTTAGCTTATGCTCGTTTTGGGGGCTAGTTCCTTTCAGTTTTCTATTCAGCATATAAAAGGCATGCACAATTGGGTTCAGATTGGGTGATCTTGACTTGGCCACTCAAGAATTTACAATGTTTTAGCTTTGAAAAACTCCTTTGTTGCTTTAGCAGTATGTTTGGAATCATTGTCTTGCTGTAGAATGAACCGCCAGCCAATGAGTTTTGAGGCATTTGTTTGAACTTGAGCAGATAGGATGTGTCTATGGACTTCAAAATTAATTATGCTACTACCATCAGCAGTTGTATCATCAATTAAGATAAGTGAGCCAGTACCTTCAGAAGCCATACATGCTCAAGCCATAACACCCCCACCACCGTGTTTCACAGATGAGGTGGTATGTTTTGGATCTTGGGCAGTTTCTTATCTCCTCTATATTTTGCCCTTGCCATCACTCTGATATGTTAATCTTCATTTCATCTGTCCACAAGACCTTTTTCCAGAACTGTGGTTGCTCTTTTAAGTACTTCTTGGCAAACAGTAACCTGGCCATCCTATTTTTGCGGCTAACCAGTGGTTTGCACTTGCAGTGTAGCCTCTGTATTTCTGTTCATGAAGTCTTCTGCGGATAGTGGTCATTGACAAATCCACACCTGACTCTTGAACAGTGGGTTTCTGATCTGTCGAACAGGTGTTTGGGGATTTTTCTCTATTATAGAGAGAATTCTTCTGTCATCAGCTGTGGAGGTCTTCCTTGGCCTGCCAGTCCCTTTGCGATTAGTAAGCTCACCAGTGCTCTCTTTCTTCTTAATGATGCTCCAAACAGTTGATTTTAGTAAACCTAAGGTTTGGCTGATGTCTCTAACAGTTTTATTCTTGTTTCTCATTCTCATTAATGGCTTATTTGACTTTCATTGGCACAACTTTAGTCCTCATGTTGATAAACAGCAATAAAGGTTTCCAAAGGCGATAGAAAGACTAGATGCTGAGAGCTCTCTTATACCTGAATTAAGGAGGCAATTAAACACACCTGAGCAATTACAAACACCTGTGAAGCCATGTGTCCCAAACATTATGGCACCCTGAATTGGGGGGATTATGTATAAACACAGCTATAATTTCTACCTGGTGAAACAAAAATGCATAAAAATGGCCTTTAATAAAATCTGACAATGTGCACTTTAACCACATGTATTTATTCTCTATTACAGATCTCAGATTGTGGAGTACAGAGGCAAATAAATAACTGATGGGTCTTTGGCCCAAACATGATGGAGGGTATGTGCCTATCCAAAAGTATCTTATATGCCACTATTGTATCTGTCTCCACAACCACCCCCAGCAGTGTTCCAGGCATTCACATCGACTGTGTGAAAAAACGTACCTACACACCTCCTTTATACTATGCCCGTCTCATCTTAAAGCTATGTGCCCTGGTATTTAATATTTCCATCCTGGGACATAGGTTCCGTGTGTGTACCCTATCTATGCCTTTCGTAATTTTATATACTTCAATCTCCCTGCAACTTCCAGTGTTCTGGTGAGGTAGCATTTAGTTTATACAGCGCACAATCCTGCTGCATAGCCTCAACATTCTCATTAGTGTTTACCATCCAGAATACTCTTCCATTTTCAGCAGCCAAGTGCTGCAAATCCATATGATCAGTGGTGATGTTATAATTCTTCAAGGGGATTTTGAGTCCATGTTTGAAATGTTCCTTCTCTCGTTGGTACTCTCTTCTCATGATACAGCTTGGAACAGAAAATCTATTTTTTAATTTTTTTAATAAACTTTATTTGGAATAAAAAATATATACAAAGTAAAACTGTGGAAGAAAGTCTTCATACATTGTCTGCATCTGTGCACTCAATAACATCATATTCGGAAGTGTTCACCCCTATCTTTAAACAAAGCACACTTGCCACTTAATGCTGGAGTAATTCAGCGGAACAGGCAGCATCACTGGAGTGAAGGAATGGATGCTGCCTGTCCCGCTGAGTTTATTCCAACATTTTGTGTCTACCTTCAATTTAAACCAGCATCTGCAGTTCTTTCCCACACACTTGCCACTTATATGCGTTCCCCCCCCCCCCCCCCCCCCCCCCCCCCCCCCCCCCCCCCCCCCCCCCCCCCCCCCCCCCCCCCCCCCCCCCCCCCCCCCCCCCCCCCCCCCCTCTTAGGTGATATTCCTTACCTTGTTTGACAGATGTCTCCACTGGACTCAGCACCTCGCTATCCAGCAGCCAAAGGATCCTAGACTGTGGTCCTCTCTCCAGGAGCGAGGCTGCACCAAGTTTCAGTGTGTCCCTCAGCACCTACTCCAGCAATCTGGAATGGGCCAGTCGGCAACATTCCCCGACGGACATTTCGCCGCCGAACAGACCAAAGAGCATCTTTCACTGAGTTGGTGTTCTTCCAGCAGCAGCTTGTGTTGTGAGTGGGAGACAGGCATGTAAACTATAGGTGTGGGAAAGAATTGCTGATGCTGGTTTAAATCGAAGGTAGACACAAAATGCTGGAGTAAATCAGCGGGCCAGGCAGCATCGCTGGAGAGAAGGAATGGGTGTAATTTTGGGTCGAGACACCTTTGTCTGAAGAAGGGTCTTGACCCAAAACGTCACCCATTCCTTCTCTCCAGAGATGCTGCCTGTCCCGCTGAGTTACTCCAGCATTTTGTGTCTACCTTCGTCTGAAGAAGGGTCTCGACCCAAAATGTCACCCATTCCTTCTCTCCAGAGATTCTGCCTGTCCCACTGAGTTACTCCATGTAAACTATAGCGCCTACTTACGGAGCTGACTGAGTTCAGCTTCAACGTCAGTGCTGGGGATATTGGTCTGTGAGAGGCCACTCTCATTGCACTGCATCTTTCCAATGAAGATGAATGCTTTATTACTATTTGGTCTTTGTATTTCCAGCATTCAAAAGCATAATTCATGACAGCCAGAGTGAACCTTGTTAAGGTTGGTGGGCTGTCTTTAAATTATGTCACTGGAGTCTAATTTCCTGCACTTCCTCAAACTGGAGGAGAGGCATTAAGGAGCATGAGTTTTGCTGACTGAACAAGCTTCATAATCAAATAATGCATGTGTGTTAATGTGATTCTTGCTTCTTGTTGATGTAATCAACATGAAATAATTATTATAACCTTTTTTTTAATCCATTTTTGGTGCCAGTGCATTTCTGTTGCTAGGAGGAGTCTAATGTTAATCTTTCAGCCAAACTAATAGAAAATGTCATGTTCTAAATAATTCCTGCCAGAGCAATCCCGGTCACTTGCTGCGTTATAAACTCACAGCTTTAATATTAACTGATAACAAAGTAATGAAGATTCAGAAAATCTGGAAAAGGAGTGGAAAACTCTGGAAATACTTAGTAGGATGAACCATATTTGTGGAGAGAGAATGATCTTCCAGCAGAAATTTAATTATTTGGCATGAGGGTGCAGAAGAGATGTACCAGAAAGCTGCCTGGATTAGAGAGTATTAGCTGTAAGGATAGGTTGGACAGACCTGGATTATTTCTCTGGAGCACCAGAGGTTGAGGGGATGCTTGATAGAAGTATCTAATGTTTTGAGAGACATAGATAGTATAGGTAGTCAGAACCTTATATCCCATGGTGGAAATGTGAAACACTGGAGGGCATACTTTAAGGTGCGAGGGACAACATTTAAAGGAGATGTGCAGGGACAGTTTTGATTTGTACAGAGGGTGGTGGGTGCCTGGAACATACTGTCAGGAGGCAGATACGACATTGGTGTTTAAAAGTGTTTTCAAAAGGAATGGAGCAGTATGGATCACATGCAGGCAGAGATTAATTTAACATGGCATAATGTTCAGCACAGACATTGCAGGCTTTCTATACTGTTCTATGTTTTATGCTTTAAGTTGGAGAAGCAGATCATATTATCATATGATGGAATCTAATTATCATTTCTGTTGATTTCAGGAGAGTATAAATATATTTCTACAATGGATGAACATTCTTCAGTCCCAGGTTACAACTCTGACAATGAAGGAGAATATCTCCTCGCCCCAACTCATTTCCTCTCACTCCCATCTGGGTATTGCAGTTCAGGCAATATTTATTGTTCCCCAATTTATGCAGAAGGATTTTGCTTAACACTTTAAGTTTCATGCTCCTTGAACATGGGAAAAGCAGAGATTAAATATTTGTAATGAGGATACTGGGGAAGTAAGTGTGAAGACTTGTATTAGAGTCATATGGCATAGAAATAGGCCCTTCGGCCCTACTTCTCATGCCGGCCAACATGCCCCATCTCCACTAGTCCCACTTACCTATGTTTGGCCCATATCTTTCTAAACCTATCCTATCCATAAAATTGTCCAAATGTGTTTTAAATGTTGTGATAATATCTGCCTCAACAAACTCCTCTGGCAGCTCATTCCATATACTTCCCACCCTTTGTGCAAAAATGTTGCCCCTCAGTTCCTATTAAATCTATTCCCACTCACCTTAATTCTATGCCTTCTGGTTCTTTATTCCTTTATCTGAGTAAAATGCTCTGTGGATGTACTCTATCTATTCCTTTCGTGATCTTAATCACCTCTATAAGATCACTGTTCATCCTCCTGCACTCCACTGTCTCCAAGGAATAGTCCTAGCCTGCTCAACCTCCCCCTATAGCTCAGGCCCTCGAGTCCTGGCAACATTGTCATAAATATTCTGCCCCTTTCCAGCTTAACAACAGCTTTCCTATAATAGGTTGATTAAAACTAAACAGAATACTCCAAATGTGTAGGAAGGAACTGCAGATGCTGGTTTCAATCGAAGACAGACACTAAAAGCTGGAGTAATTCAGCGGAACAGACGGCATCTCTGGGGAGAAGGAACTATGTACCTGCACTCCCTCTGCTCCACAACACTCCCTAGAGCATTGCTAATCACCGTGTAACTCCTGCCCCGATTAGACTTTCCAAAATGCAACACCTCATAATTATCTGTATTAAACTCCATTAACCATTCCTCAGCCTACCTGCCCAACCAATCAAGATCCTGCTTCAGTGTTTGACAACCAACTTTGTTATCCACAATGTTATGCACTTTAGTGTCATCTGCAAATTTACTAATCATGTTCTCATCCAAATCATGGATATAGATGACAAACCGCAATGGGCCAGCACCAAACTCTAAGGCACACCACTAGTCACAAACCTCCTGTCTGAAAAGCAACCTTCCACCATCATCCTCCATTTCCTTCCATGAAGTCAATTTTCTATGCAGTTGGCTAGCACTCCTGTGATCCCATGTGATGTCTTCTAGAGCAGCCTACCATGCGGATCCTTGTCAAATGCCTTACTGAAATTCATATATACAATGTCTACAGCTCTGCCCTCATCAACCATTTTGGTCACTGCTTCAAAAAACTCAATCAGATTTGTGAGAGACGGCCTCCCACGTACAAAACCATATTGACTATCCCTAATCAGCCCTTGTCTATCTAAATGCATGTATATCTTATCACTCGGAATACCCTCTAGTAACTTTCCGACCACAGTTGTTAGACTAACTGGCATATAGTTCCCAGGCTTTTCCATGCAGCCCTTAAACAGAGGCATAACATTTGCCGCCTCATTCGTATTTAATGATGACTCATAAATCTCAGCCAGGGCATCTGCAATTTCTTCTCTAGCTTTCCACGATGTCCTTGTTTATATCTGGTTAAGCCCGAGATTGGTCTACCTTGAAATGCGTTATGACCTTCAGCACCTCCTCAAACGTAATACTAACTGCCCTCAAGCCACTTCCATTGACTGAACCGTTTCCCAGTCCTCTTCTCTTTCACATTTGCCATTTATTCTGCAGATACTTCGCAACAGAATTCAAAGTTTATGGGAAAATCTCAATGATGAAGTGCTACAGAGAATGTTAGGGAACTAAAATGAAGATCTCCATATTCTGATTTGATTGGAATATTAATGCTGCATTTTCCATTCTTAACCATTCTGTCCAAGGACATCATGCTCTAGGCTGGAGATTGCTCTATTCTGGGTGGTGGTGATGACAATTCTCCACTCTTGGTGGCGGTGGACAAGTGTTGGGCTGCACAAACAGTGTCCTTGAAAGATTTCAAGCTTTTCCTTGAACTCATTTCCAGATTGCACGAGGTTCATAGTATAGTTACAATAATAATAAGTACAACAATAAATAGAATGGCGAGTGAAGAAAAACGGAAGAATCGTGCAAGCTTGCAATGCAAAATCGGAGTAGCGCAAAATAATAGGAAAATAATTCTATTCTCTCCAATCAAACTGGTTGGAGAATGGAAAATTAGAACAAGTGAAAGAGTGATCGATGATCGGTAAGGACTCGGTGGGGCAGTAGGGCCCTGTTTCCATGCTGTATCACTCATCTAAACTAAACACACGAAAGAGCTGTAGAGGAATTGATCCCCGAAAGTATAACAAAGACTGGACTTCCTGAATTCCGTTCAAAGGAATGGTCCGTAAAAATGTGAAACAGAGCTATGCTTGTTTTTTCTGTCTAGCAAGGTTTTCATTGAAACGGCAGACAGCATGGCATCGTGCAGTTCCAAATTTATCACTCATGTGTTTGTTCGGACGTGCCAATTTATGCGTAGCAAATCCTGACATGTGGCCTTTATATCGAGATTACACGATGTTGGGTACAGGCTGAGAAGAGCAACCGCGGATTACCAAACCAGAGAACGTAACGGTGTAAAACAGCTTCTGGGGCGTTTTCGAATTTCGCAGAATATGTATGCTTACAATGAAGCCACAATTAAATCATAATTGAAAATTAATCTAAAACGCAAAATGTCGAACTCCCTTTGCAGTAAATCAAAGCAATCATGTACGGACATCTAGACGTCAGATCTGGCTGTGCAAGTTCTTTGCAAAATATAACATTCGTCACATTTCAAAATATGTTTCGATTTTATGAAATTATCGTGTGGGTGGGCAGTAAAGTATGTGAATTTGGACACTTTATGTGTATCCGCATCAATGTTATGTTGAATAATATGTGGGATGCGGAATGATGTTGAGAGGGGTGGAGGTAGAGGTGGGATGCAGAGGTGGGGAGAGCAGTGGAACCCCGCTCCACTCCCTACGGGGACGTAGGTTTGATTAGGGGATTAATATTGTCACATAATGCATATGTAAACGTGTTTACTAACATAGTAGAAATACTTATCGCATGTATTCAACAAAAAGTGAAATGTACGTTCCCTGGTCTGAAGAAGGGTTTCGGCCCGAAACGTTGCCTATTTCCTTCGCTCCATGAATGCTGCTGCACCCGTTGAGTTTCTCCAGTATTTTTGTGTACCTTCCCTAGTATTTTGGTCTACAATGCAGATATGAACGTCTCCATTCTGTTATCAATGTAAATGTGGGTATTTGCTAAACCTTAGAATATATAATTCCTGAACAGATCCTCAGTAATTGGTTACAACTTTTTCAAAAACAATACCTCCCAAAAAATCTAAATAAAAACAAAAATGTTGAACTCGTAAATTTGAGTATTTTCCTGTTTCTTATTTGATCGGTATCTCTTTTTGGAATGGGACTAAAACAGTGCAGACTAGGTAGATAATGCTATTAGTTTAAATTGTATACAATTTATTAAAAGTAAATTCTTGGTAATATAACATTGCATATATTTTACAACAATACGTGATATACATACTGCACGCAAACTTTGTAGCCACATTAGGCTTTACAAAGAATACCATTGAGAATTGCCCCGTCAGAATGTACATTGTAGTAGTTAACAGGTTTCGTTACCCAATCTCTCTGCAAACGCAGAAAAAAAACACATACAAAATGTATTGAAAGTGCAGCGTGAATTATATACTATGGTATTCACAATACATATAGCAGGCAAAAGCGAATGTAGAAAATAAGGAATGTACCATGCCTTTTATAGTTAAAATTAACAACACATTGTCCATCGAATTATTAAATACATGATTTCCTCTTTTGAGAATGTTAAAGTACTCAGGAAAAATGTCACAATCTGTACCCATAAAAAATGCTTGATAGTTTAGTTGTGTCAATGAGCTTAAGTATTGAGGACATGGAATAAATAATAATCATTTCTCCATCAGAAATAAGAAACAAGGACCTGTGAATAGCTGCAACAACTCTGGCAATACATAGAACGTGGTTAGTCCAAACCACGAAAATATACAAAATAATTATCCTAGAAAATCTAAATTTTCAAAGATTAAAACCTCCGGGTTTTTTTTTTAACTTAAATTGCAAAATGTCTCAACAATTCAAGTGTTTTAAAAAAATGTAATTTCGTCTTCTAATTTGTATGAATTTCTACGTTTGAAGTCCCGGGATCCCTTTCCGGGGACCACATTTTAATGTAAAACAAAGTACCTCTCCTGCTCAGTCTTTCTTTGATAAATGATTAGTGCGTCCCGGCTAGAGTGTATAAATTGATTATGTCGATATAAAAAGCCTAACATGCAACATATCAGGGGGAAATGTTACTGCTTTAAATAAAACTACTCCTGGCCGTCTTGAATTTTCCATGACGGAGAATTTGCTCCATGGAAAATTTCCATTTGCTCTCCACATACCGCGCTCGAAGCTCGTACAATATTTACATGTACCACGATTTTAGGAAATATTACATCCTGTATTTAAACAGTATCAATCGTAAATCCGATAACAGACTAATTTACATCCAGCAAGACAGTCATTTAGTATTTTTTTGTACCTGAAAATGTTAGTGATACTGAAAATGAAAACAAAACGCTAATTGATTCGGCAGACGGTGGTAAGTGTAACAGTCTGTTATCTTTTAGCTGCAATTTTCCATTCTCCCTGTCGGCTCTTTTTGTTGCAAGGATATCACCGTTGTCCATTGACATCTGGAGGAAGTATGGAGTGATGGTGGTTTCCGTGTCGTGACTCGAGGTGATCGTGCTCTTCGCTTAGGCTTCCCGGGCTTCCTGTTCCATCAAAACAACTTCCACAGCTCGAGTCTGGAGACATCTCCTCGATGTCATCGCTGGCCAGTCTGGTACTGTCCCCTTCTTTCAGCTGTAACCCTCGCTGCTCGCCCTCTTGCTCTTGATCACTCAGGAGCTTGGCCAAGAAGTTGATATATTTCATAGCCAGGCGGAGGATCTCGTTCTTGCTAAGTTTCTTGTCGGGAGGGTGGGTCGGGATCAGTTTGCGAAGTTCAGAAAAGGCTCCGTTGACATTTTGTTGCCTCCACCTCTCCCTGCTGTTTGTAAAGATCCTCCGCACGATTTTAGGCTGCGAGCCACCTGGGGGAATAAAGAACAGCCGGGATTTTAACCAAAAATCGTGTCAAAATGTCAACAATAACTTAGGGAAATTTGGTGAACTTCATAAAAATGATGCCCAAGCAGAATGGTCTATGGTGTCTGTGGACGCGCACATGGCCGAGTCCATACCTGTACTTACAGTTGCGCAAAAGCAGAGTATAGACATGTAAGGACCTGTTGTAACACACCAACAACAAGGAAAGCAAATGGGAGCAAATTTCTGATAGTAGTTTTATTAATGCAGCTGTTTATCTGTGTGCTGTATGATACCGTGGCACCAACTATCTGTCTTGTAGCATCTGCAGGATTCCCTCTTCACGGTTTGCTGCTAAATAGACTACAAGACGCATTTCATGGAATCATCGCAATCGAGCACCTAGCAACTGTATCAACGCGAGCAGCGACGTGTACGGTTTAAATGTAGTGAATTGAAAGGCTGATGGCCCATACCAGTAGTAGTGACTTCCACTTCGTAAGGACCCGACCTTCGTTTCGCTCTGTTACTGGGGAACATGTTGAATGGTTCTGGATCACTGAAGTAGTCATTGGAACAAGAAAGGGAGATTAATAAACAAGATTCCGGATTTTCATCACTAAACGTCGGCAATGATTTTAAAGAACATGCTCCAAGTCTGATGGCACAAGCTACTATTAATCTTGTATTGATCAACATAATCATCAATAAGAAGTGCACATCCCCACAGTAAAAGTCATCGCGCCTAAATGAGTTCCCATTGAATGACTATTACAATGAATAGCATTTTAAAAATCACATGTAATTTGGTATTAATTCCATTTATAACGATTCGAGAAACAATTTTGAACACAGTTTACATCGATTTACAATTTAGTTTTTGCCAAGTTCGAGTTGAGCGCAACAATCGAAAAAAAAAGATCAGAACAGAAATAATTTTCGAACCTAATTTTCCGTAAGGAGACTGACCTGCTTAGAAGAGGCAGGGTCTGATACTGGGACGAGCTGTTGTACAGCATCGCTCTGGCTGCAGGCAGAGTGAGGTGCGCTGCTGTTAACTGGACCATCCGATTCTCGGTGACTGGGCTCTGCAGAGTCAGAGGCACAGGGGGTCTTGACAACTCGGTGGTCGGCACTGAATGAGTAAACGTGCCTTTCTGATCACTCTCATTTATAGGCTGGACCCCTCTTTGCATCAGGTTTATGACGGGCACTTCCGATAGGGGATCAGGGGAGTCGTGCCTGGTTTCCTTGGAAACCCCATCATTTGACGCAGGTTGCTGCTCAGCCTGGACCCGCTGTCCCTCGGTGGATTGGTCTGCAGGCGCGCTCGTCCGGCCCGCTGACTGTCCTGGTGAATCATTCGGAACGGGGCTCAGGTCATCGCTGCGATTTTCACCAGGGTCCAATCCGACCTTTTCCATCATCGTGTTGAAGTATGGAATTCGTCACTGTCTTAACTGAGTTCGCGTCAAAGGTTGGAAGAAATGCCGAAACAACTTCATCTGAAAGAGACATTGCTGTGAGACGCAGGGGAAGCAGCTCGAGCGAAAAGGCGACTTCATAATTAAAATTGTTTGCATAATAAAGTAAACGTGTTATGACTATTGCAGTGCATTCACTAACTTTATAATCTGGTGACATTAAATGGACATAACTGACTATTAACGCCAGCTATAAATACACATATACATGTATTTATATATATATATAAATGGTGTGTATATATACACACACACACACACCATTAAGAATGCATCAGCATTCGTGGGGTCACAGATTTAGATCTGAGACGAAATGTTCCCATCGACTTTCAATGCAAGTGCAATTTGCCTTAAAGGGGAAAAATAGGTCGTTTATTTGTTTGGGTATAGCAGTGTCCATCAAAACTCACTTGTAAATATATACTCGATTCTTTTTATCAGATGATAATGTAGAGTGATGCGAAATATAATGATTAGGTTTTTTTTAATAGACTCGCGCAAGAAGGTACTATTTTTTCATGATTTTGACCGGAAGAAATAGTGCGTTTATTGACGTGTAGGAAATAATTGCAGGTGCTGGTTAAATCGAAGGTAGACATAAAATGCTGGAGTAACTCAGTGGGGCAGGCAGCATGTCTGGAGAGAAGGAATGGGTGACGTTTCGGGTCGAGCTCCTTTTTCAGTGCGTTTATTGATATCACCCCTTTATTTGAAGGATATTTGATATCCATATAGTATTGTAGGCAATACTGAAATCGTATTTTTAACATTTATAAAGCGCCTACTTTCATGTGTGTCCCCTTACAACACAGCCAATGTCAAACAATCTCAATGAGTTATTGGCCGCTGCTATTGTTGAACTGGGTTTGTTTCTTGGACTAAAGTCCATAGAAACAGTCGCGCACCTGCATCATCCGCGCTCTTTTATTCTTCAGAGTGGAAAAAGAAGCTTCTTGGACGGATTAAGCGTTTCACAGTTTATGGAAAATCAACTGAGATACTTAAAACAGTTGATCAATTAAGGATTAGGTTTAAATAGTCCCTGAATTCTAAAGCTGCGGGGCACGTTGTAATCTTTTTCAAATTAATTGTGTACGAGCTCAGAAATATACGTCTGTAATTGTACCTCGAGACCAAACGACTCCACTGTATAACGTATTCAACATAAATCTAGGTTGCTAATTGTAACTGGCATACTTATGTCATCAGACAAACACAAATCCTAAAAAGAAAATTGGAGGACGGCACACAAACAATGACATAATTTTCCGCATGTCATAAAACAGAACATGGGGTTCGTCAAAATCGTGCCGGCTAATATGAATAGCCCGGGTAAAGAAAATAATCCCCATTGCTTCAACAAGAAAAGATATTTAAAATGTGCAGATAACTAACTTGCGTCCTATTAACATGACATGCAGTCCGACGGTGCGGCATTTAGCAGTTCCGGGCTACCCGGGTTGTGTACAGCCCTACCTAAGGCCTCAATGGAATGGAAAGGCCAAAATAAACAGACGAGCACAATGGGACGAAATGAGGGGAGTTGATGATTTGAGGGCAGCCGGTACTCGTTACTAATATCGCCATCATCTATACGATATTTTACAAGCTGGAAAGCTTTGGATTTTTATCTAAATATGTTTGGCTTTAAAGTGACCACCCATTATTATGAAAACTGAGCCAAGACAATGATCTATATTATAGTCGATGAAACTTTATTCTGCACTGACGTGTGCCAAATCACCTTTGAGGTTTCTCAGCATCTTTTGTTAAGATCCTTCCTTCAATCTAATGAAACACATGATAGTCCGAACTCAACTCCGTTGAGTTCATTAATAGCGGACAATTTGTGTAAGCATTTCCTTGAACGAAACGTGGCGAAAACAATCGTCTGATTTATAGTCTTCGTACCTTAAAATGAGCCTGATAAATGTTTATAAACGGCGGATTTGTTTTAATTTATTCCATTGATTCATCCATTACCACAGAGATGAACGTTTTCACCCGAAAATTCGCAGATGCTCGAACGACAATTGTGAAAAACTATGCATCCTAACGTTAAAGCGACTTAATCCCTTTCTGTTACTGTGTTGCTATTTCATTAGAAAAATCATCTCGATTTACACAAATCAAATTAAAATATCATTAAAGATTTCATTATACGTAATCTATTAGGCAATTATAAATGTCCCAATAAAGGCTCCACACTCTTGGGATTATTTCAAACAATGCTTGCAGCCATTTCCATTTTTTTTATTTATTTCGTTTCAATTTTTAAAAGTACTTTTACGTTGCAATTATTTACACTCAATTCGAAAATCAGGTATAATTCGACATTCTAAAGTGTTGAAGAATAGAAAAAAAACACCCTTAAGTGCTGGCAATTAGAAATCTACTCACCATCCTTGCTTATTAGAAAAGCGTTAGCAGCCATTTTCAGCCCCCTCCATGGCTGATCTTTGTGCTGTATTAAGTTTTCTTGGCAGCTTATGCCTTGGAGAGTGGAGTTGATTTTACATCACGTTCGATTTCCTATTTAGTATGGAGAGCGGAACACTACAGCAATGTGGCCAGGCGAGATAAGAAACCAGCCCTGGCCGCCCTGCCCAGATAAGACAGCCAAGCCATTATTTATGAAATGATTCATTATTATTTGGCAATTTTATCGAGGGAAAGCGGAAAAATATTGCATGGATATGCATAGGAATAACTTTGGAACGCAAGGCATAAAAACCTTATATAGAATTTTTTTTTTGTGGCACTAAAAGAGATTGCAGAATAGCAAAATGCTCTTGCCTGCCTACCTGAATTGTAATTTATATATGTTTTCTTTGTGGTAATTATCCCATTTTTTCATTAAATTGGAAACACCTACTCAGCCTTTAATTAATTTTAATGACGAATTCAATGCATCCACAGGACTGTTCGTTTTACTCTCTCTCTCTCTCTCTCTCTCTCTCTCTCTCTCTCTCTCTCTCTCTCTCAGTGATAGAACCAAACAAAGCCACTGTTAAGGAAGGACATTGAGTAAAATAGTTTCCCATGTTTCCTCGCAATTTGAAAAATATAGACATTTCCTAGACAGGCATTTTACCATGAGCGGTGTTAAAGGCCGGTATATTTTAAGTCTTAACAGAAATGATTTCCTATCAGAGATGTGATTGCACTGCGATAGACCAGGACAAATTTAACATTAGAAGGAAGAGCATTATGCCTTATCAAAGCCCAAAAGATCACTCCAAAGGCAGATTATGTGATTCTATTACCGAAATGACTTTTTGAGGTTAAAATCGTTTATCCTTTGTTATTTTTAAAAATGGCAGGGTTTTAAACAAAATCTTAGAACGAAATATATAAAATATTATAATTTATCAGTCGTTTGTACTGTACACTTGATTATTGAATACAATTGAGCCTGTGATATCAATTAATTATCAAAGTGTAAATTGCATAGAATTGAAAGATAAATTTAATGTTGGAAACTGTTTGGCCTCTGAATATAATGCAAAGGAAATAATGTTCTACAATGTATCAGGGCTGTTTTAGTTTAAAGCGGCAAGCACTGGCTTTTAATAATTGGATTTGATTGACGCTTTTATCCAATAATAGGTTAATGGCAGGTCGAGTTTGTAACACTTGTAATCTTGAAAATATGTTTGGATCCGATCTGAACTAGTAAGATTGACTTAATTTATAGAATATTTTCAATGTGCAATTACGTTCCCAAACAAATAATTTATATGGGTATTAATGCCTACACAGCAATATTGACGGTGTCCTATTGACAGTTTTTCCCCCCTGCAGTGTTGTGAACACAGTCTTCATGAACTTTAAGTTTAAAAAGAAAGCAGAAGGGCACATATCTCTTCCACCTCATTCGAGTCTATTGTATTTACCCATTATCAACATTACTGGATAACAGTAACCTGGACCTTAAGATCGTCTCCCAAATTAATGGAGACAGAAATCTTAACTTAAAATAAAACTGATTCAATGTTAATTTATGTAATCAATACGGAAACTAAAAGTAAATGAGACGGCTTACGCTTTGCAGTTGGCTCCCACCCCCACCCCTCCACTCACAACCCATCCAGCTCTGCATCGCTGTATCGCGCTCTATGACTGATGTAGTCTACATAGGAAATTTCATGTTAGTTTATCTGTACACTCATATTTTCTGCATGGGCAGCTGCAGCAAAATATAAAATAAAATAGATAGCTGTAAATACAGCTGCAGCTTAGTGGGGCTTGTTCCAAAAAGTAATGAATAACTATGAGCTGTAACTGTCTTGAATATCTGGCAGGGTTACCTTATCGCGAATAACTGTATTTGTAATGCCGATGATGCCCATAAGAACTAGGAGCAGAGTTATAAATACCATTGAAATAGACATTAATAGTACTGAGAACGTTTATGTTTGTCCTCTGATTATTATTCTCTCTGTTAAATTGTCCAGGTAGTTAACTTCGACTGACCGGAGAAATAATAAAGGCTCTGGCGCAAACGTGACAAATATGTGGCAAATAAAGCTGCTTCTCGTCAAGGTGTGAAAACATTGGAAAGTAATCAAATGCTGTACATTGTAATCGTCGTTGAATAATTTAATGCTTTCAATTTCTAAACTGGCAGAACATAAAGACCGTTGTATTTTCCAAGAAATAAACGCAAACTGACCGTGAAAATCCAGGGTTATATCTATATATAAACAGCTTGTGCTATATTGCCAGTAGTATGGTGCGCCAGGTCTTTTGTCCGACCCAGATATCCAGTGAGGAGACAACCTTCGTATTTCCATGGACGGTTGCAGTCATTTCAATATAGCAGCGTTCTGCCAGATCTTGGCAGATCCCATGTTTTTTCTTAAATAAATCGGGAGCTGGGAATAACATTATAATAATTTCCCGCACATCTCAATAAATTATTTAGCCCTCAGCTTCTGCGCTTGGTCTCTCCGTTAGGTAGAAATATTAGTCATGTATTTCCATTGGTCGTATCTTCTAAATGTTATTAATGTCGGCGGTGGACAATACTACCAGGCTGACATCAGTTACCACATAGAAATAAAAGTTGATCTGCGCTTTCGCATAGATCGTTTGGCTGGAAAAATAGGATCAACGTTTTAAGTCGCGGTCTAAACAAAAGGATAGATCCCCTAAAGTAGCTTAACGGCCTTTGAGAAAGGTATCTATAGAAGTATTTCCTCTACCATGAAACCGACGCTAGAACATCTCGCGTTAATTATATCAATTCATTTTAAGTAATCGTTTGTCCAGTAATGGTTTTTCGGGTAAAAAGACACAGCGCTGGAGTAATACAGAAGGTTAGGCAACCTCTCTGGAGAACATGGATAGGTGACATTTCGGCTCGGGGCCTTTCTTCAGACCTTCTGCTGAAGGATCCCGACCCGAAACGCCACCTATCCCTGTTCTCCACAGATGCTGTCTGACCTGCTGAGTTACTCCAGTACCTTGTCTTTTTTTGTAAACGATCATGTGCAGTTCCTTGTATCGCCTTGAATGTTCGGGATATAGGTTATAAAGGCCATCATTAATTGCCCGTGGAAGGCAATGATAAGCCCAGCATTCCTAGAGCTATTGCAGTCTTTCAAGTGAGCATAGTTCCACCGTGCCCTTGGTGGGGTTTCAAGGCAATGAACTGGAGACCTGAAGGAACCGCAATCTATTTCCAGGTTAGAATGGAACTTTGCTGGTATTTCACACACCTACTATCCTGTCTCTCTTGCTGGTGGAGATCAGAGGTTAGGAGGAGAGTTAATATTGGTTTATGTGGAAATCCAGTATGCAATTTTAGCCTGAATGCTAAAATTTACCCTGCAATTCTTCAGTGTTGTTGAAGTGTACTCATTCAGATAAGTTGATTTCCATGTTCAGAAGTGGTGTTCCACCACACTCCAGACTTCTTGATGGAGGCAATGCATTGGCATGTCAGGAAATGAGCGACTTACACTAGTGTACTAACTCCTAATCTGTTCTTGCATTTATGTGATTAGTCCATTTGACTTCTTCTCAATGGGTACATGAGTTGATATAATGAGTTGATATCATGTAATTGAATATCAAGGGTAGGGGAACTGACTCTCCTGTTAGAGATGACCATAGCCAACGTGTTATCTATCTCCTCGCAACTCTTACCTGAATGTCATTGAGACATAGAGTCACAGGATACATAAACAGGCCATTCGGATCAACTCATCCATGCCAACCAAGGAGCTCCATCTAAGCAAGTCCTATTTACATGTGCTTGGCCCATACACCTCTAAGCATTCTCTATCCATTCACATGTCCAAATGTATTTTAAATGTTATTATTGTACCTGGCTCAACTACTTCCTCTGGCACATCATTCCACATGCACAGCGCCCTATTTCCCTTATCGCCTTAAACATAGACCCTCTAGTTCTTGATTCCCCTACCCTGGAAAAAGATTGTGTATTCATCCTATCTATGCCCCTTATGATTGTATGTATACAGAGTCTCAGTTGCCTGCGCTCCAAGAATAAATTTCCAGCCCAACATCTACCTATAACTTAGAACCTCGAACATCGGTTATATCCTATAGGAAGGTGATCAAAACAGGACACAATACTCCAAGTGTTGCTTCATCAATGTCTTGTACAACCATAACATAACATCCCAACTTCTATACTTATTTCACTGACAGATGCCACTTCACCACACTAACACACGAGTCTGAGAGTAATCTGGTGATTACTACCATTGAAGTTCTGTTTTTTGCCCCTTCTCCCTAATCATTATATGAACTTTGCAAAACCTTATCAGTTTTTCTACCCATGTCTTGAGTGCCAATGCAAACAATGACTTCTGGCTGCTCACTCCCCTTTGAGAATATTCTGCAACTGCTCCAAGGCATCCTGAATCCACACACCAGGGATGCAACATACCATCCTGGTTACCAGTTTGGTCTTCATTATCATTGTCTTTTGACCTTGTCCAGGATATATTTAATCAATATCTAGTTGAGCCTACAAAGTAGAAGAAATGCTAAACCATAATATTATTCACTGAGCAGATTTGATCAGGCATTACTTGGTTTAGTGAGATAAATGAAAGGGCAAATACACAATACATTTTCAGGCAATCATGGATGGAAATAATCTTTGGTGCATTAGTTTAGGGGACAGACTTTGGCCATTGAGGTTGGTGTTTTCAGGTTCATGTGCATTACAAGACATGAACTGAAACATCAATGCAATATGGTGGGATTGCTGCCATGTAAGCAATAATCTTTGGATGAGGTGAAAAACCCTGATGCAATCTGACAATTTAGGTAACCACAAGGTTTGCAGAGATAAATGAATCCTGCCAGTGTAGGATTTGACCACCACCACCACACCAATATAGCTTAGCTGGACAGATCATTTATGTTTATAAGATCATACTGTAAGTTCATAAGTCACAGGAGCAGAATTAGGCCGCCATCCAATCTGCTCCACCATCAAATCATGGCCAATCTGTCTTTACCTCTCAACTCCATTCCCCTGCCTTCACCCCATAACCCCTGACACCCTTACTAATCAAGAATCTGTCAAACTCTGCCTTAAAATTACCTAATGACTTGGCATGAATTCCATAGATTCACCACCCTCTGACTAAAGAAATCCCTCCTTATCTCCTTTCTAAAGTGTACTCATTCAGATAATTTGATTTCCAGGTTCAGAAGTGGTGTTCCCCCACACTCCAGACTTCTTGATGGAGGCAATGCATTGGCATGTCAGGAAATGAGCGACTTACTCTAGTGTACTAACTCCTTTTATTCTGAGGCTGTCCTCTGGTCCCAGACGCTCCCACTAGTGGAAACATCCTCTCCACATCTATTCTATCCACTATTTGATAAGTTTCAATGAGGCCCCCCCTTATCCTTTTAAACCACGGTATGTGCAGGCCCAGTGCCATCAAACGCTCATCATACAATCAACCGAAGCATCCACCGGAATATTCTTGTGATCCTCCTCTGAACCCTCTCCAATGCCGACACAACCTTCCTCAGATACGGGGAAACTATTCACAATACTCCAAATGCCAACTGACCAGAGCGTTAGAAAGCCTCAGCATTACATCCCTGCTTTTAAATTCTAGTCTTCTCAAAATAACTGCTAACATTGCATTTGCCTTCCTTACTACTGATTCAACTCCACCTTCAGACCTTTCAGCTTCCCATGCACCTTCTCCTTAGTTTTAGCAACCCCACTAACTTTTGGACTTTGTGCAAACTGGTAACCTTGTAGGTTAAACTACTCCAAGTAACTTCAGCTAATAAAATTATTCTTTGATTATTGGGCACTGGGCAGTTCTAAGAATAATTTATTTTCACAGTCTTTATCATCAAATCACTGTACTAATGTGTTACTATTCGCTCAGATTTTGTAGATAACAGCCATTTGCCTCACTGACTGCTACCCGTAAACATTTAGCAAACTCTGGAGCATAGATTGCCCTTGATTCAAAGTGACTTTTAATTTTACCTTGAGGAAGAATCTGTGGCAACAGCTAAGAACTCAATCAGACTGAAGAAATCTCACATGTAGCAAACCAGTATGTAGTAAATATCTACGCCGCATCTGCTCCCAGGATGAGGTGTTCCACACCAGGTCATCACAAATGTCCTCATTCTTCAGAGAACGGGGATTCCCCTCCCCCACTATAGATGAGGCTCACACCAGGGTCTCCTCCATACCCCGCAACACTGCCCTCTCTCCCCATTCCCCCACTCGCAACAAGGGCAGAGTCCCCCTGGTCCTCACCTTTCACCCCACCAGCCGGCACATACAACACATAGTCCTCAGCCAGTTTCGCCACCTCCAACGTGACCCCTCCACTCGCCACATCTTCCCATCTCCCCCCCCCCCCCCCGTCTGCCTTCCGCAAAGACCGCTCCCTCCTCAAATCCCTTGTCAATTCTTCCCTTCCCTCCCGCTCCACCCCTTCCCCGGGCACTTTCCCTTGCAACCGCAAGAGATGCTACACTTGTCCCTTTACCTCCCCCCTCCACCCCTTTCAGGGACCAAAGCAGTCCTTCCAGGTCCGACAGAGGTTTACCTGCATCCGCTGCTCCAGATGCCAGCTGATCTATATCGGTGAGACCAAGCGGAGGCTTGGCGATCGTTTCGCTGAACACCTCCGCTTGGTCCGCAATAACCAATCCGACCTCCCGGTGGCTCAGCACTTCAACTCCCCCTCCCATTCCGTATCAGACCTCTCTGTCCAGGCCTCCTCCACGCCAGAGTGAGCAACACTACGAACAGCACCTCATATTCCGCTTGGGGAGTCTGCATTGGCTTGAACATTGAATTTTCTCAATTCAGTGTTTAATCCCTTGCTGTCTCCTCCCCTTACCACCTCTCCCTCAGCCCTCGGATCCTTTCTTTCTTTCTCCGCCCCCCCCCCCCCCACCTCCCATCAGTCTGAAGAACACGTGCCCCCTCCACGAACTGCAGATGCATCGAAGATAGACACAAAATGCTGGAGTAACTGCACATCTGGAGAGGAATGGGTGACGTTTCGGGTCGAGGTTCTAGAATGGTTCGACTTGAAACATCACCCTCTCCTTCTTTCCAGAGATGCTGCCTGTCGCATGTTATATTGGATAAGATGGAAAATGGAGATAGGTAATCTGAGGCAGCAGGGATATTGGCTAATTGTTCTGTCAACAACCCTGACCTAATTTCTAGGTAGCAGAAAAATAATTTGTATTATTAATTTTCTGTACACGCATTGCACATTCTTAAAAATTGTCCTATTTTTTAAGTGGGAGGGGTCGCTTTAGGGGACTTTTGTCATTTGAGCCATTTACCTGTTCTTTTATTTTTTGCACATTGTTTTTTTAGGCAAAAGTTGTCTTTGTTAGCGGTACAATGGCAATTTGGTGTATCCATCCATGAACCTGCCTCTGCTGGCAGTCTTATGCAGTAAGTCGATACCTTTTCAGTGCCAATGAAAATGTGTGTTCTCAGGGGGTGTGCAAGGGATGGGTGGTGTTAGGGGGCCTATATATTAAACAGCCCTACATGCACTATTATTATATGGGGACCTCTGGCATCATATATTCAACTGATATTCAGTGAGTAGCCTTCACATCAAACCATTGATTTTGAGTTAATTTCATCTGCAATGAATGAAAGTGCATTCCCTGGGAGCAATAGTGAATCACAGACAGCAATAATTGGATCCTCACTTTATTGTGCAGTAGGATTGCCAGAAGTTGTTACCTTTACACAACAACACCTGATAGTTAACACTATCGTAACTGCAACTCTGAACTAATGGGTTATCCATCAACATGCTACAGTTCTATGGACTGCACTCTTCTATGGACACCCCCCCCCCCCACCTCCCATCAGTCTGAAGAAGGGTTTCGGCCCAAAACATTGCCTATCTCCTTCGCTCCTTAGATGCTGCTGCACCCGCTGAGTTTCTCCAGCCTTTTGTGTATCCCAGTATGTAGTAAACATGGATTACATTTGATGTTGTTTAGGAAAGAACTGCAGGTGCTGGTTTAAATCGAAGATAGACACAAAATGCTGGAGTAACTCAGCGGGACAGGCAGCACATCTGGAGAGGAATGGGTGACGTTTCGGGTCGAGATCCTTCTAGAATGGTCTCGACTTGAAACATCACCCACTCCTTCTTTCCAGAGATGCTGCCTGTCGCATGTATATGGGATTAAGATGGAAAATGAGATAGGTAATCTGAGGCAGCAGGGATGGATTGGCTAATTGTTCTGTCAACCAACCCTGACCTAATTTCTGTAGGTAGCAGAAAAATAATTTGTATTTAATTATCTGTACACGCATTGCACATTCTTAAAGAAATTGTCCTATTTTTTAGGGGGAGGGGGTTGCTTTAACTTTTGTCATTTCAGCCATTTACCTGTTCTTTTATTTTTTGCACATTGTTTTTTAGGCAAAAGTTTGTCTTTGTTAGCGGTACAATGGCAATTTGTTGTGTATCCATCCATGCACCCAACCTGCCTCTGCTGTTTTTATGCAGTGGCTTATGCAGTATTGCAGTCGATACTATTAAAAGAAATAGAATTAAAAAAAAATGTTTGTTAAAATGTTTGGATTGATTGCTTTTCAGTGCCAATGAAAGATGTGTGTGTCTCAGGGGGTGTGCGAGGGATGGGTGGTGTTAGGGGGCAGAGTAGTGATCTATGATTATTAAACAGCCATTATAACTACATGCACTATTATTATATGGGACCTCAGGCATCGTATATTCAACTGATATTCAGTGAGTAGCGTGCAGAAGAGGTAGAATTCACATCAAACCATTGATTTTGAGTTAATTTCATCTGCAATGACTGAAAGTGCATTCCCTGGGGAGCAATAGTGAATCACAGACAGCAATAATTGGATCCTCACATTTAATTGTGCAGTAGGATTGCCAGAAGTTGTTACCAATTTTACACAACAACACTGGTGGGTACTGATAGTTAACACTATCATTGTAACTGCAACTCTGAACTAATGGGTTATCACCAATTTCACCAATGAACATGCTACAGTTCTATGGACTGCACTCTTCCCAATTAGCTATTACACATGTTCAAATCTTAACAGTAATTGTTAGTAGCTTCGACAGCATCCCAGCAAAAAATCTCTCCCTTTCTCACGTACTCAAACTCAGGCATGCTCTTGGGCAGCTTACAACTCATCAGTATGAACGTTGAATTCTCTAGTTTTTAAGTAACACCACTCCCCTTCCTCTTCTTTCCTGTGCCCCCCCCCTGCCCCCTCCCCAGTGTGACTCATTTCTTCCATTAGCCCACTCCCCCACCCCCATTCTACTTCACGCATATCCCTCCTCTGGCTTTATATTTCACTCCTCTTTTCCTTATCTGGCACCATTATGTTTCCCTTTCGCCTTGTCACTAACTTCGCCCATTTGCCAATCTAACCCGTATCACCTGTATTCATCTATTATTGCTTGTCTTGTCCTGTTTCCTCCTCTTTTCCAGCTTTCTCCCACCCCCCCCCCCCCCCCCCCCCCCGCCCCCCCCCCCCCCCCCACCCCACACTACAATCAGTCTGAGAAAGGATCCCAATCTGAATCTGCCATCCATTCTCTCTAGAGATGCTGCCTGACCCCACATCCTTCCCACATCCCAAAGACGTGCAGGTTTGCATGTTAATTGGCCTCAGTAAATTGCCTTTAGTGTGTAGGGAGTACTTGGGCCATTCTTTGGAAAGTGAACCAAAATGGCACACACGTGACCAGATGTCATCACATAAAGTAATACATTAAAACATTATTGTAAGAGATTAATCTTATTCATTGCACTTTTCTACCTACAGAATGCATGTATGCTAAAAAAGATATGAACATTCTAGCTTTTTAAAATTCACAGTTTCTAAAATGCTTCCGTGTGCAGTCACACACGTGACTAGTAATGTTTGACCTCTGACCCCAAACAAACATTGTCAGCATAACATATAAAAATTTCACTTGATAAACTGAAAACAAAAAAATCATATATACAGTACAAAAAAATATACCTGTCACGCTTTCACAATTAGAAGAGGTATATTACACAATTTTTCATCTTTTTGGTCACACACGTGACTAAGAATGGGCCAGTTGAGAAAAGAGGATATTTGTGAACGGGTGATTGATGGTCAGCTTGGACAAGTGGGCCAAAGGGCTTGTTTCCATGTCGTGTCTCTAAAACTAAAAACTAAAACTAAAAGCAAATCAGAGATCAAGCCTGAACCTTTTTGCCCAAGAATCTATGCTTCCCACATTGTCCATTAGCCACATGAAAACTCACAACAATGGGGTGGAGGTAAGTAATTTCCAATCCCAAGGGTGGCTTCAGAAGAAGTCTAACTGGCAAAATGAGAATTTAATGTACACCACTTTACAACAGCTTGGCATAAGACACAGGAGTAGAATTGGGCCATTTTGTACATCAAGTTCGCTCCACCATTCGATCATGGCTGATGTGATTTTCCCTCTCAACCTCATCCACATGCCTTCTCCCCTTTAACCTCCTTACTAATCATGAACCTATTAATGTCCGCTGTAAAAATACGCAATGACCTCCTCCACAGATATCTGTGGCAATGAATTCCACAAATTCACCACCCTCTGGCAAAATAAATTCCTCCTCATCTTCATTCTATAGTTACATCCTTTTATTTTGAGTCTGTGCCCTCTAGTCCCACACTCATCCACTACTCGACACATTTTCTCCACATCAACTCTTTCTAGGCCTTTCATTATTCTGTAGGTTTCAATTAGATCCCCCACACCCTTCTAAACTCCAGCAAGTACAGGCATCTTCCTTGTTTATATAGAAGATTGGAAGATTCGGGCATGTCCTTCTGCTCTCTGCATCTCCATCTCAATAGACAATAGACAATAGACAATAGACAATTGTCTATTGGAGCAGGCCATTCGGCCCTTCGAGCCAGCACCGCCATTCACTGTGATCATGGCTGATCATCCACAATCAGTACCCCGTTCCTGCCTTCTCCCCATATCCCTTGACTCCACTATCTTTAAGAGCTCTATCTAATTCTCTCTTGAAAGCATCCAGATAATTGGCCTCCACTTTCAACATATGACAGTCTCGCCACCCTGGGAATTAGCCTCGTGAACTTATGCTGCACTCCCTCAAAAGTAAGAATGTCCTTCCTCAAATTTAGAGACCAAACCTGCACATAATACTCCAGGTGTGGTCTCACTAGGGCCCTGCACAACTGTAGAACTGTAGAACTACAACTCTTTGCTCAGCAATCTTCGATACAAGCCGAAGATAGACACAAAATGCTAGAGTAACTCAGCGGGATAGGCAGCATCTCTGGAAAGAAGGAATGGGTGACGCTTCGGGTCAAGATCCTTCTTCGGACATCTGCACTGGGCAATATATGTACTTTTAGTATAGCTAATCTTTCCAGAACATCCTGTTTATCCATTTGCACTTCATCCATCAATTGTACCATCTCCTCCTCCATCGTTATGTTCTTAGAAAACAGATGCATAAACTTATTAAATATCCTATCCTTTTTGGCCTGCACCTCCAAGCAGGGATTGCTTTATGTCTCTATATATGTCTTTGCCTCTTATTGCACCCTAAGTATTTAAATGCCTACAAAATGTTTTTGAGTTCCCTTTTTATGTTAATGTCTTATTTTACTTTCCACTACCTTTCTTGATTGGTTCCACATGTAAAATGTACCTGACATTCATCACATTCCCTGCCTTTTCTTTGTTTTATCATATTCTCTGTCTCTCTCATCATCCAAAAATGCTCAACTTTGCTTCTCATATTTATTGTGAGAGCTAGACAACTGCAGTTGAAAAATAGTAAATAATGCTCACTGTCAAGTAAGTGGCAGGCAATACCATCTCATAAAACTAATTTGGGGAACTCTTTCCTCATGGCGTGCAATGGTACTGGCATTGTCCAACTCAGCATTCTGCACGTTAATTTGACCTCAAACTCAGCTGGACTAGCCCCATTAATGCAGTAGCTATTGGGGCATGTCATGGGCTCATGTCATGATTCCCAGAGGTTTCACCATCACCCATGTCACGAGTAGAATGAAATAACTTACAGCTGGTTGGAACCGTCCAACTGCGCCAACAGGAAATTTGACACCATCCAGGACAATTCCACTTGAGCTGGAATGAGGTAGAAGAACAGCACCTCTTATTCCATTTGGGCATCATATAACACAGGAGTCAAGAGTGTTTAATTATCATTTGTCCCAGATAGAACAATGAAATTCTTACTTGCTGCAGCACAACAGAATATGCAAACATAGTATATGATTTCAATTGATCCAATTTCAATCAACCCCCCCGGCCCCCACCTTCTCTCCCCTGGTGCACACACATTCCTACCACCACCCCTATCAGCCTATTGCATTCCCCTTCTCCTTATGCGCATTTCACATTCTTCCCAACTCCAAGTCCTCCATTTCCATTTTATTCCCCTCTTTGCCCTCTTTGCACTTTGTTTTTTGCTAAAGATTCCAACATCTGTAGTCTCTTGTGCCTCCTTAGCCGGAACCTATTTGCCTTAAGTCTCCATTCTCACCGTGATCTGTTCATTGTGGCTAAAATGCACATCACCTTCAAAATCCACTGGTGCAACTCAACAAAACATCTTCACGATATATTCCAAATACACGATTTCATCACTGAGAAAGGGAACGGCAGCAGGCAACTGAGAACCTAGCTACCTTCATTTATTTTCCAAGTCATTCATCGTCCTGACTCGGATGTAACATTATTTCATCCTTGCTAGGTCAAAGCACTGTAACTTCCTATCTGCTACGGATCTTGAAGAGAGGGCCCGCGGAGGTTCTTTGTTTCTACTACATACTGTACAATGATAATCCCTTGCTCGGTTATAGTGGACAATTGGCAATAGTGGACACCACCCCCCGTATGGTCTGTTATTACAAGGGTTTACGGTATTAATATTTCACAGGTATGAGTTACTTTCAGAAACAATTAATTTACGGATTAGAGCAACTGTAAGCACGCACCTGAATACTACCACCTGACTAACTTTTGCAAATTGATGTGTAAAAGCTCTGGTGCCGCCTAAAACCTATTCTCAAGCAATCCCTCAAGGACAAGAATTATTTGCTTCCATTCAGATTTTGTGGTTTCCATTGTAACTGATGAGACCAATGTGGAAACCACATGTTATTTCACAATTGGTTGGAGTTGGTTGACAGGGCAGGTAGATAGATAGTTTGTGAGGTGGAGCACTTATGCAAGGCTTCTCTATGCCCCCAAACCATGCATCAAGGTTCTCAGGAGTTGGTCCGAATGGTGTACTTCTGGAAGGAAACTTTGAGAATATCCATGAATCTTTTTATTTTATTCACTGGTAATCTCCTCCCACAACAAGGTCTGGAATATAGTAGAAACAAGAAACTGCAAATGCTGGTTTCCAAAAAACACATAAAGTGCTGAAGTAACTTGGTGGTGAGGCAGAAACTCTGGACAACATGCATAGGTGATGTTTTGGGTCTGGACCCTTTTTCAGACTCATTGTAGTGGGGGGTGGGGCTATGGAGAAAGCTGGAAGAAAGGAGGGGCACACAGCTGCAAGAGAGACAAAACCTGGCATGTGATAGTCTGAAGAAGGGTCTTGACCCAAAACGCCATCCATTCCTTTTCTCCAGAGATGCTTCCTGTCCCGCTGAGTTACTCCAGCTTTTTGTGTTTATCCTGGCAGGATATAGGTGGATACGGGTGAGGGAGGAGGGCGGGAAGTTATAGGCAGATGGTTGGACAAAGGCTGGTGATGAAAATACAAAAGGTGTGAGGCAAGGATAGAAGAGTTGCAAATTGTGAAGCCAGAGAAAGCAATGCAGGTGGAAGGGGAGGGGGAGGGGAGAGATGGGTGTGAGTCCAGGTAGGGCACAAAGGGGAGGGGGAAGTAAAGGGGGAATAAAATGGAGGGAGCATGGAGAAAGAAGGAATTAAGGTCTGAGTTAATTACCTAAAATTGGTGAATTCTCTTGGAAGAACTGAGTACGCTCTGTTTTGTTACATCTACCTGAGAGACCTAATTTGAGGAAGGACATTCTTGCTATTGAGGGAGTGCAGCGTAGATTTACAAGGTTAATTCCCGGGATGGCGGGACTGCTATATGCTGAGAGAATGGAGCGGCTGGGCTTGTATACTCTGGAGTTTAGAAGGATGAGAGGATATCTCATTGAAATATATAAGATTGTTAAGGGCTTGGACACACTAGAGGCAGGAAACATGTTCCCGATGTTGGGGGAGTCCAGAACCAGGGGCCACAAATTAAGAATAAGAAGTTAGCCAATTAGAACGGAGACGAGGAAACACTTTTTCTCACAGAGAGTGGTGAGTCTGTGGAATTCTCTGTTTCAGAGGGCGGTGGAGAAAGGTTCTCTGGATGCTTTCAAGAGAGAGCTAGATAGGGCTCTTAAAAATAGCGGAGTCAGGGGATATGGGGAGAAGGCAGGAACGGGGTACTGATTTGGGATGATCAGCCATGATCTCATTGAATGGCGGTGCTGGCTCGAAGGGCCAAATGGCCTACTCCTGCACATATTGTCTATTGTCTATTGTTTCTCTCATCGTCATCCCTTCCCAGAAACTGGAAGCAAAAGTAGAGACTACTTCAAGTTTCAAGATGCCATAACTGAAGGGATTAGGAGCAAGATAGAATATACAAAGGGAACATATATTAATCATTCTGTTTATTTAGATGGTGAGACCGAGGTTGATAGGTCAGAAGGCTAGACTGATACAAATTGGGTTTAAACTTCTTCTAGTGTTAACCCCACATCAATAAAGCGAATGTGGATCCTACGCCTCACTTTCAGAACGTTGCGTTGAAATATCTTTGTGCCTTTGTACATGTATCGTCACTTGTAAGGTAGGGATTGCAGCTGTCAACAAAGCAAATATCCACAAACAGTGAAAATGACCAGATAACTTGTGTTGGGAATTTTGAGTGAGGACTTTTCTTTAAAGGGTAGGAGATAAGGGAAAATACCACTCCTCTTCTTCAAAATTAGGCCAGGTATCTTTTACATCTACCTGAGAGAGCAAACAGTGTCGCTTAATGGTTCATCCAAAAATCAGTACGTCTGGCAGTGCCAGAATCTCTCAGTTCTAATCTGGTGTGTCAGACTAAACCTAAACCTCTGCATTCTAAACTTGAGGCAGATAAAGCAAATGAACTCTTGGTTTCTGAGAGCCTCACTTACTGGTGAATTTAATTAATGTTTGTCTCTAAATATGTTATGAATAACTAATAAGCTGCTAAAATTCAGCATTCCCACCTGTTGTCTTAAATTAAGTATTCTTCAATACTTATTGCAGCTGTTTTTTGAGATAAGGTGCAAATTCCCTTGTGTGAACGCAAATGGCTTTATTTGACAATTAGTGTCACTGTACATGTGGAATTGGCAAGGTTTAGATATAAAATAAAGAGTGGGGTCAGAATGATGTATTATTCTTCATTTGACATGCAATAATTCTGTATCCCCAGTCAACAATCCTGTAGTTGGCAATTGTTAACACAAAGAACTTTCACAGAAAATGGATGGATGAAGGCATGAAGCTAAAATGGTCCAAAGTATTCTAGAAGGAATACTTCTGATTTGCCAACACCATCAGTGAATTGATCACCGTTGATCTTATGTCACTCGGTTTAGGGGCTGATATTGCAAGATTAGAAAGAAAAATAAATTGTGGTATAATTCACACAAATTGCAGAAGGGGATAAGGTTGGACTGGATTTATGGGACTGTAGCTATCATAGCTATCATATCAATAAAGCAAAGTGAGATCCTATGGTTTTCTTGCTGGAAATTATTCATTTTAATCTGCTAGCAAAAATGTTATGTTTATTAACATGTTTGATCAAAATGTCTTTTCTGTATAACTGTTAACTAAAAATTGCAGAACCTCACATTTGCACATAGTAAGCAATTCTGAAAGATGTTACAGTTACACAATGTGGAGTAAACCCTTATATTTCGCCATTCAAAGGTTTTGCATTAAGCGTTTCGTAACTAGAATTAGGGGAATGAGGTATATTCATTAAATAAAAAGTTGTAACCTTTCTTTTAATTACTGTGATAAAATTTTGATAACATTCTAAACAACAATTAATACTGATAAACCAGTTTGATGCTGAAATGCTGACGCCTAGTCGGAGAATGCTCAGTCTTTGATCTGAGTTGCATGAGCAGTAGCAATACTAAGTGTTGTCTGCTGTCTTTTCCAGTGAAGGGAAGATTCCCCAAGTTGGTCCAGTCTGGTCAACAATTCACACTGATTAGAAGTTTTGTAACAAGGTCTTGGAGAAGGCACATGCCTCCCCTTTGGCAGCAGAAGTGTGAACATACAGAAGATGATACTATTAATCTATGAACAAAATTAAAAAAAATAATTTGTGCAATGGTTTTCCAAAAAAAAATTCAGGGTGTTCAAGAAGGAACTGCAAATGCAGATTCTTCTGGATTGATATTTGATTGATGTTGGACAGATTATCTTAAAGTAATATCCAATATGACAAATCTGAACTGTCTTCAAGAAACGGCTTTGACCCCGAGCCGTTTGACCTAACAGATTTGTGAATGACTACAACTCTAACAAGCGTTCATTGAACATTTCATTGCATATAAGAAATATTAAGAAAATGAAGATACAATCAGGTTGAAACAATCTTAAATGAATGGAGAATATGGCAAATATTTGTCACATGTTCTCATGTATATTCAATTTAAACCAGAGGCTGCTTTTTGTTTTAGGTTTAATCTACTGTAATATAATTATTGGTCTTTTGGCTGTTTTCATTCAACTAAAAATATACTCTTTTAAAACATGTTTTTGGAAGAATATCTTAAAGTCATTGTTCATTTTTAATTATTATTGTCATACAATATGTTTCTCAGTCTGTGTAGTGTTCTCCAGTTTAAGATATTTCAGGCACATTTATATGTTACCGAGCTAATCTGAAGGAAACCAAAGAGAAAATAGATTTTAGCATTTATTTAAGGCAGCTATCTAGTTAATAGTGGGGATATTTTTACACAGGAGTGATTAGAGCAGTGAAACTGTAAAAGTAGCTTGACTACTCATGCGTGACTGGAGGTATTGACTGAATGTAATTATTACTGTGCTTTTGATTATCTGCAATACTCTGTGGGATTATTCTTTCATGTTTGTGCATATTTTTCCTTTAGTAAATTATTATAGCTGCTCACAATAATGTGAATGGATAGACAAATTATGAATTTTGTCTGCATTTAATATCACTTGTTATACTGATGACTTACTTAAGTATAGACTGGTTGAGTATCAACCAATGCTGTAAAAAGCAGCAGGGCTTATTTCCCAGCTTTTGTTACAGAAGTGGATCTGGCTGTGGTGATTCACTTTCTCAGTCTCAGTGTAACCAATTTTGACTTTTGAAGTGTGTTATTCACTGACATCCATCCTTGTTTTTTGTCTTTTTTAAATTTTTATTGTGAGTTAAAAGTCTGTGTACATGTTCCCCGGTTTATTTTATGTGGGGGTCGGGGTCGGGGAAACCTTTTTTTTCAGTTACTTACCTTGTCGGAGTTGGAATTAATTTTCGGATTGCATCTCTGGGTGCTCTGTGGCCTACCATCGATGGAGTTGGAGGCCTCCTCGGACTGACTTTGGGCCTCACCGCGGGGCGTGGACTTGCATCGGAGCCGATCCCTTGCCTGGGATCACTCCAACGGACGTTACCATCAAGAGCTCGCAGTCTCGGGAGAGGCTAGTCGGGAAGCTCCAACGACACGGAGGCTCGACCAGCCCCGATGTGGATTCCGATCGTCCAGCGTGGTGGAGCTGACATCCCCCCGATGCAGGAGCTGATCGCCTCAATGCAGAGGGCCCAAAAGCGCATTACATTTCAACTACTGTACCTATCCCACCGCGGGTTTGATCCTCGTATCTGCCTGATCAAGCCCTCTAGGCGTCGCTCAAACAGAAACATTCCAGAAGTTCATGCAGTCCCAAGTGCTTTCCCAGAAGATTGACCCTGGACCTCGTGGTAGCGTACTTTTATATGTCCCGGGACCTCGAGGGGCCGAACGACATGGGGGTGGTCTCTTAATAATCCAATTACAGATATCAATTAACCCCATACATAACAGACATTTCCCAAACCCAATAATACAACAGTTCAATACATTGTATTCAAACCGGACTTCGCAAGGAAGCCAACTTAGAAACATTTACCCTGATCTGCCAGAAACCCAGACAAGGCTCAATGCCTCATCCAATCAACAGTCGGCAAAGTAGAACTCTGCAACATTGTTTACAATTATTTACAAGGTGGTTTGCGCCATCCACGTATTCTACGTATTTTGCATCTAATCGACAGCGTCTACAGATGTTCTTATTGTTTTCTTACAAATTGTATCTAGACTCCAGACACCCTGGCACCGTTCCGCAGCTTGTCCCAGCTCTGCAGTGAGCAATTCCAAATTGACCATATCTCCCGGCAGCCCTGAAGCCCATTTTGAAGTCCTAGCCTCTCCAATCTGGCCAGGATTAACATTCCTTCCTTTTTTATCATATATGATAACCCATCATTTATGATAAGCAAATAGCTCAATAATCAGCTAACCAGATATACATAGTGTATCTGGTTAGCTGATTTCCCATCTATCAGCAACACAAGATGATGATGTTTCTTCCCAGAATCTTGTCAAGCATCCCGATTTTTCATGGGCATAACTTCACAAGTTCCATCTGATGAGTCTCCACCTCCCAAGTTTTATGGGTGTGAATTCCCTCCATCCATGTTGCTGCCCAGTCTTCCATCACCTTCCACAGTCGAACCTAAAATCTAAAATCCTGAAAAACATGGGACAAAGCATCATGCACCCATGCTTTCCCATACATTCGCTATAGTTCTGTAATACTATCCCTATTTGAACCTATTATATTTATTAATGTATGCCTATTCCTATTATGTTCCCTCATATACTCTTTATTATTCTAGGATCGACACTAATTGACCTTCTTCATACTCACACGATGTTATAATATGTATATCTGACGACGGATAATCATATAAATTTCAGTTGGGTTTAGTCCAGATTTTCTCCTAATTTAAAGCAAACCATGATAAATGTTCCAATTTAACCAAATTTAGTCTCAACCTTCAATTTACTATTTCAAATTTCAGTGTCCATCTCATCCTTCTCATTCCACAGCATTGTAGCCGATAATACAATTCTATTCCAATTCCTGTGGAATTCCCAGTTGTTGAAATTTAAACAATCAATTTCCATATGCTGTCAATTTCATCATAAATCCATTCAAGACTACCGAATCCAGGGACAATTTCTTCTCACCTTGATAATAGAAGCCGCTTTACCATCAAGTGTTAAATAATTCAAATCCATCGGGCAAATATGTATCGGCTCTGCTATTCTCAACACCTGTTCAAGTTTCGCCCTCCAATTTACTAAGTCTCTCCTCCAGTACCTCTTCTTATTTATGTATGTCTCCTCACTATGGTAACTTGTTCCTGTGTTGATTTGGTATTATGTTGACTCTTTACTCTATTGGCTCTTTACTATGTTGGCTTCATTCTCTGACTAGGGGTTCTCGCTTGTACTAGTTCTTAACTGCTGCTCACATTTCCAATTCCAATTTCAATTTCAATTTCAATTTCAATTCCCATTTTAATTCCAATTTTAATTCCAACTCTCATATTCCCTAAGTAATTCCATGTTACCAGATCTTCCCAAGTTCCATCCTTCTTGATGTCCTTTGAGCAATCTTTCCCATCTTTGTCTGCCTTTCTGGGGATGAGATAATAAGAATGACAATTAATAATTAAACTCCAATTATTCCAAAGCCAGATTACACAAGTCTATTTCAAATTTCAAATTTAAAATCCCTCCAATTCATCACCATACCATTTCGAAACCAAATCCAAAATTTATAAATGTATTTCTAATAACCACAATTTAGACGCAAATTAGATATTTTACTCCAAACCACACAGTAATATTTTTATTTGCAGTCAGTCCTTTAAAGTGGGGCTTGTCCCAAAAGTCGTTATAGGTTGTCGGTGTTGTTTCTTTCAAATATGATTAAAATGTCTTTTATTCTCCTTCCTTTTCTTTCTCCAATAGCTAGGGATATTAAAGTTGGGCACTAGGGTAGGTCTTCTGCTTCTTCTTTTTTGATGGTAGTTTCAATTACAAGGGAGTAGGGATACTGAGGAGCAGCTTGCTCTGCCTGCTGGCCTTCCCAAATCTCGTAAAGGGGCAGGACAGTATAAGTTCCTCCTGCTGGTCACCTGTTTCTGGGGAACTACATTACCTTTTGCTGTTTTCCTCCCATTCTTAAGAGGTCTGTGGATTCTTTTACCTCACTCCCCAGATAGTGTCTCGTCGATATACAGAAACTCAGTAACATATTAATATAATATCTCCTTTCCCCACTCCTGTTCCTCCTGCACAGTAAGTTTGTTTCTTCTCTCCTTAGTGCCATTTCCATTCCTTCGTTGCCAACCCTTCCCATGCCAGCTACTGTGTTTCCCAAGTCTTCCTTCTTCCTTTCAGTGAGGGTTTCTTGAGAAGTGGATTCTATGTATCTCCTCCTACTTGGAAGGGGTGGTGTTCTTTCTGGTTTTACTGTTGTTTCTCAGGTCATGTGAGGACGCCTTTAATTTTAATAGATGGTATAACTGTTAATTGGCAGGTTAGGGCTATCGATATGGGTTGGATTGTCGAAATGTCCCTGCCCCCTGAACTCCCTGCCAGTGTCCTCGTCCTCTACTTTTGGGGTCCCAAGAGTCTCGGTACCCTCTTGGAATCTATCGGTTTCTGTGACCCCGTGGCCTCCTACTCTGCTCCCTTCCTTCCTGATAATATTCTCTCATAGGACAAGACTGACTCCAATTGCCCAATCCTCCACGTCTGTAACACTGATCGGGCCGGATTGCTCTATAACCTCGCCAGCCAAACAGAGGAAAGGTCGGTTCCCTCCTTGAGGCCTTCTTCCTCCTTATCCTCTTCTGTTCTATTATTTTATTTGAACCTTTAATGTTCAGGCTGCCATTGAACCAGGCTGCCTTGAGGTCTGACTGTCTGTGGTCTGGGGAACATCTATACCTAATGCCGGCATCTCGCTACAAACACATTGTCTACGGGGGAGTCCATTCTAAATCCCCTTCATTGGTGAATTACTCTGACAATGATATTATCCATGTCCGGATCAATCCATCCATATTCTCCCCCCCATCTCATCCTCAGAAAGGCTATTCGTTCTATCCCAGTACCCAAGAAGGAGTGCTTCATCCTCCCGCTACTGGAATTCCTAATTAATTTCGGCACCCATGTTGATGGAGTCTTCCTTCTAGCTCCCTGATTTCCCCTACTGTCCTCCACCTGTGGGGCAATCATAGGAGATAGAGGATCTGTCCCTGATGTCTCTATTTCAGATTTAAATTTACGGGAGGAGCCGAAGATAACGCTGACTCCTCTCGTGTGCCCTGCTCGCAAGCTGCACATTGTTTCTCCGAATTGGGAACATGAGAGTTCCGTGAGGAATACTGTGGCTCTAGCTCCACGCCGAAGAATTCTGGCATATAATACATATCTCTCCCCTCAAGATATGCAGACCCTGTTTCACTCTTATGCCCCTGTCCCTTTTAGAGAACCTGAACGGAAACCTCTGGAGACTTTGCGCCCCACCCAAAGTTTCTATATGTTCTATATCTTCTATGTGTTCTATAGAAGAAGCGGAAACCACTTTTGACCATTAGGGAGACTGACAAAAACCTCCGGGAACTGCACGGAAACCTTGGGTGGGGCGCAAAGTCTCCAGAGGTTTTCGTTCAGGTTCCCTAAGTGGGACAGGGGCATTACCAATTTAGTTTTCGTCAGCACCTCCCCTTTAAGAGCCATCTCAGTAGTCTCCGTATCAAAAGATGACACCCTCTCCTGCTCCTGCTCCTTTTGTTGGCTTACTAGTTCTCCATGTCCCTGCTCTGGAATTTCCTGAGAAGGATCAGTTCTATCGTGTTCTTCTCCTAAACCAATTTATAAGCCGCCATTCTTAGGGTGGACAGCAAAACAATGTCTTTATTTATTTTTCTTTTAGTGAAGAACATTCTCCACATTCCAATTAACCAATTTCCCTCTTCACTATTCCCATATTTTTTAACAAACGTTTCTATATAGTTTATTCCTATTACAGATTTTAGTCCGCCCAATGGCCAAAGTTCGTCTTTCAAAATTGCATTTAATTCCCCAGATAATCCTTTTGGTCTATCCTCTTCATGTGGAAGCTCCCGGCAAATTATCCTTATCGGGCTTTCAAATCTGTTTGATCGGTCCTTCTTTGAGACATTCCCCATTCTTGGAACAATGGTCACAACACAAATTGCAAAATAAAGGTTCCAGACACCAACACCTCTTTCAATCACTCTTTCCTCTCAGACTCCAAGGTCAATGGAATCTCTCCCACACAATGGTCAACAGTCTTTCCGATTCACACTTATTCTAACAATTGCTCCCTTTCAACTGTTTCCCAGTCGTCCCTATTCAATCACTCCTATTCAATTATTCAAACCACTCGCTCGTATTCACTCTCTCTCCCAACTCTCTTATCGGTTAAATCACAATCACTGCATTCAATTCCAAACTTTCAAACAAAGGATCTCAATCCAAGTCTTACTCTCAATCGCAGTCTCTCTCGCAGCAATTTCTCTCTCACTCAATCCACTTTAAGTTTGCACAGACAGACAAATCCAAAACAAGCTAACAAAACTATAATTAAGAATGAAAATATTCCCCCGATTATCAATAACCCAAAACACACCCCAATATAAACTTTAAGCATCCAGTAAACCCCACTCTAATTGATTGCGCCACTCCGATTGATGACTCCTCCCCCGGCGCAGCGATCGGAGTACAACCCCTGATCGAACCACCCTGATTCAGATTCGTACAATACGATCTTAAACAAATTCAAATATTTAACTCAAACAGACTCTTACTTCAAGTCTCTAAATCCGTAAACACTCGCAAACACACAGCAACACAAATGACGGTCCGAGGACCTAATACAATCTAAATCTTAACTTTTAATTACTCTAAGTTAGAATATTTACAAAATCTGGATCCTATGACAACACGAAAAGCTAAATTTTTACAATTTACAAAATGATTTAAAGCACTAGCGCACAGTTCACGAACACGCGATCTCGATACCACATCACTCTGTTATCACGCAGTGAACTTCTCCCTCTGATACCAACGTTTTTTCTCTTCCTAGTTTACTCTTTGCTGAGGGGTACTACTCCTTAAATGACTACTTTTCCTCACGAATGTTTTTATTATTTTTAGTTTCGGATTATTTTTCATCAAGTAAATCAGGTTCTAGTCTCTCAGGTACTCTTCACTATCAGGTACTGGTCAACAATCGACCAGAGGGTTACTATTCACTGTTGATCAGACTCTATTCATAATCAAATACCGACATGCACCAACACCAAAGTTCTATATACAGGAATTTGAATTCCACCTTACTGGCAGAACTTCAATATGAAATTCAATATCTGAAAATTTGGCTTTGCAAATATAGACTCGAACTCACACTCCTAATTTTAGTGCGTATCTCTTCTACTACGCGGGCACTCAAATCGAACAAAAATTGCCCAGTTGAATTCTTGAATGGACTGGAGTATTCTGGCCAATCTATACTTTGTCCGTCCAAGCCCAGTACCTTTACGAAATTCTTCGTCCGTCACTTCAGGGAGAGATTCAGATACCTTCATGCAGATACTCCTCTCTGCTGGGCATCGAGGATCCAGCGCCTAGCCGCTTCGTGCTGTGCTATCGATGCCAATTTTCAGAGCACACCTTTTCAATTTGCGCTCCTGGCAAAGATCCGATCGAAGGTCAGACCCGTATTTTAATACCCCACCAATTGGATAGCAATTGGTGGGGTATTCGTAAAGGTACTGGGCTTGGACGGACAAAGTATAGATTGGCCAGAATACTCCAGTCTAACCCTGGGCCACTCCTCGCCCGATGATGCGCGTTTGGCTCTCCTTAAAGCAGCTGCAGTCTGCCAACTACAACCAAAGTTTTGGGCCTCTAACCCAGGAAAGGGTCTCTAACCCAACCCCAGCATGGCTTCTAACCCCACCCTGGTTTTATGGGCCCCTAACCCAAAGGCGTGCTAACCACTCCCCCGTGCTTGCTAGACTCTGTTCTAATGATCTCGATTAGACCCTTTACAAGCCCGCGAATGATCGATCTGTTCTGACTAACAGCTCAACACCCTTGATCGCAAACTTGTGTTTGGGAGTCTTTTTAGATCCCAGACGAGCCCCCAATGTAAATTGCTCATTTCTAAGCTTCCCCCCAGTCTAGTTTCAGTAAAAATACTGAATCAAGCACTTGAAACAACTAATCTTATTTTAACAAAAGCGCATTACAGTTCAACTACTGTACCTGTCCCACCGCTGATTCGATCCTCGTATCTGCCTGATCAAGCCCTCTAGGCCTCGCTCAAACAGAGACACTCCAGAAGTTCACGCGGACTTTTATACGTCCCGGGACCTCGAGGGGCCGAACCACTTTGATTAACCCCATACATAACAGACATTTCCCTAACTAAATAATACAGCAGCTCAATATATTGTATTCAAACCAGACTTTGCAAGGAAGCCAACATATAAATATTTATCCTGATCTGCCAGAAACCTAGACAAGGCTCAATACCTCATCCAATCAACAATCGGCAATGTAGAACTCTGCAACATTATTTACAAGGTGTATGTCTGGTTCGTAGCCATCCAATCCATTCTATGCATTTTGCACCTAATTGACAGGGTCTGCAGATGTTCTTATTCTTTTCTTACAAATTCTATTTACGCTCTAGACACCCTGACACCACTCCGCAGCTTGTCCCAGCTCTGCAGAGAGCAATTCCAAATTGACCAAATCTCCCAGCAGCCCTGAAGCTTTTACCCCATTTTGAAGTCCTAGCCTCTCCAATCTGGCCAGGATTAACAATTGTGATTGTGATCTTCCACATTGGCTGGTGAAAACGAAATGGATCAATAAAGCTTTCTCGACTGAAGGTTGTTAACACTTGGCCAGCACAGACGAGCAAGGCAAAGGGGATTTGTGGTTGAGGTGGTCCAGTCATCTGGATTACATTATGAAGTTTGGAACAACATATCTGCTCCATCAGCTCCCCTGAGAGTAATTCATATCTACATTGGTGCCATCAAGTAGGAATGGAACAGAATAAGCATTTCCCTTGACCTGACCAATTCTGACATAACAAATACCTTTTTACACCAATTGAAAGTGACCTTGCCTCTTGAGGCTGCCATGCTCCCAAATATGTCACTGTTTTCCTCCATATATTGGCCCTTAACTTTACCTTGTGGTAATCACGACCAATTGAAAGAAAACTAATCCGTTAGAGGGTGAAATCTGCCAGTTGTCTTTATTTTATCATTCGTCCAAAATGATCAACATTCACCTGTACATAAGCCGAGGTTGGAATTTGACTGGTGGTGACAGCCAAAGGAAACCTGGACATTACAACCAGAACACCTGCTTTTCAGGTGTAAGGTGGACTCCTCCAAATGAGAAATCCATATGCTGAGGTAGACAAAAATGCTGGAGCAACTCAGCGGGTGAGGCAGCATCTATGGAGCGAAGGAAATAGGCAACGTTTCGGGCCGAAACCCTTCTTAATCCATATGCTGAATTCCATTTCAGTCATCCCCTTTTGATTAGTCATTTGGAATTTAGGATTTAGATACCAGGGCTAGGTGTAAATTTAAATGAGTACATGATGATCATCTCAATGTTGTCTCTTTTGACAATCATGCACTGTTTCCTGGATTGAATGGATAATTACAGTGCTGATTAGTCGATCTGAATAGGTACATGGTAATTGTCACTAAACCAATGTTTGGAATAAGTGAGAAGGATTCACTGTGTAGTTATAAACTAGTATAATGTCAGTAGTCGTCAACGTGATTAATACGTGATTCATGATGCATTTGGTGAGTGCTGTATTAGGGAATATATCTCAATGAACACTGCTAAATATAAAAATGTTTGACAAATGTTCTTTTAGTTTGTTTATTTTAGTTTTGGAGATACAGCATGTAAACAGGTCCTTCCGCCCACGGGGTCCGTGCAGCCCAACGTTCACTTGTACACTAGTTCTATCGTACACACACACACTGGGGACAATTTACAGACACCAATTAACCTACAAACCTGCATGTCTTTAGAATGTGGGAGGAAACCGGAGCACCCAGAGAAAACCCATGCGTTCACAGGGAAAATGTAAAAAGCAAAATAAGTTGAGTGGAATACAGTACATAAAAGAAATGCATTCAGAAGTAGGATAATTGAACATTCAGAAACAATTTGATGAAGTGTTCCATGAAAATTATTAGAACATTTCAAGTTATGAATAGAAATAGAGCAGCATTGAATGTTAATCACTCTCATTTCTAATATATAACATTGGAATTTAAAAGGTTTCCGGTGACACTGAAGCCAATGGGAGCATTCCTGGCTCAGCATAATGAGAACTGCTTGGGGTGTCTCCGTTCCATGCAAGATAAAGCTGGCTAACCTGATTCCAGAAGGACCACTATACCTACTTGTGTCCAGATATTATATGACAGAAATGCTGAAGGGGCAGATAGCATTATGTCTCCAAATAGAGCAAATCCTATGTGCCAGGCTTTATATATATATATATTTATCCAGAATAAAAATGTTAATGTTTACACGCTGATCTGGTTATAAGTATAAGTAACACATTAACAAGTGTTTTGAATAGTGTAAGACCTGTACATAATGTCAACTGTCGTTTCGGTTCTGGTGCTGTATGTGGCCACTTGTAGTTGTACTACAAGCCCACTGGGTGGCAAAACTTGAATGTGTAAGCCTTAATCATAGACTTAAATTCAGGTTAAAAAAAGGATGAAATGTTTAGTTTTATTTCTCCATTCACCACCATACTCCCACAAATGTTAATCTGATCATTCATTCCCTTACCATTCCAGGCAATGTTCTTGACTCCAATAAAACCCTGAGTTTGGCCACTTACACAAGCTCCCATTACAATTCCTACTTTCAATTAACTAACTAACTAACTAACTAACTAACTAACTAACTAACTAACTAACTAACTAACTAACTAACTAACTAACTAACTAACTAACTAACTAACTAACTAACTAACTAACTAACTAACTAACTAACTATCTATCTATCTACCTACCTACCTACCTCTGCACTCTCTCCCCCACCCCTTTTTTCCCTACTCCTCTCTCCCTCTTCCACCACTCCTCCTACCCCTCTCCCCCTCCCCCCCTCTCTTCCACTTCTCTCCCCCCTTCCCCCACCCCTCTCCCTCCCCAACCTCTCTCCCTCCCCCACCCTCCTCTCTCCCCCTCCCTATCTCCCCCCACCCCTTTCCCCTACCTCTCTATCCCTCTTCCACCACTCTCTCCCCTTCCCCCTCCCTCCCCCCACTTCCACCACCCCCTATACCTCTCAAAGCCTCTCCCTCCTCCCCTCCCACCCCCTCTCTCACCCTCCCCCAACCCCTCTCTCTCACCCTCCCCACACCACCACTTCACACCCCATCTCCCCTCCAGCCCCTTCCCCTCTTTCTTGCACCACCCTGCTACCCCTCTCCCCCTCACTCCCCACTCTTCCCCTCTCCCTCCCCCTCCCCACCTCTCTCCCTCCCCTTTCTCTCTCTCTCCCCCTGCTCTCTCTCCCCCTGCACTCTCGCCCTCTCCACTCTCGCCCAAATGCGCGTTGGGGGAACAGACCCAATGGGTCTGCACTTGGTCTGGTATGCTTTTAAAACTCAGTGTGTGTCTCATGAGGGATGTGCAAAACCTGAGATATGGTTTGAATTACCCAGCTACTCTAAGAGTTACTTTTAACGACGCGGAACATTTCTTTACCACCCCAACAGCAGCACTGGAATTCGCCCGGCAACTCAAGACCTGAAAAATATCTACAAGTGAATATACTGACTCTCACTACTTTTAGAGATTTTACATGGATTCTCAACATCCTGCAAGATCTTACAAGATAATATTGGACTGGACGGAATGGACAATGTGCGAATGGAATCGAGAGAAAAAACTGGATCGGAAACCGTTATCTGGATATTAATAATTAGTCTCATCACATAACTAATATAAATAAATAACACAAATATTAAAATCACAACGCGGTAATTATTAGTAATTATTTTTTTACCAATTAAGATTGTTCACTACTACTAATCACACTACTACTAATAATTAACAACTAATGTTTATTTTAATGAATAGAGTTTAAATATAGAAGCGATGGATCTCATTTGGAGATCTTTCCTTATAACAGCAATTTTTACCTTGAATTTTAGTTTTTCTTTTTGTTTTTATGGGAATTTTTAATCCTTTTTTTTCTTATATAGCTTTTTCATTTTCATGTTTAATATTACTTTAGATTTTTAAATTAATCCCTAGATATAGACACTTTTATATCTTTAATCAGTAGAATGTTGATAAATCTCTCCCTTTTTTTTCTTTCTGTTTCCCCCCTTTTTTTTTGATGAATCCTACCCTTTTTCTTTTTTTCCTTTTTTTCTTTTATCCTTTTTTTCCCTTAATGTTATACCCCCGGTAAAATATTATTATGGAATAATAATTCCTTAAACCTAGGAGCTGGTCAAGTTAATAACATCAACGACGGAAGTCGCTAGATGGATAGCCATGTTAATATATATGGACCAAATTTTGATAGCCCATTGTTTTTTAAGAAAGTACTTAACAATATTCCGGAATTAACACAATATAATTTGATAATTAAATGAGAACTTACCAGTTCGAAGTTGATCGTTATTTTATGAGGAGTTCGCGTGGTTACGATGAGGGATTACGTGAAGAACCCCGCCTCACGCTGGCAAACGGCTGGCATACTCAAAGCAGCGGCAATGAAAAACACAGAACACCAAATAGCCGAAGTAACATAGTAAAGGCTCATAAAAGACTTAAACTATCAGATTGATCATTTATTTTATGAGGGTGGGAATGGAGGGCACGTAATCCCTCATCGTAAACTCCTCATAAAATAACGATCAAACTTCGAACTGGTAATCTCGTTTAATCTTACTATTTTACTTCGGAAGTCACGTGTGACTACGTGAAGATTTTAAAAGCTTTCTTTTTTTTTTTTATGTCCGTAGTATTTAATTAGTAGACAGTCCGGCTAAGTAAATACATACATGAGAAACCAGACTAATATTAGTTCCTTTCCATAATTTAACTTTTTAATGGTTTAAAGAACATATAATAACCCTCCTTATATCACGAGGAAATGATTACAAAAAGTGATAAAAGATATAAGTGACTACATAACTTGGTTATAGTAATCAATAGTATACAAAGCAGGTAATTATATTGATCCCAACACCGCGTGGCCAAAGCTTGTCATAGTGTGAACAGGTTTATTGTAGAACTTTGAAAAAGTTTCTTCTTTACTCCACCCTACTAAATTTTTAAAAAATATGCTCGAGTGGGTACGTCCCGCAACCTTCGCCACGGACGTAGCTGCAGCCCTGGTGGAGTGAGATTGGAACACATCAGTGTCTACTCCAGCTAAAAGCAACACCTGTTTCAAACCATTTTGAAGATAGTTTTGAACTGAAGCTTTTGTGGTGCTTTTTATTGGTAATCATCACGTTTTTTCATTTCCTCGAAGAAAGTTTCAGTAACTTTAACATATTGATTCAAATGTTTAACCACACTCAAAGTAGATCAAATAGGATAAGCTTGAAAGGTTACCTGTAGCTCCAATCTCCCTGGTCTGCTTTGTTTGATCAGATCGTAAACAGAGAACACAATGTTATCTGTATCCACATCAATACAGTCAATACGCAACATTTGTAAAGTTTGCACTCATTGAGCTGAAACCAATGATATTAACATTATTAATTTGAATGTTAATCTTTCCAATGACAATCTTTCAATTGGAGTCCACTGTCTAAGTAAGGTAAGAACAATGCTCCCTGATCCCAAATCTTCTGTGTAATCTAGTTTGGGTGGATTTAATCTTAAGATTCCTTTCATGAATCTAGATATTAGTGGATGTACCATTGATTTCTGTTCAACAATAAGTCCTAAATAAGATGATAAGAGCACTGCCCGTGCAGTGATAATAGCACTGGGTAACTTAAAATGTTGCTCAAACTGCAATTTAGCAAGAGCTCCAATACATTTTTCCTGCACTAATATCACAGTATCAAATATCAAGACATGCCATATCACCGTATGATAAGGATATTTGACTGTGTGGGCAAAATTCTGTCCATTTCTAACATGTGTCAATATATTGAGTTTTTGTGTGTTATCTCGCAATGATGCGACATAACCTCCTAGTTTTGTCGCTCCCAGCTCCTGTAGTGTCAGGTCCAAAACCTTCAGATTAAATAAATTCATATAAGCATATAATGCATAAATACTTTGGTTACTGATTAATCAAAATATCACTACAGTTAGGAATTACATATAAGGTACTTTTAATCATATTCCATCATTAATGTGTACCAAGGTTGTGATGGCCCAATTTGGAACAACCACAATCCTGTGCAGAATCTTGTTTTCTATTTTCCTTCAACATTGCTGAACCAAAGCAAAAGGTGGAAAAGCATGAAAAGAAACATATTCCCCCAGTTCAATGAAAAAGCATCTACACTACTGCATGACTGGATCGTGTTTCCAAGACACATATTAAGGCAATGATGATTAAGCCTTGATGCAAACCAATCAAATTCTGAAAAACCAAATTGATACAATATTCTTAAATATTGCTGGATTAAGCATCAATTCTTGTTATCTTTAAATACCTAGATCTTTTATGACTGCACCACATTGTCCTTTAACCTGGAATGTAGTTTGCTAAATCCAAATTTGGCGATCAATACACCATTGCCATAATTCATTGACCAACAATCACAAGATACTGATCTGACTCCCCCTGTGATTAATATAATGCAACAGCCGTTTTATTGTCTAACTGTATTAATACATGTAGACCCTTTTTTTTGAACAGCAATAAGCATTTAGACCATAGGAAGCACCCAATAACTCTAAATAGTTAATACCATAAGTTTTTTGAAGAAACGTTATCTTCTTCGACTTTCCATCTACCTCCATCAAACTGGAGGATGAATCTGTTTACCCCCCCCCCCCCCCCCCCCCCCCCCCCCCCCCCCCCCCCCCATCCGAGAGCATTAGCATCTATTTATAAACAATTTCAGGCTGTTTAACAGAATGTTTTAGCAGCTTGTGGGATATTTTTAATCCACCATGGTAATTTCCAACAAAACTTCTTTTTTGTTAATTGCATAGGCCTACAAAGTGGCCTGCCCCTCTCTTTGAGAGCTCTTATTTTGTCCCGTTTGAAGATTTGATTAATGTAATGGACCAAATCTACTGCAGGAAATGCTGCTACTAGTTTACCAATAGTTTTTCGCTACTTTTCTTTCGGATGGAAGGATAAGTTTGTGAATGAGATTATTACAAGTCACCAAAAATTATCAACTTTATCTTTGTTGGTAAAGTATTAACATAGTTTCTGAGTTAATTACAAACTCCAAATAGTTAATTGATTGTGCTGGCTGCAGCTGGAATTTAATTGGATGAATCAAGAACCCTAGCTTTAACAAAGCTTTTGTACTGAAACTAATTCTCAGCTGAACTCTTTGATTGCTATAATGATTAGAAATGGTCATCGAGATAAGCTATAACGATGTGTTTTTTGTACTCTTAATTGGGGCTAAAACTGGTTTCAACAGTTTAGTAAAGAGCCTGGAAGCTGAACTCATCCATTTGGTAAAGCTTTAAAACTGGCCATAATTGTCCCAGCAATTAAATGTTTAGTACCTCCAGAACCTGATGTATTGGTACAGAATAATAGGCATTTTTCAAATCAATCGTAGCCATATAACAACCTGCTGAATTATTAAATATCTTGCAGTATTAAATGTTTTTTCCATTTAAAAATTTGTATTCTACCACTTATTTAGATCTGTAATGGTCCAGAATAAGTCTGCAATCAACCATCTTTTTATGTCTTTTGAAATATCTTAGACACAATTGATGCTCGTGTTTATAAGTTTTTCCAATAACCCCTTTTCAGATAATTTGTCAATTTCACACATAATCTCTGCTTTTCCAATTGCAGTAAAAAAAAAACACGAAAGCATAGGCAGGTTTATCTGTACTGGAGGATTAACCCCTTCTTTAAATGTAATAGTGGCTCCTGAAACTGCTTGTAAAAATAAACCGATCAGAAACTAATAGTAAGCCAGTCGTTATAAAACTTTTGTAATCTCCCTCCAACTGGAGATTAAATCGCAGTTTCTTTAAAGATTAGAACAAGTCTTTAATACCTCTCCATATGAGCGTGGTGGTCTCCTTTTCCCCGAATACTGGTCAGTATTGGGCTGTGCAGTACAATAAATATTTCCTTGACATATTTCTGCCTTTATTTCCCAAAATCAAATCCCCTTCTGGGCAAAAAAATACCTTTTTTGTCCTAAGACGAAGGTTTCATGCAGTTAAAATTTTTAGCTTCTTCATTCCCAATTTTTTAATAATTTTAGGCAGATTTACTCCAAACAGATAGCAACCAGGAGCTTGAACACCACTTGCTCGAACCACACAAGCTTGCAAACCATGGGTGAAATATGGGCCCGAATAGCCATTTTCCTCATACAATAATTTCATAGAAAGAATTTGCACATAGGCCCTCTTTTTTTTTTAAACTTATCCATCACCCCCAAAAGCCATAATGGCAGCAGAATAATTTGTGAGGATTTTTTGAACCTCACTTCTTGAGCTCTCATATTTGGGGTTCATGGATGCCCATATCAACGGATAAACCATCGGCACTTTCAATGAGGCACAATTTTTTCCCGTGTGTTTTATAATTCTGATGTTTCAATCATCACAGAATCATGAAGTTGGTGAGATACCATAATATTAATATTGGCAGCTAGGTTTTCTTCCATAAGCCTCACCACGGTTCCTTTATATATAGCAAATTATTTGCTATCTAAGGCACATTTAGGCCTTTTTCTTTTATTTTGTGGGTGTGGTGTTTTCAAATGCAAATAACCATCAGCAGGGTCTGCCTTCTGCAGCGCCCTAAATCCCAATTGGGATTTCATCCCATGAGACTTCCTTCGGCCCAAATCCTGGTCCGGAGTTCCAACTCCCTATTAGGCCACAGCCATATCAGAATAATTAAAACCCCTCAGGGCTTTTTTGGGAACCTTCTGGGTACTGTGACCCTAGTCTCATAATTTTTTGGAGAACTTTCTCCATAAATGCTCCATTATTAGTTCCATATAGTTTAATTATCTGGAGGACTTTCAGTATCAGAGTCATCAGAACCACGGGCCCCCTCTCAGATTTCTTTTACATTTTTAGGAGCATTTTCTCTCCATGGTTATAACTTCTGGAGAATCTAGAACTCACTAACGGGTATATAAATCAGCGGCCACCGGTTATCGGAACCGGATCCGCACTAGCTTTTTTTTCCCGTATTTTTGAAATTTCACACCCGGGAAGCTCTTTTTACCCGCAAATTTTTCTTTGCCAATTTCTCCATTTCTTTCATTTAATCTGTGCTAAACAGCACTTAACAGTGACTCTGACTTTTTATTTTACTTTATTTTACTGCTGGAACCCCACCCAGCGTACGCTAAAAAACATCCCGACTTTGCTGCACTTACCTGCGGGGCCGTTCCGACCGCTGCGAGGAGCTGCTCCTTACTGCAGCTCCTCCTTCCGCCGTCAGCGTCGACGTAAAATGCCGTTTGCCAGCGTGAGGCGGGGTTCTTCACGTAGTCAACTCACGTGACTCTGAAGTAAAATTTGATAATTGGAGGAGGATTCTAATTGCACACTAGACCCCTACTTAGATAGATCTACAAAGCAAAGAAAAACTAAATCACACTCCAGGGACTTATTAAACGCATATATGCAAACGACTAACATTAAAGATGTTTGGAGAACAGAAAAAAAAACCTACTGGATGAGAATACTCTTTTTACTCGCCAGTACATAAAACTTATTCAGAATAGATTATTTTTTGGTGGACGCAAAACTTATTTCACTTACTTTGGGGGGGGGGGTTGGGGGGGGGTGGGGAAGGGGTCGGGGGGGGCAAATATCATAATATTATAATTTCAGATCATGATGGGTGCGCCATTAACAAATTAAAATTAAAATAAATGGCAACCCCAACAGAAAAATCATCCTGGACAGTGCCAGAAATTTAACCCACAAATTACCAAAACCAAATAAAAAAATACCTACTCAGGAATATATCACAACTCCAAATTAAGATTTTTTTTTTTAAAACAAATGACAACCAAAATATCTTGCTCCTTATTAATGGGAAAACATTCAAAGCATAGCTCCGGGGATCATGATCTCTTCACAAGCATTCCATAATAAAAAGATTCGGAAGGAACAACAAGATTTGGAAAGGGAGATTAAACAATTAGATATACAGAATGCAATCAAAACCAATATATATTACACAATAAAATTGCAGCATTGATATAATTAAATAAAATATATACAGATCAATTGTAAAATTTTATCAACAAACCAAACATATTACAGTTCGAATTTGGAGATAAACTCCAAAAATATTGGCTCGACAATTAAGGAAAAATTGAAGGCTTGAAAAAATATCATAAGGATTTAATCACAATAATGGCGAATTGTTAATACAACCCAAAGATATTAATTGATAGATTCATGCAATATTTTAAAAACTTATACACTGCTAAAGCAGCAGTAAATAAAAAACAAAATAGAAGCAGTAAAAAAAAAGTGTAACCGAAAGGACTGGATTTACAAAATAGCGAATTACTAAATGCTGGATATCTCAATAAAAGATATCCAAGAAATCTATTAGATCATTAAAAATGGTAAAACACCGGACCAGATGGTATAACGGTTCGGAATCTTTATAAAATATTTCATGATCATATGGTTCCACGTCCCTGAAATCATTATATGAACGATAACACACAACAGAAATTACCAGAAACTGTTGAATGAATCTTATAACACTTATACCCAAAATAATAAAGACTTGGATGAACCAGGCTCATATAGAGCAATAGCTCTATTAAATTACTGATCAAAGATATTAACAAAAATACTAGCACAAAGGTCTGAGCTCAGTTGTCACGAATTAAATCCATCCCGATCAAACAAGGATTTAAAACCAAAAAGATATTCCTCATACAATCTAAGACGGTTATTTAATATTATATATTCGAAAAGAAGTGATAAAAAAGACTTAGTAGTCATTTTTGCTTGACGCAGAAAAAGCTTTTGATCAAGTGGAATGGACCTATCTATTTTCGGTTATGGAAGCTTTCAAATTGGGACGAGATGTTTACTACTTGGATTTAAATTGTTATATACAAATCCAATAGCTAGAATAACAACAACCAAATGTTTATCAACTAAATTCAGTTTATCTCGAGCTTTGTAGACAAGGTTGTCCTTTATCACCTTTATTGTTTGCACTTGCAATAGAACCCTCTCGCCAGAGGGTGAGATTACATCCGGAAATACATGGGGATATGATACTAGAGACACTAAAAAATAAAATCTCATTATATGCGGATGATGTATTACTTTATATCACTGAACCAGAAACAAGTATCCGAAATTGTTAAAACTAATAACGGAATTCGGATCTTTCTCAGGATACAGTATTAATTGGAATAAAAAAGTGCACATCATGCCAATAACGGTGAATACTTACATATATTACAACAATTTTCCGGTTTTAAGATAACAAACGAAAATATTAAATATCTTGGATTTTCGTTACAAAAAGATTTGACTCTTTATTTAAATTTAATTTCCCCCCATTTATTGAATAAATTAAATAAGAATATTTTATACTGGAAAAGATCTTACCTATTTCAATGTTAGGTAAAAATTTGATTTATAATGCAATAAAAATGATTTATCTTCTCCCACAATTACTATAAACCTATTTCAATTAATTAGTCCGATATATCTCCCTAAAAATTTTTTCAAAAAAGTAGATTCTTCTCTAATTACTAACTTTATCTGGGATTACAAGAGCCATAGAATAAAAATAAATAAAAAAACATTTATGTAAACCTAAAATAAATGGAGGATTAGCATTACCAAATCTTATGTTTGATTTACTGGCAGTCAATATTAAAAATATGAATTTTTGGTTAGAAGAAATAGATAATAAAAAACCAAATTGGTTAAATAGGGAAAAAGAAGATTGTTCTCCATTTAGAAATTAGCTCTATAATATTTGCTAACACTAATGTAGCTAAGAAAATTTATAGTGAAAAATCCGAAATAGAAAACGGAATCCCATTTGGAAACAAATAAAGAAAACATTTAAAACTAAAATCTTATACCATTAGGTCTTACCATCGCCAATAATGTTACGTTCAAACCTTCAATGATGGATAAGGCTTTTTTTACAATGGAAAATAATAAAGGAATTACTAAGATGGGTGATCTTTATAAGGAAAACTCTTTCCTTTCATTTCAAGAGTTACAACAAAAACTTATGGACCTACACAATAAAGAATAATTTTAGATATTTACAAATCAGAAATTATGTTTCAGCAAATACACAAGAAACTTAGAAATAGAAGACAGAAATTTTAGATGAATGCTTGAATAAACATCCAAATACGGAAAAAATGATATCATATATTATACAATATAATTTTATTGGAAAGTGATGTTCCATCAACAGAAACTATATATAGACAGTCTTCGGGAAAATGAATTAGGCCCAAATTATAAGGCCAGAAATATGGGATGAAAGTTTACAACATATACATCATTGCTCGTTAAATGCTAAACAGTCCCGTTATACAGTTTAAAAATAACTCATAGATTACATTATTCCAAATCTAAATTACATAACATTTTTCCAAAAGTATCCTCTATATTTGATAAATGTCAAAACACAGAAGCAAATTTATCACATCATTCACTAACTGTATAAAAATTGTAAAATACTGGAATGAAATATTTAAGATAATTTCAAATGTTTGTCAATATAACTTTGACTCCTGATCCAAAGTTAACAATACTTGGAATACTAGAAACTGACCAACTAATAACAATGAACCAAAAGAAACTTTTATCGACTATGGTTTAATAATTGGGAAAAAATTTAAATATTAAAATTTTGGAAAGGGCCCTACATCCCCAAACAGAATCAAAATGTGGAACACAGAAATGTCGAGACACTTCATCTGGAGAGATTGAGGCTTGTCCTAATGGACAGGTTAGATCTCTTCAGAAAGATTTGGTCTCCATATATTATTACAGGGTCATAATGGTTCGGCACTTGAGGGCCTGACTGAGGCCTGATATTTGAATGGATGAAGAAATATATAGAAAAAAATCATGAATATATCTCAAGGACGGATTAATGATTAATACTCCATTCTCATCAAACTTTTCACACGCTTTTTCTCTATTTTTTTCATAACTTTTATAAAAAATTTAGAAAAATGTATAGAAAATGTATCTTAAATTTTTAATATCAGTACGTAATATAATATATTACTAATTTCATGAAAGAATTATTAGTATCATGTATTTTCAATTATATAAATATAATAATTTTAAATTTTTAAAAATCAATGATAATACAAATATTATTAACAGTATGAAAAATATAATGAATATCATGAAGGTGTTTTACTAGTATTACGTATTTTATTTTCAATTATATAAAATATGGTCCTACTTTTCAAAATCAGTGACACTACAAATAATTATCAACAGTACGAGTATTATACTAATATTATGAATGTATTACTAGTACCATGTATTCTTAATTATATAAAATACATAATCTTAAAATTTATAATCAATAATAATACAAATTTTATTAACAGTACGAATATATCATTAATATCATGTATTTTCATCATTGCAAAATAATGTACTTTGTTATTATTTTGTTTCTATAATAAAAATATTAAAATAAAAAAAATAATTAAAAAAAAACAAAAAACTCAGTGTGTGTGTGTGTCTGCCGACCGGTTGTGTGTCTTGTGGGTGTATGTCACATTCCATTTTTTTCTTCAGATAAGATTTTTGCCCTTTGATTCCCTGGTCCGCCAAATCCAGACCTTCAACGCCACCATTTTTTCCATTTTGCTAGAGATTACGCTTTTACATTCACGAATGCACTACTCATTACATTTAGACATTTTTACATACACATTTTTAATAAAATCCTTTCCTGCCCCCCCCCCCCCCAATATTTCAAAATCTTTAAAAAATCAAATTGCTCTCACCCATAGAATGTTAGTAAATATTTTCCATTGTGTGGAAAAACATATTCCAGCCCCACAACCCCCCGCCCCCCCCCCCAGCAGCCTGTATCGAATCGCGTGATCACGTGTGTGGGAATAGAGGAAAAGCGGATAGGGGGTGATAGGGAGTGGAGACTAGATGGACTGCCCCTACCCCCTCCCCCTCTCCCTCTCTACCTCACCCTCTATATCACCCACCTCCCTCTCCCCAACCTCCACATCTCATTTCCCATCCCCTACCCATCTCGCTCCTCCCCTCCCTCCCCCACACCACTCTTCTCTCTCCCCTTCCCCATCCCTCTCTCCGCCCCAACGCCTCTCTCCTACCCCTCTCCATCTCCTCTCCCTCTCCGACACTCTCCCCCCTTCCCTCTCATCCTCCCCTCCCCTTCCCCACCCTCTCCTCCCCCTAGCCCCCCCATTCTCCCTCATCCTCACCCTTCTCCCCCTCTCCTCCCACCCCATCCCTCTCTCCCCCAATCCCTTCCCTCACTCCCCACCATCCCCTTCCCTCTATTTCCCTGCCCCCTTTCACCTTCTCCCACGGCCCTCTTCCACCACTAACACTCCCCCTAGCCTCCTCCCCCCTCCCTCCCCACTCTTTCACTTCTCTCCCCCTTCCCAGACGCCCCTCTCCCTCCCCACCCTCTCTCCTCCCCCACCCTTCCCCCCTCCCTCCCTCTCTCCCGTACCCCTTTTTCCCTTCCCATACCCTCTCTCCTCCCTCCTCACTCTTCCACTTACTTTCCCCTTTCCCCATACCCCTCTCCCTCCCCACCCCTCTCCCTCCCCACCCCTCCCCCCCCTTCCCCCCTCCCTCCTCTCTCTCCCCCACCCCTTTTTTCCCTACTCCTCTCTCCCTCTTCCACCACCCCCTACCCCTCTCCCACTTCCACCACTCCCCCCTACCCCTCTCCCCCTCCCTTCCACTTCTCTCCCCGCCCCCACCCCTCTCCCTCCCCACCTCTCTCCCTCCCCCCCACCCTCTCTCTCCCCCCTCCCTATCTCCCCACACCCTTTTCCCTACCTCTCACTCCCTCTTCCACCACTCCCCCCTTCCCCTCCCTCTCCCCACTTCCACCACTCCCTCCTATACCTCTCAACCCTCTCCCTCCTCCCCTCCCAACACCCCTCTTCACCCCCATCTCCCCTCCAGCCCCTTCCCCTCTCTCTGCACCACTCCCTGCTACCCCTCACTCCCCACTCTTCGCCTCTCCCTCCCCACCTCTCTTCCTCCCCTTTCTCTCTCTCTCCCCCTCCTCTCTCCCCTCATCCCCCCCTGCACTCTCGCCCTCTCCACTCTCGCCGAAATGCGCGTTGGGGGAACAGACCCAACGGGTCTGCACTTGGTCTAGTATACTTTTAAAACTCAGTGTGTGTGTGTGTCTGCTGACCGGGTGTGTGTCTTGTGGGTATATGTCACATTCCATTTTTTTCTTCAGATAAGATTTTTGCCCTTTGATTCCCTGGTCCGCCAAATCCAGACCTTCAAACGCCGCCATTTTTCCCATTTTGCTAGAGATTACGCTTTTACATTCACGAATGCGCTCCTCATTACATTTAGACATTTTTACATACACATTTTTAATAAAATCCTTTCCCGCCCCCCCCCCAATATTTCAAAATCTTAAAAAAATCAAATTGCTCTCACCCATAGAATGTTAGTAAATATTCCATTGTGTGGAAAACATTCCAGCCCCAACCCCCTCCCCACCCCATCTCTCTCCTCAGCTCCCTCCCCAACACCTCTCTCCCCCACACCCTTCCCTCCTCCCCCACCCCCTTCCCCTCTCCCCTACCCCATCGTCCCCCTCCCATCCCCCCCCCCTGCCCCGACACCTCTCTCCCCTCCCCTCCCCCCCTCTCCAACTCCCTCTACTCTCCCCTCTCCCTCCTCCCCCCTGCTCCTCCCACCCCATTCTCTCTCCCCCACCCCCTTTTCCTCTCCCCCCACCCCTTCCATCTCTCACCCATCCCTTTTTCCCTACCCCTCTCTCCCTCTTCCACCACTCACCCCTCTAACCCCCTCCCCCTCCCTCTCATCCCACTTCCACCACTCCCCTACCAGGTCACCCCTCCCTCCCCACACTTACCACATTTCTCTCCCTTCCCACACCCTGTCCCTCCCACATCGCTCCCTCCCCTCACTCCCCCTCCCTCCCTATCTCACCCCCACCCTTTTCCCCTACCCCTTTATCCTCTTCCACCTCTCCCCCTCACCCCCCCTCCCACTTCCACCACTCCCCTCCTCCCCACTCTTACACTTCTCTCTCCACCCCATCCCTCCACCCCTCCTCATTACCCTCCCCCACTACCTCTCTCGCCCCAACCCCTCTCCTCGTTCTCTCCCCCTTGCCCTCCCCCCCGCTCCCTCCACACTCATACCTCTCTCCGCTCTCCCCTCCCCTCCCCACTCTTCCCCCTCCCCCCACCCTCTCTCTCCCCTCCATCCCTCTCCCCCCACCCCTTTTCCCCTATCCCTCTCTCCCACTTCCACCACTCCCCCCTACAACTCTCACCCCTCCCTCCCCACTCTTCCACTTCTCCTCCCCTTTCGCCCCCTTCGCCCTGGGCCCTCCCCATCCTCCCTCCCACACATGTCTCCGCTCTCCCCCTACCCTTACACACTCTTCCCTCTCTCTTCCCCCTACCCCTCTTCCCTCCTCTCCACACTCTTCCCCCTCTCTTCCCTTCCCCATCTCCCTCCTCCCTACCCTTCCTCCTCCCCCTCCACCCTCTCTCCCCTTCCCCTCCCCACCCTCCCTGAACCCTCTCTCACCCCTCCCTCCTCCACCCTTCTCCTCCCCTTCCTCTTCTCCCTTCTCTCCTCACGCTTCGCCCTCCTCCCCTCCTCACACCTTCTTCTCTCCCCCTTACCCCACCATTCACCCCATCTCCCCCCCATACCCCTTCCCCTCTATCTTGCACCAACTCCCTGCTTACCCCTCCTCCCCATCACTCCTCACTCTTCCCTCTTCTCCCTCCCCACCTCTCTCCCCTCCTTTCTCTCCTCTCCCGTCCTCTCTCTTCCCATCACTCTCTTCCCCTCCACTCTATCTCCTCTCTCCCCTCCCCTCACTTTCCCCTCACATTCCCCTTCTCCCTTTTCCCCCACTCCTCACCTCTCCCCTTCTCCCCCTCCGCCCCTCTTCTCCTCCCCCCTCTCCTCTCACCTCTCCCTCTTCCCTTTCCTCCTGTCTCCTCCCTTCCCCCATCCATCTCTGCCCCCTCACCACGCCCCCCCACCCCCCCTTTCCCTACCCCTGTCCCTCCTTTACCCTCCCTGCTCTCCTCCACTCCCCCATTCTCATCCCCCCTCTCTCACCTCCCTCCCCCTACCCAACTACCTCCTCCCCTCCCTCCCCATCCTCCCCATCCCTCTCTCTTCCCCCACACCTCTCCTCTTCCCCATCCCTCTCTCCACCCCCACCCCTCTCTCCCCCCTCTCCCCACACCTCTCTCTCCGCCCTTTTATCCCTCTCCCTCCTCACTCTTCCCCCCTCACTCCCCTTCTCCATCTCCAAGCCTCCCCCTCCTCCCCTCACCCATCTCTCACCCCCTCACCTCAACCCTCCTCTTCTCTCCCCTCCTTCCCCCACCTACCTCCTCCCCTCTATCCCCCTCCCATTTCCTCTCTCCTCACCCCTCCCTCTCCTCCCTCCCACCCCCTCTCTCCCCCTCCCCCACCCCTCTTCACCCCTCCACCCCCTTCCCCTCTCTCTTGCACTTCTCCCTGCCGACGCCGACCCCTCTCCCGCTCTCCCTCCCCCTCCCCACCTTTTCTCCCTCCCCACCTCTCTCCCTCCTCTTTCTCTCTCTCTCTCCTCTCCCCTCCTGTCTCCCACTCTCTCCCTCCCCTTTCTCTAACCTCTCCCCTCCCGCTCCCCTCTCACCCCTCCCCCTCTCCCCTTTCCTCCCCTCTTCTCCCCCACCCCTATTCCTCTCACCTCCCCCTCTCACTCTGCCCCTCACCTTCCCCCCCACCCCTCTCTACCACCCCCTTCCCCTACCCGTCTCCTCTCTTTACCTCCCTCCCGCTCTCCTACCCCATCCCCATCCTCATTCCCCTCTCTCTCCGTTCCCCTCCCCACTCTCACTCCATCTGCCCCTCCCCAACTCTCTCCGCCATCTTCTTCCCCTCCCCCTCTCCACTCTCTCCCCATCACCCTCTCCCCATCACCCTCTCCCTCCTCCCCCCTCTCCCTCTGTCTCTTGCCCTTCTGTCTTGCCCCTCTCTCTGTCTCTCCCCACTCTCTCTCTGCCCTCACTCTCTAACCCCCCCCCCCCCTCTAGACGCGCCTGCGAGTTGGGGGCTATGCGTCAGTGGATAGGGCGGTCATAGGGTAAAAGGAGAAAATTAATAATATTAATATAATATCAAGGGGGTAGTTAGCGTGTGTGTGGGGTGGTAGTTAGTGTGTGTGACGTGACATGCTGCCCTCCCCCCCCCCCCCCCCCCACAACCGCACAATGGGGGAGCAGACCCAATGGGTCTGCACTTGGTCTAGTATACTTTTAAAACTCTGTGTGTGTGTGTGTCTGCTGACTGACCGACCGGGTGTGTGTCACATTCCATTTTTTTTTTCAGTTAAGATTTTTGCCCTTTAATTCCCTGGTCCGCCAAAACCAGACCCTCAAACGCCGCCATTGTTCCCATTTTGCTAGACATTACACTTTTACATTCACAAATGCACTCATCATTACATTTAGGAATTTTTATGTACACAATTTTTAATAAAATCCTTCCTTCCCCCCCCCCCCCAATTTTTCAAAATCTTAAAAAAATCAAACGGCTCTCACCCATAGAATGTTGGTGAACGCTCCATCGTGTGATGTCACAATGCCCAATGCTCACAGATGTCCAATAGGAATGGATCTCATTTACATCTGCCTTTGCACCAGCCCCAGACCCCCCCCCACCCCCCCCCCCCCCCCCCCGCCTGATGTTCCAGCACGTTCCACTTTGTGCGGTCACAATGCCACCCCTCACAGATGTCCAATCGGAAAAAAAAAAAAAAAAAAAAAAAAAAAAAAAAATCTAATTTTTACAATCTGCCGTTGCCTCAGCCCAGCCCCAGCCCCTTCTCTCCTCCCCCACCCCTCTCTCCCCCCTCAGCCCCTCTCCCCACCCTCCTCCCTCCCCCTCCTCCTCCCAACCCCCATCCCCTCGCTACCCTCCTCTCCTCCCCCCATCCTCTTCCTCCCACCCATCCCTCCTTCCCACTCCCCCACCCCCTTCCCTCTCTCCCCTCCTCCCTCTCCTCATCCTCCTCCTCCCCCTCCACCCCCTCTCTCCCCTTCCCCAACCCACCCCCTCTTCATCCTCCCCAAACCTCTCTCACCCCTCCCCCACCTCCTCCCCACCCTCTCCTCCCCCAATCTCCCTCTCTATCCTCACCCTCCCTCCCCACCCCTCTTCACCCCCATCTTTCCCCCCACCCCTTCCCCCTCTCTCTAGCACCACTCCCTGCTACCATCCCACTACCGCTTCCCGCTCACTCCCAATTAACATTCTTCCCTCTCCCTCCCCCGCCCCACCTCTCTCTCCCCTTTCTGTCTCTCTCTCTCTCTCTCCCCCTCCTCTCTCACCTTTCGGCTCTCTCCCTCTCCTCTTTCTCCACGCTCCACTCTCGCACCACCTCTACCCCTCCCCCTCTCCTCTCCCCGCCACATCTCCCTTTCCTCCCCTCCCACCACCCTCTCCTCTCACACTCCCCCCTCTTCCCCTCCTCGCCCTCCCACCCCCCTTCCCTCTCCCCACTTGCCCCTTCTCTCTCCCCCCCCACCCCTACCCCTGTTCCCTCTCCCACCCACTACCCTCCACCCCCTTCCCCCTACTACCCTCTCCTGTCCCTCTTCCACCACTTCCCCTACCCCTCTCCCCCCCACTCTTCCAACTTCTCCCCCCCCCTCCCCTTCCCCCTCCCTCCTGCACCCCTTTTTCCCTACTCTCTCTCTCCCTCTTCCACCACTCCCCCACCCCACCCCCACTTCAGACCACTACCACCTACACCCCTCCCCCCCCTCCCTCCCCACTCTTCCACTACTCTCTCCCTTCCCCCACCCCACCTCTCTCCCACCCCTACCTCTCACCCCTCCTCCCTCCCTCCCTATCTACCCCATCCCTTTCCCCCTACTCCCCTCTCCCTGTTCCACCACTACCTCCTTCCCCTCCTCTCTCCCCCACTTCCACCACTCTCCCCTACACCTCTCACCCTCCTCCCCACTTCCACTTCTCTCTTCCCCATCCCCCACTCTCCCTCCCCACCCTTCTCCCCTCTCTCTCCGCTCTCCACCTCCCTCCCCACTCATCTTCCTACCCCTCTCATCCACCCCTGCCCCCCCTCCCTCCACGCTCTTCCCCCCCTTCAACCTTCCCCTCCTCCCACTCTCCTCCCCTCCCCCCCACCCTCTCTCACCCCTCACTCACCCCTCGCCTGAACCTCTTCGCACCCTCCCCACCCCCCTCTCCTCCTCCCTCTCCCCTCACCATCTCCCTCCTCACCCTCCACCCCCTACTTCACCCCCATCTCCCCCCCACCCCTCTTTTCTCCTACCCTTTCTCCCTCTTCCACCCTCCCCTCCCCCTCTCGCTCTCCAATTCTTCCACCATTCCCCCCTACACCTCTCCCTCTCCCCCTCCCCCCTCCCCACTTCCACTTCCTCTCCTCCCATCTCCACCCCTTCCCCATCTCCTCCTCCCCATCCCTCTCCCCCCCCTCCCCTTCCCACTCCCTCCCCACTCTTACCCCTCTCTCCCGCTCTCCCCCTCCTTACCCAACACTCAAAACTTCCCCCTCGCCCTGCCACTCTCCCTCTCCCCCCCCCACTCTTTCCACTTCTCTCCCCTCCCTTCCCCCTCCCTCCCCGCACCCTTTTTTCCTCCTACCCCTCTCCCTCCTCCACCACCCCACCCCCCCCCCTCCCTTCCCTCTCTCCCACTTCGACCACTCCCCCCTACCCCTCCCTCCCCACTCTTTTTCACATCTCTCTCCCTTCCCCCACCCTTCTCCCGCCCCACCTCTTGCCCTACCTCCCCACCCCTTTCCCCTACTCTCCTCTCTCCCTCTATCCCCCTTCACCTCTCTCTCTCCCACTTCCACCACTCTCTCCCCTACACTCACACCTCCTCCTCCCACTTCCCTCTCTCCCCATCCCCCACCTCTCCCCATCCTCCTCTCTCCCCCCCCTCCCTGCCCACTCTCTCAATCGCTCTCCCCCTCCCTCCCCACTCTTCCCCCTTCCCTACCACTCTCCCCCCTCTACCACACTCTTCCCCCCTCCTCTCCCTCCCTCCCCTCCCCACCCTCTCACCACCCTCCCCTGAACCTCTCACACCCTCCCACCTCCCCCTCTCCATCCTCCCTCATCTCCTCACACCCTCCCAACCCTACCCCTCTTCACCCCCATCTCCCCCACCCCCTTCCCCTCGCTCTTGCACCACTACCCTGCTACCCCTCTCCCCCTCACTCCCCACTCTTCCCCTCTCCCCTCCCGCACCTCTTGCCCTCCCCTTTCTCTCTCTCTCCCACTCCTCTCTCACTCCCCTCTCCTTTCCTCCTTCTCTCCCCTCCACTCTCTCTCACCTCCCCCTCCCTTTCCTCCCTCATCTCCCTAACCCCTCTCCTCTCTTTCCCTCTCCCCTCTTCCCTAACCCCTCCTTCTCACCTTCCCCCCCTCTCCCCTCCCCTTTTTTCCCCCATCCCTCTCTACCCCCCTCATCCACCCTCAGGGACATGCTGCCCCCCCCCGCAACCGCACGTTGGGGGAACTTGGTCTAGTATATTTTAAATGTATCAATGATGCAATTTGATTAACGATTAATTCCCATATTCTGGATGGAATATTAGAAGCATAGCTGCAGAATTCTTGTAAAAGATATTGGAGAAAATTCTAAAGAAGAGGATTTATGTGTATTTGGAATAATAGGGGCTCATTAGGGGTATCACACCGACCAACATGTCCCATCTACACTAGCCCCGCCTGCCTGCATTTGGCCCATATCCCTCTAAACCTGTCCTATCCATGTACCTGTCCAAATGTTTCTTAAATGTTGCAATTCTACCTGCCTCAACTACCTCCTCTGGCAGGGGAAACTCAGCGGGTGCAGCAGCATCTAAGGAGCGAAGGAGATAGGCGACGTTTCGGGTCGAGACCCTTCTTCAGACTGGTCAGGGATCAGGGAAACGAGAGATATAGACGGTGATGTGGAGAGATAAGGAACAATGAGTGAAAGATATGCAAAAAAGTATCGGTGATAAAGGGAACAAGCCATTGTAAGCTGTTTGTGGTGTGAAAATGAGAAGCTGGTGCGACTGGGGTGGGGGGGGAGGGAGAGATAGGATAGAGGGAGAATGCCAGGTCCCCGAGGGCTGAGGGAGAGGTGGGGAAGGGGACGGAAAACAGCAAGGAAGTTAACAGAATTGAGAAAATTCAATATTCAAGCCCAAAGGATGCAGACTCCCCAAGCGGAATATGAGGTGCTGTTCCTCCAGCTTGCGGTGTTGCTCACTTTGGCCGTGGAGGAGGCCCAGGACCGAGAGGTCGGATGTGGAATGGGAGGGGGAGTTGAAGTGCTGAGCCACCGGGAGGTCGGGTTGGTTATGACTGGTCAGGGATCAGGGAAACGAGAGATATAGACGGTGATGACTGGTCAGGGATCAGGGAAACGAGAGATATAGACGGTGATTGACTGGTCAGGGATCAGGGAAACGAGAGATATAGACGGTGATCGACTGGTCAGGGATGATCCCTCGATTCTCCAGCATCTGCAGTTCCTTCTTTAAAACTACCTCCTCTGGCAGCTCGTTCCATTCACCCACCAACCTTTGTGTGAAAAAGTTAGTCCGCAGGTTCCTATTAAATTTCCCCTCCTCACCTTAAACCTATGTCCACTGGTTCTTGATTCCCCTACTCTGAGCAAGAGATCTGTGTCTACCCAATCTGATTTAGGGTCCTCTCATTCCTTGGAATGTTCTCATAATTAACATGCGTTATCAGTAGCCGGCATGGGCTCGATGGGCTGAAGGGCCTGTTTCCATGCTCTATCTGTACTCTAAATTAAACATTTCATCCCTGCCACTTTCCTTTCTACTCTCACTTTGTCACCCTTCCTTTATTCACCTCACCCCTCTTCCCTTCACAACCGAGATGGGGATGATGTGCAATTTGCTTGACCCAAACAGAATATATGGTTGGTCTTGATTCTTATTTGGACTTTTAAAAGAGATCCTGCGTTGATTTCTCAGAAAATGTTGTATTTCCAAATTATTAGTAAAGCCTGCAGGTTGCCAATATTTACATGATATCAGTTTTGATATTAGGTCTGATTCAACCTCACAAATAGTTGGAGTAGGATGGAGCAGTGGGAAATGGATTTTATAGCAGGGGCCAACATTTATATTTTTATCCTTGCAATAAGAACATAAGATCATAAGTGATAGGAGCAGGATTTGGCCATTTTGCTCATCAAGTCTACTTTGTCATTCTATCATGGTTGATCTATCTCTCGCTCCTAACCCAATTCCCCTGCAAGGACACAAGGCAGCTTGGCAGCAATATCATACAGGTTGCGCAAGATCAAGCGAAGTACTGGTCAAAGATCATATTTACTATTTGTACAGAAACCTGACATCTGTGAGAGCATTACATATTTCAGAGTCACACTTTTTTAATGCTGGGGAGTATTTTGCTTTTTGACTGCAAGGGATGTGCATTTGTTCATAATCATAAACAACTCTTCACTTGTTTTGTGTGTGTATCTGGCTTACTCCAACATGTTATTCTAATTTGCTCATCAGTGCAACCTTGCACAAAACAGACAATGCAAGTGATTACTTCACCTGGAAAGAAGATTGTTTTTTCTTTAATTTATGCTCTTCACAGGCTTACTGACAAATTTATACAAAACTAAAATTTTACAAGCACTCTCTATAATTAAAGCGTCACTCCAGTTGTGGATATCAGAAAAGCTTTTGACTTTCTTGTGAAGCTCTTAAAGTATTAGCTTAGGTTCTCACCTCTTTTTATCTATACTGTTGTTTATTATGTAATCATCTTTCTCGGAGATGGAGTTTGAAATAACTGCCTAAACTCCTTCCACCAAAGTTAGTTGACAATTTACACAGTATTATGTAACAAAATAAAGCAAGTTCCTGTTAATTTTTAGATGAATTTGACTTCAGGAAACTTTGAAAAGGAAGAGAAAAAATTGTATAACATACCGGTAATTTTCGCAATGGGTTGGGGAAAGCGCAATTTGATTGAAAACCAATGAAATCAATTGCAAATAGAGTCGCCTGTAGACATAAAATTGACTAATCATTGACTATCATTCTTAGTCAATAGCAAGGGCATCCCTGCTATTGAGGCAGTGCAGCGTAGGTTCATGAGGTTAATCCCCAGGATGGCAGGACTGTCACATGAGGAAAGATTGGAAAGACTGGGCTTGTATTCACTGGAGGGTACACAAAAAGCTGGAGAAACTCAGCGGGTGCAGCAGCATCTAAGGAGCGAAGGAGATAGGCGACGTTTCGGGTCGAGACCCTTCTTCAGACTGGTCAGGGATCAGGGAAACGAGAGATATAGACGGTGATGTGGAGAGATAAGGAACAATGAATGAAAGATATGCAAAAAAGTATCGATGATAAAGGGAACAAGCCATTGTAAGCTGTTTGTGGTGTGAAAATGAGAAGCTGGTGCGACTGGGGTGGGGGAAGGGAGATAGAGATAGAGGGAATGCCAGGGCCCGAGGGCTGAGGGAGAGGTGGGAAGGGGAGGGACAGCAAGGGTTAACAGAATTGAGAAAATTCAATATTCAAGCCAAAGGATGCAGACACCCCAAGCGGAATATGAGGTGCTGTTCCTCCAGCTTGCGGTGTTGCTCACTCTGGCCGTGGAGGAGGCCCAGGACCGAGAGGTCGGATGTGGAATGGGAGGGGGAGTTGAAGTGCTGAGCCACCGGGAGGTTGGGTTGGTTATTGCGGACCGAGCGGAGGTGTTCGGCGAAGCGATCGCCAAGCCTCCGCTTGGTCTCACCGATATAGATCATCTGGCATCTGGAGCAGTGGATGCAGTAGATGAGGTTGGAGGAGGTGCAGGTGAACCTCTATCGGACCTGGAAGGACTGCTTGAGTCCCTGAAAGGAGTGGAGGGGGGAGGTGAAGGGACAAGTGTTGCATTTCTTGCGGTTGCAAGGGAAAGTGCCCGGGGGAAGGGGTAGAGTGGGAGGGGATGGGAAGAATTGACAAGGGAGTTGCGGAGGGAGCGGTCTTTGCGGAAGGCAGACAGGGGGGAAGATGGGAAGATGTGGCGGGTGGAGGGGGTCACGTTGGAGGCGGCGAAACAGGCGGAGGACTATATGTTGTATATGCCGGCTGGTGGGGTGAAAGGTGAGGACCAGGGGGACTCTGCCCTGTTTGCGAGTGGGGGAATGGGGAGCGAGGGCAGTGTTGTGGGGTATGGAGGAGACCCTGGTGCGAGCCTCATCAATAGTGGGGGAGGGGAATCCCCGTTCTCTGAAGAATGAGGCCATTTGTGATGACCTGGTGTGGAACACCTCATCCTGGGAGCAGATGCGGCGTAGACGGAGGAATTTGGGAATAGGGGATGGAGTCCTTACAGGAAGAAGGGTGGGAGGAAGAGTAGTCCAGGTAGCTGTGGGAGTCAGTTGGTTTGTAGTGGATGTCGGTCAGGAGCGTATCACCTGCAATAGAGATGGTGAGGTCAAGGAATGGTAGGGAAGTGTCGGAAATGGTCCAAGTGTATTTGAGTGCCGGATGGAAGTTGGTGGTGAAATGAATGAAGTCAGTCAGTTGTGTGTGGGTGCAGGAGGTGACACCAAAGCAGTCGTCGATGTAACGGAGGTAGAGGTCGGGGATGGGGCCCTGGTACGCCGAGAACAAGGATTGTTCGACGTACCCAACAAAGAGGCAATCGTAGCTGGGGCCCATGCGTGTGCCCATAGCTACGCCTTGTGTTTGGAGGAAATGGGAGGAATCAAAAGTATTTGTATTCACTGGAATTTAGAAGGATGAGAGGGGATCTTATAGAAACGTATAAAATTGTGTTTTATTGTCATACGTCCCGGATGGGACAACAAAATTCTTACTTGCTGCAGCACAACAGAATATGTGAATATGTAAACATAGTACATAACGGGGGAAGAGAAAAAAAGTTAAATAAATAACAAATATAGTGCAGTAATAATAAAGTCTTTTGCAGTTCAGAGCTTGGGGGAGTTGTTTATTTGTTGTTGTGTTTAATAGCCTGTTGGTTGTAGGGAAGAAACTGTTCCTGAACCTGGACGTTACATTTTTCAGGCTCCTGTACCTTCTTCCCGCTGGCAATAGTGAAATGAGTGTGTGGCCTTTGATGATTTTGGCTGCCTTTTTGTGGCAGCGGCTACGATAGATCCCTTCGACGGTGGGGAGGACTGGGCAGTGGTCACAACTTTTGTAGTCTTTTCCGCTCCTGGACATTCAAGTTGCCGAACCAGGCCACGATGCAACCAGTCAGAATGCTCTCTACCGTGCACCTGTAGAAGTTTAGGAGAATCCTCTTTGACACGCCGAATCTCTGAAATCTTCTCAGGAAGTAGAGTCGCTGATTTGCCTGCTTTATAATTGCATCGGTGTGCTGGGTCCAGGAAAGATCTTCGGAAATATGCACGCCTAGGAATTTGAAATTCCTCCACCATCGTCCCATTGATGCGAACAGGATTGCAGGTCCTCATCCTTCCCCTACGAAAGTTACTGATGTTGAGAACCAGGTTGTATTATAAAAGGACTGGACAAGCTAGATGCAGGAAAAATGTTCCCAATGTTGGGGGAGTCCAGAACCAGGGGATGGAGTCTAAGAATAAAGGGGAGGCCTTTTAAAATTGAGATGAGAAAACACTTTTTCACCCAGAGAGTTGTGAATTTGTGGAATTCTCTGCCACAGAAGGGAGTATAGGCCAATCCACTGGATGAATTTATAAGAGAGTTAGATAGAGCTCTAGAGGCTAGCGGAATCAAGGAACATGGTGAGAAGGCAGGAAAGGGTTACTGATTGTGGATGATCAGCTATGATCACAATGAATGGTGGTGCAGGCTCAAGGGGCCAAAAGGCCTCCTCTTGCACCTATTTTCTATAATTTTAATATATCCATTATAATATTTTTAAATCCCATCTTCATAGCTTCTATTTAGAAAAAATAATGAAGTGTTCCTGCATTTTTGTACATATCTAATATCAATGTAATTAAGACCAATTGGTTTAAAAGTAATATTTATTTTATTCACATTTTTGAGAGTGTTGTTTCAGAACAGATCCAAACGTGATTCATATTATTTCTAACGTATTCATGTGTGTTGTCAAGATCAACTTAAACACTTCCTGTGCTGTACACAGAGGCATGATTTACCCAATTATCGTTTAGTACAGTTGGGGTTTGATTGATTGAAAGATGCAGGATTTTTGTACGCCTTTCGACCCACCAATTTACACCAGCTCTATGTTATCTCACTCTCCATTCTAGGGGCAAGTCAGAGGCCAATTAACTTACAAGCCCACACATCTTTTGGATGTGGGAGGAAACCAACATGGTCACTGGGAGAACGTGGAAACACCACTGACAACACCTGAGGTCGGGATTATACCTGGCACTGTGAGGCAGCAGCTCTATCAGCTGCGTTATCGTGCTACACATTTTGTATTTTCCCACATAGCAAAATATTAACAGGATTCCGACAGCGCATGCCCATGTCATATGTCACTAGCTATAAAATAGTCTTGGCAATGGTGGTGCTGCATTGTGTGCAGGCTTGCGTTTCCTACGTAGTCCTTACGTTTTTTGGAATACAGAACTCGCTTATTGCACATGCGTTGTGTGATCTTCGTCCTTCTAAATCTAAATATTCTCCAGCTCAGACAACTTATTTACACTTCTATACTTGCGCCACAATGTCATGAGAGTGGAGATGTGAGTTTCTAGCCTGCCACATCTATTATTAACCAAAACAGAAATCCTAGGAACTTTAACTACGAGTAGATATGCCAGGAAATTGAAAAGTAAAATCAGGAAAACAAATGCCGATAGTGAATTTGAAAAATAAAAATACAGACTTAAAAGTACATACACAGAGGAGAGTTTAAAAGGAAATAGTAGAGCAGTAATGGCATTCAAAAACAGAAACAGTGGAAATGTTGCTAAAAATAACCCACTAAAAGCTAGATTAGAAAAAACAGACCAGGAAAACTTGAGCAACAGAGCAATGTTTTATAGAGTGGTGGGAGTTGAAGTTAAAAGGAAACGGCCAGAAACTAAATTAAATTAAAATGAAGCCGTCAAAATGAAAAGCAAATATATTTGGAATAACAATTGGTAAAGCACATAAAAGGCAGAAGCTCGACATTACCACAGCCATTATATAGAAAGTTGCCTAACTCTTCAACTGTAATGTAGTGCATGGTGGGAGGAGGTGAATAACAGGCTGCTCATCTTTCTGCAGGGCAAGGATCAGGGCACATTATGTGCTGGCCACCATCTGTATTATCCCCATCGGTCTCTTGGCAATACCTGCAGCAAGTATAAGGAAAACAGCAGGCTGGAATGGGTTTTCTGTGAACAGGAATGCCATTGGAGAACAAAATAAACTATTGCTGGATTGTCGATAGGTAAGTGGTGGGATGGATGAGATGGGGCAGTGAGGGAGCGCTGGAACCCCGTGATAGGGCGGCCTGGGATTTTTTTTTTGCTTGAAGGCAGAAACGTTTTAAAAAAATGGAGATTATTGCAAGATAATTGGTTTCTGAATAAATTAATTATTTTCTACTTTCTTTAGCTGAAAGAACAGAATTGTTATAATCTGTAACAATAAAACATGATTCTTAATTTTGAATTTTAACAAAGGCATATTTGTATCACCTTATTTTATTATAGAGCATTTTCTTTCAAAATCCCAAGTGTTTGCAAGAAGCAGTAATTTTTACAAAATTGCAATAACTCAATTTACATTCCAAATCAAATATTATTCAATTGTAAAATAGGAATTAATTTGTATAGGACTTCAGTAACTTGACGTGAATGTAAAGATTTTAGACAAAATTTCATCAGAATAAAAAAGGCGATTATACTTTTACTCAGGCGATATACTCAGTCTATCCCTAGTTGATGTTATTAACCCCATATTGTATTTTTAATGCATAAAACAGCAATGCCAAACTCAGCTGGTTTTAAGAGGCAGGTTTCCCCCTGGTGGCTATTGATAGAATGGCTTCATTTATTTTAAGTTTGTATAATTCAGTTTCTATTGTCATCCCATTTTCATGTGGCTGGAACCTGCACACATCATGCGAGTGTTGTTTGAAACAGTTTATGAACATATGCTCCCTCTTAAATGGTAATCTTGTTAAAACTGCAGTGGATTTTATCGGAACCTACCAAATGATTAACTGGAATATTTCTCTAAAGGATCCTTTGAGCTACAGGGATACTACAGATTATTACAAGTTTGACAACCAAATTGCTGTAAGGAATTCCAGAGACAATTTTACTTCAGAGTCACGTGAGTGACTTCGTGAAGACCCCGCCAGCAGGCATGCGCGGCATATCGTCGCACGCATCTGCAGCGGCAGCTGGGGGGGGGAGTGCGCTCTCCCCACCGGCCTCCTTCACAAGACCGGCAGGTAAGTATTACCTTCCTTTACAGCATGGACAAGGGCCGCAGGACGACGCTGTCGGGGAGCTGAGTTGTGCTGCGGCCAGCCGACGGCCCTTGTCCCCGGAGCTGCACGGAACGCCGGCAGCTTTAACGCTCACAGCATGGACAAGGGCCGCAGGACGACGCTGCCGAGGAGCGGAGCTGAGCTGCGGCCAGCCGACGGCCTTGCCCCCGGAGCTGCACGGAACGCCGGCAGCTTCAACGCATGCGGAAGTCGGGCGCGGAGCTGAGCTGCGGCCAGCCGAACGGCCCTTGTCCCCGGAGCTGCACGGAACGCCGGCAGCTTTAACGCAACGGTGGGGGGCAGGGATGCGGAAGTCGGGCGCTCCGCTAATACAGGGGCCGACTCTCCCGAATGGGTTACCGCTATGGAGCTGCAAGCAACAGGTCCAGACTCCGAGCCCCCCGTCCCCCAAGAGAATAAGGGGGGATACAGGTACGTGGCAAGGGGTCTTGTTTTCTTTTACAGGCAACCTCTCCCCGAGCTCCAGTAGACCCGAGGGGGCTGGGCCGGGGGACAGCCGCATGACAGGGGAGCCCTGCAAAGTGCATTGCGTACCGCAGCCAGGGATATCTGCCATCGTGCAGCCCGGGCATAACACTGCTGCGTCGTGTAGGCCTGCTGGAGAACGAGAAGAACGGCATCCACTAGCCGTGCAAGGACTCCGCTCACTTCCTCATCGTCTCCAGCCAGAAGCATTAATGATTGCCCAGCTGCTGAGTTTGACGACGACCAGGGACAGCCAGTGACCGCTGAACCAGAGCATGAGGAGGATGCTGGATGTGGTGAGTGAAGTTGCCGTTTCTACCCAGACAGGTGAACCCTGCACCACGAATTGGCGGGCACCATTGATTGCCTACGTATGCACCAACTCTGGAGTCAGATTCTCAATAATACCTTGGAGAAAGGTTCTCCACGGGCATAACGGCGTTTGCAAAACCCTGATCGGGGATAATGTGTCCAGTAAATAGCATGATGCACTCCTATGCAACGCCCAGTATGAGATATATTGCCTGCGTAAGAGCTCCATATAGCCCACGCTAAACCCCAAATTCGCGGGGTTGTGCCGACCATTACCGCTCCACCGCCGCATCAGTTGCTTGGAGACCTGTACAAACAGGTGAAGGGACTGGACAAAGGAGGCCAAAACAGTGGGCCTCATGAAACTCCATCGGTCAGAGTTCACCCATATCACCGGCAACAGCCTAATACAACCTGTGAACCAAGGCTGCCGGATAGGGCACAAAGATTCTACCTACCTCCATCTCAATAAATACAACGACCCATTTAGGGCAAGGCCAACAGCGGCCTGCATGGGAAATGCGACCGCCGGGCCGTCAACCTCCATAACGTCCACCCGAAGCACCGTATGTACGGAACCGCCGTTCACTATGGAGGTAGGGGGTCTGGCTCCTCTCACGCCGTAGTATCCCTCCTGTACGAATAGGTGGGCGATTGCGGGCGGCCTTGGACATATGGGGGAAAACTGTAACCACAGATGAGTTTATTTTACAAAGTGTTCAAGGGTATATAATTCGTGGGAGGTATAGATTCCCATACCCAGCATTCGCCTCGTAGGAATTTACTCTATCCCGAAAAGAGGTGGAGGCAGGGCATGCTGAAATTATATGGCGAGCAGGGAAAGTGGTAATTGGCATAACCAAGCATGGACATATTGAGTTGAGCCTAATATGTTCACCAGCAGTAAAAATAAGAGGAATGTCGGGTTATAATCGATTTAATCGATTGAACACTTTTTGTACAATATACCCATGTCAAAATGGATGCTTTTGGAACAGCTAGGTGGATGCTTTACTCAGGGTACTTTATGGCATGTATCAGTTGAAAGAAGCATGCTATAAAAACGGTGCCATCGCTGAGGCTCACTAGGGAATTCTGAAGTTGTCTGGAAGGGTGCATTGCCTAATTGGAACCATCACAGCTTAGGCTGTTTACCAAGTTGGTATTTACCTGTATTGGCTCTTCTCCGACAACAAGATTATAGTGATGGCATGTTGGATGAAATCCTTATAATGGGGCAAGACCTCCAATTGGCAATTCAAGGAGTGGCTGCAACCAAGGCTCTGCTTGAGAAGCTGGGGATTGTAATCCATCCAGACAAATCAAAAACTGCACCCGCTACGGGTTATGGATTTGGTGTTCACCTTAGACACTAATTTAATGAAGTTTATCATCCCCACTAATAAAGCTAACTGCTATATTCAGAAGATGCCACAATCTTGCTTGCGCCAGGGTATCGGCCATGTGGCAAACAGCGAAAGTTATTGGTATTGGTAACTCTAAAATTGGTAACTAATTCCCAGCTGCACAATTCGGACCGCTACACTACCGAAATTCACAAAGGTCACAAATCACAGCATTAAAAAACAAATGCTGGCTGCTTTGATCGGCCACTTTGGTTACCACCGGAAGCTAGAAACAAGCTATAATGGTGGGTAGATAATATTAAAGAATGTCATTGACCTATTATATGGAGCAACCCTGATGTTGTGCTACTAACTGACGCAAGTGCACCAGGCTGGGGAGCAACTGGTACGATGTCCAGTTTGTGGTGGCAGATGGAAACTCTCATGAGTCTACATTCCTGGAGTCACATGGGATAAACTATATAGAAATACTGGGGGTATTTCATGGACTGCGGGCTTCTGTACTAATTCATGGAATTACATGTCCGCTTTCGAATAGATAATGCTACAATAATGGTTTACATCAATCATATGGGTAGTATTAGGTCGCTAGTTTGCAATGAATTGGCTAATACAATTTTTGGCACTGGTGCATTGAAAGAAATATTTGGATTACTGCAACCTATTTGCCTGGGAAGCTTAATTCAGTGGCGGACACCAGGTACATGTGTCTTCAATGACAACATTGAGTGGATGTTGAACCCCCAGATTTTGGAGATATTATAGCTCAAATTGGGGACACCAGATATTGACCTATTTGCGTCCAGGCTGAACCATCGAATACCAACGTATGTGTTGTGGGAACCAGACCCTGGGGTAATAGCATTGGATGCATTTTTATCCATTGGGGGAAATGGGTTGCTACGCGTTTCCCCCATGCTGCCTCACCAGTCGGGTATTGCAGAAAATTAAACTAGACTCTGCAACTGACATATTGATCATTCCCGACTGGCCTACACAACCATGGTACCCGATGGTTGTAGAAATGTACAACAACCATGGATGGCGATTGGGAAACATCCCAAATTGAATTACTCACTCCATTACAGGGGGGTCAGTCATCCTTGACATGGTCATTAAACTTGTTGGCTTGCAGGTTCTGAAAAGACCGCTCAAAACCGGGCAGGCATCTCGTCAAGAGCCATGAACCTTATTGCAGCATCGTGTCGGGAATCCACCCGCAAACAATATCTCACTCAAATCAGAAAAGTGGGAGGTTTTCTGTGCCCGGAACAACAAGTCCCCCAACTCGGCAACAATACTGGATGTGTTGGAGCTTCTAGCAGGCCTCCATTTTGATGCAGGCCTCAGCTACAGTGCCATCAACAGCGACAGGAGTACGCTGTATTCATACCTGGATATAAGTATCAGCTCCCACCACCTGGGTGTCTAAACTAATGAGGGGAGTATTCAATACCAATCCCCTCCACGACCCAGATATACAGTAACGTGGGATGTGGGGATCATGCTGACCCTACTGAGGAGCTGGGCTCCAATAGATGAGCTACCATTTGAAAACAGCTCACCCTTAAGGTGGTGATGCTCATGGCACTGGCGACAGCCCAACGAGTCCAGATGTTACAAAAAACTGCGACTGGACACCATGGTGGCCAACCCTGGTCAAATAAAAATTCTTTGGTAAAGAGTTATTAAAACAGGAGTTGCTACTAAAGTTTTTTAAGTCTTATTCCACCAGGGCTGCAGCGAGAGCCATGAAGGTGCCCATGGACACATTTTCGCCACTGCGGGCTGGGCCAGTGGGGGAAAAACCTTTCAACGGTTCTATAACAAGTCTCTGGCCGTTCCTGCGACATTCGCAGAAGCTATCCTGGGTAACCGCTCAGTAAATGTCTGGCCCCCGAATTAGGGGTTGTTGTTTAGTTGATTAATAAATTGTGTTGATTTTTCAGCCACTGTCAACTGAACTCCATTAACAGTCTTACTCCATCAGAATGGCGGCAGTGTGATAAGCATGGACGTTGTTCAGGGCGTGAAATCACAGAGCTTTGAAATCTTCACAAAGTCACTCACGTGACTCCGAAGTAAAAATTAGTAAGATTTAAACGAGAACTTACCAAGTTTGAAGTTTGATCTGTATTTTTACGAGGAGTCGCGGTGAGGGATTTCGTGCCCACCGCTCCCACCCTCTTATCATTCAGGTCAAACAGGTTAGTTCCTACGGTTTTCATCTTACTATTTTCAGTCATGGTGTGGTTCTGTGATTCCACACCGCTGCTTTGAAGGATGCCGCGCATGCCTGCTGGCGGGGTCTTCACGAAATCCCTCACCGCGACTCCTCGTAAAAATACAGATCAAACTTCAAACTTGGTAAAGTTCTCGTTTAATCTTACTATTTTGGTCGCCTAATTATAGGAAGGATGTCAACAAAATAGAGAGAGTACAGAGGAGATTTAACTAGAATGTTGCCAGGGTTCCAGCAACTATGTTACAGAGAAAGGTTGAACAAGTTAGGTCTTTATTCTTTGGAGCGCAGGTTAAGGGGGGACTTTATTGAGGTCTTTAAAATGATGAAAGGGATAGACAGAGTTGACGTGGATACGTTTTTCCCCATTGAGGGTAGGGAAGATTCAAAACAAGAGGGCATGACATGAGAATTAAGGGACAGAAGTTTTGGGGTAACGTGAGGGGGAACTTCTTTACTCAGAGGGTGGTGGCTGTGTGGAATGAGCTTCCAGCAGAAGTGGTGGAGGCAGGATCGATTTTAACATTTAAAAGTAAAGTGGATAGGTATATGGACGTGAAGGGAATGGAGGGGTATGGTCTGAGTGCAGGTAGATGGGACTAGGGGAAAACAAATGGTCGGCACGGACTGGAAGGGCCGAGAGGGCCTGTTTCCGTGCTGTAATTGTTATATGGTTATATGGTTATTTATTCATTTCCCCCCTCCCGTTAATAAGAAAGTTACTCCAAATTAATTGTGAAAATGTTTTCCGAATTTCTTGTACATACATTTCTCCGAATATTTATTATGCTTTGGGAGAAATAATTTATTTGGCCTATTTTGGATAAAATTGGTTTATCTTAGCAAAATGTTAGTGAAATTACCTTGGAAGCAGAACACAACGTCAGCCTTGAACAGTATCAGATGTTGTGCAACATCAAGTGATGTACTGGGCAAAGATCATACAGTGCCCTCCATGATGTTTGGGACAAAGACCCATCATTTATTTTTTTGCTGCTGTACTCCACGATTTGAGATTTATAATAGAAAAAAAAAATCACATGTGGTTAAAGTTCGTTCAAGTTTGCATTTATTGTCACTTAACCAATTATGTTTCAGTGATATTTGAGTTACCATACAGCCATACTAAGTGAAAAGAACACAATACACACATACATTTCTTTTTTTAACGCAGTGGAATCAACATTCCTCGCTCTGATGGAAGGCAATAAAGTTCAGTCATCTTCCTCCTTTGTTCACCCATGGTCGGGGCCTTGAACCCTCCGCAGTTCGCCGCTACAAACGGTCCGATGTTCAGGCCCTCTCATCAAGATGATCGAAATCTCCGACATCGGGACGGATCGGAACACTCCGCGGCACGGAGTTACCGAGTCTGCCGCTTCTTATCGGAGACCGTGGCTTCACAATGTTAAAAGCCCACAGGCCCTGCGGTCGTAGCACTTCTTCTGGCAGCAAAGGATTGCAGCTCTGCGACGTTAAAGTCCGCGCCATGCCTGTGGCTTGAAGCTACCGGAAAGGCCGCACCAATCCTGGGGGGTGGGGGTGGGGGTGGAGATGAGACACTGAGAAAGTTGCATCTCCGTCAAGGTAAGTGACTGAAAAGTTTTCCACTGTTCCCACCCCCCTCATAAACTAACCGAGAAACATTGAAACACACATTTAAAACATACTTAAGATAATAAAAATAGACAAGGGACGTGACAGACTGCTGGCACCACCCAATGGATCTTAAAGTGCACATTTTGAACAGATATGGTCTCCATATACAGAATATTTGAAGGGGTAGCTGTTCTTGGCATCACAACTCAATGGGTACCCGACAGGATCAGATGAAAATAACTTTGTTTGTCTTTTTGATTTGTATACATGTCTCTATTGATATTGCTATTTGAAATTGTGTTATTCACTATTAAGATGTATACTATAATCTCTTTTTTTTAATATATATATATATATAATACTTTGTTTTAATTAAATACATATAACAAGAATATATACATTTTTTTTTCTTCTCTCTCTTCTCTTTCTATATCAAAAATTATTTAATCACTATTTTTATTGATTAAAATCTATTCTTTTCTTTTTCTACTTTCTAAAAAAATAGAAGTTTATAAGAATTACTTGTAACATTCGTATACTTATTGAAATAAGTTGGTTGTGTATTTGAAAAGTTGTTATACCGTTATGATGGATTACTTATAATAAAAATATTATTACAGAAAGTTGCATCTCCGTCGAGGTAAGTGACTGAAAAGTTTTCCACTGTTCCCACCCCCCTCATAAACTAACCGAGAAACATTGAAACACACATTTAAAACATACTTAAGATAATAAAAATAGACAAGGGACGTGACAGACTGCTGGCACCACCCAGTGGATCTTAAAGTACACATTGGCAGATTGTAATAAAGTCCATGTAGAAATTACAGCTGTGTTTAAACATAGTCCCCCCCCCCCCCACTTCAGGGCGCCATAATGTTTGGGACATATGGCTTCACGGGTGCTTGTAATTGCTCAGGTGTGTTTAATTGCCTCAATGCAGGTAGAAGAAAGCTCTCAGCACAAGCATAAGCTAAAGAATTGCACACTTCAAGCAGTCATTGCATGCAAAGGATATGCGACAAAATATTAAACATGACTACTTGCTTTTACATGACATTGCTGTGTCCCAAACATTGTGGCGCCCTGAAATGAGTGGACTATGTATAAACACTGCTGTAATTGCTACATGGTGAAACCAAAATGTATAAAAGTGGTCTTCATTAAAATCTGACAATGTGCACTTAAACCACATGATTTTTTCTATTACAAATCTCAAATTGTGTACAGCGACAAATAAATAAATGATGCGTCTTTGTCCCAAACATTATGGAAGGCACTGTATTTACTATGGGCACAGAAGCCTGATATTAAATTGTCCTAATCTATTAATACACAAGATCTTGCTAAGATTTAAACTTATGAAAAAGCATTTTTTGTTAAATCAGTAAAAACACCAACTTTGGTGGTGTGGGCACATGTTGGAGGAACGCAGGAGGTCAGGGAGCATGGAGGAAAATGGACAAACAACATTTTAGATGGGGACCCTTCTACAGACTAATAAGCCCCTGTCCTTGGCACGCTAATTTCGCGACCTAGTGGTCGCGTTGAGGCGCGACGGTCCCGCGAAGGTCACTTGCGACTTCATGCGTCCGCACAACCGTCTGGAGCGCGTGACGTCATTTGAAGATGACACAAAATGCAGGAGTAACTCAGCGGGACTGGCAGCATCTCTGGAGAGAAGCAATGGGTGATGTTTCGGGTCGAGATTCTTCTTTAATTTGAAAGAAGGGTCTTGACCCAAAACATCATCCATTGCTTCTCTCCAGAGAAGCTGCCGGTCCCGCTGAGTTACTCCAGCATTTTGTGTCCTTCTTTAAGTTTCTTGGCCCCGCTCTGGGAGTAGAAGTGGGGGCGGATCCGGACCGCAACAGCCGTGAGCCCCAGGCTGAGCCCGGCGATCGTTTGCCTGCTTCTGCTGTTGTTGGAGGTGAGACGTTGCGTCGCACCAGGGTCTTGGGCCTGTCCCACTTTGGCCTTCAGTTATGCGACAGGCCGGTGGCGCGCAAAGATTTTGTCCGCTACAAAGTTTCGGAGCGCCGCACGATATCACGCACAACTACACACCCCTCCGCACTGCTCTGTGGGACCGGCCCTGCGCGGCCACACGATGCCCGTGCGCCTCAACGCGACGACGAGGTCGCGTAATTTGCGTGCCAAGGACACGCAAGTGGGACAAGGCCTTCATGTAGTAGGTAGGACAAAGCTGGAAAAGCTATGTCCGGGTTGAGCAAAATCCAGCAAATTAAGTTCTGCTCATAACATTTTTGGGGGGGGGGGGGGAAGACAGTCCTTGTTTAAAAAAAGTTTACTTCTTTATGATAAAAAAAGTTTACTTCTTTATGATGTTTTAAAGTTTACTTCCAATTGAACAGTTTTTAATTATCCAAAAGGTAAACTTGGATTTATCGTTTATCATAATCAATAAACATTTTAAAATTGTGAACGTAGAATTGTTACTTTTGGTTTCATGCTGTATGTTGAATTACTAAAATAGTGATTCAGCTAAACTACGAATACTGAATATTCTACGCTAGTGAAATCTACTGAGGTGGTCAAAAATGAATGTACCGAAAAACTACAAAAAATGCCATGTGAATGTTGAAAACCTCAAAATGAAGCAACAAATGAAGAGATTGTGCTAGTGTTTTATTTATAAATTGTTCACAAAAAAGTGATTGAATAGTCAAAAACTGTGCAAAAGCCAAATATTGAATGACATTAATGGCAAGATGACAACAGATCACATTTCAAAAAGAAACACTTGTAAACAGCTTATGAAATAAAAATCAATACATCCAAAATATCTGTAAACTATTTTCCTGTGTGTAAAATAACAAATCTAAAGAATCGGTAGAGAAAAACATGTTTTTTGTAAGGGATTGGACAGTGGAACTAGCACAATCTTTCTTATTGCATCTATACCATTTTTATAATTTCCCTATACTTTCCCACCCCAAGCTCCATCTTCCATTTGCTTGTAGCCCACCAAACAAATGAAACCCTTCCCCTCACTGAATATTGTTGAAACATTAGAACACACTATGATACTTCACACTAAATTGGAATTTCCAGATTATGAATGTTTGAAAACTAATCATTAAAAACACTCACCAAAAGAAATGAAGCAGAAGTGAAATTTTCTAATGCTTCATTAAATTTAGAAAGCACTCAGCTCAAAAAGACAAACCATTTCTAATTATCGGCCCGATAGATGACAAGATGTAAATATCAATTTGGAGCAAAGATGGCTATTAGGAATGCTTGATTAATAACAAAGACTAAGAAATGAGCTTGATTCTAAAATATGTGCTATGGGTTTATTGATTGTGGTAGCTCATTGTTTGAAAGCCGGAATGAGTATACTTGCGCAGTTATCATTCAATTGTAATTATAAGACAGTCATATCACAAAACCTTTGCCAATGAAAACAATTGCATGACCCATAATGAATTCAGCATTAGCTATATAAAACATTTACAAATAACTTTTAGTTAAGACAATTGATAACTTGTTGCAGCCTTGAACCAAATGATTTCAATTGACAGCCGCAATAAAACATTATATTATTTAACTTACTAATGTAAAATATGGAGCTGCTTACAAAAACTCTGTATCTAGAAGTATGGATAATATCTGTGCTGCAAATCACCGTCAGTTAAAATAGTTTAGGTAGTTGTCGGAGCCTATTTACATCCAGAATGTTACCCATTGTATCACTGCTTTCTGTTACTCTTTTCTTTTCAGGAGCATTTGTTATAAACTTTTGAGAAATGTCTTGAATTTCATTTTCCTTGTCAGAATGTTCAGTGTAACCAATTTCTTCAGCAACCATCTTAATATTTGGTTTTGAATTCTTTAAAATCTGCTGATGGTCTTGACCCCGAGTATTCATATTCTGTGGTATTGAGGAAGTAACTTCGTTGGTAATGTTTCTTAGGATATTCCCATCCAGCTTTGAGGGAGACTGAGAAGCACTGTATGTTTTAGTATTCATGTGTCTTTCAACTACTTTTTCATTTCTTTTTTTTCCAAAGGAAGGAATTTCTGAATCAGCTTTTATTGTCTGAACGCCAGTATCTGCCAATTCTTCATCATCACTGCTATAGCAACCCTCCACAAGTCCATATCTCTTCATGTATTTGCGTGTGGCAAACGACATATTACTGGGAGAAATCAAGCTCAGACCTACCATGCTCCTATCGGTGTTCAATTCTAATAGACCATTTAGGGATGTGGATTCACTATTACTGTTAAGCCTGCTGAGAGACATCTGGGACAGTTGAGCATCATTCAGGTACTTGAGAGCAATAGCATTGGCTTCCATGCTAAGGTCAACTCCACTCGTTCCATATCCACTTGTGCCAACGTTGACAAATGACATGTAGTTCAGCCTTGGAATAACAGCTTCCGGGTTTATGCGAGCCAATGTGCTTCCGAACAAAGAAACAAAGTTGTTACATATTCATATCAACATTATTGCATGCATTTCAGATAATATTTTCTGTCACATTGTCATGCACCCTAACAAATATTATTTATTTGGCGATTTTAGGCATAAATTAGCACAAGGTCAGTTCGAACTTTCCCTGCATTCTCGAGAACACAACTTCTCACTTTGGGGAATAGATGCCATCATCTAAACACAAAGCCACGTTTTTAAAACATAATATAGATTTCTTCATTATCACAATTCATTGCCAATACCTTGCATTTTCAACTTTGCTTTTGGTCTTGATCACATCGGAAGATTCAAGATCAATTTTCACTCCCATTTTCTTCAGCTGTTTCAGGGTAGCATTCAGTACATAGTTTTCACCCCTCTGACAGTTCTGGAGGTCATGATGCTTGCTGCTTCTGTCAGTATTCTGTGGAGAGGATTCTAATCTGGCATCTTTGTTCTGTATTTCCTGGTCTTCTTTTAAATTACAGGATTCTATGAGTTGGTTCACCTGGCCCTTATAGAAAGAAAACATTCATTCAGATAACTATTAATAGCCCTTTGCATTGTTACAAGCTGCCTAGACATTTTAATACTGATTTCAATACATTCTTTTGTGTCCACATGTTATAATAATTTTAACAATTGCATAATTGTAACTTGGAGAAAACTTGAAATAATCATGCTAATTTACTTATTTTAGTTTTCAAAAGGAAAAGGCGCTGTTTAAATTTCATACATCCCAATAAAATTTGGCTATTTAGCTCCATTTCTGCTATAAGGAAAGAATTATATAGAAAACTTAAATTCTAATAAGCAAATTTTCCATACCTGAATAAATGTTATCCTAATATAATAAATACATTTCTCACAAAATGTAGCCTTACATGCCTCTGATACTTAAAATGCCAACTTTGCACTTAAATATGTAATTCTAGCTTCTTCTGAAAGAAGATATCTAATCGCTTCAGATTTCATTTTAAGCATGCATGCTTACAATTATTGACAGATACAACAGGACCTCCAACCTTGGTAAGAGAACATGCAAGTCACTGGCACTCAGGTAAAAGATGGAATTTTAGGAAAAGCCAATGGTTGATCCAAAAAAAAATAAATAAAAAAATCACCCATCACAGTGCAACTCCCTACCCCCCTTTTCAAACCAGTGAATAAGACGGTAACCAAGTAATGTGTTCAACAACTCCAGGTTTGATCCTGACTTTCTGCACATGCGAGGTTTGTACCCATTCCTTGCAACCGGATGTTTCTCCCAAGTTTAGTTTATTATTATCGTGTGTACTGAGGTACAATGCAAAGATTTTTTGTTGTGTGCTATCCAGAAAGCGAAAAGACTATGCATGATTACACTCAAGCCATCCAGTACACAGATGCAGGATAAAGGGTATAACGCTTCGTGCAGGATAAAGTCAAATAAAGTCTGAATAAAGATAGTCCAAAAGTCTCCAAAGACCACTCAAGTTGGTGAGAGGACGGTTCAGTTGCCTTATAACAGCTGGGAAGAAATGGTTTCTGCATCTGGATGTATGCGTTTTCACCCTCTGTACTTCTTAACTGATGGGAGAGGGGAGAAGAGGGAGTGACTGGATTGGGGCTGGTCCTTGATAATAATGGTGGGCTTGCTGAAGTAGCGTGAAGTGTAAATAGAGTAAATGGAAAGGAAGTTGGTTTGCATGGACTGGGCTGCATCCACAACTCTCTGCAATTTCTTACCGTCTTGGATGGAGCTTTTCTCAAACCATGCTGCAATGTTTTTCTATGGCACATCTGTAGAAGTTGATGAGGGTAGTTGGGGACATGCCAAATTTCTCAAGCCTTCTAAGCTATCTCTATTTTGGCACCACCAATGTATACCGGGTCTCTGATTTATGGTTCTTCTCTGGTTTCTTCTCACATCCCAACATGGCTATTAATTAGCTACTATGAATTACATCTAGCATTAACAGTTAGTGGAAGAGAATTTGGGATGGGGTGGGGAGTTAATGGGCATGTATGAAAGGATAAACTACGTGGTTTAAAAAAAGTGAGACTGAATTGTTGGGAATGCTGATAAATTAGCAAGGATTTGATGGGCTAAATGTCTTCCAATATTGTACAGAAATAAGAGTTATATAAAATGAGAAATAAATTAGTCCCGATGCTAGTCAAAATATTACAGATCTAAATCTAAATTACCCAACAATTGTACAGAAATTGCACTTTCTTCCTGTGATCGGATAGGGCTTCCCCTGGATGCTCAGGTTTTGGTCCACTTTCCAAAAACATGTAAATTTGTTGCTACAAAATTGCCTCTAGTGTGTAGGTGTGCGGTGGAATCCGAGGACGAGTTGATGGAACTTTGAGGAGGATAAAATGGTGGGCAGAATTACCGTGAAAGTGGAAAGTTGATGGTTTGGCATGGACTCAGTGGGCCAACAAACTTGGTTTTGCGCTGCATCTCTCAATGACCAACGTTGGCTGGTTCATACAAAGTAATTATGGAGCACTTGTCACTTGGATGCACAACAGTTACTGACATTAATATTTTTAGCAAAAATTAATACTTTTCAAAAGATAGAATGTAGTGAAAAATCCATACATTCCATTAAGAAATACAATGGATAAAATCTAATTGAACACTTACCATTAAATTCTGGTAAAAAAACTGCTCATTGTGCGATTCTGTGGTATGCTCCTCACTTTCTTTATTAACAGTGTTACATAGCACATCAGATTGGCTAGTTTTCAAATGCATACTTGCACTCTCACCAAGCACTGGGCTCTGTGAACTTATATCATGATCCCAGCAGTACTTTGTACATTCAGTTTTACTGCTAAGAGGTAAACAGAAAGATTAGACAAATAGCAAAAAACTAACAATATCCACGATTATCTGTAAATCATCAATACGAATGCTGTAGACATATTCAAAATAAAACCTTAAATCGAAAAAGTCAGCACCAATTTGCCAACCATTCCAGATCGGACAGGTCAGAGTTCAGAGGCAAATGCGAAGAAGCCTTCCTGTACTAATGTCTACACACTATACAAATTACTAAGTTGACATTTTAATGTCATAGTCCTTTTGCAATATCCCAAACAATAATTTCTACAATTTAATTTCAGCATTTCCCTTCATTGCTAATGTACCCCATACCAAACTTCAAATGACCACACATCATCATGATGACAATATTACTATTTAGTTTTCATAAAAAAAGTTGTAAAATTGTTTTTTGAAAGAGCTGTATAACAATGAACAAAATGAATACTGTGCTTTGTCCCTTCCATGTATATCCAGACAAGATTCAATTGCCATTCTAGTTTTTCAGAGTGGAATGCACGACACCTTGCAGTTAATGCTAATCAGTCTGGAAGTTGATGTTTTTTTAAAAAGCAAAGATGAAAAGGATAATGTCATCAAAGGACACACAAGGGGTCGTCATGCTAGCAATGGTAGTGAACTGAAAGATGTTGGCAAAGTACCGAGATTAATAAATGCACCTTTCCCCCCTCATTATTAAATTTCTATATAACTTTGGATACAAATGGATTTGAATGCAGTCCTGTATTATTATGCAAGAATTCTTCAATGAAAATGAATGCATTTATCGGAGGACACAAAGAATATCCTTCAACTTTCACCAGGACAGAACATATGTTACATTGTCCTAAAATCCCCAATCCAGATTGAATATATTTTAGTTTGGACCATCAGAATGACTATTTATTTTATGATTGCTTCACTGACTAATGGTTGCAAATCCTGCTTCAAATGCTATAATTTTAAGTTCAACAGCAAATGCAGAATGTAAGCAATTTAAAATTGTTGATTTCCCTTATGCCAAGCAATAGCAACAACAAAAGCTTACAAAGCAGACAAATGAGTAAAACCACCGCTATGCTTGCCTAAAAATGTATTCACATTACTTTTCTTGAAAAAAAAAATTCAGTTTAACCCTTGATAAATCTTGACATTAACTGTATCATACAGTTCAAAAATAGATTTTTCAGTTTGAATTTTAATCACAATTTTGGCCTGTATCCATATTTTAATTATTCATTTTTTACCTGATGTAAATTTGGAAATGAAATCACATCTGATGCCTGAAGTGTTAGTTACAACTATTAGTAAGTTAAATAGTCTTTATTACAATCTTACTTCTGAATATCAGTCGCTTGGCCAGAAGTATTTGTTGCAACATGACTGTCCTCCACAAAGCTGTGAATGTCCACTTCATTCAGTGAAGAGGCAATACTGGTGTGGCTGGTATCCTTGGTTGTTATAGACGCAGTAATTTCTTCAGTGTATGATTCAGAGTCATTTAACTGGTGCGCGTCTTGCTTCTCAGGACTCCAGAACAAACTGGCACCTAGTAATGAATATACAATATAAAGATACAATATCTTTCTGTTTTCCTGAGGTTTGACAGCACAATTACTAGCATCACAACACCATGAATTTTCATGTAAACTACCACAACAAGCAGATTTGATCTTGGTTTAAGGGAGGACACCACAAAAGCGTCATTCAACATTAACGAATATGTCACAAACTCTTAGAATGATAAAACTTAAAATGGCATTAAAGATTAAAATACATGAAAGGGGACCTAGTGGAAATCACACTACAGTGTTGCGAGAGATTACTTCATGTTTTTAAAAGGATAATGTCATTAAAGGACACACAAGGGGTTGTCATACTAGCAATGGTAGTGAACTCAAAAATATTGGCAAAGTACCAGAATTGATTAGCACAAAATGGCAAGAGGAAAATCCAAGGATGTGGAATGGCGTATTTTAACATCAAGAAATCTTGCTCAAAGGATTTAGTGCAATTCGTACTTTCATTGATTGTTGTATGTTAGCATTCTTTTAGGCTCATAAGTAACAGCTTAGTCTCAATTAAAATATTTTTATTCTATACCTACTAAATGCCAATCCAATTTTGTTGCTTCTACTTCTATTGAAATTTGCTCTTGCTACAGTCAAGCCTCTATAACAGATAATCTGAACTAACTGGTGATCATCTACAACAAATAAAAGGCAATATAGATTTTCCATACAAAACGTAATTCTTTCCTCTGGTGGTGCCAGCTTATGTAGAAAGATATAGCTTTGACTTCACCTTCCCAAACCATTTTATGTCTCTCATTGCCACATCTCCCAAAGGCTAAAGTGCCCTGAATTATGAAAGCTGTTCACCACGATTCTTTCCTCTGACAACACCTCTTAAATAGTGTTTCATTGATTTGCAAATCTGGAACATAGTGCTATAGCAATTAGAACTGTAAATGTAAAGACACAGAATTCTGAAAAAAGTATGCAGGATAGTGGTATAGCCAGTGGAGTCGCTACTTTGAAGCAACAAAGACCTAGGTTCAATCCTGACCTTGCGTGCTGTCTATGTAGAGATTGCAAGTTATCATCCTTTTTTCGGGATATGAGAAAATACCAGAGAACCCAGAGGAAACTTGTATCACAGGATTGGTACATTAATCAACCATTATAAATTGCTTCCAGTGTGTAGATGAGTAGGAGAATGCAAGGGGGTGATAAGAATGTAGGGGCAAGAAGTGTGGATGGGTCAGGATAATCTGGAATAGATCTAGTAAACTTGAGGGGGGGGGGGGGGGGGGGGAGAAAATCAAGCAGGATGAAACTCAAGAAGAGCTACAAGGGTGATGTGGTATTAGGCGGTGCAGGTGAACCAGGAGCAGGGATGGACAGAGCAGCAGGTAAGGGGAAGGAGAAGCAGACCAAGATGAACGAAACAGGAGTGCACCGTGGGAATCATCCCACAGCATGAAGCAGATAAAAATGCTGGAGAAACTAAACGGGTGAGGCAGTATTATTGCAGCGAAGGAATAGGCGACATTTTGGGTCGAGACCCTTCTTCAGACTGATGTGGGGGTGGGCGGGAAGACAAAAGGAAGAGGCAGAGACAGTGTGCTATTGGAGAGCTGGGAAGGGGAGGGGAAGGAGGGAGAAAGCAAGGAATACCTGAAATTGGAGGTCAATGTACATACCGCTGGCATGTAAATTATCCAAACGAAATACGAGGTGCTGCTCCTCCAATTTGCAATGGGACTTACTCTGGTCAGGGAGGAGACCCAGGACAGAAAGGTCGGACACGGAATGGGAGGGGGAGTTGAAGTGCTGAGCCACCGGGAGATCGGGTTCGTTAATGCGAACTGTGCGGAGGTGTTGGGCGATGCGATTGCCAAGCCTGCGCCTGGTCTCCGGATGTAGAGCAGTTGACACGTAGAGCATAGGATGCAATAGATGAGGTTGGAGGTGGTGCAGGTGAACCTCTGCCTCACCTGGAAAGACTGCTTGGGTCCTTGGATGGAATCGAGGGGGGAGGTAAAGCGACATTTCATTTCCTGCGGTTGCAAGGAAAAGTACCAGGGGAGGGGATGGTTTGGGTGGGAAGGGACAAATTGACCAGGGAGTTGCGGAGGGAGCGGTCACTGCGGAAAGCTGAAAGGGAGGAAATGGGAAGATGTGCCCAGTGGTGGGAACCTGTTGGAGGTGGCGAAAATGTCGGAGGATTATATGTTGTATGTGGCGGCTGGAAGGCGAGGACAAGGGGGACTCTGTCCTTGTTACGAGTGGGGAGGTTGGGGAGTGAGAGCGGAGGTACGGGATATAGAAGAGACCCTGGTGAGAGCATCATCTATAATCGAAGAGGGGAACCCCCGTTCCCTAAAGAATGAGGACATCTCCGATGCCCTGGTTTGGAACACCTCATCCTGGGTGCTGATGCGGCACAGACAGAGGAATTGGGAGTAGGGGATAGAGTTCTTACAGGGTGGGAAGAAGTGTAGTCCAGATAGCCATAGGATGACAAGGAATAAGAGTAGAATTAGGCTACTCAGCCCATCAAGTCTACTCCACCATTCAATCATGGCTGATCTATCTCTCCCTCCTAACCCCATTCTCCTGCCTTTTCCCCATAACCTCGGACACCCGTACTAATCAAGAAATGGACGGCAGGAAGAGATGTGCAGTGGATATGGCACATTGGTGGCAGATCCACCAGGGTGAAGCTCAAACAACCTACAAGGGAGATGGTGTAGTGGACTGTGGAGAGTGAACACGGATTAAGGATTGACAGATCAAAGGGGTAACTAATCAAGAATATAGCGCCATTAAACAGCCAGAGGGTGGTTGTGGACCGCCAAACGCAACAGGTTATAGACACAGCAGGGTGAAGCAGAAGCAAAGTGGATGTTGTCCTGGCACAATGAAGTGTCAGTGGACCAGGCAAATAAAAAGCAGAAGCAAATTATAATTGTCTGGCAAACTCAGTACACACCTTGCAGGATGGAGCGCACGCATAACTGAAAGGGCGAGGATAGGGTGGACCATGTAGGGTGAATCACAAGCAAAGTGGAGAGAGCAAAGTAACAGTGAAACAAAACTTTGCAATAGCAAAAGACCTCAGGATGAAGCAGGGAGGGTAATGTATTTGGAGGTGAACTGGGCGATTGAAGGGATGTAGGGCGAAGAGCCTGTGGCAATTTGAAATATGATCCATTGGATTTTATTTTCAAAACCACACCAAACAGTAACTGTTAAGAATGGAACATCCCCAGAGGTACCAATTATAGAGCTCTTTTATCCTTTGGTTACTGAAGTGGTAGACGCCATAAACAAGAGAAAACATTTTCTCCAATGACTGCTTTCTCTAGGCAAGATACAGCACAGAAAGGCTCTTTCACTCAAGTCCACACCGACCATCAACCATCCGATATGCTGTAAGAGAAGACTCTAAACCTTTTTGATGGCGCAGACATCAGCCTCAATTAGATTATTAGACTACTAAATATCCAATTATATGAAAAACATATTGCACAAAATAAAAAGGTACTATTTAAAGTATGTTACATATATAATGTCTCTCACCTGTGCTCACTGCAATGCTAACACTTTTTTTCATATGAAATCCAGGAGATATCTGGGTTTCCATTGCACCAAATCCTAGTTTTCTTTCTGGATGCAATGTAGGTTCAACAGTTTTTGAAGGGCAAGTGGTCACTGGGCTTGATGCACCACAATGCTGTGTGTCCAATAGTTGTTGTATCTGCATATAACAAAATAAACATTGACAATGCAAATAACCTATTGAGTCGCCTTAAACTTCAAATGTAAAAAAATGTGGCTAAATTAAATATTGCAAAATCCTACAAAAAAAAACCCAAAGTCATTCGTCCATATTAGTAATTTTGGTCAAACGGTAACATTGTGTAAACATTAGGGCAGAACAGTGGTAGAGTTGCTGCCTTTCCAGGATTACAGGAATACCAGGATACTAGAGACCCAGGTTCGACCTCGACGACAGGTGCTCTCTGTACGGAGTTTGTATGTTCTCCCTGTGATCGCGTGGGTTTTCCCCCGGGTGCTCCAGTTTCCTCCTACACTCCAAACACGTACAGGTTTGTACGTTAGTTGGCTTCTGCAAGTTGTAAATTGTCCCTAGTGTGTGGGAAATTATTAGTGTGCAATCGCTCGCCGGCACGGACTCAGTGGGCCAAAGGGCCTGTTTCCATGCTGTATCTTGAAAGTGGATACATTTGTAGGACTGCCCAGTTCTCCAAGTGGTGCTGCGAGATCTATGACGGAGATCTCACAGCATGGTATAATGAACACCTGGCACCTTATGGCATTGCGCACTGAATACTTGGCAATTGACAGAACAATTGGCTTCGTTGGTGCAATACCTGTTTTATACCAATAGCAAGAAATACAAATCCACTACAGGAGGGAGGCAGATTAAAGGCAACTTCCTAAACCATAACAAGGAAACAAGAAGGCTTGTTTGGTACTTGGCAGACTATTTAACTTGTATGATAGAAAGCTTCATAAATGTTTGCTCCCCAATATCCAATTGATTTTATTTAGTTTTCTTTGCTTTCTCTGTTAGATATTGTAAATGAAAACTTTACAAGCTCTTAAGTGTACAACATCTTTTAATGATAGCACTGGGTATTACATACACCTTCAAGCACCGGCTACATTTTTCTACTGAGGGGAAGGCGTTATGATTGATGTTAACTGGGCGGGGTTAATGGGAGTGAGGTAACTATATTATTGGTTGCATATAAACCATCTACATCCTTCCCCTTAGAAATCAAAAAAACAGATTGTTGTCACGACAACCGAATTAAACAGCAGAATTAAACGAAATCGCCGTAGCGAACAGGCGGCTTACTGATCCTGCCCGAGCGCGTACGGATGTCTCCCCCTCCCCCCGAAAGAGCAGAAGAAGCAGGAGGACGCAAGGCAGCCGGGGAACCAGGGAAGGGCATTGGGGTGGGAGAAACAGGAGAGGGAGAACCGCGATCGGCAACAGGGGACCCGCGCAGAGGGGAACCAGGCGCCCGCGACGGGGACCGAGGCATGCAGGGAACACCAGCCGGGGCGGCAGCCGGCTGCTGGTAGGAGAGTGGCGGGGCATAGGGCCCAGGGGGCTGCGGCTGTGGCTCATTAACCGCAAGCAGGTGTTGTCGGCTTCTTCGGTAGATGGAACCCTCACAGTCGACCAGATACGAACGAGGTGAGTCGGCCACCCCAACCACGGTGGCCAGACGGTAGTGCCCACTGGCGGTCTGCAAACGAACAACCTGTCCGGGCAACAGAGGATCGAGTGGTCTGCACGACCGATCGTGGGAACGCCGCTGGCTGTCATGTTTCTCTTGAATTCGCCTCTGCACGGAGGCGGGCTCCAGCACCCGAGGTTTCAGCTGGCGCTGGGCAATCGGGACGGTGGATCTGGTAGTTCTGGACATCAGACGCTGAGCAGGGGACCCCATGGCCGGATCCCTGGAAACATTCCTGAGGTTCAGGAGATCCAAATACAAATCAGAATTGGATAGTCGCGCCTGTTCCATCAGAAGCTTGGCGCTGCGGACGGCCCGTTCTGCTAGGCCGTTGCTCTGTGGGTACTCTGGGCTGCTGGTGAAATGCACGAAGTTCCACTTGTCGGCAAAGCTTTTGAATTTCTCGGCTTGTAAAACTGCCTGCCGTTGTCAGTCTGCAGCCTGACCGGGGTCCCAAAAGTGGAGAAGTGTTTCCGCAGCTTGCGGATCACCATCTCCGACGTGAGGGATGTCAGCAAATCCACTTCGAACCAGTTGGAGTACGAGTCGACCAGGACAAGGTAGTGGTTACCACGCCACTCGAATATGTCGGCAGCCAGCGAGGACCAGGCCAAAGCAGGGGCGGGCTGTTGCAGCAGGGGCTGTCGCTGCTGGTGCGGCGCAAGACTGTTGCACGTGGAGCAGGCAGAAACTCTGTCTCGGATATATTTGGCCATTCCAGGCCAATAGAATTGGCACTGAGCGTGGGCAAGCGTTGCATCGACCCCAGGGTGTCCGCTGTGGGCTGCACAAAAGTAAAAGTCAAACAGGGAGGACGGGACCACAACTTTATGTCCTTGACAATAACGCCATCCTGGAGCACCAGTTCGTCGCGGACCAGGAAGAAAGGCTGTGCTTCAGATGGGCGCGGCGGAGCGCTTTGTTGGCCACCCTGCTTTAATCACCGATGCAAGCTGCTGCAAGGCCGGATCGGCAGCGGTGTGCTCGGCCAAAACCTGTAGCTGCTTGGTGGGAATAAAGTTAACGCCCAGTACGAGCAAGTCCTCTGTTTCGTAGGGGTGGCGGAGCGCAGGAGGTACGCGGGGCTCGCGACAGGGTGTCCGCAATGTGCATCTCGGTGCCCTTCTTGTAGATTATGTCAAAGTCGAAGCGCTGGAGCTGCAGCATCATACGCTGCAGCCTGGCAGGGGCAGCGTGAATCGGCTTGTTCAGGATTGTCACCAGTGGCTGGTGGTCGGTTTCGACCGTAAATCTGCTGCCCGAACAGGAAGTCTCTGAACTTGGAGCAGGCGAACACCACCGCGAGCAGCTCTTTTCTCGATCTGAGCGTACCGCTGCTCGGTGTCCGTCATGGTGCGGGAGGCATAGGAGACGGGATGCAGCGATCCATCGACAGACTGAAGGCAGGCCGCACCCAGACCGAACTTGGAACGTCACAGGTGACGGTGATGGGGCGACCCACGTCGAAGAAAACCGCAACGTCGGAGTGCTAATCAGTTTCGACTTGAGGCGGTCAAAAGCCTGCTGGTGATATGGGAGCCAGGCCCAGGCGATATCCTTTTTTGTCAGCTGCCGCAGGGAGCACTCAGCTCACTGAGGTTTGGTATAAACTTGCCAAGGTAGTTCACCATGCCCAAGAATCGTTGCAGACCTGGCACGTCGGTGGGGGCTGCCATTTCGGAGATGGGCAGCGGCCTTCAAGGGGTCGGGCTTTAGTCCGTTAGGGTGAAAACATGTCCAACATACGTGACCTCTGAGACACGAAACGGCACTTCTTGGGATTCAGCTTCAGGTTCGCCTGTCGCGCGCGATCCAGGACGCGGCGGAGGTTCAGGTCGTGCTCGGCAAGGTCCTTCCCGTAAACCAGGATATCATCCACGATGATGGCACATGGCAGGTGCGCGAATAATTGCTCCATCGTCTGCTGGAACACCTCGCTAGCAGAATTGATGCCGAATGGCATTCGCAGGAACTTGAATCTGCCGAACGGTGTGGCGAAGGTCGTCAGGTCAGAAGACGCTTTGTCCAACGGGACCTGCCAAAACGAGTTCTTAGCGTCTAGGACCGAAAAGATGGTGGCTTGCCCGACCTTTGCCGCCACATCCTCAACAGACCGCATGGGGTAATGTGGTCGCCTGATGGCAAGGTTTAAGTCCTTCGGGTTGATACACACGCGTATCTCGTTCTTGTCTTTCTTAATCGTGGCAACCATGGTGGAGACCCAATCGGTGGGCTCGCTAACTGCTACTAGCACCCCCTTTTCGACCATCTCGTTGAGCATCGCCTCGACCTTGTCCTTCATGGCGTGAGACACCCTGTGAGGTGCGCGGACCACGGGTTGTATATTTGGGTCAATGGAAATATGGTATGACACTGGTAACTTCCCCAGGTCATCGTCGAACAGGTCCTGGTATTCAGCAACCGGGTCAAACGAAAGTTGCACTTTGTGGACCGTGCGGTCAAAGGAGACCAGGCCAAGATCCTGGCACGCACGGTTGCCCAACAGGGTTACACAGTCAGAGTTCAAAACATAGAAAACCAGGTTTCTTGTGGCCTTTTGCAGCACGCAAGTTAAAGTGGCCCTCCCCGCAGGCCTTAGAATCTCTCCACCATAGGCGTGCAGGGTAGCATCGTCAACAACCAGAGGCTCATTACTCCTTATCTTGTTGAAAAGATTCATGGACAAAACATTGACTCTCGCGCCAGTATCTAATTTGGCAGAGAAGGTTACGCCATTGACAGTCACAGGTACGGAGGGATCATTGCGGTGGGCGGGTGTCTGTAGGAGGGTAAACACATGAGAGTCCTCGGCAGAATTAATTGGCTCCGCACCATTGCACTCAAACTAAATTGGGCTGTGAGTCGAAACAGAGATCAGATTGGGCCAGCATGTTTAGACTGGGACTGGAAGCTTGTGCCTGGCTCCCACGGGAACGGAGTAAGTGACAGGAGGCTGAGAAATGGTTCAGCTTTTTACAAAAGTTACAGGTTTTTACAGAGGCGGGACACGTCGACAGTCTATGGTGCATGTAGTTACAGTTCGGGCATCTTTTTCGGGGCACATCGCCAGGTCCAGGGCGGGCACGCGGCAGAAAAACATTGTTTCCCACCCGAGGCTGTGGGCTCCTAAACCCAGCCAGGTTGACAGATTTATTGCCCAAATCCCGGTGGTCCTCTTGCAAAACAACGACCTCAGACAATCTGCAGGCATGCATAGCCTTGTCCAACGTTAGATCCGGATCCCTCAAAAGCTCACATCGCAGCTTCTGGTCACGCATGCCAGTTACTAAAATGTCTCTAGTGAGCTGGTCTGTCATGTCGCCAAAACGGCACCGCTGGGCGAGATAACGCAAATCAGCAATAAAACATTCAACAGGTTCATCAGGCAACTGTCTCCTCGTAAAGAACCGTGCCCTCTCTAGAATGCGGTTCGAGGGCAGGTCACAAATCTCCCTGAACTTACGTAGCAGGCAAGCGGGGTCGTCAGCAGACTCTGCAGGAGTAATCACCGCACCATCGACGCCCAGGACCGCTGGAGCGTAGGTGAAAGTTCTGGCTCTCTTCATGGCATCAGGTCCGACAAGGTTGAGGAGGAGGGAAGCTTTAAGGGAGTCAGGATCAGCGCGGTGTGCGACGTTGACAAAGTGTGTGAAATCAAATTCAAACGTGGCCCAGCGCTCAGAGATGTCAGCATCAAAGACAAGCTGCTCGGGCTTTCTGCAAGAGGACGCCATGGCCAAAGAGATCAAAGCACAAAAAACACAAATCAAAAAAAAGAAATAAAAACCGATAAACAGGAGACGCAAGTATTATCCCACTTCTGACACCATGTAAATGAAAACTTTACAAGCTCTTAAGTGTACAACATCTTTTAATGATAGCACTGGGTATTACATACACCTTCAAGCACCGGCTACATTTTTCTACTGAGGGAAGGCGTTATGATTGATGTTAACTGGGCGGGGTTAATGGGAGTGAGGTAACTATATTATTGGTTGCATATAAACCATCTACTTTCTCTGTTAGATATGTAATACTCAAATACACTTGGACCATTTCCGACATTTCCCTACCATTCCTTGACCTCACCATCTCTATTGCAGGTGATACACTCCTGACCGACATCCACTACAAACCAACTGACTCCCACAGCTACCTGGATTACTCTTCCTCCCACCCTGCTTCCTATAAGGACTCCATCCCCTATTCCCAATTCCTCCGCCTACGCCGCATCTGCTCCCAGGATGAGGTGTTCCACACAGGTCATCACAAATGGCCTCATTCTTCAGAGAACGGGGATTCCCTTCCCCCACTATAGATGAGGCTCGCACCAGGGTCTCCTCCATACCCCGCAACACTGCCCTCTCTCCCCATTCCCCCATTCGCAAACAGGGCAGAGTCCCCCTGGTCCTCACCTTTCACCCCACCAGCCGGCAAATACAACACATAGTCCTCCGCCAGTTTCGCCACCTCCAACGTGACCCCTCCACTCGCCACATCTTCCCATCTCCCCCCCGTCTGCCTTCCGCAAAGACCGCTCCCTCCGCAACTCCCTTGTCAATTCTTCCCTTCCTTCCCGCTCTACCCCATCCCCGGGCACTTTCCCTTGCAACCGCAAGAAATGCTACACTTGTCCCTTCACCTCCCCCATCCACTCCTTTCAGGGACCCAAGCAGTCCTTCCTGGTCCGACAGAGGTTCACCTGCACCTCCTCCAACCTCATCTACTGCATCCGCTGCTCCAGATGCCAGATGATCTATATCGGTGAGACCAAGCGGAGGCTTGGCGATCGTTTCGCCGAACACCTCCGCTCGGTCCGCATTAACCAACCCGACCTCCCTGTGGCTCAGCACTTCAACTCCCCCTCCCATTCCGTATCCGACCTCTCAGTCCTGGGCCTCGTCCACAGCCAGAGTGAGCAACACCGCAAGTTGGAGGAACAGTACCTCATATTCCGCTTGGGGAGTCTGCATCCTCTGGGCTTGAACATTGAATTTTCTCAATTCTGCTAACCCTTGCTGTCTCCTCCCCTTCCCACCTCTCCCTCAGCCCTCGGGCCCTGGCATTCCCTCTCTCTCTCTCTCTCTCTCTCTCTCTCTCTCTCTATCTCCCTCCCCCACCCTAGTCGCACCAGCTTCTCATTTTCACACCACAAACAGCTTACAATGGCTTGTTCCCTTTATCATTGATACTTTTTTGCATATCTTTCATTCATTGTTCTTTATCTCTCCACATCACCGTCTATATCTCTCGTTTCCCTGATCCCTGACCAGTCTGAAGAAGGGTCTCGACCCGAAACGTCGCCTATCTCCTTCGCTCCTTAGATGCTGCTGCACCCGCTGAGTTTCTCCAGCCTTTTGTGTACCCACAAGGAAACAAGAATTTGTGCTGTGAAATAAACATTACATATTTAACAGAGAAAGCAAAGAAAACTAAATAAAATCAATGGGATATTGGGGTGCAAACATTTATGAAGCTTTCTATCATACAAGTTAAATAATCTGCCAAGTACCAAACATGTCCTCCACTAACATGCAATGAACCAACTAAATTTGCTCACTCACAGCAGTGCTCTGATTGTCAATAAGAATTTTAAAAAGCACTGCAGATGCTGGAAATCTGAAATAAAAACTGAAAATACTGCAAAAACTCAGGTCAGGCATCATTAGCAAGAAGAGAAATAGTTTGCGATCCTTCATCAGAACTGAGAAAGAGAGAAGAGAAGGTTGGGGAGATCAATGGCTGAAACAAAACAAATTTCTCAGATTGTGAAATAACATGGCTATTAAATATGTGTAATGCAGTGCTAATGTTATATAGTCTGAGGAATGCTGTATAATCTGCCCTACTATATGCACAAACACACCAGATTACCAAATTAAAATGTGTCCCCGATTCATAAAATCAAAAAGGTTGTTTGCTGATGTTTAAAATAAGTGCAAAGCTTTAAACTATAAAGCTTTCTCAAATAAATTATCAACGTTTCAGGCATGTGAAGCTAAATCTTTGCATCTCTCTCATATTTATATGTTTAAAATGTTGCTGAAATCTTCATTTTCATTGGGGAATGTATAGGAGACAAAATCTGGGGGGCAATTAGCTATAACCATATGGAATGGCAATGGCAGACTTAATGGACTAAGTGACATGATCCTGTTTCGTAATATTCTTAAAACAGCTTATTGCCTAAAGTTGATTATAATGCACAAGATTAACACTGATAAGAATTGTTGCTCATGTATGGTGGCAGCATATACAGAGCTTACATAAAAGGGGAAAGGAGACAATAGGAAGGATTTTGTTGTCATTACTTACCTGAGCCTGCAAGAGTTTTAGTTGCTTATCCTGTTCCACGAGAATCTTATAAGCATCAACAGGCAATCCCATTGTTCCAACTCCCTCTCGGTCATGCTCCAGTCTGTTCAGAGGAATGTGCAAACCCGTTGATGGCCCTATACACATTTTACACCAATTTGATGATGAGGTGTGGGAGCCTCCAGGTGATTTTATTAAACTGCTGTTTGGAGGGGAAGCACTATCTCTCTGTTCAGGTAAACACGGGTTTATTGCACTGGCGTTCAAACATCGAGCACTACAATGAGGATTTGATAAATATCCCAGAGTCTGTTGGCATGTTGAAGTGCTACAGTCATGACAATTAGACGAGTGGACATCTTTGGAACCAAAAGCAGGAATACTTCCTTGCCAATTAGAATTCAGTGAAGATCCACAGCAGGGTCCATGATGTTGGCAACAGTTACAATATCTAGTTGGATACATTGTGTGAAAATGTGCTGGATGTCCCAACACTTGCATTTCAGATGGAGAAGGTGGAAAGCCAGGAGAGTGCTGATGTGAATGCCTGCTGGACTTGTTGGGAGATAATGATAGTTCTTGGGACTGTTTTGAGTTGGATATAGATTGCTGACCTCTAGGAGAACCTCCTTTACCAAAAACAATGTTTTTCTTTGAACCAACTACTTCAGTTGGAATACCCATTTGAGGCTGGTCTATGGAAGTATCGGGTGATGGCCCATTTGGTGGAGTAGAGGAAGAAGAGGACGATGATCCAGAACTCTTCCTCGCAAAATGACTTCCTTTTTGATACTTAAGTGCCGATTTTTCTTTACCAGATTTAGGTGGTAGTGGAGGTCCATGTGAAAGGGTCACATTTTGTTTTACAGTAGGAGATATATCGTGGCATGCCAGTCCAGGCTGTCCATTATCAGAATACTGTTTTGTTGAGTTAATGTTTCCAGATGTTTCACATATTCTGACTGTCTGTTGTGACTTCATTAGGAAAGACTTATTTAGTTGTAGTCCCGTTGGAGCATTTTTTGAGTCTATAAAACTGCCATCAAATACAAGCGAGAGCTCAGGTACAGACGGATAAACTCTTGGAAACTAAGGTAAAAATATAAAATTAATGTTGAGGTTTGTTTGAAGCTGAGAAATTCTATGCAGAATTTATTTTTAAATTACAGAAACAAATTGACAGAAACAAAACCAGTATTCCAAATTGTTAACAGAATATGCAAGGATAAGTAATAGTGCCAGTTAAAATTATAAGTTAAATTGTGCAGCAATTTACAGCACATTACTGTATCATTACTCAACTGTAGAGGCCTGTTTTGCACAGGATTACAAGGAATTATGGTAAAAAGTAAATGGATGAACACTTGTCCAAGCCCCAATTCTTTAAAATACAGGAATGAGCAAACTTCAAATATTTCACTGCATGCATTTCTCTTTAGATAGATCGTCAAAAAATTGAAAAAGATTAGATCTAAATATTTTGCAAAAGCATATGATTTAAGTAATCAATTAATTTCAGTAATCAATCTGTTTAAATCAACCCCAGTTACTGAAGTCCTTCAAAAAAGTCTGAGGGATGACAATGATCTTAGTAATACTGAACTTTGCTTGCAAATTATATTTAGGCTGTAACAATATTGTGTTTCAAATAATACATGCAGTCATGATTATTAATATACTCTTAAATACTTAAATGACCCTCCTTCAATATATGGTAACAAGACCTTTTGTCCAACTGGATGTGGACTTGGTGTTGGCCTTGGAGAGAGGTCCTCTTCCTCCACACCAGAGTAATTGTTTCCAAAAGCAACTTTGTTTGAAAATAATCCACAATCAAGTCTGTAAAAGAATTTAAAAGTTGACTGACCACAAATGTTTGCAACAGTGGGCTATTTCTACTCATGGATCTACTTAATCATTGACATGCATCAACCTCAGCCTATAATTCAATTAATCATAAAATCATGCTGCAGAGAAATGGGCCTTATTGGCCATCCTGTCCATCGCTTTGTGCCTCTCTTATCCAGGTACCCATCCCCAAACGTTTTAAACATTGTGGTTTATTTATATAAATTCTCATTTATTTCTTTAAATTCTAATGAAAGTTTACACATCTTATTCATGCTTGCATAACTACAATTTGTTAATCAAAATATCAAAACAGAACTTAATAAAAATGATAGCATTTTGTTGTCCCCCAAATACCTTTTACCAAATCAAACCATTTTATCCATTATAAGTGATCGCATTCTTAAACCTCTCTTCCCCATATGATCAAAATACTTTAATTGCTACCTAAAAACCAATGTTCCAAATTTTATTTTCAATTATTATAATTCCTGGAGCTAACAAAAAGGAAACATCCTACCTGAAAAATGTCAATAAATAACCCAATTTGAACATTCAGTAATCAATACAGTTTTTGTAAATTCTAGCGAGTACATGATGAGTCTATCCAGTCTTTCTTCATATGTCACTATACAGACATCACAGGGTTCTGTTCCTGAGAATTGTATGTAGGCCAAATTCTCTATAAGTATGTTTACTGTAATGTCCCTCATCACAACACTCTGCATACACTTGTTTTATTCCTTCATTTTATTGAATATATCAACCCAACATTACTTGTAATTAAATTAATGGATATACTGTATCCAGTCATTAATGAATACCATGAAACATTTCATTATCAGGAGGATGCTAGGAGTCTGCAAGGTGACTTGGATAGGTTGGGTGAGTGGGCAAATGCATGGCAGATGCAGAATAATACAGATAAATGTGAGGTTATCCACTTTGGTGGCAAAAAAAGGAAAGTAGACTATTATTTGAATGGTGGCCGATTAGGAAAAGGGGAGATGCAACGAGACCTGGGTGTCATGGTACACCAGTCATTGAAAGTAGGCATGCAGGTGCAGCAGGCAGTGAAGAAAGCAAATGGTATGTTAGCATTCATAGCAAAAGGATTTGAGTATAGGAGCAGGGAGGTTCTATTCCAGTTGTACAGGGTCTTGGTGAGACCACACCTGGAGTATTGCGTACAGTTTTGGTCTCCTAATCTGAGGAAATACATTCTTGCCATAGAGGGAGTACAGAGAAGGTTCACCAGACTGATTCCTGGGACGTCACGACTTTCGTATGAAGAAAGACTGGATAGACTTGGCATGTACTCGCTAGAATTTAGAAGATTGAGGGGGGATCTTATAGAAACTTACAAAATTCTTAAACAGGCTAGATGCAGGATGATTGTTCCCGATGTTGGGGAAGTCCAGAACAAGGGGTCACAGTTTAAGGACAAGGGGGAAGTCTTTTAGGACTGAGATGAAAAAAACATTTTTCACACAGAGAATGGTGAATATCTGGAATTCTCTGCCACAGAAGGTAGTTGAGGCCAGTTCATTAGCTATATTTAAGAGGGAGTTAGATGTGGCCCTTGTGGCTAAGGGGATCAGGGGGTATGGAGAGAAGGCAGGTATGGGATACAGTTGGATGATCAGCCATGATCATATTGAATGGCGGTGCAAGCTCGAAGGGCCGAATGGCCTACTCCTGCTCCTATTTTCTATGTTTCTATTATTAGCTTGAAAAAAAACGCATGGGAGAACTTATGTAAAGTCTGATTTCTGTAGGCCAGATCATTTTTAACCCAGGGAGGTCTGTACTCAACAAATGAGTAATGACAAACATTTTCTAATTATGGAGAACTCAGGACACCCAAGCACCAACTATTACCCAATGATTTACTTGATGATTCTATGCTTAAAGGATTTTTCATGGTTTGAGGTTTTTTTCTCCACAGGGGGACAATATCTTGGTCACAAATAATTTAAAGATGTACGCTAAGAAATTGAGAGTTGTGATTCTATGTGAAAAAGAATCAAATCCAGATGAAAACACACACATACACAGAGTTTTTTTTTTCAATAAAGGGGACCTCTATTAAAAAAGATAACAGACTGGAATACAAATCTTTGAAGGATGAACATACTCAGGTCGTGTTACATAAAACATTACAGCACAGGAATGGGCCCTTCGGCCCAATGTCTACACCAACCATACTGCCAAGTTAAACTGATCTAATCTGCTGGTACAAGGTCTAAATCCCTCTATTCTCCGCACTTCCATGTGCATATCTAATGTAAAAGCTCTTAAAAGCCTCCTAATGTATAGTTATAATATTATTCTAATTGGGTTTGATGACTTGCTTTGGACAAAGCTGGAAAGTAGGACTGATTATTCAGACATTGTCACATAGATTTCCATGCACCATACAGTTTATAAATACTTCCTGGAGAGGTGCTCAAAAAAACATCGGAACATGATTACTTCCATGTCGCACACTCTATGCCTTGAGAAAACACAATTTCTTCGTAGTCACCAGTTAAAATCCTTGAACTCTGTCGGTGCTTCAAAAAGGTAAGCCAGGGATGGAAATAAACGCTGGCCTTTCTTGAGGCTCCATAACCCAAGGATGAACGTTATCTTGCAATACCATGCAAACTGAATTTAGATTGTACCAAACATTTATCATAATAAACATACCTACTATAAAAAAAGGCAGATTACTTATCCAACTGGACATTAGCAGCCTTCTGTTAACTCAGTCCATCTTTGGATGGATTCATGTGTGCATGATCATGGCATATGGTTTTTGCTAATAAATTCTCATATCCTACTGCATTCAATCTCTGCCACATTGGCACAGCTGAAGCTATGAAAACTGCAAGTACATTGTCTAGTCAATGAGGGAAATCACATAACACAACATAAAAAAAAAATCCTTGTACAATAGAATCAAGTTATGTACTGAGAAGCCGATTACTAAGAGATGGCAGCTCAAGCACGTATTGTTGGTCGTTAGATGCTCATATAAAATGGAAATAATCCTCCACATTGTCACTTTTAAGTGTAGATTATACTGAGCAAAACTTACGAGTTTCCAACGATGTTGTTAACCATCTCCTTAAAGAAATCACTCTCTGAAGTTTTATCTCCATCACAAAGCTCAAATTCAATTGATCGTTTTCCTGAAGACTCAGAGCTCTGAAAAAATGTTGAATTAATTAGTTAATTTTTAACTCCGACAAATGAAGTGTTAAGGTGATTGGGTAGACTTTAAATAGAACACATTAAACCACTTTCATTGCAAGTAGAGCACTTAGGAAAGTGGGTAAAATTCCAACAAAGAGATGCATATTAAGTAAAGAGTTGAAGGGGGGGGGGGTTGTGTTAGTTTACAAGTGATACCTTCTCTGTTAGCATCCAGAACTAGCTGGACATGCAGAGAAACTCAGTTCAAAGTCAGCAACTTTTACAATGCCGAAAATACATGGAAGTCAGAGACAAAGGCATTTGAACTATCTGTCAGTGGATAAGTGTTGGCCTTAACTGTTGCACACACATTTGAGGAGAAAAAAAAATCCCCCTTCAATGCCAGATTAAGTTGCCCATCAATTCCAACAACTTCCATCTTGAAACAATGAAAAAAAACTGCATATGCTAGAACTACACAGGAGGTTATCAGCAACTGTAGAGAGAAACATATTTACATTTCAGCACAGTGAAGTGAGAAAAGTTAGAAATCAAACAAGTACAAAGTTTCAGTAGGATGGGGAACAGTTGCAGGTAGAAACCAAATGACTCAGCAGTGCTGACTAAGAGTGAGCAGGTTTTGGACAGTACCTTTTCAAAAACTAAGAAAAGAAATATATCTATAAGACAAACAAGGATTAAGATATCTCAATTTGTCTCATCGTTGAATGGACAACTGAAATTAAAACTGGGCATGGTGCAAAAAAGTCAATGCAGTTGTATCAGTTTCTCATCAGGTGAGTTTCAGGTTTAAATGGGATATACCAAGAATAAGCAAGATCATGGGATTTGTCAAAGGTCACTGGCTATAAAGAAAAAGCGAACCAAGCGCTGGCTGCATTAATTATGTAAATTATTATCTTTATTCATGATTTATGTGTAAAAATATATTTAATCTGGGGAACAGGGGTGCCAGATAGCGGAAGAGCGGGTGTAACAGCGAGAGAGGGGGCAGATGCCAGTGGGATAGAGGAGAGTGCGCACAGACACGCGTCTCATACCCGCAGCCCGGGTCGAGCCCGTGTCCCTGGCGCTGGACCGCCCCGTTCCTCTTCCTCTTTCGGCGGCGCCAGAGACCCGCGCCCAACCCCGACCCCACGGAGCAGCACGAAGCATAAAGCACTCACTAAAACGAAGGTCTGATAACCAAAGATAACACACAGCAGATCCGCACCCACCAATGTTTATCTCCAGTGACCTATGACCTGGGCATACAGTCGGAATACCGAACTCGCTTATTGGTTTAAAAAAACCTATTATTCTAATTTTAGCTTATACTATTAAAAATTTTTTCAAATGTTAAAGAGCAGAATCCTCTCTCTGCACAAACTCATGTACTTACTGTACAAAGATTTAATACTTCAGTACTGGTAAGCAGTTGGAAATCCAATTTTCGATGCTCACTGCAGGGATGGCATTCATAGAATTCTGGCTGTCTGTGTGTAAGGGAGTATAGAACTAGAAGGAAACTTTTTTGCTCAGTTGCAAAAACTCTGCAATTGAAAAAAATATATATATATTATATGAAACAACCAACACATTGGCATAACTTAGCAGTATATTTGGAGCATCAACCAGGCTATTAAAGAGGCGCTGTCTCTACAACAACCAAGAAAGTCTTCAACAGAAGCCTCCACCAGTTGTAAAAGCCAATAGTAATTTTAGTTTTGTTTTAATATCTCTTACTCTGAAATGTGCACAATCGACTAGAATAGTAAATGATTAAAACAATTAACATAAAACACACATATAATTAAAATTAAATAATCAAATATCTATAGCACGAGGAGAATCCCCAGCACCACAATGGGGGATATCGAAACACGATTTACCTTTCCAATTCCTTAATTTGGCAATTTACTGTTTGATAGCCCAAGCACTGAAATTCAGCATATATTATCATCAAATCCATTGACACCTCACGCTGCCTCGGCAAGGTTATCAGCATAATCAAGGACGTCGCACCCTGGCCAATCCCTCTTCACCCCTCTCCAATTGAGAAAATGATATAGAAGTGTGAAAATGCACAACTCCAGATTCAGGCAACTGAACCATCCGACCACAACTAGAGAGCAGTCCTGAACTACTATCTACCTCATTGGTGACCCTCAGACCATCTTTGATAAGACTTTACATGCTTTACCTCGCACTAAACGTTATTCTCGTATCATGTATCTATACACTGTAAATGGGTCGATTGTCATCATCATCATCGACAGTCACGCAAAAAGAGTATGACTATCCTCTCCATAGGATCGTCTACTTGTGGGTCTGCAGATGTCTGTTGAGCCAGATCCGCAATCCACACACCTTGGTGCAACGTGGGCAGTGGAGTCTGGAGGTGGTTGGTAGTCGTCGAGCCACCTTCTCTCTCGTTACGGTGCTGATGTTTTGTCTCTGCGACACGGCTTAGTTCCATTTCTTGAAATGCAGCTCCTTCCTGCACGGATTTCCCCCAGGAGTGCCTGCCCAGTGCAATGTGCTCCCAGTTTCCTTAATGTGATGTGGAATTTCTTCAGACTGTTCTTGATGTTGTCCTTGAAGCGTTTCTTTGGCCCGCCGGGGGCTCACCGACCTTCCTTCAATTGAGTATTCAGGATTTGTTTAGGGAGACGTGTGTTGGACATGCGGATCACATGGCCAGTCCATCGAAGTTGGTGCCGCATTATTGCGGTGGTGATGTTGGTCATGTTGGCTTCCTCCAAAACGCTGATGTTGGTGCCTTTGTCCTCCCAGCTGATCCTCAGAATCTTCGTAAGGATCTTTGATGGTATTGTTCCAGGGCTCTCAGGTGCCTGCTGTAGGTGGACCACGACTCAGCTCCATACAACAGGGTGGAGAGGACCACGGCTCTGTAGACCAGCAGTTTTGTTTGAGCCTTTAGGTCTCGGTCTTCAAAGACTCTTTTTGTGAGTCTGGCGTAGGCTCCGCTGGCACAACTCAGACGATGGTTGACCTCAGAGTCGATGTCAGCTTTTGAGGAAAGAATGCTGCCAAGGTAGAGGAAGTGGTCAACATTTTCAAGAGTGGTGTCGTCCACTTTTATAGTGGGCTGGGTAGACAGCTGGTTGGGTGGAGGTTGATGTAGGACCTGGGTCTTAATATTTAAGACTCTGTATTAATGGCTCCGTATGCCTTGGCAAAGGCATTCAGGATGCCCCGGAGGTCTTCTGCAGAGTGTGCTACAATGGCACAGTCGTCCGCGTACAGAAGCTTCATGATGGCAGCGTTACTGACTTTTCTCTTGGCCTTCAACCTATTAAGGTTGAAGAGCCCACCGTCAGTTCTGTAGAGGATTAGGATCCCCTGTGGTAGCTCTTCACCAATGAGGTGAAGTATGGCAGCAATGAAACCAACAAACAGGGTGAGTGCAATGATGCATCCCTGTTTGACCCCCATTTCCACAGTGAAGGCTCGGACTCAGAGCTGCAGTTGCTGAGCACTGTGACCGACATGTCATCATGTAGAAGCCTCAATATTCTGATGTACTTGTCGTGACAACTGTACCTTGATAGTATTGCCAGGCTATTTGGAGCATACCGAGTCAAAAGCCTTTGTCAGGTCTATGAAGGCCATGTACAAAGGCTGCCTTTGTTCACAGCATTTTTCCTGGAGCCGGTGTGCTGTGAATATCATGTCTGCTGGACCTATGGATGGGCGGAAGCCACACTGTGATTCTGGGAGTACCTCCGCAGACAGTGGTAGAAGTCGGTTTGCAAGGACACAGGCTAGGTACACGTGACAATAAACTAAACAAACAGTTTAGCTGGCATCCCTTGTGGAACTGCTGGCATTAGCTGGCAAGATTTAGTCCATCAGCCTGCTCCCATAATTGTCAATGTTAATTATTGTGAGCCAGCGAAGCACGATCAAAGTAACACAGGCACAAATGCTGCAGACTACCCTATTGATGGTAAATATATCTATTGTACATCACCAGTGGAATATGATATTCAGTAGCAGGAACTAAACATGACATGGAATTATGCAGTGAAAACCAATAGATAATCTGGCAACCATAGGCAGTATTCAATAAGAATATTAATTTATCTTAAACCTGTGATTTTACAACAGCAATGTAAATTGTACTTCAATCACGGGTTGTTATTTTACAAAAAAGACTGAATCTCACCTTTCATGAATCGAAGAACTGAAAAGATACCTCAAGCAGCAGGCCCAAACCTGGGGGTTATGTACATGAGTAACACCACTCAACCAGCTGTAATATACCAAGATGCACAGTTAAAGTAACATCTCAAATATATAAAATGGCACCACTGACAGAGATTATACTCTATATATTAACAATTTTTGGTACAACAAAATGCCAATGTTGAGGCATTGAATGAAAATTATTTCTAGAACGCAGCACCAAAATAAAAAAAATCCAAATAAATTGGATTCACTCAATAGATCCGCTTGAAGATTAGCAGGAAAAAAAAACCTTAGTGTGAAAGAATTTAAATAGTATACAATAGATTTTCTGAGCTATGTTAAAACTAAAGGCCAACTTCCAATTTTACCAATCTCCCCAGCACAAAGCACCTACCCGTTAATTGTCCATTGAATAAAGACCAAGTTTACACACCCCAATAGGTTCACCCCCAACTCAATGATGGTGTAATGCATCTGTTCCAGGAAGCAAAAGCTCAGCACCTACCCACCACATCTGCAGTTCATTGCAGTGCCTCAAGTAGTCTACTTCCTTCTATTCATCTTTCTCTTCCCCTTCTCCTCCTACTTTTATTGCTTACATGTTCCAGTCCCTCATATCTTGCTCCTGCCAGTACCTTTTCCTTTAATTGAAGTCTTGCTGATGGGGATAACTAGGGCCTTTTACACCATTGGTTAAGAAGCTTGTTTTTAGAATTGTTGCCCTTGCTGGAATATTATAATTGCATTGAAATAAACCTACTAGTTATAAGCTAAATTTTAAATTGAACTTAAAAATCTCAACAGGTCATCATATTATACTTACATTCCTACAAGAGGCAAAGTGAGCACTTTTGGATCAGATTCAAGTATTAATAGAAGCTTGCGTGTCTGATCCATTGTAAGGTATCTGCAATTAAAACAATTCATTATCTTTTCACCAAGTATCAATATGAAAAACATTTAAAAAACCATAAATTATAATTAAAAACATTTGAATCATCATAATCATCACACCTCCCAACGGATACCAAATACTAAAAAGTCATTAGAATCCTCCAAATAAGCATAAATAACTAGGAAAAAAAATGGCTGCAAAGATAGAAGTTGAGGAAGCTTGCGGTCATTCAAGAGAAATACAGTGCCCGCCATAATGTTTACGACAAAGATCCATTGTTTATTTATTTGCCTCTGTACTCCACAATTTGAGATTTGCAATAGAGAAAAAAAATCACATGTGGTTAAAGTGCACATTGTTTGATTTTATTAAAGTGTATTTTTCTACATTTTGGTTTCACCATGTAGAAATTACAGTTGTGTTTATACATAGTTTCCCCCATTTCAGGGCACCATAATGTTTGGGACACTTGGATTCACAGGTGTTTGTAATTGCTCAGGTGTGTTTAATTGCCTCCTTAAAGAGAGCCCTCAGCACCTAGTCTTTCCAACACCTTTGGAAACTTTTATTGCTGTTTATCAACATGACGACCAAAGCCAAACCTTAGGCTTACCAAAACTGTTTGGAACATCATTAAGAAGAAAGAGCACTGGTGAGCTTACTAATGGCAAAGGGATTGACAGGCCAAGGAAGACCTCCACAGCTGATGGCAGAAGAATTCTCTCTTTAATAAAGAAAACCCCCCAAACACCTGTCCGACAAATCAGAAACACTCTTCAGGAGTCAGGCGTGGATTTGTCAATGACCACTGTCCGCGAAGACTTCATAAACAGAAATACAGAGACTACGCTGCAAGATGCAAATCACTGGTTAGCCGCAAAAATAGGATGGCCAGGTTACAGTTTGCCAGGAAATACTTACAGCAACCACAGTTCTGGAAAAAGGACTTGTGAGCTGATGAGACGAAGATTAACTTATATCAGAGTGATGGCAAGAGCAAAGTATGGAGGACAGAAGGAACTGCCCAAGTTCAAAAGCATATCACCTCATCTGTGAAACACAGTGGTGGGGTTGTTATGCCTGGCATGTATGGCTGCTGAAGGTACTGGCTCACTTATCTTCATTGATGATACAACCTCTGATGGTAGTAGCATAATGCATTCTAAAGTGAATAGACTATCTGCTCAAGTTCAAACAAATGCCTCAAAACTCATTGGCCGGCAGTTCATTCTACAGCAAGACAATGATCTCAAACTGCTAAAGCAACAAAGGGGTTTTTCCAAAGCTAAATAATGGACAATTCTTGAGTGGCTAAGCCAATCACCCGATCTGAACCCATTGAGCACACCTTTTATATGCTGAAGAGAAAACTGAAGGGGACTAGCCCCCAGAAAAAGCATAAGCTAAAGATGGCTGCGATACAGGCCTAACAGTGCATCACCAGAGAAGGCACCCAGCAATTGGTGATGTCCATGAATCGCAGACTTTAAGCAGTCATTGCATGCAAAGGATATGCAACAAAACACTAAACATGACTACTTTCATTTACATGACATTGCTGTGTCCCAAACATTATGGTGCCCTGAAATGGGGGGGGCTAGGTATAAACACAGCTGTAATTTCTACATGGTGAAGCCAAAATGTATAAAAATGGCCGTTATTCAAATCTGACAAATGTGCACTTTAACACATGTGATTTTTTTATATTACAAATCTCAAATTGTGGAGTACAGAGGCAAATAAATAAATGATGGGTCTTTATCCCAAACATTATGGAAGGAACTGTAGATAGGAAAGGTTCAGGAGGCATATGGACCAAATGTGGGCAGGTGGGCCCAGCGTAGATGGTGCATTTTGTTTGGCGTAGACAAGTTGGGCTGAAGAGCCTGTTTCCGTGCTGTATAACTCTATAATTCAGACATATCCATCTTGCAAAACCTGCTTCCCTCACTCTTAAAACTATTGACCCAATATCCACATTAATGGCTTGGTGCGAAACACATTCAGATGCTTAGATATAAAAGCTGGAAAACCTTTGATTTTTCCAGCATCTGCAGTTCTTTCTTAAACAGATGCTTAGATATAGAGTTTTTAGCAGGATGTTTTAAAAAAAAATAAAAATATGTTTTCAGAGGTAATCACATTTGGACAGCTATTGGACAAATTTCAACATTGCATCGTAAAAGTTCAAAAAACATTAAATATTTTCTTGTCCAACTCACCCGAATTTATGTGTCCCCTGAATCTGAGCAATATTATTGGGGCTGCTTAAATTTCTTGCCAAAGCTGTTGGTATTATGGGAATTGCATTGATTGGAGTGGCATCAAAAATTATTGATACAGTAACAGCTGCCCAGCGAAGTTCCAGGGTTAAGTTATCCAATTTCTCAATGCAAGTAATGTGTCCTCTCATTGTAAGAAGTTTAGAAGAGTCGATTGATTCCTTGCTACTGCAATAGTGGTGTAGCATCTAGAAAATTAAATCACATACAATCACTGACATGCATGTTGATTTCTACATTATCAATCTAACACAAAAGAAAGAGTAGTTCAAAAACATGAACAGTCCAAATTATTCTGGGCAAGGGCGATTTCATCCAGAGAAACTCTGGCTGGTAACACTGACTCTAGTAATACATTTATGAGATAAACAAATATTAAGTCGTATGGTAGGCTGGTCTGGAAGTTTAGATTGCATGGAATCCAGGGAGAGCCAGCTAATTGTACGCATAATTGGCTTGTTGCTAGGAAGTAGTGAGTGATCGGGAACGGTTGTTTACTTAGACTGGAGGCTTGTGCGAATGGTGTGCCACAGGGATTGGTGCTTGGCTCATTGTTGTTTGCAATTTATTTAAACAATTTGGACAAGAATGTACATGGCTTAGGTAGTAAGTTTGCAAATTACATTAAAAAAGGTGATATTATAGATAGTGAAGGATATAAACAATTATAGTGGGGTATTGATCAGCTAGGTCAGTAGTCCAAGGAATGGCAAATGAAGTTCAATTCAGACCTTCATTTTGGGATGGCAAACATGGGTAGGATTTTCATGGCAGGGTCTTGGGAAGTGTTGTAAAACAGTGGGATTAAGGAGTACAAGTACACAGTTCACAGAAAGTAGCATCATATGTAGACATAACATGGTGTAGAAAGCATTTGACATGCTGACCTTCATCAGCGATTGAGTATTGGAGTTGGGATGTTATGTTGCAGTTGAACAAGACACTGGGAAATGTACCTACAGTACATTTGTACAGTTTTAGTATCCTGCTATAGGAACATTGTCATTGTAAGAGTACAAAGATAAAGATAAATCTGGAAAGAGTACAAAGATAATTTTTGACAATGTTTCTAGGAATTGAGGGCACAAATTATAGGGAGAGGAAGGGTAGGACTACATTACGTGGAGTGCAGAAGAGTGAGGGGGTGACCTTATACAGGTATATAAAATTATAAAGGGCATAGATAGGAACAGTCTTTTTCCCCAGTGAAGGGAAACAAAGACTAGACTGTACAGGTTTAAGCTTAGCGGCATAAGATTTAAAAAGGATGCGAGGGGCAACTTCTTACCGAGAGTGGTATGTACATGGATCCATGTAGAGGAAATGGTTGAGACATATTTAAAAAGTTATTTGGATATGGATAGGATAGGCTCAGAAGAATACAGGGCAAATCAGTCATATGGGACTAGCTTAAATGGGTATCTTGGTCAGCATGGATGATTGGGGTTGACAATCCCACTTCCACGCCACGATTTCATACAACTCCAAATATTTGCAAGACTCCATATGTCCCAAATCCTGACCTTTACCAATGAGGACTGGGAAGGTCACTATCTGCAGGTTTCTGTCAAGTCAGCACAACACTCACTTCGAAGCACTCGGGGTTTCCTTCATTGTTGGTGGGTCTAAATTATTTACTGAAAAATATTTGGCAATACCTTCAACAGAAAGACTGCAACAGTTCAAGATGGTAATGTGCCACCATTCTCAGGTACAATTTGGACTGGGTAATAAATACTGGAATAAGCAGGGCACTCCAAATCACAAAATAAATGGAACATTCACAAGGACAAAAAAAATATTGTGGTCAACGTTGCCCTAAACTACAAGTTAATTGCATCCTCCTGCTGGCAGAAACAAGATCATTGTGAACACGACAGAATGGAAGATCGCTGTGCTTCGAAAACAAATCTTATTCCAAGGAATACCAACAGAAAGCTGGAAATAGTAAGTCAAACACCATCTGTGGAGAGATAACCAGTTAACATGTCTGGATGATGTTTCATCAGATTGAGGAAGACAGAAAATAAGCGTATTTTAAAATGGCATAAAAGGGCATCACCTTGATTGTTCAACTCAACAAACTGCTGGAGGAGAATCTGACCACAATGAAGCAGTTTGCTTGGTTGTCTACTTCACTGCAAGTAGGTAGGGACAGCATGATGACAAAGGATTTCCTTGCTTTGCAGATACAGAGATGCAAGTACTTTTCAATCACCTATTAATGTTTGATTCAATAGTGCGCTATTTTGTATTTTTATTTTTATATCCACCGACATGAACAACTTACGCACAATCTAACAACTGTGCGCAGAAAATAAACATACAATTTAGGCACCACAAGAAAATTCAGTAATAAAAAAGTTCAATAGATTCAACAAAAGAAAAAAAAAAGTCTGAATAGTTTTCTCTCACATTTTAGAAAACAAAGTTTGTACGAATAGCCAACACCAGACTAACATGATAGCAGGCAAATTAAAAAAATTGGAACAAAGAGGGAAAGAAAAATATTGTCGTCAAACTGTAATGAAAGGACTAATGCTAAATTAAAATCACAAGCGCACAATAGTAGGAAAAGAGCATATACCGTACAGGTGAAATGGACTTAAAAGGGGAGGAGTGCGGTGTATGTAATAGAAAAGATATTACCTGCCTCCAAGAGGGAGGAGTGTTAGCTATGGGAAAATTAGGATAGGTAATTGGTGTCTTGTGATGTCTGGGGCAAGTACGCATGAGCAGAAGAGACGGGAGGTGGCGTCCTGCAGAAGAGAAGCTTGTATGATTCCTCCCGTGTCCGAGCCTTTATTCAAGACTGTTCAAAGCATCCGAATACACAACAATTGGCGACGAGGATAAAAGAACGAGAATGAGAACAAGGCCAGCAATAAGAATCGAAAACAAAAGTTAAAAATAGTAGTATTTGGAAACAAGTGGAACAGCACCAAGTCAAATGGGTCTGAATTGGCGCCAAAAAGAAAAAAGGTAGGAACGGGAAGCAATAGCTCAGGGAAGAGCTAGGAAAACAAGCAGGGGCAGTAAGGGTCACCACGCACGGTGTCAGCTTACCTGGAATGTATCCAGGGCTGTGCAGCCCACAGCAAGGCCCAAGCAGCAGCCACAGACGTCGGGTGGGGGCCGAGTACCGTGAAGGCAGCGGACAGGTCCAGAGATCCACCGACAGAGGCTGAGTCTTCAGCCCAACCGGGAACAGTCAACCCGGTGGGGGGAGAAAACAGAGAAAGCCCGGCCGGGATCAGAGTCAGCCCGACCGTGAACAGAAGAGCGGACAGGCCCGCGAGAGAAGTTGAATTGCAGTTAAAACTTGAACAGTATAATCTAAGAGACAATCCTAAAAACTGCCACGATTGCCGCAAAGGCATGCAGGGCTGATTATCTACAGCACCCGATTAGCAGCCGGTTTTTTACCTGCTAAAAGACTAAACTGTTAAATACCTTAAGATCTACAACATTTAAATGCCTTCAAAGTAATGGCTGAAGCAACAAATCAAGTGGAACTGTAAATTAATTGCTGAATCTGCCAAAATAAAAAGGGGGAAAAATGAAAAAGAAGTGTTTGGTCATTGAGTGAAATCCAGTTCATCATATCGGGGTGGATGAATCAGATCCCTTTCAAGCGGGGAATCTGCACAAAAACATTAGAAGACTTGACAAATATTGTTCTTGCAGAGAATACCCACATTTTTCTGTCTATCTTCTGTAATTACCTTAAATGCAGCACTGAAATCCTCAGATGCATAGACGTTGATGCGTTTAGAAACAGGTCCTTGATTATCAACTGTGCATGGAATGAGAAAATCACCTGGAAGAAGTGCTGTTGGAACCTTGTCAGAATGTCCAGAAACTTCTCGCCCAGGATCAAAGCGATCTATAGTTAGTGTAATACCTTCATCATCTGCATTGAGAGATAAATTATACTCACTCAACCAAGTAAACATTTTTACAAACTGTTGTTTGAATAAAAGCTGTACAAGAAACTTGTTTAGACTGTCATTTTGTGACCATACCGATGCACATCCCCACCTTTGACAACCTAGATTTTTTAATTTTTATTACAAAAAGGATGACTAAAGTTTAATAAATAATATCTTATTAAATTAGGTAGACAGGCCCTTAATCAGCCTATAGGACATCATTAAGCCATAGACATCAATAGCAAAGAATATATGTACCGGTAACATTAGGTCTACAAAAGAAACAATGCGTAGAAATAACAACCCAAAGCAAGTCAATGATGTGAAAATTACAACTGGGAAAATGATAAAGACCCACTTATAACAATGCAGTGTGAGAAAATGAGAAACATAACAGAGGAAGATGGAGAATTATATTAAATCATATTAAATATTTTTCAAAGGAATAAAGGTCTGGACGCTGCAATTTTAGGTCATCCCAGAATTTGAAAGCATTAAGGAGGGTAGTTTTACAGTATTGTGCACTAAGCATCATTGATTACTAAGAAGTGAATGCGATCCCCAAGAAAGTAAGTAATTGTGCACGGGAACTGCAAGATCCTGGAATTAATCACATGCAACCATCCTGAGGTGGGAAAAACTGGAATCAGATATGATGTGGATGATGTAGTCGGGGAGATCATGAAGAAATAGAAAACAGTCACAGGAGATGTCTAACGGGAGTCTGAAGCATGCAACGCAAATCTATCATCATGAATATCAGGATCTACCCCACTGCACACACAATTCCTTTTGTACCATCTGGCATTCCTCATTTTGCCATTTCCTAACCAGCAAGAACTGTTCATTAAAATGTACTTAAGAAATTGATGCATTTATTTGTCTAATAGAAAAGTAGCAAAAGCACTAAACTTACATAGGAAAAAATTGAAAATCTGCCAAAATAAGAGTTCTAAAAACATTTGGTGAGAACTGGTTTTTAAAACGATTGGCCTCGTTTTGTTAAATATTTTTATCAGACGCAGGTACATATTAATCAAATATACCTCTCACATACATTCGTAATATTATTAATATTAACAATTATGTGTATTTCTATACATTTTTTTTGCAAATAAGAAAAGATAGAGAAAAATAAAGTAAAAGTAGGAAATCAAAAATAAAGAAATGAGTGCAGTATTAAAAAAGTTACCCATCATTGGAGATATATCCATGATTTGTTATACGTGATTCTTCACTATTCCATTATTCAGGCTTCAGTCAGGCTCTCGTACCAAGCCATTTTGACCCTTTAGATATTCAATAAATGGAGACCATATTCCTCTGAAAAGATCCAACTTGTTCAGTAGGACAAGCCTTAATCTTTCCAGATGAAGTGTCTCCGACATTCCTGTAATCCACATTTTGATTATGGGGGATGTAGGACCTTTCCAGAATTTCAATATTAATTTTTTCCCAATTATTAAACTGTAATCAATAAAGATTCTTAGATTCGTTGTTATTAATTGATCTGTTTCTAATATTCCCAGTATTATTAACTTTGAGTCAGGGATCAGATTCATATTAACAACATTCGAAATTATCTTAAATATTTCTGTCCAAAATTTAATAATTGTTACACAATTTGTAAATGAGTGCGTTAAGTTAGCTTCTAAGTGCTGACATTTATCACATATGGCAGATACATTTGAAAAAATACTATGTAGTTTGGATTTTGAATAATGTAGTCTATGTAATATTTTAAATTGTATAAGAGAGTGTCTAGCATTTAACTTTCATCCCATACTTCAGGTCTAATGATTTGACCTAATTCGTTTTCCCATGATTGCCTATATATTTCTGTCATTGGGACATCGTTTTTTCCAATAAAATATTATACATATATGATATCAAATTTTCTGTGTTCGGGTGTTTTTAGACATTCATCTAAAATTTCTGTCTTTCTATTTCTAATTTCCTGTGTGTTTGCTTTTACATAGTCTCTAATTTGTAAATATCTAAAGTAATCTTTTGAATGCAATCCATAAATTTGTTGTAATTCTTGAAATGAAAGGAAAGAATTTTCCCTGTAGAGATCGCCCATCTTATTAATTCCATAGTTTTTCCATTGTAAAAAACCTTCGTCCATCATTGAGGGTTTAAATGTAACTTTATTTACAATGGTAAGGGCTAGTGGTATACATTCCGATTTTAATGTTTTCTTTATTTGTTTCCAGATACGTATTCCACTTTCTATTATAGGATTTTCACTATAGGTTTTCTTACCTAGTTTAATATTGGCGAATAAAATCAAACTAATTTCAAAAGACGAACAATTTCTTTTTCCATTTTTAACCAGATTGGTTGTTTATCTGTCTCTACTAACCAAAAATTCATATTTTTAATATTAACTGCCCAGTAATAAAACAAAGTTTGGCAGCGCTAGACCTCCATTGATTTTTGATTTACATAAATGTTTTTTATTTATTCTATGGCTCTTATAATCCCAGATAAAGTGGGTGACTATAGAATCCACCTTCTTAAAGAAATTTTTAGGAAGATATATCGGAATCAATTGGAAAAGATATAGTAATTGTGGAAGAAAAATCATTTTTATTGCATTAATTATACCTAGCATTGAGCTAGGTAGTGTTTTCCAATATAAAATGTTCTTATTTAATTTATTCAATAAGAGTGGAAAATTGGATTTAAATAAAGAATCAAATCTTTTTGTTACATAAATTCCAAGATATTTAATTTTTTCGTTTGCTATCTTAAAAGGAAATGTTTGTAATATATGTAAGTTATTTACCATTATTGGCATGTGTTCACTTTTATTCCAATTAATACTATAATCCTGAAAATAATCCAAATTCAGTTATTAATTTTAGTAAATTTAGGATACTAATTTCCGGCTTTGTAATATAAAGTAATATATCATCTGCATATAAGGAGATTTTATTTTCAGTATCTCTGGTGTCATATTTCAGGATGTAATCTCACACGTTGAGCTAATGGTTCTGTTGCAAGTGCAAACAGTAGCGGGGATAAAGGACAACCTTGTCTGCAGCCTCGAGATAGATTAAATTTAGTTGATAGCATTTGATTTATTATTCTGGCTGTTGGATTAGTGTATAATAATTTAACCCAAGTAATAAACTTCTCTCCCAACTTAAAAGTTTCCATAACCGAAAACAAGTAAGACCATTCCACCTGGTCGAAGGCTTTCTCCGCATCTAACGAAGTAATTACTAGGTCTTTATTAATACCTCTTTTCGAATATATAATATTGTATAATCGTCTCAGGTTATATGAATAATATAGTTTTGGTATAAATCCTGTTTGATCGGGGTGAATTAATTTATTAATAACTGTACTTAGTCTTTGTGCTAATATTTCGGTTAGTATTTTTGATCAGTATTTAAAAGAGCTGTAGCTCTATATGATCCTGGGTCATCCAGATCTTTATCTATTTTAGGTATACGTGTTATAATAGATTCGTTTAACGTTTCTGGTGAGTATAAATATATTCATAGAGTATCTTCAGACGTGGTGTAATCAGATCATAAAATGTTTTATAAAATTCTGAACCAATACCATCTGGTCCCGGTGTTTTACCATTTTTTAATGATCTGATAGATTCTTCGATTTCTTTTACTGAAATCTCAGCATTTAGTGATTCTCTATTTTGTGAATCCAACCAATTCAGATTACATTTTTTTTAAAATGCTTCTATTCCTATCCTGTTTTCTGTCGTTTTAGGTGAATATAATTTTTTATAATATTGCAAAAATCTCTCATTAATATCTTTAGGTTGTACTAATGGTTTGCCATTATATGATTTAATCATATGGATTATTTTTTCTCCCTCCATCATTCTTAATTGACAAGCCAATAATTTTTGAGGTTTATCTCCAAATTCAAATTGTAATTGTTTAGTGTATAGATAGAGTTTTACAACTTGATCTGAGTATATTTTATTTAATTTATATTTCAGTGCAGCAATTTTATTATGTGTTGTTATGGATGGATTAGCAGCGTTCTCTGTGTCTAATTGTTTAATCTCCTTTTCCAATTCCTGTTGTTCCCTCCGATACTTTATTATAAAATGCTTGAGAAGAAATCATAATTCCACGGGCATATGCTTTAAAAGTTTCCCATAATAAGGAAGAGGATATTTCCGGTTTATCATTTATTTCAAAGGAAATCTTGATCTGTTCTATAATATATTCCTGAGTTGCTTTGTTTTTTAAAATTTGTGGTTTAAATCTCCATTGTCCCCGTTTTTCCATTTATTTTAACCATGAATGTTAAAGGTGCGTGATCTGAGATTGTAATATTATGGTATTTTGAATTATAAGTAAGTGAGATAAGTTTAGCGTCAACCAAAAAATAATCTATTCTTGGATAGGTTTTATGTACAGGTGAATAAAATGAATATTCTCGTCCAGTTGGATTTTCTACTCTCGAAACATCTTTAATATTACCAGTATCCATATATGCATTTAATAAGTCACTGCAATGGGATTTGCTTTTTCCTTTGTCTTGTGGATCTGTCTAAATAGGAATCTAATGTACAATTTAAATCTCCTCCAATTATTAAGTTATGTTGTGCTGTTTCCGGGATGTTGTTAAATATTTTCTTTAAAAAAAACAGTGGACTATCAAAGTTTGGTCCATATACATTGACAAAAATCATTTTTTGTGCATTTAATTCTCCTATTACAATAATGTATCTGCCATCACTATCAGTTATAGTTAATGTATGTTTGAATAAAGTGCCTTTACAAAATAATATTGCTTGTAAATTGATTTGTGTGTAAAAGAAGAATGATACGTTTTATCTATCCATTTAGCTTTCAGCGTATGCTCGGCATCTTTTTTTAAATGTGTTTCTTGAATGAAAATCACATCAGCTTTAATTGCTTTTAAATGTGCTAATACTTTACCTCTCTTAATTGGTTCATTAATACCTTTAACGTTCCAGCTGCAAAACGTTATTCCTTCATTCCCCATATTCATTTTTAAATCTTGCATCTTTTGTCTACGGGGGTCTATAATAGAGCCAATGGTTCAGTTTGACAGACCCGACCTCACACCCGAACGCTGCATAGACAAATTTTAAGACCCTCGAATGTCTCTCACGTGTATATCTCCTTTGATCCAATTTGTAACTCCATTCAAACTGAAAATAATAATGATAGTTTATAATAGAAAAGAAAAGAGGATAGGTTAAGAAATTAGTATTGTGCACAAAGAAGGAAAAAACTACATCTAGTATTAGTGTAATTAGTGCTAGCCATACTAGCATGGCTAACCATCTACCGACTTCCGTAGTTGATGTTACGAACTTAACCAGCTCCTTTGTTTCTTGGAATTTTTATTCCATAGCAATATTTTACCGGGGATATTAAATTTAAAAATATTCGGGTTCCAATAGTCGGAAATGTGAGGATACATATTTAAAACTTGTTTGAAAATCTAATTAGAAAAAAACCGAAAAGGAAAAAAGAGAAAAAATGAAAATTACTAGTAAAACAGAAAGAAGGTTTCCAAAGAGGACAAATGAAATCAAACTCTATATTTGACTCTAATCATTCCATTATAAGTAAACATTAGTCATTAGTGATAATTATTAATTCTGATTAGTAAAGATACCTCGGTATAATTTTAGTATTTATTAGCTATTTGTATTAGTAGTGCAGTTATACTAATTATTAGTATCCATGGGAGAGTTTCCGATCCACATCTTTCTCCAGCTTCCTTAGTCACCACTTCAATTCCATCCAGTGGCCTCTTGTTGAAAAGAAATGCATCTATTGTTGAAATTTCTAATTAAAAATCACACAACAGCTTCTTCCTGACCTTTTTTCCCCCTCACGCAAACTGAAGAATTATTGTAAAAGTTTAATATTTTAATTTTGTCATTAATACAACTGGACAGCCTTTGCAAGGATTTTCAAAATAGTGTTTTAAGTAATTCTGGAGCCTTTTGACGAATTTGTAATTAATAACATAACTAAGAGAAAATTAAAGCTTATACATTTCGAATTTCAGAGGACCTGTGAGTTGACGATATGTTTATTGCTGTCATTTTCAGGATAGGACCGGTCATTTTTAGTTGGCAATGCTAAATGGATTGTGCTGGAGCCCAATCGGAACCGGCAGGTAAGTGCTGTTGAAAAAACTTTTTAGGACTAGAAAACTCCGTGCCTGGTGGAAACCAGGATTTTAAAGGTTTTAAAAACTAACTAAAAGTTTAAATTGAACAGATATACTCTGTTAAAATAACGGAGTTTTAAAAAGAACGTCCCAGGGGAATACCCAGCGATCGGGACGAGAGATTAATTACGGGGCCGGTTCCGATACTGGTACCGTTTAAAATACGGTAGAAAGGTTTAAATGCTCCACAATTTTGGCAGGATATTTTAAAAGTCAGAAAGACTGTATTTTTAAAAAAAGTTAATAAAATTCGCGATATGGAGAAAGTACTCCATAATATAAAAAGAGACTAGGGTCACAGTACCCAAACAGTTCCCCAAAAAAAAAGACCCTGAGGGGCTTGAATGTACTAAAGACCAGGGTCACAGTACCCAAACAGTTCCCCAAAAAAGACCCTGAGGGGCTTGAATATACAAAATATGGCTATGTGCCAAATTGAGAAATAAAAACTCTGACCCTGGATAGGGTGGAGGAAGTCTCTTTGGATATAATTCCAAGTGGATCAGGGCTGCAAAAGACAGACCCTGCAAGTGGTGATGTGAATTATGAATGCACACCACAAATAAAATAAAAATAAAAGTGAGGCCAGGTGTGCCTGAGATAGCAAAAGTTTTTGCTATATCTAAAGGAAGTGGTGAAGCTATGGAAAAACCTAGCTGCCTACATTAATTATATGGTATCTCACCAACTTCAAGAATACGATAAAACTTTATGTTTTATTTAAATATAAATGGTTTCCATTTATAAATACCCATGTGTCAAATATATGAGATATAAGAAATACAATTTCAAAGTTTCAAAATGGTGCAAATATGTAATACTTGCAATATAAAATAAATTGCCATTAGTTGTGGAGCTTAATAGGAAGAAATATATATAATTTACCGAATCTGCATCATAGGGTTGCAGATTAATACAAATCAGGATATATTAAACTCCTGATTATTATAGAATAATAATCTTATGATAAATCAAATGAATAATTAAATGAATAATAACCTTATGATAAATCAAAGATATTAATTACAAAAGAACAGACCACTGATCTTTAAACTTTGGGAAGGAAAACTATGATCCAATAAAAATTTTGATTATGGATCAAAACAAAGACAAAGATCTTTTATCTTACGGTGAAAAAACTATGATCCAATGAAAAATTCGATGATGGATCAAAATAAAGGCAGAAGTGGTATTATCCAAACATAGCCTTATCTTAACCTATATAATTGGGGAAAAGAAGGCTTGATGTACGTTGAAGAGGTGCAAACATCTGGTTACAAAATAAGTCATGAAATCTCCAATTATGGGGGATTACAGGTGTATTATGATGGTTAAAACTTAATATGACTAAGGAGGATTGGTTCACCTGTATAAGGGGAAAAACTGATTTCAGGTTTGCACTCAAAAGTAAATTTTAAAAAGGGGAACGTACATGTATATTATAAAATTACCTTAGTGTAAAGATTCATGGTATAAACCATACAATAATATCATTATTTACACTTTCACAGTGTAAGAAAATAGAAACATCTAGAACATGGAAAACTGTTGTGATTAACAAAGTGTTAATCAATATTACAGGTGCTTGAAATTAATTAAAGTGGGTCAAGCTGTGCAAGTTAAAACTTGTCCAAACAATCAATCAGTTCAAGTTGTTAAACTGAACACTGAAGGAACAATATACTGATAAAAGATCAGCACTTGCACTAATGAGGTACATGGTATGGGTTATCTCGATTACATTTAAATTAGAAGAGATAAGGAGCAGCTGCAAATTAGTGCCTGCCATTACAAACCTGGTGGAAGGTAGGACTTGACCCATTACATAAAGCATATGCTCAGGCATTAATAAAATATTTTTAAATTACTATTCTGAATTCAGAAGTAATTTAAGCACCATAAGAGTGGGGACAATTGTTCCATGATACAAATATGTATTATTGTTGTTGACATACTTTGCTCCTCCATTAGGTTAGGGGAAAATATAAATAAAGTTCCAAAAGAAGGAATACAGAAGCTTATAGAATATGTATGCCTTGTGAAGAGGCTTATGCAAAATATCAAATGATACGTTATCATTATTAGTAATGTAAAAAAGGTTCATAAGCTGCTTCAACTATAAAATTACAACTGAAGCAAGTGTTACAGATGATGTACAGCTTCTGTGAATGTTTGGGTAAAGATAAGAATATTATCTATTCTTATAACAATAATTGATATGTTTTTTGTTAAGCGGACTGCAGACAATTATACCAGGCAAACATGAATGGTTTGTCCTAAGAATTTTCCAAACATTCGTATTAATTGTTGAAGTATAAGGAGTTATGGATAAAAAAGATCGATTGTTTTATTATGGAACTGTCCATGTCGTATCAAGATGAACAATACCACGGCTGTGGCATATGTTAACTATGGTCAAATTTGGGAGGAAAATATATTGTCATTATTTTGCATACTTACGATTAATCTGGTTGTATACAGATTAAATCACTGATTTTAAATATTTCTTGTGGGTCACAAGATAAGTCAAACAATTATGGGATTATCTAAGTAAACAGATGTGGTATGTTTTAAAGTTTAGTCCACCTGTTTATCTCTAAGGAAGAGACAATGGTATCGGAAGATAACAAATTTGGGAAGAAAAACATATTGTCATTAATATGGATTACTTACGATTAATCTGATTGCATACAGATTAAATCACTGATCTTTCGAATATTCTTGTGGGTAATCTAAGAACAGTGAAGGTGGATGCTTTTCTCCAAATTACATGAGATAAAGATTCTTTGTGTTCCTCATTTTTGTTTAATAGGGCAGTGTCTGATGAATATGTAGCAGGACACTGCCAGAGGCATTTTGGTGGCCCAATATGGGTCCTTTATGGTTCATTTCTATTGTGTGATTTTGAACTGCTAGTGATGATTCATAATGGCAGTAATTTATTGAAGTCAAAAAAGGGGTTTCGACCTAGGTCGTTGCCTGTCTCCCTTTGTTTCTTTGGATGCTGCTGCACCCACTGGGATCTCCAGGTTGAGAAACCCTGCAGTAATTTATTGTTGTACAAAAACCTCCATAAGTGAAAATATGAATTTGACTATCTACAGGTTGACTAGACCATCTCAACAGCTGATGGTCAAAGAAGTCTATGAATGTAAACCAATATTACGATATATCAATAAAATAATTATGTATAACGAAGTGTGATACATCCAATTTGCGGAAATAAGTCTAAATAACTATATTTTGTTATAAGAAATTGGAGGTCTGTATATACAGTAAAGTTATTTTTTCATTTAGATATATGTGAATTCCTTGTGGATTGCATTTTCTAAGTATCTAATTGATAGAGCCAATTATAGGGCTCAGAGTGTTACCGTCTTATAAACGGATAATATATTAACCAAGAAGTTATCAGATGCATTCATAATATCCCAATATGGAAAGGGATATATATGTAAAAGTTAATAAAATATATATATGTGTGTATATATATATATATATATATATATATAATATATTGATATAGATATAGATATAGGTATATATGTATATATAATCTGTCCAAAATTGTAAAAAATATAAAGGCAGGAGATAAAAAATCTTGAAATGCCTTAAGAAATGGACTTTAACTCTATCTATGATTCAAAAAACTTAAACATTGAAAATAATAATTCTGTTAACTTTAGTATCAATATAAGAGTGCAAACATTGCAAATGTAACGTTATAATGGCATGTGGATACAAATTGAATTATCATATATGTTTATGAATGTCCGAAACAAAGCACGCCAAGAAGACCTGAAAACAAAAGCAAGGTAAACCTAGGGGGGGGGGGGGGGGTGTGTGTGCGTGTGCGTGTGCGCGTGCGCGTGTGTGTGTATTTAACGATGAGGGATTACGTGCCCTCCACTCCCCACCCTCATAAAATAAATGATCATCTGGTAGTTCTAAGTCTATTATGAGCCTTACTATGTTACTTCGGCTATTTTTTGTGTTCTGTGTTTTTCATGCCGCTGCTTTGAAGTATGCCGTTTGCCAGCGCCAGGCGGGTTCTTCACGTAATCCCTCATCGTAACTCCTCATAAAATAACGATCAAACTTCGAACTGGTAAGTTCTCGTTTAATCTTACTATTAAATGGTTTAGAACCGGGTGACAGATGGGCAAAAATACGAAATAGGTAGATCTCTCCTAATCTCTCTTTGCTCTACTTTCTCCTTTTTTTCCCCAATCTTTTTAGCTTCTCATCTCTGTCCTTTATTTCTTTTGCTATCTGTTTCTACTCGCTTGTCTATCTATTCCGACACTCTTTATTTATTTTTCTCTCACTGTTCTTTTATTATTAAATTAAAAATACAAAGTTGTACAAGAATGGAAATATGTATTAGGTACTCAAGTATCACACTATTGTACTTACTTCTAACAAAAAAAACCCCAAAAAACATAAAATGATAAGTTGCTGATCATATTCAAGGTCGATCAAGAGATTTTTGGATATCAAGGGAATTAAATGGTATTGAATGGGTAAGAAAATCTAATACTGGCACTGGATTCTAAAAATTACAAAGAGAGAAAAAATGTGTTTTTCTTTTTGAAATCAGTTTTATTGAACTTACCATCATCAATTACAGCTGATCCAATGAGGAAACAGGAGAAAATTTTGTTTTCACTCTGCTTAGCATGGCGATGAACCAGACGCAAGGTTTTCTCTAAGACACGCAACTTTGGGTTTCTGTGGAATGGATTACAAATAGAATTAGAAAAGCAAAAGATGCTTACCTCTGTAAATAATTTACTGATACAATCCATTTCTGGCACAAATACTTTTCTAAAATAAATAAACCATTGAAGGCCCTTAAAGGATTAACAATAGAAAATATTATATACACCTTAGAAAGTACTAGTCTTCAAGCAAACAATTTCTACTTGAATTTTATATTTTCTATAAATTACAATTTAAGCACTGCTAAATCTGGTGAAAATGTTAATATGAGCCAAAACTATCCAGAGTTTGAATAATAACCTGTGTTGAATTTGCTTACTTCAAGTTGTGAAGACATCAGCTACTTAACTGACTGCTATTTAATACGATCTTTTGAAAAGGTCTACGTCAGGGGACACAACATTGCTTTTGATTACAATACTAATCTCTCCATACCCACCACTAAATAATATTTTATACTATGTCATAACACGGTTTGGAATTTGAAAAATATTGATTTCTGAAAAAAATGATTTTGACATAACACAATACTTTAAAACCCAGTCCAAGATTCTCAATTATTAACTATGTGGAATAAATTGCATAAGTAAAACAAAGTATTACCTGGGGAGAGAATCCAGAAAGCTTGATAGAGTTTAGAGATACAGCATGGAAGCAGGCCCTTTTGGCCAACCGGGTCCGCGCCGGCCAGAGATCCCCGCACATCAACACTATCCCATTACCCACTGGGGACAATTTTTACATTTACCAAGCCAATTAACCTACATTGATGTGGAGAGGATGTTTCCATTAGTGGGAGAGTCTGGGACTAGAGGTCATAGCCTCAGAATTAAAGGACGTTGTTTTAGGAAGGAGATGAGGATAAATGTATTTAATCGGAGGATTGTGAATCTGTGGAATTCTTTGCCACAGGAGGTTGTGGAGGCCAAGTCAGTGGAGATTTAAGGCACTTTTGAGAATCCTTTCAATATCTAGGTGGGAAAAGGTATATGGTTAAATACTTTGTTTAAGAAAGAACTGCAGATGCTGGAAAAATCCAGCATTTTTAAGGTAGAGATAGATTCTTGATTTGTCTAGGTGTCAGAGGTTATGGGGACAAGGCAGGAGAATGGGGTTAGGAGGGAGAGATAGATCAGCCATGATTGAATGGCAGAGTAGACTTGATAGGTCGAATGGCCTACTTCTGCTATCACGTGACCTTATAAACTATGAAAATTTATTGAAATACAAAAAAGATCAAAGATTCTCCACAAATTAAGCAAATCCATCTATCTTCAATAGCATCCGACATATTCAATCACCAAATTGAAAGTCCATAATCTGCATACCTCCATTACATTTGGAATGTTTATGCTTGCAGAATCATTACTATACCCATAACTGGTTCATTGCATGTGTGGATTTTCATGATACCTGCTGCACAGGTATCAAAGTGCTCAAAGTATTTCCCCCACATCAGTTTGAAGGGTCTCGACCCGAAATGTCACCTATTTCTTCGCTCCATAGATGCCGCTTCACCCACTGCTTCATCCAGCTTTTTTGTCTACACTGGATTTTTCCAGCATCTGCAGTTCTTTCTTAAACAAAGTATTTAACCATATACCTTTCCCCCCCTAGATATTGAAAGGATTCTCAAAAGTGCCTTACAATTCATATGGCGTCATCTAGATAATCAGTTTGAATAAGAAACACTAAAGAAAGAAATTAAGATACTGCAGTCAAACAATAAAGATCTGCAATCTACTGAAGTCCAAATCTCAGACATTCAAGTCTGGCTATGCAGGTTAATATAGGAAGCTCAGATATGACCCAAGGGCATTGGAAAGGTGAAGAGCAAACTCCACTCTAAATTGGAGGGCAAGACAGACATTTGGCATTTGTGGCAGAGTGTCCATGCTATCACTTCCTACAAGGTGAAACCAAAATGGCAGCTTAAGTGATAGCGAGTTCAATGCATTCAATTCGAAAGGGAAAATATCAATGCAAAATCAACTCCTACCTCAGCAAAACCCACTCCAATTCGCCCATCATCACAAAAGATCAACAGGGAATAAACCAGGCTATTGTACATAAAGTACAGGTCAATGTTCAACACTATCATCCAACTGAAATTTGTTATGAAACTCAGAGAACTAGGACTTTGCTCATTTTTGTGCAATTGGCATTCCTCATCAGTCGCAATGGCAACAACACTTCCTTCTTGGCAACCATTAGCACAGGAACACCTCAGGGCTGTGTGCTCAGTCCCCTGCTCTACTCACACGGTACCCATAACTGTGTAGCCCGATGCAGGTCCAACTCCATCTTTGAATTCACCACCAACACCACAGTTGTTGGACGAATTATGGGTAATACTGTTGAGTCGTCGTATAGAAGGGAGATTGAAAATCTGATTGAATGGTGCCGGAACAACTGCCTTGGTTTCAATGTCCCGCATAGGAGATTGCTGGGCAAAATTAGGGCACATGTTATTGGGGTAGAGTGATGACATGGATAGAAAATTGGTTGCCAGATAGGAAACAAGAGTAGGTATTCACAGGTCCCTTTCAGAATGGCAGGCAGTTACTAGTGGGGTGCCGCAAGCTCGGTGCTGGGACCGCAGCTATTTACAATATACATCAATGATTTAGGTGAAGGGATTCAAAGTAACATTAGCAAATTTGCAGATGGCACAAAGCTGGGTGGCAGTGTGAACTGTGAGGAGGATGCTATGAGAACGCAGGGCGACTTGGACAGGTTGGGTGAGTGCGCAAATGCATGGCAGATGCAGATTAATGTGGATAAATGTGAAGTTATCCATTTTGATAGCAAAAACAGGAAGGCAGATTACTATCTAAACGGTGTCAGGTTGGGAAAAGGGGAAGTATAACGGGAGCTGGGGGTCCTTGTTCATCAGTCAATGAAAGTAAGCATGCGCGTACAGCAGGCAGTGAAGAAAGCGAATGGTATGTTGGCCTTTATAACAAGAGGAGTTGAGTATAGGAGCAAAGAGGTCCTTCTGCAGTTGTATAGGGCCCTAGTGAGACCACACCTGGAGCATTGTGTGCAGTTTTGGTCCCCTAATTTGAGGTAGGACATTCTTGCTATTCAGGGAGTGCAGCGGAGGTTTACAAGGTTAATTCCCAGGGTGGCGGGACGGTCATATGCTGAGAGAATGGAGCGGCTGGGTTTGTATACTCTGGAGTTTAGAAGGATGACAGGGGATCTTATTGAAACATATAAGATTAAGGGTTTGGACAGCTATATGAAGAAACATGTTCCCGATGTTGGGGGAGTCCAGAACCAGGGGCCAGTTTCAGAATAAAGGGCAAGCCATTTAGAATGGAGACGAGGAAACACGTTTTCTCACAGAGAGTTGCAAGTCTGTGGAATTCCCTGCGTCAGAGGGCAGTGGAGGCCGGTTCTCTGGATATTTTCAAGAGAGAGCTAGATAGGGCTCTTAAAGATAGCGGAGTCAGGGGATGCGGGGAGAAGGCAGGAACGGGGTAAAGATTGGGGAAGATCAGCCATGATCACATTAAATGGCGGTGCTGGCTCGAAGGGCTGAATGGCCTACTCCTGCACCTATTGTCTATAATGTCATCAAAACGAAGGACATGATTGTTGACTCCAGAAAGAGAAAGCCGACCTTGGTTAGGCTGCATTTGGAGTATTGCACACAGTTCTGGTCACCCCATTTCAGGAAAAATGTGGAAACTGAGAGGGTGCAGAGGTGGTTTACCAAAATGGTGCCTAGATCAGATGTTTTCAGCTACAGGGAGAGGTTAGACTTGGATTGCTTTCTCTGGAACGTTGAAGATTGAGGGGATATGTGATATAAGTATATAAAATGAGAGGCTTAGACAGTCAGAACCTTTTTCCTAGGGTGGAAATGTCCAACACTAGAAGGGATAGCAATATGAGGGAGAAAGTTTAATGGATATGTGTGGTCAATTAAAAAAAATAAAAAATTGTACAGAGTGCGGTGGGGGCCACTGCCAAGGATGGTTGAGGCAGACGCAATAATGGTGTTTAAGAGGCTTTTAGATAGCCACATGGAAGTGCAGGGAATAGAGGGATATGGATCATGTACAGGCAGATGAGATCATTGAGCTGAAGAGCCCATTTCTGAGCTGTACTGTTTTATGTTCTTAATAATGATAGCAGGTTATAAAAGCAAAATCAAATTAGTTTAAGTATCTGGGAGAAATGTGCAGCATTGCTCACAATTGCCAGGTTGAGGTAGTAAAGTAACCCACAACTCCAAAGGTTCCTCTGAGCACATGTGCGCACGTGCATGCAGTTCTTCCAATTTACAATCCTATATCATGAAACAAGTCATAAGAGCTCTTTAAATATTCGAGGAACTATTTCTGAAAGCTCTATCTTGTCACTTCTCCGACTTCCTTCTTTAATTTCTTCATTCTGTGCCACTCCAAGTACTCACAAGCATCTGGACCAAGCTGCAGCATCTTTCACAGACTTTGTTTTTAATCGCACAGCTTCATTCACTTATTTTTTACTTCATAAATTTTTCGGCATGTACTCGCTAGATCGGCTTGTACCCGCTAGAATTTAGAAGATTGAGGGGGGATCTTAAGGGGTTGGACAGGCTAAATGTAGGAAGATTGTTCCCGATGTTGGGGAAGTCCATAACAAGGGGTCACGGTTTAAGGATAAGAGGGAAGTCTTTTAGGACCGAGATGAGAAAATCATTTTTCACACAGAGAGTGGTGAATCTGTGCCACAGAAGGTAGTTGAGGCCAGTTCATTGGCTATATTTAAGAGGGAGTTAGATGTGGCCCTTGTGGCTAAAGGGATCAGGGGGTATGGAGAGAAGGCAGGTACAGGATACTGAGTTGAATGATCAGCTATGATCATATTGAATGGCAGTGCAGGCTCGAAGGGCCAAAAGGCCTACTCCTACACCTATTTTTTATGCTTCTATGTTTCTAAAAGTGGTTATTATATATTAGTAGAATCCATAATAATTGCTAGAAATTTAAAACAACTCAGAATGCATATGTGATTTCGTGATTTTATACTCTTTTTGTTTGCATGCATTAAACTTTCCTGGTGACTACAAAGCTTTGCTCCTGATAACCTAAACAAAGATGTTAAAATTCAGCCAAGTCTTTGCACAACTATATACAGAAAGCAATGTAAAACATTGAAATGATACAATGCCACACAACATCAGTTAGCAACTCGTAAGGAAAGGCAAAATTGAGACGTATATATACGAGAACATGAATAGAATCAGAGATTTGTACCTATAATACGCAAGCTGCAGGCTTACTACATCTCCAAGTGGTGTTGGATCCCATAACGCTAACTTTGCCTTGGGAAAGGTAAAGGGTGTTATTCCATTTTCCAGAGGCCTGCAAAAACCATAAAGCATTTTTGAGAAATCATGCACCACAAAAAAGCCCTATCAAAATATCCGCTTAAATTATTATCAATTTGTATTACTTACTTTTGGGTCCAATGGCTTTCACCTTTATATGAGAATTCCATTAAGCAAATGGGGACATTTGTCACACTTAACTTCAATTTTTATTCTGAAATCAAGCAATAATTTCAAGGTAAATTAAATGCTTTTATCAATTGATGAAACCAAAACTTTGATATTTTAAGTGACATATTGATTGATACCAACTTTACAAAACTGAGGAACATCTACGAAGAAAGTAGTAACTAAGTTTGATGGAATACAAATACCCAAAATATCATAACCATTTTCTTTTCAGATTGGTTTGTCTCATTAATGAAGGTAGTCACTTGCAGCAATCTATTCCAATTTGCAGGCATTCTTTCACATATATTATTTCAAAACTCTCCCACAAAAACGATATTCAGTTGGCAATAATTATATAGCTACCGGCCGACAATTAAGTAGGTGGTATTGCAGATAGTCAAGATTGTTGTCAAAAATGGGAGCAGGATCTTGATCGGTTGGGAAGGTGGGCTGAGGAATGGTTGATGGAATTTAATACAGAAAAGTGCGAGATGGTGCTTTTTGGGCAGTCTAACAAAGGTAGGACCTACACAGTGAATGGGAAGTCTCTTGGAGTGCTGTAGAGCAGCGGGATCTTAGGAGTATTGGTACATTGTTTCTTGAGAGTGGCATCAAAGGTGGGGTGGTCAAAGGTTTTCGGCACATTGGCCTTCATCAGTCAGAGTATTGACTGAGTCATAGAAGTTGGGAGGTCATGTTATAGTCATATAAGACATTGGTAAGGCCTCATTTAGAGGATTGTGTTCAGTTTTGCAACCATGTTGAAGGAAATCCAGTCAAGTATGAAAGGGTGATTTAGTTTAGTACTCAGAGATGTAGTGCAGAAACAGGCCCTTTGGCCCACAAGTCCACGCCGACCAGCGATCCCTGCACATTAACACTATCCTACACCCACTAGGGACAATTTTGACATTTACCAAGCCAATTAACCTACAAACCTGTAGGTCTTTGGAGTGCGGGAGGAAGATCTCGGAGAAATCCCATGCAGGTCACATGGAGAACGTACAAACTCCGTACAGACATCACTCGTAGTCCCCGGTGCTGCAAGGCAACAACTCTATTGCTGCGCCACCGTGATCACGAGTATGATGCCAGGACTAGAGGGGCTGAGCAATAGGGAGAAGTTGTGCAGGTGAGGATTTTGTTCCTTGGAGCACAGGAGGATAGGGGGTGAACTCATAGAGGTGTACAAGATCAAGAGAGGAATAGATCGTGTAAATGCAGAGTATTTTGCCCGGAGTAGGGGAAATCGAGAAAAAGAGGGCATTGGTTTAAGGTGAGGCAGTAAAGATTAAAAATGTTGCCAGAGGAGATAGTTGAGACAGGTACTTTCATAACACTTAAGAGACATTTGGACATGTACATGGATAAGTTTAAAGAGTTGTAGACAAAGCGGGCAGGTGGGACTAATGTAGATGGGGCATGTTGGTTGGCATGGGCAAGTTGGACCGAAGTTCCTGGTTCCATGCTCTATGATTCAAAACCTGTCATAATATTAAACCAAATTTTCCCAAACCAGAAAATGCACGATACTCAATAGGTTAGGCAACATCGGTAGAAACAGACACAAAGATAATGTTTACACAGTTTCTCTTTTCACAGGTGCTGCCAAACCCGCTGAGTGCTTCCAGCACTATGCTTTTGATTTTCAGTATTCAGTGAACAGTAATTTTCCCCTATTTTATGATTGCAAATTTTGTAAATTTAGAAAACACATGGCACTCTGAAACAAAGAAAATCAAAGCAACTTGTTAGAATAACAGGTATTAGAATGTGGACAAACCAAAGTGATCTAACGCGTTGTGGTATGAATGCATTGATATTGCAAATAAGGCTGACCAAGTACTGTCGCAAATTTCCATGTGAAGCTCTATCAGTGGTTAAAACAGAGATGAGAATAAACATATGCAGAGTAAGACTAAACAATACTTTAAACGGCAATGTTTGCTGGAGAGCAGAACACGGGGCCTGGTAGCGCCAACTCGATCCTAAGGAAAAAAAAGTGATGGAGGAACTCAGCAGGCCATGCAGAATATGTGGAGGTAAATGTTTTGACAAAGGATCCAAAATTAGCTTTATGATTGGATGCTGAGGATAGCGGTGGAAGGATATTTTTCCCTTATTTGAAGTTTGAGAATTGTGTTGGACCACAGGGATCAGTACTATGATCTTTACGGTTTGTAATAAATATTAATGATTTGGATGTAAATGTCACAGCAATAATTAGTACATTTACAACTGATACAAAAATTGGCGGTCTAAAACTACAGCAGGATATAGAGCAATTGGAAAGTTGGACAGAGCATTGGCAAATGGAATTCATTCCTAAAAAAACCAAGGTGAAGCTTTTTAGGACATCAAATAGGGGAGGGACATACAGTAAATAAAAAGCAACAAAGGAATATTAATAAGCAGAGATCGGAGTGCAAATCCATAGTTCCCCAAAAGCAGCGACACTAGTGGATAGGGTGGTTAAGAAATCAAATGGAATGCTTGCTCTCTTTAGGACAGGCTTTTTGCAATTTTACAAAATACCAGTCAGATTGCACGGGAGTGTTGTGTGCATTCTGGTCATAACTCTACAGGAAGGATGTGTCTGCAATGGAGAGAGAGCAGAAGAGATTAATCGAAATATTGCCTGGATTGGCTGACTTTAGTTATGAAGAGAGATTGGATAGGCTAGGCTTGTTTTCCATAGCATGAAGGCCGAGGTAAAAGTATAGAAAATTATGAGAGGCATAGATCTCATCTCTCTTTTGCCTGTGGTAGTGGTGTCAAAAACAAGAGGCATATTTTTAAGATGAGATTGTATGAAATTTGATGGGGTTCTTAAGGGCTAAATTGTGTGTGTGTTTTATATACACAGAGTGGTTAGCATTTGGAACACTGCTAGAGGTGATGATCAGATACAATTCATTCATTTAAGAGGCATTTAGACAGACATTTACATAGACAAAGCATAGTCCTAATGTGGGCAAAAAAAAAGGTTAGTGCAGATGGGGAAAAAGGTTGGCATGAATGTATTGGACTAAAGGGCTAATTTCTGTGCTGTACAACTCTGCCTCTGTCCATTATATTGTTGGAGTTTACAATATACCACAAAATAATGAGATATGGAAGAGCAAATCAGTGGGTAAAATTCATTGTAATGTAAAATTGGTCAGAGAGAAAAACAAACAGATATCAGGGCAATATCAATGTACAACAGGAATGGAAAAAGACAAAAAAATTATGAAAATACCAGCGAACCAAGAATACCTTCAGGGGCAAAAATGTGTCACTACTGGTACTATCCAGATGTCAAAGAAAAAGACAGTGAAGAGAGCATTCCTGAAAATTGCTGAAAACTAAGTAAAGGGAAAGATACAGAATGGAAAATATAGTTCTCAGTATTATAAATGCAACAGTTCCAGATACAGAGCCAATGGAATATATGCTTTCATGTTTCTTTATCTTCTGCCCTGGTTCTGGACTCGCCCAACATCGGGAACATGTTTCCTGCGTGTCCAAACCCTTAACAATCTTCATTGTATGTATTGCATATATTCCACCACGCTTCCCGACATTAATAACTAGCTTCATCTTGCTGACACGGAGAGATAATTGTTGTTCTAATAGGCCATTGTAAATTGCCGTTTGTGTGCAAGTAATTGGCAGATTCCGTAGGGAGATGGTGAGGATGTGAGAGAGTAACAGCGAATGTTTGGTTGAAGGTCGGCACAGACCCAGTGGCCGAAGAGCTTATTTCTGTGCTGCATTTCTCCATGATATACAGCTTTGAAAGAATGGTGATGATTATTGAGGAACAGAGAAAAAGGCATATCAAAAGGAATATGTGGCTAATTAAATATTGGATTCATATCCGATGCAAAGATGAATAGAAAGGAAAAGACATCTTGAGGATACTTCAAATCGCTTTAGACTAATTAATATTTCAGTGCAACTGTTTTTGATTTTAACAAAGGAGATGAATGCTCCTCAACATCAGGCCATGGCACTAACAGCAATTTAAATTACTTCAGAAAAAAAAACTTGCATCAAATAGATCCCACTATATATTAAACAAAAGATAATCTAGGCAACAAATCAGTAGTGCACTGAAGGTATTGTTGATTTTATACACAATGATAGCAAGCTCAGTTTGCCAACTGAAAGTCAGTCCTCCATAATTTATAAAGCATCTGCTATTAATAGTGCAAACTGGACCGTATCAAGGCAAAAACAGATGGATTTGAAAGGATAATGCGTAATAGAATAATCTATAATATAAAGGCTGCTTACGTGCCAAATACAATCCAAAAATGGTTCTATTTAACTTTTGATTTTCAGTTCATTCAATTAACTTATTTACTACAATATATACTTACCACATATTGTATTATGGATTCATAGCTCTTTCTAGATTCCCATGATCTAAATATTTCATCATTATATTTGATTAAATTACAGAATTAGGTTAAATTTGGTAAACCCCTGCAAATACAGATCAATGTCACCACTGTAGTACAGTTGGTAAAGTCGCTACTTCACAAAAGCACAGGATTCAATCCTGATCCCAAGTGCTGTCTATGTGCAGTTTGCACATTCTTCTTGTGACTACTTGAGTTTCTCCCACATCCTAAAGTAGTACAAGGTACCAGGTAATTTACACGAGTTGTCTATATCTTTGATATAGACAACTGGTGGTAGAATGTAGGATGGAGGTGAGGAGGTTAGAGGATTGGTTATTAGGCATGTGCAAGAGAATATGTTGCATAGGAAAATAAGTGAAGATTAGGATTCTTGATTTGTTTTAGAAGCCGACATAGACTTACGGGTCGAATGGCCTTTACGATAGAAATACACATTCAGGAAATGATGTAAATGGGTGGATTAAATAAATGGGGCAGAGGTTTTGCCTTAAGATACCCCTCAGTCTAAATCAATGGTCTGGGATGAGAGGTTGGTTATGACAAATATCAACTCTTCCCTTAGTAAGAACAGACCCCACTACAGCAAGCCACAAAAGATCAACAGGAGATGTGATCTTGCTGGCTCTCCACTCTCTATGAAACTACTTGGACAATAAGAACAGGTACATTAGACAGTTTTTTTCCCACACAATAGGTAGAGTAAAGGGAAAGATACAGAGTGCAGAATATATTCTCAATACTACAAGGCTGTGTACTCAGTTCCCTGCTTTACTCATTCTGTACGCATGATTGCATAGCCAGGCACTGCTCCAACGTGATTTTTTAATTTGCAAATGATACCCCACTGGTGAACGAATATTGAGTACAGGAGAGATATTGATAACTTCATTGAATGGGGCCAAAATAACAATCTTGCTCTCATTATTAGTAAGACCAAGAAGCTGTTGTTGACTGCAGGAAGGGATGGCCACAAATCCATCTTCACTTGCCTGGGTGTGCAAACCTAGCCCAGCATAATAACAGCTCATCAACAACTCTGTCCCCAACAACAATGAACACGTACTCAGTCTGCCAAGGCCTACTGAATCTCCCAGTTGCTGACCATTTTAACTCCCTTTCCCATTCTGACCTTTCTATCCTAGAACTCCTCCTTTGCAAAAGTGAGGTCATACACAAACTGGAGGAACAGTACCCCATGTTCCACTTGGGGAGCTTACAACCCACTGGTATGAAGGGGGGTTACACAAAAAGCTGGAGAAACTCAGCGGGTGCAGCAGCATCTAAGGAGCGAAGGAGATAGGCGACGTTTCGGGTCGAGACCCTTCTCCTGGCTATGCTCTCATCTTGCTATTATTATCAAGCCAAAGTTGCTGGAGCCTGAAAACCGTGAAGTTCATGTTCAAGAACTGTTTTTCCCCAGCCAATATCAGATTCTTGAACTCTGCACAATACAAGTTACAAGTCTACTTCAGTAACGATGATCTACAAAGGACTTTGTTTTGGTTGCACTACCTACTTCAGTTTTGTACTGTTATGGTCTAGTTAATTACCGATTATGAATGTATATTATTATTGATTGTTGTATATTAATTTGATTTTACGTTCATGGGCCTGTACAGCTCTAGCATGCAAGAATGGCATTGTTTCATTGCCGGTACACATGACAATTAAACACCGCTGTCTCTTGAAAAGATTGATTGGTTGCTATTGAATTCGAAATTATTTTTAAAAAAAATTGAGGAAGACATTATATAATCTGAAGTCTAAAATTCCAGAAATGGTATACATTTAAAGTCAATCAGAAAGATAACCCGACGTACTCCTAGAAACCAGCAGAGATGACGCTCTGGTCTCTTTAACCCCGCATACAGATCAGAACATTCGCTGCTTAATGCAACGCATTTAAGTCAGGACACTCGCCAGTGGCCAATGCAACACATGGGCAATAAACCAAAGTAGCTTCGTTTCAGTTAACAGGTTCAGGAAGAGATAAACAACAGATTGCAGCGGGGGTCACAGCGTGAAACACTCGGCCTCATTAAAATAGCCACACGAACCGCGGCCGCTCCTACCCCAACAGCTTCCTTCCGGACTCACTGCCACTCGCCTAAACGAACACGATCACTCGCAATTTAACGCAAACTTTAGTCGAAGACCATGGACAACATTTCCAAGGACAGTAACTGCGACAGACGTCCAGTCTCTCCCCAGACCTCTACCTCCACTGTTGCTCCCACTTCCCCGCAACTCTCGTTCAAAAGTAAATATGGCGCCACCTTCCTTCCAGGACGCGCGAGAACCAATCGCGCGCCGCTTCTCCCGCCCGCACCAATCGCGCGCCGCTTCTCCCGCCCGCACCAATCGCGCGCCGCTTCTCCCGCCCGCACCAATCGCGCGCCCCTTCTCCCGCCCGCACCAATCGCGCGCCGCTTCTCCCGCCCGCTGCAACGGCAGTTCAGCTCCCCCCCCCCTCCTCCTTCCTGGCCAGCGCCAGAGGCATGGGTTCGATCCTGACCTCGGGTGTTGTCCACACGGAGTTAGAACCTTCTCCCTTTGACTGCACTCCTTCCAAAGACGTACAGGTTTGTAGGTCAATTGGCTTCTTTTAATTACCCCCTTGGGCCGTAGGATTGGAAAGTGGGATGACATAGAACTAGTAGTGGGTACGGGTGGGCAATCGATGGTCGGTGTGGACTCGTGGAGCCGAAGGGCACGTTTCAACATTGTATCTCTAAACTAAACTACTGTCCAGTAGACTGTCACTGCACAGCAATTACGGAGAGTGTTTTCATTCCCTTTACTGTCTAATTACTCACCACTCTCTCGCACTTAATGTTAGCCAAACATCTGCAAAACTGGCGAGACAGAGGTCACCTCTGCAACTTCTTGCTTCACTCATCCCTCCCCACCCACCTCCTCCCCAAGTACAGTCTGAAGAAAGTACTTTCTCCTGCAACCACAGGAAACTCCCCATTCCACCTTCCAGGTGAGGTACATGTACACCTCCACTGGTCTATTACATCCAGTGTTCCCAATGTTGCCCCCTGTACATTGGCAAGCCTAGCATTGACGCGGCAACCATTTTGCCGGACCACATGTACCCACTCAATTTCCTAGTTGCTAACAATTTTAACTCCTCTTCCATATTGACGATATCTGTCCTGGGTCTCCTCCATTGCCGGAATGTGGCCACATACACACTGGAGAAACAACACCTAATTTTCAGCCTAGGTAGTCTACAACTCAACGGAACAAACATTTAATTTTCCAATTTTAAGTAACTTACAACAACCCCTCCCTCCACTCCCTCTTTCCCGTGCTCCACCTGGATTCACACCTATTCCTCCCCTCCCACCTACATGCCTCTCCCTAGCTTCATAAGTTGCAACTCGTTAATCCTTTTGCCTCACACCTTATGTCTTCATCTCTGATCTTTGTCCAGTCACCTGCCTATCCAACCTGCGCCCCCACCTCACCTGCACCCACCTATTACTTGTCAAACTTTGTCCTGCCCATTTTCTCATCCAGTTTTTTGACCCCCCCAATCAGTTTGAGGAAGGCTACACAAAATGTCACCAATCCATGCTCTCCAGAGATACTGCCTGACCTGCTGAGTTATTTTGTCTATTTTTGTAAACCAGCATCTGCAGTTCCTTGGTGCTAAATGACTGGTTGTTGTGTGTATGCGCTCATCTGTCCAGGGTAAGGCAGTGAAAAGTATTGTCCCTTTGATCTGTAATTGTCATGCAGTTTATTAATATTGGTAGCATGAAATGAGAACCACAAACACAGCTGTACTTGTTACAAAATAGTGGGTTAATCTAAAACAGGAAATTAATGGTTGTAGGAAAAGGATAGTTTGCATACACTTGGGCTCCATGTAACACGTGGCTGTTAACGCCCTAAAGAAATGCAGAGATCCTGTTCTTTTGTCTTCAGATGTTGCCCAATATAAATATTTGCATTAGTTTGTGTTTTTATTTAAAATAAGAATGGTAAGAGGTTTGGGGAAACCTGTAGCTTTAAGAGCCAACAGGGAGAGAGTTGGACATACCGTCATAGAAAATAGGTGCAGGAGGAGGCCATTCGGCCCTTCGAGCCAGCACCATCATTCATTGTGATCCTGTCCATTGAACTCGTCACTTAATAGGACCATAGCAGATTCTTTACTTTGCCCACTTTCCTGGCATACCTCATGATTCTTCTAATATCCATACATCCAAGATGTCCTCTTTCTCTAGTTAACGTGTTTTCACCCTGCTGTTATATATGGGCCCCTTGCCCGTATCTCCTCTGAGTCTCGTAATTCTGCCCTTGCCCCAGAAAGAATAAGGATAGAGTTTGTCTGGTCCTTGCCTTTCACTCCACCAACCTCAACATTCAACACGTCATTCTCAGAAACCGCGCAACTCCTTGGGTCGCTGATTCCTTCTGACCCAAACAACCCCGTCCCAGGTATTTTCCCTTGGAACCTCAGGAGATGCAACACCTGTCCCTATACCTCCTCCTACACATTCCACCCAGGGACCCCAACCGTCCTTCCAGATGAGAGAGAGTGTCACTTTAGTGATACGGCATGGAAACGCACTTCGTCCCACCAGGTCCTCACCAACCAGCGATCCCCATGCATTAACACTATCCTACACCCACTAGGGTCAATTTTTACATTTACCAAGCCAATTAACCAACAAAACTGTATGTCTTTGGAGTGTGGGAGGAATAGACAATAGGTGCAGGAGTAGGCCATTCGAATCAGCACCGCCATTCAATGTGATCATGGCTGATCATACCTAATCAGTTCCTGCCTTCTCCCCATATCCCGACTCCGCTATTTTTAAGAGCCCTATCTAGCTCTCTCTTGAAAGCATCCAGAGAACCTGCCTCCACCACCCTCTGAGGCAGAGAATTCCACAGTCACCATTCTCTGTGAGAAAAAGTGTTTCCTCGTCTCCATTCAAAATGGCTTACTCCTTATTCTTAAACTGGCTCCTGGTTCAGGACTCCCCCAACATCGGGATAATTGTTTCCTGCCTCTAGCGTGTCCAAACCCTTAACAATCTTATATGTTTCAATGAGATTCCCTCTCATCCTAAACTCCAGAGTGTTCAGGCCCAGCTGCTCCATTCTCTCAGCATATGACAGTCCCGCCATCCCGGGAATTAACCTTGTAAACCTACGCTGCACTCCCTCAATAGCAAGAATGTCCTTCCTCAAATTAGGAAACCGAAGATCTTGGAGAAAACCCACGTAGGTCACGGGGAGAACGTACAAACTCTGTACAGACAGCACCCTTTTAAAAAAATTATTTCCCCCCCCCCCCCCAATCCCATTTCCCTTCAACCTTTATTCCTTCCTCTGGTTTCACAATTCACTTCTCTTCTAGCACACTCTGTATTCTCATGTCTAGCCTTTGTCCAACCATCTGCTAATCAAACCACCCTTCACCAATATCCACCTATTACTCCGAAAATGGACACAAAATGCTGGAGTAACACAGCGGGATAGACAGCATTTCTGAAGAGAAGGAATGGGTGACATTTCTGGTCGAGACCCTTCTTCAGACTGAGTCAGAGGAGAGGGAAACCAAAGATATGGAAGGGTACGAAGAGCATGCAGAGTGTGAAAAAAACAGATCAGTGGATGCTAATCAAATAAATGTACAATGGTTGATTGTCGGTTGAGGGGAAGGTGACAACAAGGCACACAAACAGTAAAATTAATCAGGAGGACAGTGAAACTAGTTGGAGAACTAGGGTGGGGAAGGGACGGAGAGGGGAAGCAAGGGTTACTTGAGTTAGATAAATCAATAGTCATTCTAAAGGTAGACACAAAATGCTGGAGTAACTCAGTGTGTCAGACAGCATCAATGGAGAAAAGGAATAGGTGTCATTTTGGGTCAAGACTCTTCTTCAGACTGAGAGTCAGGGGAAAGGGAAATGAGAGATATAGAACAAATGAATGAAAGATATGCAAAAAAGGTAACAACGATAAAGGAAACAGGCCCTTGTTGCTGTGTTCATTCCGCTGGGTTGTAAGTTGCTCAGGTGAAATTTGAGATGCTGTTCCTCCAATTTGCCTCATCTGACAGTGGAGGAGGCCCAGGACATAATGGTCAGTATGGGAGGAGGAGCTATGCTTCTTGAAAACATCGATAATTAGGTACCTGGACATTAAAGGAATCAAGGAATATGGGGACAGTGCTGGAAAATTGTGCTAAATTAGAAAATCAATCATGATTTAATGAATAGAGGAGAAGGCTCAATTGGCCAGTATCTTACTCTGATCCTGTTTTCTTTGTGTAAATACTCATCAGATCCAGCAACATCGGTGAACTGAACTGATTTAATTGACTGCCAACCCCTCACAAGAAAATGCTCACTTTGTGAAAGCTGTTTTTTACTGGGTGCACTTTTTCCTGAGTGCTTGGTTTTGATAGGAGAAACAATTTTGATTCCTTGATTTAACATTAATATATCTCAGCCACCTTGTTGGCTAAGTGGATATGCCACAAGATCTTCCTCTTGTCTATGCTACAATGTCTTACAAATACCAGTTTTAGGATTTGGAGGACTTCAAGAAAGATTAACTACAGCAGGTTTTTTATAAGCTAGACTTAAAAGTGTTAATATTGCAAATAAATCAACTTCTCTCCCGCCTCCATCCAACCTGCTGGTCTCATACTATCGGGGCATATTTCACAACTTAGCAGCATCTACTTGGAACCGTTTGAGCACTGTATACATATTTTAACATTGAATTACAACTTTCTAACTGAGACTTAACATTATCTGTTGTAGACACAAAGGTTACTGAAGATTATTTCCTAGTGCACTGCAATAATAAAGTGAGAGTTTTAGTGCTTATATGCCTAACAATCAATTGGTGCAAACTTACTGGGAATGCACAACCACACTATTTCTAGCACAAAAAGTTTCAAGGAAGTCCACCAATTCTTGCTCAAAATCAAGAGATTACAAATATATTTATTGTATAAAATAATGGGTTAACCTTAGGACTATAGTCTAATTTTGTTGGATTCTGAACCCGCTTTTAGATAAGTGATTCTAATCATTTGCAAGTTCCTATAGTTGTTTATATAGCACTTTTTTTGAAAGTGAATGGGATGTAAACAGGGTAGAAAACACCACAGAAAGATTAATTCTACATATACATGAATAGTTTCATCGTTTTCAAATGGGATCAAAGATTAATAGCACAGAAATTATGTTGTGAATTAAAAAGGTTTGAATCAAACAAAAACAGGTGTAAACTTACAGAAACCAATAATGTAATTACAACAATAAGACCTATACTAGTTGTTCTATATTGTCTCAATTAGGTAAAATAACCAATTAAACAAAATGTTATCTTGTCTATTAATTAAAATACTCATCAATATTTGTTTCCATATTGTTCTCTTATATGCAGCCAAGGGAGCACATGCAAAAAGTTGACTGGGCCCTTAATTTTATGCAGAGCAGGATGTGATATCATGATTGGGACCCAACTACTTTAACTCTAGCCATACAGGGCGAGGCCATTATTGATTATACAACCAGGCAAATTTAGTGGAAGATGCTCAACATAGAGAAAGGTTGATTTAACAATGGACAGGAAGAGTAATCAGTGAACAAATTATTTTCCTGTGTAAATGTAATGCTGCCCTGAGTTAATGTTGAGAAACCCAGGGTCACTCTTTCCCAACGGTTAAGTTACCATAGTCCATCTCTAAAGGACACAAAGTGCTGAAGTAACTCAACAGGTGAGGCAGCATTCCTGGAGGACACTTCTCAGCCTTTTGGCTAAGATCAAGTGTAGTATCTGTTCTTTTTGTGAAAGAGACTATCTGTTCTTATCAGAACAGTTCTGGCGGTTCCTTGGGGACAAGGGCCGTGGATCGCGGAGCGAAATTGTTGAGGAGTTGGTCGGCTGCGGGCTTAGAGGTGGATCCATGCTGGTTGGGAAACCAACCTAACACCTTATTCAGCCACAATGTCAGCAGGAGCAGGAGCACAGGGTATTCGGAATACCCTCAGAATAAGTGTCAAGGACCACAGCAAGTGGACCCCCTTCTCACGAGATCTGTTCGTGAAGAAGGTCTTGCTAGAGGCCTGCAAATTTGAGGCCAAGGACATCTACTGCCTCCAGGATTTTCCGGGTAACGGATATTTTGACGTTACCTTCAAGTATCCAACGGGATGGCAGAAGGTGATGGAAGTCTTCCGGGAGAGGGGAAGTGAAGCTCCGCTGTCGCTGCTGAAAGTGCAGCCGCTCTTCACCCTCCCCACCCAGAAGGAAAGGTTCATTACGGTGCACATGTTTAACCACATGTGCCCTAGTGGATGTCCTCACCTTCCTTGCTCGCTCGAGACGGTGTGGACGTGAAGGACATGCACGGGATTTGGACCAGCAAGCGGCAAATTAAGGTAAAGCTGAGGGTGGACAAGGATGGAGAAATCGTCCACCCCCCCTCGGTTTTCGCGATTGGAGGAAACCGAGGATACTTGAGCTATGTACGGCAACCCAGGCTGTGCAGGAAATGAAACAAGCCTGGGCATGTGATGGCCCAATGCACTGCAGTTGTCTGCAAAAACTGCAAGATGGAGGGCCATGAGACAAAGGACTGTCAGGCCAGCAAGAACTGCAACCTGTGCGGGGAGGCAGGCCACCTTTACAGGCTTGCCCTAAAAGAGCCTGCACCTACGCACAGGCAACAAGAGGAGCTGCTGCCAGCACCTCAAAGGGGGGTGAGGTACCCCCCACCACTGCCAAGACCCCAGCAGAAAGAGGGAACACGGATGAGGACAGCCCGACCACCTTGAGGCCCCAAGTGCCAGAAGGAGACGCCCAGCATCCTGCCCAGGAGGGAGAGTCGATGGAGGAGGGGGAACAGCAGGAGAAATGGACAATGGTGAAGTATAAGAAGAGGGGTCAGCCCAAAGAGCCGAGGCCGGAAAGGAGTGGTAAGTCCAAAAGAAAATCACAAAAAAGGTGTCTTTCTCTTACAGAAGGCAGCAACCTCTCCTCGTCGGAGGATGAAGCGACCGGGAAGTCCCAACGAGGGAGGCAGAGGAAGAAAACGGGGGAGGAAAAGGAGACCGAGAGCAGAGAAGTGGCCGAGGGGCTCCAGCCCCAGGACATCGGGAGCAGCGCAGTGGTTGAGGGGCTCCAGCCCCTGGAGACAGGAATCATCACAACGGCAATTGGACCCCAGCTCCAGGCGACTGGGAGCAGTGCAACGGCCGATGGACCCCAGCTCCGGGCGACCGGGAGCATTGCAGTGGCCCATGGGCCCCAGCTCCGGGCGACTGGGAGCAGCGCAGAGGCCATTGGGCCCCAGCTCGGGGCGACCGGGAGCAGCGCAGAGGCCATTGGGCCCCAGCTACAGGAGACAAAGGAAGCGGCATGCCCAAAAGGGGGTGGAACGAGAAGGCCCCCCCCAACGACAACTTTGGTTACGCCACCTGATACTCACCTCACCGCTGGATTCCTGAGCCCAGGAAAGCTGAGGCAATTCACCGAAGCGGTGGGAATGAGGGGACATGGAAATGGTCAGTGACTCTAAAGACAATGGAGCTCAAACTGGCATCTTTAAACATGCGCAGTATAAAGAGCACTGTGCGATGTGTTAATGCCTTACAGTACCTGGCCAAGGTCAAGGCAGATGTGACTTTTCTTCAGGAGTGCGGGCTGCCACACCTCCGCTGCTATCGGAGGTGGTCGCGATGGTGGCCCCACGGACTGTCGGTGTGGTCGGGGGGAAATGACTGTCGTGCTTCCGGCCTGGGGATTTTACTGCGGGGAGGGAAGTTCACCATCACTGAGGTCAAGGAAGTGGTTGGAGGGCGTCTCCTCGTGGTGGATGTTATGTACCGTGGCTCTCCACTCCGGCTGATAAATGTGTATGCCTCACCCACGCAGAGCGAGCGGCTGGCCGTTCTCCAGCAGCTCCCAGTGCTGCTGGCCACGTCCCGGCAGCTCGTTCTGGCCGGTGACTTCAACTGCATCATTGATGCGGCTGGACGATCCGGCAGTGCCGACAGCAGACTGGACAGCACGTCCAAGTTCCTGATGGAGATGGTAAAAGACGCAAAGCTGCGTGACGCTTTCAGCGACCCTGCAGGCAGGTCCCAGCCGCAGTTCACTTGGTCGAGATCGGACGGTTTAGCCCGATCTCGGATAGACTTTGTCTTCACGACGAAGGCCGTCACGGTGAGACACACTGACCTCACGCCAGTGTTCTTCTCCGACCACTGCCTCCTTCAGGCTTCCTGTCACCTACGGGAGGACCGGAAGGCAGGCAGAGGGACGTGGAAGTTAAACACGAAACTGTTGACCCCAGAGAATGTCGAGGAGCTAAAGAGGGACTATGCATGTTGCAGAATGGTGAGGCCCCTCTTTGACTCCCCCACATTCTGGTGGGAAGCAACCAAGGAGAACATTAAGAGGTTCTTCATAATTAAAGGGGTTCAGAGAGCAAGACAGAGTCAGAGGGAATTGTGCCAACTCCAGACAGATTTGCAGCAACTGCTCCTTCTGCAGTCGAGCGGGGTGGATGTGAGGGAGGAACTTAGAGAGTTGAAGGACCGGCAAGCTCAGCTCTTCACCTCTGAATCCTCCAAGATCATCTTCCGATCTAGGGTCCGCCATGCGGGGCAGGATGAGACGTGCTCACGTTTCTTCTTCCATAAGGTTCACAGGGGGAGCTCTGTGATAAACAGCCTTAGGGAGGAGGACGGCACGGTAGCATCCTCACAGACAGACATGCTGAGGATCTGCAAATCCTTTTACACAGATTTGTATGACCAAAAGACCACAGACAGTACCTCCTCCCAGAACTTCCTGTCCTCAATCACGGAGGTCTTGGAGGACAGCAAGTGGGAGAGTCTGGACCAACCACTGACCCTAGAGGAGCTGACTGGCTCCATCTGTTCCTTTGACTCGAATAAAACTCCCGGAAGCGATGGCTTACCGGCCGAGTTGTATTTGGCTCTGTGGGACTGGATGGGCCTGGACCTGCTAGAAGTGTACAACAACATGCTTCTAGCTGGTAGCATGTCAGACTCCATGAGGAAGGGCAACATCACCCTAATCTACAAGCAGAAGGGGGAGATGAAGGACATAAAGAATTGGAGACCCATAACACTCTTGAATGTAGACTACAAGATCCTGTCCAAGGCCATCGCCAACCGGGTCAAGTCTGCTCTGGGACAGGTGATCCACCCGGACCAAACCTGTGCTGTACCTGGCAGGAAAATCTCAGACAGCCTAGCGCTGCTGAGAGATACCATCGCCTACGTGCAGGACAGACGGGTGGATGCCTGCCTAGTCAGCTTGGACCAGAAGGCCTTCGACAGGATTTCGCACACGTACATGAGGGACGTGCTCTCCAAAATGGGTTTTGGGGAGGGAATCAGAAACTGGATCAAACTGCTCTACACCAACATCCGTAGTGCAGTCCAAATCAATGGGTGGGAATCAGACAATTTCCCTGTAAGGTCTGGAGTTAGGCAGGGTTGCCCTCTCTCTCCTGTCTTGTTTGTCTGCTGTATTGAACCTTTTACTGAATCCATCAGGAAGGATGCGGGCATAAGAGGAGTGACATTGCCAGGCAGTGGGGCATTCAAGTAAAGACCTCCCTGTACATGGACGATGTCGCTGTCTTCTGCTCGGATCCAGGGTTGGTTCGCAGACTGATTAGTATCTGCGAACAGTTTGAGTCGGCCACGGGAGCCAGGGTGAACCGCAGGAAGAGCGAGGCCATGCTCTTTGGCAACTGGCCCGACAGATCTTCACCATCAAGCCTGACTTCTTGAAGGTGCTGGGGATCTGGTTCGGGGGGGCTGAGGCATGTAACAAAAATTGGCTGGAGCGGATAGCCAGGGTGGGGAGGAAGCTGGAGCTGTGGAGGCAACGCTCCCTCTCCATAACGGGAAAGAATTTGGTCATCAGGTGTGAGGTGCTCTCGGGGCTGCTGTACTTGGCACAAGTGTGGCCTGCCCCTCCCTCATACACCACAGGGATCACCCGGGCCATCTTCCAGTTCATCTGGGGGTCGAGGATGGACCGGGTGCGACGGGCCACAATGTACAACTCGGCAGACAACGGGGGTAAAAGCGTGCCCAACGTCGCCCTCATTCTGATGGCCACCTTCGTGTGTGGCTGCATCAGGCGGAGTGTAGAGCCAAGGCACTTGGGCACCAAGTGTCACTACCTGCTGAGGTTCTACCTGTCCCCGGTGTTGAGAAGGATGGGCCTGGCGCAGGTGCCACGCAATGTGCCAGTCAGCTGGACATTGCCGCCCCATCTGTCGTCGGTGGAAGGGTTCTTCCGGACCAACACCTTTGACCACATGTCCATCGGGCAGTGGTCAGCACAGAATGTCCTGCAGGCACTGCAGGGAAAGGACTCTATGGACCCGGTGGCGTGGTTCCCTGAGCAGACTGCCCAGCTTGTCTGGCAAAATGCCTCGTCGCCAGAACTCACCAACAAGCACCAGGACCTGGCTTGGCTGGCGGTGAGGGGAGCCCTCCCAGTCAAATCCTTCCTGCACCGTCAGAACCTCACTGCCAGCGCACACTGCCCTCGGGACGGCTGCTATGGAGAGGAGACGGTTGCCCACCTCTTTACAGAGTGTGGGTTTGCTAAAAGAGTATGGAGAAAAATGCAAGGTTCCCTGGTACTCTTTATCCCGAACAGCTCCGTCACAGAGGACTCGGTGATTTACAGACTGTTCCCAGGGACACATTCATTGGCTGACATCGAGTGCGGCTGGAGTGTCATCAACTCGGTAAAAGACGCCCTTTGGTCTGCCCGAGCATTGTTCACCACCCAGCAGAGCGAGATGTCCGTCGGGGAATGTTGCCGACTGGCCCGCTGCAGACTGCAGGAGTATGTGCTGAGGGACGCACTGAAGCTCGGTGCAGCCAACGCCAAGGCTCGGTGGGGGAGGGCCACAGTCTAAGGTCCTTCCGCTGCTGGACATGGGGGGTACGGTATGGTGGAGACACCCCCTCAATATAAGGGAAGGTATCCCACGTACATGAGTAGCACGAGTGGGGGACTGATTTGTGGAAATTTGGGGGAAAGAAATGTCTAAACTGTATTCATCAATTTGTACAGCCCCGAAAATGTCGGATGGATTTTCCGCAAGGTTAATGTATTGTATATATTTATCATTTGAATAAAGTATATTTTGAAATTAAAAAAATGAACAGGTGAAGTTCTGGATCAACCACTGACCCTAGAGGAGTTGACTGGCTCCATCAGTTCCTTTGACTCGAGTAAATCTCCTGGAAATGTTGGCTTACCGGCCGAAGTGTATTCGGCTCTGTGGGACTGGGTGAGCCTGGACCTGCTGGAAGTGTACAATGACATGCTTCTAGTCGGCAGCATGTCAGACTCTATGAGGAAGGGCAGCATCACCCTAATCTACAAGCAAAAGGGGGAGATGAATAATATAAGGAATTTGAGACCCATCACATTGTTGAATGTAGATTACAAGATCCTGTCTAAGGCCATCGCCAACTGGGTCAAGTCTGCTCTAGGACAGGTTCTGTACCTGGCGGGAAAACCTGTGCTGTACCTGGTGGGAAAATCTCAGATAGCCTGGCACTGCTGAGAGATACCATTGCCTACATGCAGGACAAACGGGTGGATGCTTGTCTGGCCAGCTTGGACCAAAGAGATGGCTTTCAACAGGATATCGCACACGTAAATGAGGGACGTGTTCTTCAAAATGGGCTTTGGTGAGGGAATCAGGAATTGGATCCAACTGCTCTACACCAATATCTGTAGTGCAGTCCAATAGAATCAGATAGCTTCCCCATCAGGTCTGGAGTCATGCAGGGTTGCCCTCTCTCCCCTGTCTTGTTCATCTGTTGTATTGAACCTTTTGCCGAGTCCATCAGGAATGACATGAGCATAAGAGGAGTGACATTGCCAGGCAGTGGGGGCACTCCCTGAGCCTCTTGGCTGCTTCTCTGATCAATGCTCTCCTTACCATGGGCCTCTTGGCTGCTTCTCTGATCAATGCTCTCCTTGCCCGGCCTGTCAGTTCAGGTGGACGGCCATGTCTTGGTAGGTTTGGAGTTGTGCCATACTCTTTCCATTTTCGGATGATGGATTGAACAGTGCTCCATGAGATGTTCAAATCCGAAAGTATGGCACAACTGCAAACCTACCAAGACATGGCCGTCCACCTAAACTGACAGGCCAGACAAGGAGAGCATTGATCAGAGAAGCAGCCAAGAGGCCCGTGGTAACTCTGGAGGAGCTGCAGAGATCCACAGCTTAGGTGGGAGAATCTGTCCACAGGACAACTATTAGTCGTACACTCCACAAATCGGGCCTTTATGGAAGAGTGGCAAGAAGAAAGCCATTGTTGAAACAAAGCCATAAAAAACTCCCATTTGCAGTTTGCCACAAGCCATGTGGGGGACACAGTAAACATGTGGAGGAAGGTGCTCTGGTCTAATGAGACCAAAATTGAAGTTTTTGGCCTAAATGCAAAACGCTATGTGTGGCAGAAAACTAACACTGCACATCACCCTGAACACACCATCCCCACTGTGAAACATGGTGGTGGCAACATCATGTTGCAGGGATGCTTTTCTTCAGCAGGGACAGGGAAGCTGGTCAGAGTTGATGGGAAGATGGATGGAGCCAAATACAGGGCAATCTTGGAAGAAAACTTGTTAGAGTCTGCAAAAGACTTGAGACTGGGGCGGAGGTTCACCTTCCAGCAGGACAACGACCCTAAACATACAGCCCGAGCTACAATGGAATGGTTTAGATCAAAGCATATTCATGTGTTAGAATGGCCCAGTCAAAGTCCAGACCTAAATCCAATTGAGAATCTCTGGAAAGACTTGAAAATTGCTGTTCACAGATGCTCTCCATCCAATCTGACTGAGCTTGAGCTATTTTGCAAAGAAGAATGGGCAAAAATATCCGTCTCTAGATGTGCAAATCTGGTAGAGACATACCCCAAAAGACTTGCAGCTGTAATTGCAGCGAAAGGTGCAATACAAAGTATTGATTCAGGGGGCTGAATACTTTTGCACGCCACACTTTTCAGTTTTTTATTTGTAATAAAATTTGGAAACCATGTATCATTTTCCTTCCACTTCACAATTATGCACCACTTTGTGTTGGTCTATCACATAAAATCCTAATAAAATACATTTACGTTTGTGGTTGTAACGTGACAAAATGTGGAAAAGTTCAAGGGGTTTGAATACTTTTGCAAGCCACTGTATATGCTGTTGGTCACCTGCTTACTCCACAATATAACAAATGGGAAATACCTAGGTTTGTTATTTATGACCCCATGGAGCTTCAAACAACTGAAAGCTGGGAATTAGGGCCCAGTAAAAATCCCAATCCATAAAACTCAGATAATATAGCTATGATGGTTCCGAAATACTGATGGCGTGGTATCCGGCCCGCTTATTATTCTGGAATTTGAGCTGAGAGGTCTATATTACAAATGGGGCATAAGGGACTGAGGTCTATACTGTGGACCAGATGCGTGGCTGGAGCCAGTATACGGGTCCAGAATACCAGGAGTCAGGAACGTGGATAGGTTTGAGCTGGAGCTGGGGACAGAGGCTTGTCCATTTCCTGCTCCCTTTAAACTCATCTTTCTTACTAGAAAATCTATAGTACTATTCTGTAATATGTAAAAAAATAAAAGTATTTTTGAATACAAATGTAAATTCTATCCACAAAATCTATTAGTCAACACAAGCAAATTCCCCCAAATGGTTGATTGTCATAGTTTTAGTGTAGTGAATGTGGAAAGAGTAATTATTTAGTTTAAAATTAAAGTTTTTAATTCTCTAGAAGATAGGAAAACAAATATTGGCAAAATAAATATTGGGAATAAATTAAGTAAAGGGATAACCTTGGACTACAGCCAACAACTCCTTGAGACTATTTTGATGTGGATTGAGGCATATCCCTCAACGATTTAACAGACCCAATATGATAAAGAGCTTGACTCTGAAAATATGGAATACGGACTCACAGGAGCTCAATCGTTGGTAAGTGGGGAGTTATTGTTCCTTGACTCTGCCACACTCCTGCTCCTGGGTTAGATTTCAGGAATCATGGGGCTTTGATGTTGAATTACCATTTAAGGCAATTCCTGGTATTATTATTAAAAGTTGAACATATCTTGGTAGTTAAAGAAAAAAACCCACGGGTGATTCAGAGCTGTTCCATTACATTTAATCTCCAATGCGGTAAACCAGTGACTAGAAATAAAGGAATGCTGGGTATGTTTGTTGGACAATTCACTATGAGCAACACTTAACTGTTTTGTGCTTGTACAAGACTTTGTTTGAGTCTCAGAAAAAATACTGTGTCCAGTTTATCTCTACTTTCTGTTTTTTTTATGGACAGTTGATTTTAATCAGTCAGGATGAACTCATTAGAGATTTGGTCCAAACTTAGACTAAATAAGTAAATTGTACTGAATGATGTGAGATGATACTGACTGCTCCGAACATCCAGCTCAATTAAAATTTGATCCAAAGTAGTTGGCCAGAGAATCATCTACATGATGCACTGTGGTAACTCACCAAGGTTCCTTCAACAACACTTATCAAATACCTGGCAGCAGGTTCATGAGAACAGCACTGTCTCTAATTTCCCCTTCAAGTCACATGTCATCTTGACTTGAAAATGCTGCCTGTCCTTTGTTGTCATCGTGTTGATTTCAAAAAAGAAAATCTTTGTTGATTAACCTTAATGAATGTTTGATGGGATACCTGAGAAAGCAAACAATGGTAAAGTCATAGCTGTAATTTTATAGATTTTCAAGGAGCCTCTGATAAAGTACCCAAAATAGACCAATCAAATGGAGTAAATGAACAAGAAGCAGTGGATTTCATGCAGGTTTCAAGATCGAAATCTAGAAAAAAAGTAAATATTCACAAGAAGATCAGTGGTGATATACCAAACTAGAGAGGATAGTGAGAACCAAGAAGGACTGCAACAAATTACAGAGGGATATTAATAAACTTGCAGAATGGGCTAGTAATTGATAAATGAAGTCCAATTATATTTGGAGGTAGTACAGTGCTTTCCAATAGGAAGAAAATGGTGGATGTAATGGAACAAATAGACAAATGGGATGCTAGGTTGTGCTAAAAACTAAAAACGCTTGAAACATTCAGTAGGTTTGATAGCACCCAGGGAAGGGAAAAAAAGGGTTAATGTTCCGGACCAATGAACGTCGTCAGAACCCGATAAATTGCATTCTTAGCATCTAAGCCATATAAAGTATGAGGATTTAACACTGGAAGGGAACAAGTGAAAAAGATAGGGAAATATCTCTAAAACCTGTACTGAACCGCGGTACTGTATACAATTTAAATCACCACGATAGAGCTTGATAAAAAAAATGCATCTATTGATGCTCCTGAACACATCATCAGTGATAGGTATAGCAGAGATTTTACAAGGATGATATTGCAGATGTGAGGTTATACGGAAAGATGATAAATGACTTTTAACTGCTTTCTCTTGAGAAAAGAACATTGAAGGATGATTTTAGAAATCTTTAAAATTGTGAAAGATTTTGATGGAGTGAAGCCGGAGAGAATCTTCCCATTCATAGGCAAGATAACACTCAAGAAAATCAATGTATGGTCATCGCCAAGTAATCCAGTCGGATCTTCTGTGGAAATATATTTATCCACATAATAATGATAGCGTGGAACCTACCACGACATACAAAGGTGCGGCTGAGGAGGTGGCCAGTTTAGAAATAAAGGCCGAGAGAAGGGAAAGTGTTTCACGAGGCAATGTCCCGTGAAAATCAAGATGCTCACATTTGGGGAATAAGCTATAACGTTAATATTTATTTCAAGGTGGCGAACTTACTGATGACTTTAGATTTCACATTCAAATATCAAAAGCGTTCTAACGGTAGCCTTCCCGTTGCATTGAGCTGAACAAAGATTTGCAGGCGTGCAGCTCACACCCGGAAGCAGTCGTTCCTCGGGTGAGTTGTCAGGAGGCGGCCCGGCTGGGGACGAGGGGACGTGGAGAGGAGGTCGCTCGGAGATTGTGCTTGGCCGGCTGCATTTCCCGTTTACCGGCGGGTGAAGCGAGGTGAAACTGCGTTAGCTCTCGACGTATGGTCATTAGCTATTTCGGATCTTTAGTCCAGAAGCTGCTGCGGATGAAGCCGAAGGTGGTGTTTGTGCTCGGCGGGCCAGGAGCCGGCAAAGGGACCCAGTGTACAAACATCGTCAAGGTGGGTGGGAAGCAGCTGGAGCCCGACGGACGGACGGAGGGAGGGAGGGAGGGACTGCAGTAGCCCAGCCGGGAGAAGCTGAGGACTGGGCCACGCTGAACACTGGGTATAGCTGCTGACAGACTGGTCGAGGAACCGGTCTGATCGGCCCTCAAAGAGAACCCGAGGTCGGTGCGAGCCTGCAGTACTTTTTAAGGCCCATGTTATTCATACCTCACCAGTTCGGATGCAAATTGTGTGGGCTGCTAGATTTTATTTTAATCACAAAATTTGCCTTATACAGTTACAAACTGGCTTACATTTTCGAGACGAAATAGTAAGTTCGTGTGTGACTGGATTGATTGTTTTTGAGGACGTAACTAGGCAGGTTACTTATCATTTTGGCAGGGATTTGTACGGTGTACCCACGTGGCAGGCTGGTCAAAAAAGTGAAAGCCCATTAGATCCTTGGGAGTGTCAGATTATATCTAGAAATGGCTCCGTGGCAGGAAGCAGGAGGTAGTTGACCTGTGTTTTTATTACGCTATTTACCTGTGGTACACTAAAAGGCTCTTGTTGATCTTAATGATACAGACTTAAAATTAGGTGGAACTGATAAGGTTTGAAGATACTGCAAAACTTGCTGAACAGAAAAAAAGGAGAGAAAGCATGAAATACTCAGCAGATCAGGCAAGAATATTTGTGGAGAGTTTCAGTTATGACGTTTCATCAGACGATTTATTTTAAATCACCATTGCCTGTATTTAAATCAGTGCTATCTGATCTGCTGAGCATTACTAGGAATTCAAAGATATGTGTCCTTGCTTTTCATTCTTACGTTGATTGTGTGATTTTGACTGAGGAGAAAGGCTTTTGACTGCAGGAGAATATAGGTCATTTTTGGTAATGCGTTGGGAGAGGTATAACAGGGTGAATAAATATGCAATAAATGTGAATGCCCAGTAGTTTAGAGATTTGCAAGGACCCTATTGTGTACATCCACAGATTGCTACACATAGCATAACAGGTCCATAAGAAGATTAACAAGGCTGTTTAAAAAAATAATTGCTGAAGCAGTGAGCGAGTAAGGACAGGGATGTCCGAGCAGAATTACATGCGTAGCCGGAAAGATCCGCCGCACAAGAGAGGTATGGGCATACAGCACGGGACTGGGCCCTTGGACCCAGTTTCTCCATGCTACCAAGTAGCCCAACTGAACTAGTCCCACTTGCCTGTGCCTGGCCCATATCCCTCCAGCCCTTTCCAATCCATGTATCTGTCCAAGTGTCTTTTAGATGTCATAATTGTACCTGCCTCGAGTACTTCCTGTGGCATCTTGTTCTTTACATGCACCATCCTCCATGTGCAAAAATATTGTCCCTCGGCCCTTTGTTTATCTTTCATCTCTCACCTAAAATCTCTGCCCTCTTGTTTTAGAGCCCCGCTCCCTGGGAAAAAGACTGTATGGCTGTTCATGTTATCCATGCCCCTCAATTGTATTACCTTGCACAAGTTCACTCCTCAGCCTCCTATATTCCAGCGAACTATGGGCCTAGCTTCTCCTCATAATTCAAACACCCCAGACCTAGGAGCATCCACATAAATGTACTTTCAACCTTTTCCACTTTTTTGGCATATTTCCCACAGCAGGGTGACAAGAACTGGGCACAGTATTCCAAACAGTTTTGGCCACCACAATTGTACTGGAGGAATTTTAAAGGATACTAGACCAAGTGCAGAGCCTTTGGGTCTGCTCCCCTAATGCAAGATTCCACCACTCACCCGTTCCCCCAACTCAATATTGCACCAGTCACACAGATCCTCCATCTCCGCAGGCGCGGCTCATTTCTCCTCATCCCCCAGCACTCCTTCCACCCTCCCACTTCAATCCCTTGAGAGGGAGGGGGGTTAGGGGGGGGGGGGCGTGTGGAGAGGGAGGGGAAAGTACAGAGGGGAGAGGGTAGAGAGGGAGGGGGCACATAGGGAGGGAGCACATCCCTTCTCCACCCCTCTCCATCTCCCTCCTCCACAACCCTTCCCCCCCCCCCACTTCCCTCCACCACCCTACTCCCCAACTCCTTCCTCATTTCCCTCATCCTCCTCCCCTCACTCCCATTCCCTGCCCCAGGACCTACCAAGGTCATAGAGCAGGGCCTGGAACTCAGCCTGGTTCTCGGCCCGGCCCTGGCTGGAGATCCCAGCTGTCAGCTCAACCGCCGCCTTGTCTATAGTGCAGGCTACGACTTAATCTCTGGGCTCGTCCCTGACCAGTGACCCAGGCTCTTCCTTGGTTCCAGTGGCGGCTTCTTTTTCGGCCCCGGCACGGACCCATCCCAAGCCCTGGGCTTGGCCCTCACTCCAGCTCCAGCACCACCCTCCCCACCGGGTGCCGGCAGCAGCCGCCAAGTGAGCGCTGGAGCGTCCGTCCCTCCCGGAATAGGAATTAACCAGATTGTGCCCCAATGGTTGGTGTGTGTGTGCGCGCACTCACTCATTCACTCACTCACTCACTCTCTCTATAGATTTGTAGAGGACTGGGTAATATTAAGCATGATGAACAATTGATTAGAAGCTTTCTTGTTTGGAACACAGGAGGCTGATGACATATTTAATCATGGAGTATTAATTTGATGGGCCTAGTAATAGGAAAGACATTCCTCTTAGACAGGAGAAAAATTAGGGAGATATATATTTAAAGAAATTGGTAGAAGAATTAGAGGGGAGATAAGGAAAATGTTTTTTTACCCTGAGGGTGGAAGTGGTCTGAAACTCGGTCCTTGAAAGTGTAAGAATGGTACAAACCATTCAACATATTTAAAAGTTACGTGGATACTTGATAACCCCCAGCCTGAAAAGCTGCCGACCGCATAGAAACGTATAAAATTATAAGGAGGGTAGATGGTAAGAATATTTCTGCCTTGGTGGCAGTGTTCAAAACAGGAGGGCAGGGTGTAAATTAAGGGCCTGTCCCACTTAGGCAATTTTTTAGGTGACTACAGGCGACTAGGCTGTCGCCACATGGTCGCCGGGGTGTCACCTGTATGGTCATGAGTAGTCTCCTCGGTCGTAGCGTCTTTCTGGCCGCCGCTGGATTTTCAACATGTTGAAAATTTTACGGAGACGGTCGGCGACAGTGGGTTTGACGCCAATGAGCATAGCTTGACCTCCTGAAGTAGGTGCTGTCATAATTGTGGCCAGGTTAACGTAGGTTGTCGCTGGTGCTGACTTCAGGGTTTTTTTGTTGATTCTATTTGTTCTGAAGGTAATGATTCTATTTCAAATTTTATGCCGAAGGGGGGGTGGGGGGTTTCGGCGACCTGCTATGACTATGACATTCGCTTAAAAATAGCCTAAGTGGGACAGGCTCTTTAGGAAGTATCTTGATAAACACCTGAATAGCCAAGGCATAGGTAGGTGAGGCCAAATGTGAGTAAGTGAAACGTATAATGGCTGGTTTAACCTGTTTCTGTCCTGAAGAATTTTATAAACAACTATGAGCTGTAATTAGGGGTACACAAAAGGCTGGAGAAACTCAGCGGGCGCAGCAGCATCTAAGGAGTGAAGGAGATAGGCGACGTTTCGGGTCGAGACCCTTCTTCAGAACTGGTTAGCTCTTTTTTCCCCCTCAGTTTAGATGCCTTCTTTGTATTGAACTTTTTAATTACTTTTTTGAATGTTTGAATGTGAAAGTTTTGTCACTATTCTCACATTTTCATTCAGCAGTTCTTTTGAAATCACAAGTGTTTGCATTGTATCTGCACCATCAATTATTATTATTTTAGGTAGAATTTTGTTGACATGTTTTCCAATTTATGAAAATTGACCAGTGATTTTGCAAGTCGATGGTAAGATCTGTCTTTCAGCTGGATGGATGAAATATGCCTATTTTGAAAAATAGTTATCTGTGATTGCATATTTATTTTCCGAACTTAAACATACTAAGAGTACTCTAGAAAAAATGTTTTTTTTTAAATGATTAATTTCATATTAATCTCAACAATTAATTTGTGTATTAATTAAGAAATCCTTGCGGCCTTATCAGGCATAGTTAATTGACCAGCTAAATTCATTTCTCATTTCTGCACAAAGATAATGAGTACGAGTCAAGGAAGAGAAGTATTTGAAAGTAGCAAAGTTAATAAATTGGAACTACTGCATTTAATGTAAAGTTTAAATTTCTACGTCAAAGTAACATTAACATTTGTAAATTTGTAAAAAAACAGTAATTGTTTTTCCCTTGTCTTTATGGTTGAATCCACTGTTTATTGAAATGGATGTTCAGATCAGATGAGTAGAATCTTATAATGAAAATATAAAGATTAGGTTTATTATTGTCATGTGTACCGAGGTACAGTGAAAAGCTTTGTTTTGTATGTTATCCAATCAGATCAGGTAATACAATACTTAAATACAATCAAGTCAAACTCGAGTACAATAGGTAGAGCAAACGAGGAATATACAGAATACAGGCCTCTCCATTGTGGCACATCAATTCTGTAGGCAAAGTCCAATGTCAGCAATGGGATGGAGGTGAATCGGACCGTACCCTAGCTTATGGACAAACTATTTAGAAGCCTTATAACAGAGGGGAAGAAGCTGTTCCAAGCCTGGTGATTAGCACTTTCAAGCCTCAGTATCTTCTGCCCAAAGGTAGTGGGTTGAAAATTGAATGACCGGTGTGGGATAAGGTTTTGATTAAGTAGGCTGGTTTTCCGAGGCAGTGTGAAATGTGATGGAGTCAATGGTGGGGAGTCTGGTAGACTGGGCTACATCCACAACTCTCTTCAATTTCGTGCAGTCTTGGGCAGTCTGATAGACTGGGCTACATCCACAACTCTCTTCAATTTCGTGCAGTCTTGGGCAGAGGTGTTCCCAAACCAAGTTGCGAAGCAACTCGGCAATATGAAAAATGTACATGAGGAATTTAAATGCAGAGATATTTTAGTCTTCACTTCCTACCACAATTATCCTTGTTCTCTAATTCTGCTTGATTTAACTACAACCATTTAATCACTGCTGCCCATGTGGAACGCCCATAGAGGTTGTTTGTATTATAATAGAAACTGATTCATTTTAATGACAAACTAAGGTTATATCTAAACACTCAGATAAAGTGCTGTTGTGAGTAAACTTTGGGCCACAACTGAATCATGGGTGTGGCACGTATTAGACTTTTATGCTATTCATTGTCGTAATGCTTATGAGTTTTGCAATGTTTCCAGCACACATAATTCAGCTCATCTCAGTTATGTTTACACCATCTCAAAATTGCATAAATTATAAATTGTAATTCATAAATTCTAGGAGCAGAATTGGGACATTCGGCCCACCAAATCTACTACGCCATTTAATCATGGCTGATCTATCTTTCCCTCTCAACCCCATTCTCCTGCCTTCTCGCCATAACCCCTGACACCTTTACTAATCAAGAATCTGTCAATCTCTGCCTTGAAAATATCCATTGACGTCCTCCACAGCCATCTGTGGCAGTGAATTCCACAGATTCAACACCCTCTGAGGAAAGAGATTCCTCCCCATCTCATTTCTGAAGGGGTGTCCATTTATTCTGAAGCTATGGCCTCTGGTCTTAGACTCTTTCACCAGTGGAAACATTCCAAATTCACTCTATCCAGGACTTTCACTATTCGGTAAGTTTCAATGAACCCCCCCCCCCCCCCCACCCCCTCATATTTCTAAACTCCAGCGAGTACAGGCCCAGTGTCTTAAAACGCTCATCATATGTTAACCCAATCATTCCTGGGATAATTCTTGTAAACCTCCAAAGGCAACACGTTCTTCCTCAGATATGGGGCCCAAAACTGCTCACAATACTTCAAATGCAGGATGACCAGTACCTTATAAAGCCTCAGCATTACATCCCTGTTTTTGTATTCTGCCTCTCTCAAAATAAATGCTAACATAACATTTGCCTTCTCTACCACTTATTCGACTTGCAAATTAACATTTTTGGGAATTCTGCACCAGCATCCTAAGTCCCTTTGCACCTCTGATTTCTGAATTCTCTCCCCATTTAGAAAATAGACTATGACTTGTTTCCTACTACCAAAATGCATGGCTCCACACTTTGCTGCGCGGTATTCCATCCGCTACTTCTTAGCCCACTCTCTCAACCTGTCCAAGTCCTTTTGTGGAGTCCCTGCTTTCTCTACATTATCTGCCCTTCCATCTATCTTCGTAACAACTGCAAACCTGGCCACAAAGCCTACAATTTCCTCATCCAAATCAATGACATACATTGTGAAGATTGGCGGCCCCAAAGCACCGACCCCTGCAGAACACTGCTAGTCACTGGCAGCCAACCAGAAAAGGCCCCTTTTTTTGCCACTCTGCCTTCTGCTGTCCAGCCAACCTGCTATACATGCTAGTAACTTCTCTCTGAATGGGAATTACCAGTAATTCAGTACCTTTTTTTAATGTTCACCAGAAATATGGATATACTCACATCTCTGCTGGTGATCTACTTCGTGCGGAGCGAAACAAAGAAGGCACTCAATATGGAGAACTTATTGACATTCACATAAAGGAAGGAAAAATTGTACCAGTGGAAATAACTATTAATCTCCTTAAAAGGGTAAGACAACTTTCATCATCCTCTAGAAGGGTAAAGTTTCTGTGTTCGCACTTCCTAAAATCATTTAAAATTGTGGATTTAACAGGAGCCTTGGAAGAATGTTATGGCAAACTTGCAGCATTTGTCTTTAATTACATGGCAGATTAGTTGGTGTACTGTGATGGAGTTTGCTTTGCAAAGTGTCTTGTCCAAAACCATTTCGAGAAGGTTATTCCAAAAAATATTGCGACTGAAATAACAATCAAAGGCATTTTTACTTTGTTGGATACATATGGTACAGCTCATTTGTAATATCTCCATCTTAAAACAAATTGCTAAAACAAATATTATCTTTTGGGAGTGTATAACATTAATTGCTTGATTCTGGTCTGTGGGGTGCTTTGCAGTTTTTCCTGACGTTGAAGTCATTTGGAGGCTATCTCTGGCATACGTCAAATTGATTGAGCAGTAAATATATTGAAGAATCATCGCACTTAAACTTAAAAGAAGCATAATTCTCAGCTAATATTTAAAAAAAATTGCAGTCGGAATTTAAAATGAGAAATAAGACAAACTGAAGTCTGAAATAGCACATGTACTTTTTTTTAATAAATGCTGTCATTTTAAAAATACACTATGTTCTGAAATGAGGAATTGGAATTCACTAATATTTTATAAGGACCAAAAAAAATTGTAAGTTGTAATTTTTGTTTAGTGCATCATTATTGTCTTGAAAATAATTAGAAAATACAAAATATTTTTGAGATCACTGTTCTTACAATTAAAATTAGGCACAAAACTGCAATTTGTGGAAATGTGTTGATTCATTGACACCAATTTGAGCATCCAGAGTACTGATGTATTTTGCTTTTGCAATAATTCATATTTGCTGGTTTACATCCATCCTTGTTTTGTATAGGGCTTAAAGAGTTCTGTGAAAAGATGAGCAAGCTCATGAAAGGCACAGTATCCAAAGTACATAATTATGCTTTGGCTCTTGCTGTCCTGTCCATATCCCAAAATATTAGCCCAAAACATTATGGTGAATATAAATGTGCTGTTGTTCATTTTATCTGGAAAATGTTTGTATTGGATTTCTGGCTTATTTTGCAGGCAATGGATGACACAATGGCGAAAGATGCCGCAAAGAACAAATTTCTTATTGATGGATTTCCCAGAAATACAGACAATCTTGAAGGCTGGAACAAGTTGATGGATAATGATGCTGATGTAAAATTTGTCCTTTTCTTTGACTGTAACAATGAGGTAACTGAATAGTTCTTGAAAATAAATGATCCTGGTGGTGATTGTTTATCAATGGATGAATGCATAAATAATCTCTGCAGCATTTTTCTGCCTGTTCCCTTGATTCTTATTAAAATAATAGAAGAATTCTACATTGTGAATTTAGTAAGGTGTTGCAGGTGCTGTTAACTGAAAACGCTGAAAATACACTACACACCAAGTACCATTTTTTAAATATCAAGTGACATTTTTGGACAGAGGCACAGAGGACTGTTCAGTGAACTTTTGTAACTTTATCAGCGCCAGAAACGTGACTACTGCCTAGGTGAGGTTTGCTATATGATTTTACTGGTATGTATGCAAAACAAAGCATTTCACTGTACCTAGGTACATGTGACAATAAAGCATCATTGATTACTAGATTTACCCTGACTGATATTTGGTCCACTTGGACTGGCTTATTTCCCAGAACAATGTCCAAATAGGCCAAAACCATTGGTTGAGAACATTCTCCAGAAAACCTACAGAAATCACCTTCTCTTTGCCCAAAGCTTTTGCTTTTCCCGTGTATAATTGCATAGTAAGGGACCACCATTACATTGTGGCTTTTACGCATCCTTGCAATTTCTCTGCAAATGTGCTCCTCAATACCCTTCCCTATATGTAGCAACCTGTAGAATAGCTGCAGATCTGTAATTGTACCTCTGCTTTAAACTTATAAATACCGGTAAATAGATTCTGAACATGATCAATTTAGAACATCCTCTCTCTCCTGTAGTATGTTCTTGTTAAGCAATGCAACCTTTGGAGTTTTTTGTCTCCCTTTGTTCAGTGGTTTATATCCAGGAATAGGTATATTTCATCTAACTGCCTTCTATTTAGACATGTCTTTGTTATTGGCACTGCATTGTAATGGTGCTATTTGTATCTGCAGACTAGTTAATACACTTAATAAGTGCATTGTAAAACAATTGTGGATCTTCTGGTATTCTCTCTGTCTGGTTCTATCGACAAACTTCTTATTGTTCTGTTTATCTTTCCCAATCCCCTTTGCAACTATGCCCCTCCTCTTAAAGCGACCTTCCATTGCTCAAATCCAAGCCTTCTAAGTTGGAACCTCAGCCATTGTCTATCGAATGTTCTTATAAGGTCTTTGAAACCTCAACATAGATGACTAATTTGTTGGGGCTCTACTGGTTCAATCTCTTCATATTCTGGTCCCAGTGTACTGGAATCTAAAGTCCCCTCAGTGCACAATCCTTACACGGTTATCTGGCACTTCTTTGAGGTCCATATGGATTTGGAATGAATTGCCCTGGTTTCTTGTTCTGAAATTCAGTACCTTTTACCTCTCCCAGAAATTTATATTCCTCGCATTTGAGGAGGATTTGCTTAAAGTTACATCGTATAAATATGTTGACAATTGCCTAATCTCTTATTCATATTCACAAAATTAAATGCAATTGAAATTAGATATTGACATTAAAATGTTTTGAAATTTATTTCATTGAAATAGATTAATATTAAATTGAACAAAAAAAATATTTTCAGTATCACTGTGTAGCATATACATATATGTGTTCAAATCCAGAACACTTTGTACTTTAAACATTGACTCTAAGCCAGGACTTTTTCCCCTGTGTTCACCAGCCTGCAATCGATCACTCTTTACAGCAGCTAGATGGAAAAATAGATAGCAAGCAGAGAATTAGGAAGATGGCTTCCCCATTTTTTATGTTCTTCCCTCATTTTAATATTTCTTAGCATTCTGTATTACAGGAAATTAATCCTAAATTATTTTGTTTGCAAAGATATGCGTGGAACGCTGCCTTGAACGAGGAAAAGGTAGTGGAAGAACAGATGACAATGTCTTAAGTCTGCAGAAAAGGTAGAAATGAAATTAATTTCATAAACATTGAATTGTATCAAATGAAAGAGGGCATTTGGCTAATTTTATCCATGTTTTTGTTAATTTTTGTTAATACCGTACAATGCTATTGGTATCTATTGTATCTCCTTCAGAATTCAGACATATTTGCAGTCTACAAAACCCATTATCGATCTATATGCGAAAGAAGGAAAAGTAAGAAGAGTTGATGGAGCAAAAAGTGTTGATGAGGTGTGTAATGTGTAATCAGGCCCAAAGCTTTCATGCAATCACTCATTGATATGGAACAAGTATTGTAAATATTTATGATGAAACCTTGATATCGTTCGTCAAAACTGCTGACCACTCCATATTATGTCCTGTTTTTTGGATTGTATCAGACTCTTTTAAAAAAAACACATCAGAAATTGATTCCTTAAAATTATAATTCTGCCTTTGTTCTTGGTATTTGAGCAGCCATTACAAGGCACTTTATTGTTCTTTGTTGACATGAGTTAACCAAGTAGTAAAGGACTAAAACTATGTCGGGGCAGCAGGTTCCCTTCCCTGAAGAACAATGAGCCACTCAAATCTTGAACGCATGGTAACTTTCCAATTGCTGGAGCATAGGATTGAAATTTGGTGATAAATGTATCAACTTTTAATGCAGCAATTTAAAATTCATACCATATGTGTTGCTACCCAGTCAACATACAAAGAATAAAACAAAATCTAACATCTTTCTTGGATTCGGAGTCCATTTGCGCCGAATTACCTTGTGAACAGGACATAAATGTGGCTGTTGACTGCAGAATTTTAAAATTTAAAAAAAAGGGTTTTTATGTTGATTTGAAAATAATCCTTGATTTAAAAAAAAAATCTTGAATATACTAATAGTTCTTTTCTATGGAAAAATCCATGTAGGAGAAATCCAATGTTGCATATGGTTGATAGGTAATATTTGAAAATGTTCTTTGTCAGCTTCAAAAACATTTTGTCCTTCTTTTCAGGTTTTTGTTGAGGTCCAGAAAATCTTTGATGCTGAAAATGGGATTGAAAATGTTTGATGATCGACAAATCTAGTGTTTTCTTTAGCTGGAATAACTATTATATACCTTTCTTTGTTTATTTTAAGTTACTGTTTTTTTTGAGTGCATGTTTAGTGCATTCATTACTTTTGTAAGATATTCTTTGTTAAGTGCAATGAAGATGGGCAACATTTTTAAATGTTTCAAAATATGTTTCCAACTAGAACTCCTTGTATGTGGAATAGAAATATTAATTTGAAACATGTCCTTGCTTAAGGATATATCTAAATGTTCTTGAGGCTGATTTTTTTCATACCAAATGTTTAATTTTGAACACGAAGCTGGTGCACACTTGCATATTTTCAAATTAACTTCTGCAATTTATTTGGATTAGTAAATATCAGCTTATACCGTATTTGTAAATCTAAAAGCAAATTGACCGGAATTAAAGCAATAGTGAAGTATTGAGTTAAATAATATTGTTCATGAATCCTTAATTTTTTTTTTATGGAGGAGCAACTAAATTAGAAAAGGTTTTCTTTGAAACTATGGTTGCTCTTGTTCATTTTGTTTGTGTACATGTAAAAACAATTCATGCTATAGAATATTTAATGTGCAAAAAGTTTAAAACCTGTATTTTTAATGCACTTTGCAGTATAGTATCCCACAGGATTAATATTTTTAAAGTGAATCGGGTTGATTCTGGAATAGGTAGCCGAGAAACTGCTACAGGCCAATATTATGTTTGTTGTGGTTAAAGATGACTTTCAAGAATTAATAGATCTGGAAGTGCATTGATGTAACCAGTTTTTCTCACCAAAGTCGTGCAGCAAACCATTTTTTGGTGTTAATAACAATAAAGGGCATTTTTGTATAATTCTGGAACTTTAATAGTACACTTCCTGTGTAAGTCACCATTGAGTCTCAAACCAATTTCTGCAATACTCCCAGAGCAGCAGTTCCTTTGGAGCTTTGCAAGGGACAATTGTCCAGAGAGAGGCCATTGTTGGTTACTTCATTCACCAGACAATAAGTTCTTCCCAACATATCTTTCACAGTTTTTCCCCTACATCCCAACCCCATAATGGAAGTTCTGATTTCCATTTTCTAGTGTTTGCCTCATTGCTGGCCCTGACCACATCACTGACCTTCCACCTTTCCCTTTCCATTATATATGAAATATCTAATGACTAATTCCAGTGGTAGCAAGGTGGGGCCACAACTGAAACAATGGTGAGCACCCTGCTGCAATGCCCATCTAGTGCAGTTGTAATAAACAATGATCATTTTGCACTAAGTACATTTAAAGGACTTTGAAGGATGCTTTCTAAAATCAAGCCAGGTTCAATGCTTCTGGTTAGATTGTAAATGCTGGAAACATAGAGCAGTTCAGTCAGCACTGTAAGGCTACAGGATTTGCATTCCTATTCTGTGAGATCAGTCCCCCTAATGATTTATCTTTCTTTGCATTTAACAGAAGCTGATATATTCAGCACATCATTAATTCTTGAGTTTGAGCCTATCATGACCAATTGTTTTACTTCAATCTCTAATTCCAATCTTTCCGATCTGAACATTGAATTCTGAGAACTTTACCCCTTTCTTCAAGATGAGAATTGACCAGAGTACCTGCTTTCATTTAATTTGATTGAGAGAGTTTCTGTTTTGGTGCGGTTTCTTATTGTTTTTTTTAAATTAAAATCATACTTTTGTTTTCAATTATATTTGACAGCTATATTGCTGAAATATTATTAAAATCAGGGCTTTTGCTTATTGTGCAGCAAATACTGTTAAAAAAAAAAAGGATAATTAATGGTGTACGGCCGACATGTATTTGGAAGTGCCAAGGCTTGGAAAATGCTCATAGTCTGTATTTTATGATTTATAAGCCAATGTGATATTGAGTAATTACAATTCATTCCACTTATTTATCTCTGTCAGTATAACTGTTCCTCATTACAGCATTGTTAGCTTTTTAAAACTGGTCACTTCTGACTATATTACAATGAAACCATTTTCAGACCATCAGAACATCACATTTCAGTATGAAGGTAGACTACCTTTGGATGTGGGTCCTTTTTGGTTCATAGCACTGCAGATTAAAAAAATAAAGAAAAATTGACTGCTTGATTTGTATTTTAAATTCAAAATTTACATTTATGTCATGTTGTAGCTTCTCTTAGCTTAAATCTGTAATTTTCTTTATGGACTATATATTGTTTATATTCAGCTCCATGTAGATTCATACAGTATAAAAACAAACATTTCAGCCCAACATTCTCATGCCCACCAACGTGTCCAATCTATGCCAGTCCCTCTAAACATTGCCTATCCATGTACAGGTACCTGTCCAAATGTCTTTAAAATGTTGTTATTGTACCTGCCTCCCCTGACATCTTGCTCCATATGCCAACCACCCTCTGTGTAGAAAAAGTTTCCCCTGAGGTTCCTATTAAATCTTTCCCCTCTCTCCTTAAATCTATGTCCTCTGGTTCTTGATTCCTCTTCAATGGGTATAAGATTCTGTCTTGTCATTCACCTTATCTCTTCCATATCTTCGATCCATTCTTTATTTTTATCTACTTCCTGACACCTGGTAAAGGCCTTTGTGCTCTTTGCTAGGGTTTTTCAGTGGAATATAATAAAGTATCTGTTAGAATGCAGAGTTGTTGGAAGCTTTTTCAGTGTTTCTTGCATCACACTGCTTTGTGGACTGTAAAGCATGTTGGGACGGTATGAAAAGGATGTGGGAGAAGCAATATGAATGCAATATTTTTGGTTGATGAGAGAAGCAGAGATTGTGCCTCCTCAACTGCACTTCAGTCACCTAGTTTGCAAAGTGGAATGGCAACTGATATTTTTCTCGCTAACATGGCAGCAGGATTTTATAATTTGTAAATAGTAAAGTTGAAGTTTGTATGCTCTCCCTGTGACCGGCGTGGGTTTTCTACGGGAGCTCCAGTTTCCTCCCACATTACGAAAACGTACTAGTTTGTAGGCTAATTGGCTTGGTAAAATTATAAAATGGTCGACGTGAACTCCATGGGCCAAAGGGCCTGTTTCCACGCTTTATCTAAACGAAACTAAAACTAAAAGTAGCCTTTATCCATCTCTGCAAATTGATGGAATCATTGCTGATTATCTCTTTATACTTGTTTGATGCTTTTTGTGCCCATACATCTATTGCCTTAAATATATTTAGGGATTTAATCACGCAGCATTCCATGATATAGTATTCCACATATTCACCACTATCAGTGAAGAAACATCTCATTCCTAAATGTCATACTATATAACTTGATGTGACACTTTGTTCTAGGCCATGTATCCAGAGGAAACATATTCCCTGCATACAGCCTCGAGTTCTGTTAATATTTTGAATGGTTCAATCAGGTCTTGACATATTCTTTTGAATTCCAGTAAATACAAGCCTAGGGCACCCAATCTAGTCTTGCATGATTGTCTTGAATGACTAAGTTGGCCAAGCCGGTACACATGCAAGAAATTTGCCTTGGCGCTCTGGTCGCAAGTAACAACACGACATACAGTAAAAATTAAGAAAGACACATAGAACATCAAACAATAATAAAACATTACATGTGAATGAAATAAAATACCAGAGCAAAATGACACTACAGACATTTGTTGCTGAATAGAGCTGCTACCGGTGGGGGAAATGAAGCTGTTTTTATGTCTGGCTGTGGCGGCTTTGACAGTCTGGAGTCGCCTTTCAGAGGGAAGTGCTTCAAAGAGTTTGTGGGAAGGGTGAGGGGTCAAAGATGATCTTACCTGCTCACCAGCAGGATGAGGAGCAGCTTCTATAATAACACTATCGCACTGCTGAACTCGGAGTCCCGCCGATACATTTCCACATCTGTATTTATTTATCTGTATTTACCTATATATTGCTATCACTTCGTACTGTCACTAAACTGCATTTCGTTGTACCCATACTTGTATCTGTGCAATGACATTAAAGTTGAAATGAATTGAATTGAATTGAATTCCTGGCCCTGGCAGTGTACAGTTCGTCAATGGGGGTAAGGTTGCAGCCAACAACCTTCTCAGTAGATTGGACGATTCGCTGCAACCTCCGGATGTCGTGCTTGGTGACTGAGCCAAACCAGACCATGATGGCGAAGTTGAGGACAGACTCTAGAATTGGCCGTATAGAATTGGATCATTGCCTGTGGCAGATTGTATTTCCTCAGCTGCCGCAGGAAATACATCCTCTGTTGGGCCTTTTTGACTGGAGTCGATGATGGCTCCCCATTTAAGGTCCTTGGAGATGATGGTTCCAAGCAAATTAAAAGACTCCACAGATGTGACTGGTGTTGTTGATGGTAAATGAGAGGAGGGGGAGGTCTCCTAAAGGAGTTGCAGTCCATCCATTTTGCTGTTGAGAGAATGTAGATTTGCGAGGAATATACTCGGGAGCGGTGTGCATAATCCTCATTGCCAGAATCGGGTAAGTCCAGAGCGCTTCCCACGGGTCCTCTGTCTCACAGCCCCGCCGACGAGTATGTCCAAATAATCCAGCGAGTGAGAGAAATCCGGAACGATGTTTGGAGGTACCGTATGTCTGATGTTAATGAGTACCTCTCTCATGATAGTGATCTTTGTTGTGTTTTCACAGACGACGCAAACAAACAAATACATACAAAGCAGCAAGGAGCAGTACACCGTGACAGCCATCGTCGGCGCCAGCCAGAAGGTTGAATGTTTGATGAGGCTTCATTGATTTTCAACAAACTAATTTGTTGAAAATTAGTGTGGTGTGTCTTCACTGCATTCGCTCTTTGGCAAAAATCTCCTTTCTTTGATGAGACGAGAACTGCACACAATACTTCAGGTGTTATATTATCACAACCCGGTATAAATTGTAGAAATATATCCTTGGTTCTCTTCTGACAAAGGGCAACACGCTTCTCGTCTAGATTTCTACACCTGCTGGTTGTTTTTGGAAGACATGTAGATCTCTGAAAATCAAAATTTCCCAATCTATCACTTAAATATTTATCACATGCCATTCTGTTTATCTACACATTTATGCAGATTATAGTGCATCTGTGATGTATTTGTGCACTCATTTCAACTTAAAGGTTTGCGTTCTTACAATGTTGCAGTCGCAACCCAGTTACAGTGTATGTGTTGAGGGCAGACGTAGAAATATTACATTAATTTCTCAAAATTTTACATTCATTTCTCTCTATTGTATCTGGGCCCAAAACATGAATTCCTGTGATATACCACAAGACACTGGTCCCTCCTATATTTGTTGCTCTGTTTCTTGTTTTTGTTTAGTTTAGAGGTACAACGCGGAAACAGCCCACACACACGAGGGACAATTATTACTTATACCAAGTATACAAACCCAAGCCAATTAACCTACAAATCTGTACTTCTTTGGGGTGTGGGAGTAAATTGAAGATCTTGGAGAAAAACCACACGGTCACGGGGAGAACGTACAAACTCCGTACAGACAGCACCCGCAGTCGGGATCGAAGCTGGGTCTCTGGCGCTGTAAGGCAGCAACTCTACCACTGTGCCACCATGCCACCTGATTGGTTGTCTGACAACCAATTCTCATTCCATACCGGCAGGTAACCTCCGTTTCTTTCAAGATAATTATACACCTTTTATGTGGGACCTAAATGGCATCCTGAAAATCCAAATAGATTATAACCATTGGCTTGTTCTTGTTTACTGGTAATATCCTACAAAAAAATGACAGTAGGTTTGTCAAACATGATTACATTTTCATAAATTATATGTTGATTTTGTATAATCCTGTTGATAATTTCTGATGTCCCCTATCACATTCTTTTTATGGACAGGCGTCTCTAATTTCCTGCTTGATCACCAGTCACAATCCCTTGAGAGCTCACAGAAAACTTCCACCAACTGCCTTCCAATGCTTCTTAGCTCATCCTTTCCTCATTCCTTATTTTGATTTTGAGCCATTAAGCTTTCTCATTGTTGCTATAATTTCATCCTGAGCTAGGAAATACCATTACCTTGTTATCATTTATCTATATATTACTAAAACACTCATCTTGTTTGTATGTGTGTGTGCGTGCATGTGTGCAATATTACAAAACCCTGCCAAAACTGTGCACAATAGCACTACAAGTTGTGGCCTACTTTACTCACCATTGTCCGGGCATGTAAAAGAAACAAGTTTCTTTCGGATTGATGTTATATTTTACAAGTTATTGGCATTTTAAGCCCAAAAAAAAATCACTTTTCTAATCACTTTTCCACTTGCCCTGCCCGTCAGCAGAGTTCAATATCACAATAACGTCACAATGGGATCCCAAATCTCATTTACCGTAAAAATATGGTGATTTAAAAAAAAAAACAGTTTTAATCAAATTCTTAAATCTATACTTCCCTCCTAACCCTAACTTGCCTTTTCCCCATAACTCCTGACACCTCGGATTGCTGTTTGATCTCTGTACTGTACTGCTCTACCAAATTACTCTTCTTGATTTAATTTTGGATGGGTTCATGCAATTGGTATCTTTGTCTTCGATCATGAAAACAAGAAGGAAGTATTCCTTCAATATAGCTTTTAGTTCTACAATATCCACTATGGTCACCTACATCAGTCTTTAATGGGTTGTTTAATTATCTTGGACTTAAAATGGCAGCAGCACAAAGTAAGGCCCTTTCCGTCTTACTGTCCACACTCTCAAAAAAAAAAATGCTTCCATCTATTTCTGCTCTCCGGATCTTGGTCACTTCCAGCAAGGTGTTGGTGCCCAAATGACATTGACTGATGTATGTCTTGATCTTTACTTGATTATTGGTTTTCCTTCTTGAATGTTAATTACTCTTTTTTAATTTATTCCTTGGCTTCATGTTTGCCACACAGTTTTATTGTTTACCCCCTGTACTGCTTCACCTTTCTACACCATTTGCCCTTGTGCACAATCATCATCGCAAGATCTGAAAGATGTGGCAATGGAGAGAGTGCAAAAGTGAATAAACCATGATGCTACCTGGAATGGAGGGTTGCAGTTCTCACTGGAATATAGGAGGCTGAGGGGTGATCATATCGAGGCTAGTGAGGTTGTGAGACCCATAGATAGAATAGGCAGTTAGTGCTTTTATCCTAGCGCAGGAGCATCTAGAACTCGGGGGCACCGGTTTACAATGAGAGGGGACAAATTTCAAGGAGAACTGAGGGCTATTTTTTTCACACAGGCATGGTGAATATCTCGAACGAGCTAACAGAGGAGGTAATGTAAGCCGATACAATTGCAATGTGCAAAAGACATTTGAACCGATATGTAGATTGGAAAGGAATAGAGGGATAGGGGGCTAATAAAAGCAAATGGGATTAGTGTAGCTGGGCATTATGGTCAGTATGGACAAATTAGGCTGAAAGGGCCTGTTTCTGTGTTGTGCGTTTCACGATTTGTCATGGCCTTTTAAATCTGCTTATTTCCAGTCTGATCCAAGCCATCCTACCATTATAATTTTCCCATTAACTGTTATCTTTTTGGATTCTTGACTATAGCTCAATGAGAAAGGACATATAGGTGCAGTGAAGTACTGCAATAGCTGGCACAATGCCACAGGTGGTGCAGAATTATAACAGGCTGAATAACAAGAATCTCCTGAGAAATGAAGACGGGAGACTGCACATGCTGGAATGTTGAGCAAAATCAATGTACTGTAAAAACTCAGCAGATCAGGCAGTATTTGCGGAGGAAATGAACAAGCAAAGTTTTGGGTCAATACCCTTCATAATAATTGGAGTAGGGGGATAGAAAGCTGAAAAAGATAGGTGGAGACGGGACCAAGCCTGGCAAATGATAGGTGGATACAGGTGTGATGAGGTTGTGGTTAGCAAATGTGTGGTGTTAGTACCAAAGGTTAAAGGTGAAAATAAGGCAAAAGAAGAGGAGGAGTGAAGTGCAAAGCCAGAGAAGGAGAAATGGGGGAGTGGAGAGTAGGAGAAAAAGGGAAATGGGAGTCTTGGATAGGAGGGGAGAAGGAGCAGAAAGAAGCAGAGTAACCCAGGGGGGTGGGTGGGAGAGTTGAAAATGCTGGGGTTAAGGGCAATGGGGAATAAGGGAGAGAAATTGGGGTATTACATGAAGTTAGGGAGCACAATGTTCATACCACTGGATGTAAGTTACACAAGTGGAAAATGAGGTGCGGTTCCTTCAGTTTGTGTGTGTCCTCACTCTGGCTATGGAGGAAGTCAATGACAGAAAGAGCTGAAGGGGAATTAAAATGGTTAGTAATCGGAAGATCCAGCATGAATCAAAGAAACGGTTTGCTAATCTATGCTTGTTCTTGGTAATGTAAAGGAGGCCACATCGGGACTACGGAAAGGAGTAAATAAGTTTTGAAGAGGTGCCCATGAACTTCTGTTTCACCTGGAAGGGCTCCTGAATGGAGGAACAGGTGTTACATCTGCAGTTGCAGGGGAAAGTACCTCGGGGGTGGGTGAGATGGGTGGGAGCTAGGGTTGTCAACTTTCTCACTCCCAAATAAGGGACAAAAGGTCAAAATAAGGGACAAATTCCCGATGGCAATTCGTTGACCGACTGGGCAGTGGATGGGTGAATGATGAGTTGGTCCAGGTGCTGGACTGCACACAAAGCCCAGCCGGTGGGCCAGCTGAGGAGTTTTGGCCCGGGCGCCGGAGTTTGCGTCACTCGCTGATCAGCCATGAGTGTTGGAGGTAAGTGAAGGTCCGAAGGTCTGACAGCTAGCCGGGCTGCCGACCGACGGGGCCACAGGCGAGGAGCTGCTGCTGCACTGCATGGGCTGCACTTCATCGGGACGGGTGAGGCGGGGCCAGATGCGGCGATCCGACCCGAAAGTCCCTCGACCCGAGTAGTAGCAGTCAAATACAGGTCAAGGGCGGTCCCGTATGGGACAATCCAATTTAGCCCAATATACGGGATGTCCCGAGTAATATGGGACAGTTGGCAACCCTAGTGGGAGCAGATCAGTGTACCAAAGAGTTGCAGAAGGAGTGATCACTACAGAAAATGGAAGTGGCGTGGATGGGAAGGTTTGACGTGGGGGGAATTACTTTGAAGGTGGTGGTATGAGAATTAAATGATAGGAAGAAATGACAAGAAGGTCGAAGGTTTTGAGCTAAAGGTTTTCAGAATATGCTTAGGATGTCAAATAATATTTTGCCTGTAAATTGACAAAAAAGAGTAAATGTGTAAACTTAAATCATTTGATATTGCTTTGTTGCATATGTTATAGAGAACATTCAATAACATTTTTGATAATGTGGTCATTTTCAGCTTCACCACTAGGTGGACTTACAGGTTCATATTCTCTTTGTCAGTCGTCTCCTCGTGTTGACGGTTAGAATTGTCCATACAGTAACTAAATAATTGATTGCACTGTTTGTGTTTTATGGCAACATTTTTTTGGAATGAGAAACCTTTTATAAATAAATGTTCAGAATTTTTTTAAAAAAACCTTTCTTTTCGGAACTTTGCTTTGTTCTACTCTTGCTACATCAGGATATTTTGATATTTGATCTTTTAGGCGGGATTTACTGAAGGATCCACCTAATTTTGAGTACATCTTGGAAGGTTATTAAACAAATTTGAACAGTTTCTGCCATTCACCATTCTGGAATCGTTATTGTCAAACGCTTTCCAGGAGTGTTGACCAAATCATTGGATATGTTAATCTGACGTATTAATCCCACATATCTGAGTAGCTGGAAACTTTTTAACCTTACTCTTCCTTTTTGAAATTATCGTCCCAACCCGGTTCTTGAACTGTAAAACATCTTAAGTGCTTTCTATTATCCCACAAATTAAAATTAACGCAGGTCATCTGTTCTAGGTCCTAGTCGGTAGTTCAGCAAGGTAATATCCCTGTTTTTTCAACAGAAAGGAAGAGAAACATTTATGTACAAGCATTTTAAGACTTTTGTTATTGTACCAATAATGCACTTCTTTAATTGTACCATTTGACCTTGCTTGAAAGTATAATGTCACAAGTGAAAGGTTTATCTTATTTTTTATCATGTCTTAAAACCTTTGATAAAGATTTTCCAATTAGTTAAGAACATATGAAGCATCTATTCATATTAATGGCTCAGAATCAAATTTGATGATCACGATAAACTCTGGTAAAATATTTTTTGTGTCCACATCAAGAACCTCAATTGAAAATGGCTCAGCTGGCAATAACAATGAGATTACTGGTGGCATGACTGTTTCCCTTGTGCCGGTTTTGCAAAAATTCTCCTGAATGCTTTCTTATCATATCTAGTCAGATTCTAACATTTATGGGTCCTTTGTTGGAACTCGGAAGGAGGGCAGACTGTCCTCGCCTATCAACAGTGGAAAAATGCAGGACATTCAGGTCAATTACCTGAAGCAGAGGTACCATATTAGTTAAGGCTGTTGAGATCCCAATCACTCCATCTACCATTTACTCAATGTGCATAACAGAATAACATTGAATGTTCCACAGTGTCATTAACAATTTTAAAAATAGTCCAGTTACACTAACTCTCTCAGTGAAGTATGTATTTACACCCCTAGATGTCTCCCTTTTTCCATGTTTTTTTAATAGTCATACTAATTGATTGTGTCTTCCTGAAATCTTTTCCAGTTTTACAAATTGTGTGCCCAAAAGTTACCTTTATTATTGTCAGTAAATTTTGATTCTAAATGTACTTTGGTCAAATGCATACACTGAGACAAAGCCTCAGAATTAAAGGATGTTCCTTTAGGAAGGAGATGAGTAGGAATTTATTTAGTCAGAGAGTGGGGAATCTGTGGAATTATTTTCCACAGAAGGCAGTGGAGGCCAAGTCAATTGATATTTTTAAGGCAGAGATAGATAGATTCGTGATTATTACAGGTGTCAGGAGTTATGAGGAGAAGGCAGGAGAATGTTGGTACGAGGGAGAGATGGATCAGCCATGGCAGAGTAGACTTGATGGGCAGAGTAGACTTGATGGGCAGAATGTGCTAATTCTGCTCCTATCACTTATGACCTTGTGATAAAGATGTTCAATTTGTCATGCAAGCACTGATGACTTAATTTTTCATCCATGACTCAATTTTGCACCCATGTGGTTACATTTCTTCATTCTGTATGCCTGAGTGTCTGTATCAAACCTGCAGAAGAGATTTGTTCATTTTATTTTTGGGGTTTGATCATTTCAAGCAACGAAAATATGTATTGCCTATTGCTACTTGTACTTCAGAAGAATGTGGTGAACCATCTGCCTGTTAATTCAGTCTTTCAGATGAAAATATTTCCCAAAGTTAAGAAGAAGGTTGTCCAGGATTTACACCTAATGATGATGTAGGACCCAGACGGGACGATGTACAACAAGGAGGAGGATCTGCAGATGTTCCACAATGCAGCCTCTGTGCACCAATGATCAGTGGTGAATATAGCATATTGGTGAATATAGCATATCAGCATATTGAGAAGATGTGCACAAGGATTTTCTTGAACTTCTATAGATGTACTACAGAGAGTCTTCTGATAGAATGCATTTCAGCCCGATATAGCGACTGTTTTGCTCTTGATTGCCTGAAACTGGGGTGAGTGTTAAACTCAGCATAGTCCATCACAGGCTCGCTACTTCATTCCATCCAGTCTAACTTCACAGTACGTTACATCAAAAGGCCAGAAGGATCGTCAAGGATGCCTGCCACCCTGGCCATTCTCTATTCTCTCTTCTACCTTCTGGAAAATACTGACCTTTGAAAGCTTGAACGTCCAGCCTTACGAACAGCTTCTTTCTCAATTCTATCAGACTTAATATCTGAAGTCTGAAGAAGGGTCACGGCCCAAAAATCACATATCCATGTTCTCCAGATACACTACCGTATCTGCTGAGTTACTCCAGCACTTTTGTGTTTTCTGCTCCTGATCCAATCACCTCTTTCCCACACTTTTCCCAGAAGTACTGCCACATACTCTTACTTTTATCTGTACCTCATTCAGTTATTCTGTTACTGTACATTATTCTGTTTTGTACTATTTTCGACTGCACAACAATCTTGCACTATTTTTGCTTCTTTGCATTATTTTTGTATTTATTGTTGTATTTATTATTACTCTATGTATACAGTAAGTCTATGAACTTCATGTGAACAAGAAATTTCATTGCACTGGGTTTGGAAATAGTTCTTCCCAACAGCGCAAGAAATTACAGAGAGTTGTAGTTGTAGTCCAGTCCATCACACAGATGAGACCCCCCCCACCTCCATGGCATTTCATGCTGCCTTAGAAAACGAGCCAACATAATCAGACTGTTCGTACCTTGATCATTTCTTCTACTACCTGTTCCCATTGGGCAGAAGATTCAAAACTTGAAAACGTGCACCATTAGACTCAGTAGCAACTTCTTCCCTTCTGTTATCAGGCTTCCGAACAGTCCTTGCATAAGCTAGGGTACAGTCTGCTTCTCAATCAATCAATTAATCAATCAGTTGTATTCAGCACATACACAATAAAGTGCAGTGAAATGAATTTGCCAGCAGTGGTACAATCAAAAAAGAACACACATTACACAATGGTACACAAAAAGCTGGAAACTCAGCGGGTGCAGCAGCAAACACACATTTACACAATAACAATTTAACACAAACATCCACCACAGCATTCTTCACCGTGGTGGAAGGCACAAAGTACAGTCAGTCCTCCTCCATTGTTCCCCCATGGTCGGGCCATAAACCTCCGCAGTCGCCGCTGTGGATGGCCAGATGTACAGGCCCTCTCGTTGGGACGGTAAGTCCCGAATCGGCGCTTCCCTACCGGAGACCACGGATTCAGGATGTTATAGGCCGCAGGCCGGCAGTCGGAGCTCTTCTCTGGCTGTACCCGGCGAGGGAACGCAGGCTCCAGATGGTAAGTCCACGCCGCTCCACGGCTAGAAGCTCCGTAGACCGCGGCTTCAGGATCAAACTCATTGCGAACATTGGACGTTGTCTATGGAATTGTTGCAATACAATGCTGAGAATATATTCTGCACTCTGCATCTTTCCCTTCACTCTACCTATTGTATTTGTGTTTGGCTTAATTGCATTTATGTATAATATTATCTGATTTGATATGGATTGAGAAGCAAAGCTTTTCACTGTACCTTATTACATATGACAATAATAACCCTAAACCCTGGTGTATATGACAATAAACTAATTCTGAATTTGAAAATAGGATGGAGGAAGGTGTGTCAATCAAGTTAGTCGTTGATACAAATAATGAAATGAGCTTCTTGTGCATAGTTGGAGCTTGCAAGCAAGTGAAGAAACTTGCTGTATCTTGCAAATAACAGACGATTTTGGGGGTCAGAAGCTGAGTCATTTACTGCAAGATACCCAGTTTCTAATCTGCTCTTGTAGCCACAGCATTTATGTGACTGATCCAGTTGAATTTCTGGTCAGTGGCTATGCCCAGGATGTTGCTGACGGTGAAATTGATAATGGTAATACCATTGAATGTAAAGAATAGGCAGTAAGACTCATTCTTATTTGACGTGGTATTTGCCTGATGCATTTGTAGCGCAAATGTTGCCCTGATACTTATTTTGCACTGCTTTCATATTGTCCATGTCTCATTCAAGCAGACAGGGATTGTATCATTTGACTTTTTCAAGCAGAAGACAATTCATGAGAATTTGAAGGAAGCAGCAGAAATACTGGCTCACTAAATTCAAACAGCTTTCTTGTAAAATAAAAACATTACATTCTGGGAAGGGAGATTGCAGAACATTCTGGAAATGAGCGATAGATTTATATTAACATTCTCTGCCATTTTTACCATGTAGCAACTCTCAATAATACATATTGTCAACATTTCAGAAGAGAAGCGTGTCTGCTTTTGGCTACAAGATTACCAACATGTTTAACTTGCATGTCAGAGGGGAGAGAACTGTAATCCTTGCAGTCGATGTCCTCCATTCTAATGAGGTCCAACAGTGATGTCAGCAGTGGCCCTCAAGCATGCCCTGTGGTGAGATAAATTGAGTGAGCCTGGCAGTAATTGTCAAGGTTATTGTGATGGCAACTCTCCCCTTTGAGGTAAATAGTCTTATTCATACTAACCAATATCCAGGATGAGGTGTTGAACACTGGTTGCATTGAGCCTCACTAGAGTATGTTTTTATTGCCTAAAAGACTCACTCAATTTTGTTGATTTGGAAGATGAGTATAACTCAGCTTATTTTCAAAGCCATTTTATAGGTTGCTGGAAGGAACTGAACCTCCTTGCAGCTTCTCCTGTGTGGCCACTTTAAATTTTGTCAAATGTAGCAGAGATTTTTACATAAAATGGTGGAAATTATGTCCACAGAAATTCACTTTCAACTTCTTTCCAAAGCATCTCATATTTTTCGCTTGGGCAGCTTACAACCCAGTGGTATTAATCTTGATTTCTCTAACTTCAAGTAACACTTGCATCTCCTCTCTCTCCATCCCACCCCTCCCTCATTGTTGTCCTGCTGACTTTCACTGTTTGTATCATTCATTATCATCTTCCCCACAGCCAACAATGGACCATTGTGGGCTCAATTGCAGTTGCTTTTTGCATATCTTTCATTCATTTGTTCTATGTATCCTCTACATCTCATGATTCTCTATCCCCATATTCTCAGTCTGAAGAAGGGTCTAGACCCGAAACGTCATCTATTCCTTTTCTCCAGAGAAGCTGCCAGACCCATTGAGCCACTTCAGCTTTTTGCATTTATCTCAGAGCTAATGTTCAACTACACTCAATGTAAAGCTGAGACATCCAATTTGAGCAGGCTGGATAGGTGGGGGTGGTAGAGTGCTGCAAATTGACACAATCCTTGAGGAGAAGGTACTTGCAGTCTAATGGATCTCCGATGCTCTTTGCCAGAATGTGGTAGCTGCTATGAACGTAAGAATTAAGACCTAGAGGTGGTCATTCGGCCCCTTGAGCCTGCATTGTTATACAACAAGATCATTGTTGATCTAATTGCAAGCATAGCTCTGCATTCCTAAGAAGATCGGGAGGCTAATTATCAGATAATATGGTTTTCCTTTTTGAAGTGAGGGATTAGTGCAGTTTTTGTGCACTAATTTGAGGAAGGACATTCTTGCTATAGAGGGAGTGCAACGCAGGTTTACAAGGTTAATTCCTGGGATGGCCTGACTGTCATATGCTGAGAGAATGGAGCAGCTGGGCTTGTAAACTCTGGAGTTTAGAAGGATGAGAGGGAATCTTATTGAAACATATAAGATTATTAAGGGTTTGGACACGCTAGAGGCAGGAAACATTTTCCGATGTTGGGGGAGTCCAGAACCAGGGCCACAGTTTATGAATAAGTGGTAAGTCATTTAGAACGGAGACGAGGAAACACTTTTTCTCATAGAGAGTTGTGAGTCTCTGGAATTCTCTGCCTCAGAGGCCGGTTCTCGGGATACTTTCAAGAGAGAGCTAGATAGGGCTCTTAAACATAGTCAGTGAATAAGTCAGGGGAGAAGGCAGGAACGGGGTACTAATTGGGGTTGTTCAGCCATGATCACATTGAATGGCGGTGCTGGCTCAAAGTGCTGAATGGCCTGCTCCTGCTCCTATTGTCTATTAAAAATTGTACTTCTTTTCTAAACTTATAGTTGAAGTTATGTCTAAATATCACAGTTGGGGAAAAGATGTACTGGAAAATATAATAGCAACAACCTTTTTTCACATAATACTAAGAACAAATATTTTCTTCAAGTTGATTTTTTTCCTTCGTGCCTTTGTACATTATTCCAATTCATTTTTAATTAATAGTAATAAATCGATTTTAATAATTCTCACTCTGGAAAATAAAAAGATTGGTTAGTCCTGGTTAAAATACGCCAATTAGAAAATCCAAACAAATAAATTGAAGAGTGACCCGAATAAGTATTACTACCTTCATTTTAACTGTATGTTTTCATTCACCCTTCTTGCCTCAATGTGATAACAACCTTTCTTCATTATTCTTTTCAAGATTGTCTGCTTAAAAGAAAACACACCAAAAATAGTCTAATAGGATTTGAAAAAAGGTTTTGTACATTTAAAATGTTCATCTGTTTGGTACAGTTGTTGAATTTACAAACAATATTATATTGCACTTGCCGTATGGAAATTTGCATTATTTATCTTTAAGCTATAAGGTAAAACTAGGAGAACCACTGTCAATGTTAACGGGGTTGTGATACATGCTTGCACAATGACACAGCCCCACTATTAAATTTAGCAGGTAATTAATTCAAGATAGAGTAGATTTTTTGTTGTGACCTTTGAAGACATGTTCAAAGTGATATTTGCCCTTTGCAGAGAAGGTAAGATGTCACATAGTGAACACATTTAGTTTCTCCAAGTGACCTTTCACAGAAGATATTGTAAAAAGATACACCGTATTAACTTCAGCAAAACCCCACACAAGAATTAAAAACAACAAAGACTGCATTGGAACCATGTCTTGTTCTTTAAGTGAAATGAATGCTAAACATTTTATGAACAGATACCTGGTGTCAACATAGTGCATCATGGAAATTAAAACCACATATACACTATATAAAGGAATGGATAGAAATAAAAAGGTTTCTGATAGACATCCCTAAAAATAACTTTAATGAAAAGTAAGGTTTGACTGATTGATAAATGAAGGTGGTTGAAATATTCTTACTTGGTCTGTCAGGAACTTTTAATTTTAGTGTAAGACCTCATATTTTATTCTCGAGTATAATCTTGACAGAAAATGTCTGTATGATTCAGCATAATATAATAATTAACACTGCAGGGTTAACACTGCAGGCAACACTGTTACACTACTATAACCACGACTTTGGCACATTTCAAATAATATATTACTAATATATTACTAATATATCACTGTTGTTAACAAATGTATGAAAATGTAATTTCCTCAAAACAGCAGCACCTTTGAAACCCCAGTATGACAAAGATACATTTTTTCTAAGCATGCACTTTATTCATAATATATCCAGTAAATACATTCATTATAAATATTTTCCCTGTCATTGTACCATAAATTAAATCCATTTTCTGCATCAATACCACCCCTGTTTCCCCCTTAAACACTCATCAGGTGAGTGAGAGACTGTTGCATAGGGCCAAGCCCCTTAGTAAAGATTGGATCCTCGACTATGGTCATTCCCCATAGAGCTTTTGTGGTGGCTGTATCAAGCTTCAATGTGTACTTCTGCATCATGGAACAAGGACTAGGTGCTTGTTTGTGAGATATGTCAATGAGCCTTCTGCCCAAAAGCAATGGCGGACCTACATTTTTGGGGCCCTGAAGCTTGAGCCTTTGCAACCAGCAACGAGGTCGGGGTAACCACTGTTATCTTCTTCAAAGGGGTTGTTCCACGACAGATCACCACAAATTTTAATTTCTGTCATAAATGTTAATAGTGTTTTAAATTATTTATAATTATTTTATATTAAATATATTTAGAATGAAACATCCTTAATTTGAATGTTTTTTCATTTACGGCTAGCCTACATGATACTTTAATAACCTTTTAATTTTTATTTCAACTATTATTTTGTACACTATACACTATATTATTAATATATATATATATATATTTTAAACCCCTTCTCATACAGTAGACCCAAAATGTTTAAGCAATGTGGACTACGCATGATTTTCACCTCCAGAAAAAAAGTAGGAAGTATTGGCCGGGGTCCAGGAGGCTGGCTAGGCCCCTGGTGGGTCCTGGGGCAGCGCCCCGGTTTGAGTTCAGGGGGCAACTCTAAAAGTTAAAGTAATTCTCAAGCTTTCTGCTGGTAGTTTACACAACAGAAGCTTTGAATTTTTCAAACACATAAGCTGTAAAATAACCCCTAAATATATATATATTCGAGCCAGCACCGCCATTCACTCTGATCATGGCTGATCATCCACAATCAGTATCCCATTCCTGCCTTGTCCCCATATCCCTTGACTCCGCGATCTATAAGAGTTCTATCTATCTATCTCTTGAAAGCCTCCAGAGAATTGGCCTCCACTGCCTTCTGAGGCAAAGAATTCCACAGATTCACAACTCTCTTTGTGAAAATGTATTTCCTCCTCCCCGTTCTAAATGACCTACACCTTATTCTTAAACTGTGGCCCCTGGTTCTGGACTCCCCCCAACATCGGGAACATGTTTCCTGCCTCTAGTGTGTCCGAACCCTTAATAATCTTATATGTTTCAATAAATGGCCTCATAAAGCTAAAAAAATCTTTACAAAAAATATGTTTCCTGAAATGTTTCTGCCTGGCACTGAGATGAGAAAACACTTTTTCACCCAGAGTTGTGAATTTGTGGAATTCTCTGCCACAGAAGGCAGTGGTTCGTCTCCTTCAGCAGCACCTCGGTCTCCCTTCATGAGCTCAGGCACCCTCTTCTCCTCACCTCACTAACGCTCACTTCCCCTCACCTACACACCTACACCTCGACTAAACCCCTCGCCTCATTAAACCCTTTGCCTCGACGATACCTCACTACCAAACTTCTCCTCACACCTAAACCTTGCTCGACTAAACTGTACCTCACTACACCTTGCCCCTCAAATAAACTCCAATCACACCTTAACCCCACCTCAATTTAACTAAATCTCCCATCTCATGCCTAATCCGCGCCTCGACTAATCACTGCCTCTCTCCTGCTCCCGCTATGTATAGCCCCCCCCCCCCCCCCCCCCCCCCCCCCCCCCCCGACGTTGTTGGCGCCTCACGTGAGCGGAACGGCTCCAACCAGGGGAGCTCTACCTGTTTGATATCTTTATCCACCACCAAGATTAGACCGCATATTTAGAAGTTAGTTAGAATAGTTAGAATTTACTTGTTCCCTACACCTATTTTCAGTTGGGCAAGTAATGAAAGCAATGTTTTATTTTCAATTCTCAAGCGCAATTTCTGAATCAACAGGAGTTTGGATGAGTGCTGAGTGACGCTCTACCTAGAGCTTTTCAGCGTACTACATCCAGATCCAGATTATGGCCAGACCTCTGCAATTTTATTCCTTACTTAACAGCTTAGTGTATCTGTTTCAGGTGCAACTAACATTTCTAGAATCTCTCCTTTTATCAATTTTTAGCCTGTCTAAAATCTCAGCTACATTTTTCTTTGCAGGGACATCATCTTCCTTGATGAAGACTGATGTAAAGCACTCATTTAGTACTTAGCCATGCATTCAGCTTCCATGCATAACTTTCCTCCTTGATTTCTGATTACCCGGAACTCCCGATGCTAAAATCTGGAGGAAAACTAAAATCCAGAACTCGACAGCTCAATGTGGAGGAAAGAATTGTCGGGTGTTGCAGGCTCTTGACCCAAATCATTGACAATTCCTTTCCTCCCACAAATGCTGCTTCTGCTTCAGGGCCTGTCCCACTTATGCGACTTTTAAGAAGCCAGAGATACACAGCTGTGAAGTTAAGTGTGCATTTAACTTTATCAATCGGTTTTCCTTGGTTCTGAAAACTCGTGATTATGTTTTTTTCCCCCAATGAGCCAATTAAAATGCTCAGTCAGCAAAGGAGAGTACCTACGGCTATCTCGACTACCTACAACGACATGGCATCCCCATTGCCACTGCTCTACGAGTTCAAAAGTATCGATTTTCTCCATGCCGACCAATTATTACTCACAGAAAATGTTTACACACACACACACACACACACACACACACACACACACACACACACACACACACACACACACACACACACACACACACACACACACACACAAAAGGAAAGGCCAGGGCAAGCGGGGGAGCGCAGTCTGAAACTCGCAAATAAGGTCGCCATAGTGGGACAGGCACTTGACCCATTGAGTTCCCCCAGCAGTTTGCATAGAGGGCCTGTCCTGCTATGGCGACCTTATTTGCGAGTTTAGGAGAGTTTGCGCTCGCAGCATGGTCGACACGTGGTCGTAGGTGGTCACTGGTAAGTCTCCTACATGGTCGAGAGGAGTTCCCGCATAGTGGTTACTACTCGCGGCCTCAGTTTGGTCGAGGAAAAATTTTCAACCTGAAAATTTTTCTGTGAGTAATAATTGGTCGGCATGGAGAAAATCGATACTTTTGAACTTGTAGAGCAGTGGCAATGGGGATGCCATGTCGTTGTAGGTAGTCGAGATAGCCGTAGGTAATCTCCTTTGCTGACTGGGCATTTTAATTTGCTCATTGGGGAAAAAAAACTTAAGCACGAGTTTTCAGAACCAAGGAAAACCGATCGGTAAAGTTAAATGCCCGCTTAACTTCACAGCTGTGTATCTCTGGCTTTTTAAAATTTGTCTGGCTTCTTAAAAGTGCCTCCATGCCTTCCCCCCCACCTTCTCCCCCACCTTCTCCCACACCTTCTCCCACACCTTCTGCCCCCTTCATCTCCCCTTCTCTCTCCTTCTCTCCTCCCCCCCCCCCTCTTTTAAAGGACTTACCGTACACTGTCCGTGCCAGCCGTCTTTAACCTTCTGGTTCATAGCGGCTATCACCTTGGCTTTGCACCGTGTGAATTTCAGACAGCGCTCCCCTGCTTTCTCTGGCCCCCGCCTTTGCGATGTGTGTGTGTGTGTGTGTGCGCGTGTGTTCAGTGCTGCCGGTCGATCCAGCTCACGGTTTTTCCGATGAGAGGGCTTGAACAGCGGACCATTGGCAACGGCCCCATTCAAAGGCCCTGACCATGGGTGAACAAAGGAGGAAGATGACTGAAGTTTATTGCCTTCCAAAGCAGTGAGGAACGTTGATTCCACTGTGGTGGATGTTTATGTTAAACTTTATTTTATGTGCTGTGTGTATTTTTGCTTTTTACTTAGTATGGCTGTATGGTAACTCAAATTTCACTGTACCTTAATTGGTACATGTGACAATTAAATCTTGCATCTTGAATCTTGTCGACAGCTTTCAAGCGATCCCTTGCCTTTATTGCAATATTGCCACTAATCTTGGAATGATTGTCTGGAAACATTTTTGCAAATGTGAAGCCATCAGCAAATGCGAGACATTGCCTGTAAGAAACTTAAAATCAGTTATTTTAATCTTTGGATGGTTTCCTTTTGCTATTGTTGAAATTCCCACTTGCCTCAGAATCCTGGGAAACTGAAACATCAAACTGAGGATTCCTACTGAAATTTTCTCTCAGTCAGCAAGACAAAGGAGATAGTGATCAACTTCAGGAAGCGAAACTGTACACATACCCTGGTATACATTGACGACGGCGGTTAATAGCATTGAGGTCCTAGGATTAAATGTCACCAGCAACTTGTCCTAGACTAGCCATATTGAAACAATGGCCAAGAAAGCACATCAACCCCATTACTTCCTTAGAAGGATTAGAAAAGTTCCGCATGTCCCCAACAACTCTCACTAACATCTACCGATGTGCCATAGAAAGCATTATATCAGGATGCATCACAGCATGGTTTGGGTACAGCTCCATCCAAGATCCTAAGAAATTGCAGAGTATTGTAGGCGCAGCCCAGACCATCACACAAACCAACTTCCTGTCCATTGACTACATCTACACTTTACGCTGCCTTGGCAAAACAGCCAGCATAATCAAGGAAGAGTCTCACCCCGGTCACTCACTCTTCTTCCCTCCCCCATCAGGCAAAAGACACAGAAGTGTAAAAACGCACACCTCCAGATTCAATAGACAATAGACAATAGGTGCAGGAGTAGGCCATTTGGCCCTTCGAGCCAGCACCGCCATTCAATGTGATCATGGCTGATCATCCCCAATCAGTACCCCATTCCTGCCTTCTCCCCATATCCCCTGACTCCGCTATTTTTAAGAGCCCTACTTAGCTCTCTGTTGAAAGCATCCAGAGAACCTGCCTCCACCGCCCTCTGAGGCAGAGAATTCCACAGACTCACCACTCTCTGTGAGAAAAAGTATTTCCTCGTCTCCGTTCTAAATGGCTTACTCCTGTGCCCCTGGTTCTGGATTCCCCCAACATCAGGAACACGTTTCCTGCCTCTAGTGTATCCAAGCCCTTAACAATCTTATATGTTTCCATGAGATTCCCTCTCATCCTTCTAAACTCCAGAGAGTACAAGCCCAGCTGCTCCATTCTCTCAGCATATGACAGTCCCGTCATCCCAGGAATTAACCTTGTAAACCTACGCTGCACTCCCTCACTAGCAAGAATGTCCTTCCTCAAATTAGACGACCAAAACTGCACACAATACTCCAGGTGTAGTCTCACTTTCTTACTTACTTTCATAGACTGATGTACAAGGACCCGCAGATCACTTTGACTTCCCCATTTCCCTACTTGATGCCATGAAGGCCTTATAATAAAAGTTGTCATAATTTAAAAAATGAACCAATTTTGGGGGGTTAACATGATATGCATGCAAATTATTTAGCTCACACCATGGGTTTTTTTAACAGTGGACATTGTGATACTTTGACTGTTGTGTTGACCTTTATTGACAATATTTCTAGCATACACCTGAAGTTTAAATATTTCTATAAGAACTTACATTGTCGCCTCATACTGTTTCTTTCTCTAGCACCAGCTGTCATCACTTTCTAAAATCCTTTAAGCTTTTGAATGCTGCCTGCGTGCTTTGCGTAATAAAAATTGAACTACCAGTATTGAGCATTAGGTCATTGGATTATTTTAGGACACATCTTGGGCCACATGAAATCATTATAGTCACTGAAAGTTTCTAATGAAAGACACAGTTGTGTGGAAGAAACAGCAAGCTCCAGACATGAATCAATGAAGTTCTTGTTAACTTATGAAATCTACCATCTGATGGAGCCCCAATGGATTTCAACATTTCTTTAGGAAGAATAGACAGAGGTTTAAATTAAATTGCATTATAATGCAATGAAAGTAGTCTTAAGTTGAAAGCCAATGGATTGAGTGTGATTTTCATTTTTAAGTTGTTTGACTTCTTATAATTTTCATTATGTGATATTACTTATATTAAGTTTGCTTTTTGTCTTAATTCAACACATTTCTACACACTCCCATCACAAACTTTCCAAGATGTTTTCACATGTCAATCTCCATGAGCTCTTGGTGACCCAATCAATTGATTCAAGATCTGTACATGTTTCTCCAACTTCCAAACATTTTAATGCCCATTGCTTTGACTAAGCTGCAGCCTGTATCTCCTCCAAATGACTTTCAAAAATGTTCACAATATTATATTTTATTCCCACACTCTGTAGCATCAAGACAAGTCAAGTCAAGAGTCAAGAGAGTTTTATTGTCATGTGTTCCAGATAGTACAATTAAATTCTTGCTTGCTGCAGCACAACAGAAGTTGTACTTGCCAATTAAAGAAATGAAAAACTGGGTTTAAATAGTTTTATGTTGCTTGATTATTGCATGTACATAAAACTTGTGAAATATTTCAACCAATTTCTTTAGTATCTTTTGGAGTATTATTAATGAAATTACTAAATTACCGAATAAGTAACCAAAAAGGTTGAAGGCAAAGTCGTAGACATTGTCTATATAACTTCAGCAAGGCATTTAATAAGGAACCAATGGTAGGCTGCTCTGGAAGTTTAGATCGCATGGGATCCAGAAAGAGCTAACTAACTGGATAGAGAATCGTCTTTGTGCAAGGAAGCAGAGGATGATGGTGGAAGGTTGTTTTTCGGATTGAAGGCTTGTGATTAGTGACACGCCTCAGGGAAATTGTGGTGTATATCAATGATTTAGATAAGTGTAGAAGACACAATTAATAAGTTTGCAGATGACACTAAAATTGATGGTATTGTTGATAGCGAAGAAAATTACAAAATTAAAAATTACAAAATTACACAAAATTATATGTCAAAAATTATGGCAGGATCTTGAACAGTTAAACAAGTGGGCTGAGGAATGGTTAATGCAGTTTAATGTACATGTGTGTGAGGCATTTCATTGGTCACTGGTTAGACCAGGGTAGGACCTTCACAGTGAATGGTAGGATCCTAGGAAGTGTTATACCGTATGTAGAAGGATCTAGAAGTGCAGGTACTGTACATAGTTACATGGAAGCGGTGTCAGATTTAGATAGGGTGGTCAAGAAGACTTTTGGTATATTGGCCTTCATCAGTCAGGATATTGAGTTTGGAAGTTGGAATTTAATTTTACAGCTGTACAAAATTCTGGTGAGGGCATGTTTGCGATATTGTGTCTAGTTTTGGTCACCTGCTATAGGAAGGATGTTGTTAAGCTGGAAAGAGTGCAGATAAGATTTACGAGGATGTTGTCAGGACTTGCGTGCCTGACTGAGCTACAGGGAGAGGTTGGGCAGGCCAGGACTTTATTTCTTGTAGCATAGGAGCATGAGGGGTGATTTAGAGGTGCATTAGATCATGGGGGGGGGGGGGGGGGAGATTGCAACCTTCACGTGGTCCACCCTGTTTCAACAAATGCAATCAACCTGCTTAATCTGCTCAAACAGCAGATCAAACAGAACAAGTTGTCTTACAACTTTAGGCTGTGCACGCCATACGCAAGAAGAAGAAGAAGAAGAAGAATATCATGAGGGGAATAGATATAGGGTAAATGCACACTTTTAGCCAGATTGGAGGAATACATGACCAGGGCACATAGGTTTAAACTGAGAGGGATTTAATACAAATAGGGATTTAATAGGAACCTGAGGGGAATTGGTATATGGAACGAGATGCCAGAAGAGGTAGCTGAGACAGGTCCTATAATAACATTGAAAAAACATTTCAACAGGTACATAGATAAGAAAGATTTAGAGGAATATGGCTCAAAGGTGGGACTAGCGTTTATGGGATATTTGGTCGGCATGGGCAAGCGGGGCAGAAGAGCCTATTTCCGTGCTGTATGACTCTATGACCCAATGACTATGTCTGAAGCCAAATTTATTTTTTTGTTGCATTTGAATAATGATAAAGAATTATGGAAAATAATTACTGTTTGAGGGTTTTGTATCTTGACTTTTAAAAGGGAATAATTTCAAACAGTATTTTGTTTGCTAATCATCCTGGGTCCAAGCTTTGAAACCATCTGAAACAACTTAATTGCTAAACTTTTAAAGCACTTCATTATGGTTGATATTTGAGCTACTGCGTGGTAGTGATTGAGATAGGTCGCTTCATTTTGCTTCAGGATTGGAAAGGTTTCCTTGAAGCAGTCGAGGATAATATATTTTTGAAGTTAGACATTGAAGATGCTGGCAAAAACAGTAGCCAGTTTATTGGTGTGTAGTTTCAGAACCTGTTCATGGACTCCATCTGAGCTGACGGCTTTCCAAGAGTTTACCTTTGTGAAAGCAGGCCCAACTTCCACTACTGAGCTGTTAGGAACAACACTAGCGGGGGATGGGGCCTGCACCTAAAAGGAGCTTTGTTTGCCTGTTCAGAAAGAGCTTAAAAGGTATTGAGCTCATCCAGCTGAGATGTGTCATTGCTAGAGATCATCGCTGATTTCGGCTAACAGCTTGCGATGTTATTCAGGCCCTGCCATAGTTGGCATCCGCTTGATTGATTTGAGCCTCTAACCTGTTTCGGAATTCTTTCTTAGCATCTGTGATAGTCTTGCAAAGATCAAACTTGGCCCTTTCGTACAGAATAATACCTTACCTTTCATTGCTTTCCTTTAGGGTTTGTAATGAGGCTCAGAATATCACTGATGTGTTACTTTCCAGAAAGTGTTCTTGCAGCTCTCTCCCTGGTCTACAAGTTCCTAACTATGTTTGATTATAGGGTCCGAATGTGTACTTAGTTCAAACCATTGCCTGCTTCACTGTGCACTCAACAGGCATGAAGCTCTGACCGTGAGAGTGCACTTTCAGGCTTTTTATCCTCTCTGACAGCACTGACATGGCACTTATGAACCTGGCTGGAAAAAACGTTACAATGTGGCTTTTCAATAGTTTCCACGCATTCTTTATGATGATAAAGTGAAAAGAAATATAAGCATGGCTGATGTGGTTTTTTTTAGTAGAATTTAGTCAAAAGATCTAGAGATGTAATCTTTTATCATGAACTTTTGAACAGTAAGTACGTAAGTAAGATTTTGAATAGAAGTAAGGGAGAACACAGAGGTGTTTACTTTCTTTAATGCACAACTTCAGTGTCCTTTCAGTGGCCCTTCCTTAGCATTGTTACTAGCGCAGATGCTGGTCGTCTGATATACTCAAAAACACTTGAAATATCAACAGATCGGGCAGCATCAGTATGAGGAGAAAACAAATCTGACCAACCAATATAGGGACGTGGTAATTAATAGTAAGATTAAACGAGAACTTACCAGTTCGAAGTTTGATCATTATTTTATGAGGAGTAACGATGAGGGATTACGTGAAGAAGCCCCGCCTGGCGCTAGAACGGCATACTTCAAAGCAGCGGCATGAAAAACACAGAACACAATAGCCGGAGTAAGATAGCAAGGCTCATCATAGATTTAGAACTACCAGATGATCATTTATTTTATGAGGGTGGGGAGTGGAGGGCACGTAATCCCTCATCGTTACTCCTCATAAAATAACGAACTGGTAAGTTCTCGTTTAATCTTACTATTTTACTTCGGAGTCACGTGAGTGACTACGTGAAGATTTTGAAGCTTCTGTGTTTTCCATGTCGTAGAATTCTTCCATATGACAGTCCGGCTAGGTCAACACATACATGAGTAAAAAACCTTTTACCAGACTAGTTTTAGTTCTTTCCATAAATCTTTTAATGATAAAAGAACATATAATAACCCCCTTTTTACATCTGGGGAAACCATTACAAAGTGATAAAAGATATAAGTGATAACATAATCGATAATATCAATCGATAGTGAAACAAAGCAGGTGATTATAGTGAACCCAACACCGCGTGTCCAAAGCCTGTCATTGTGTGAACAGGTTTATTGTAGTACTTTGAGAAAGTTTCTTCTTTACACCACCACCCTGCGGTTTCTAAAATGTGTTCGAGTGGTACGTCCTGTAACTTTGCCGCGGACGTAGCTGCTGCCCTGGTGGAGTGAGATTTGAACACATCAGTGTCTACTCCTGCTAAAAGTAACACCTGTTTTAACCACCTTGAAATTGTTTGCACTGAAGCTTTTGTGTGTGGTTTCTTATGCGTAATCATTAATGTTTTTTCATCACCTCGAAGAGTTTTGGTAACTTTTACATATTGATTCAAATGTTTAACTACACACAACGTTGGATCAATAGGGTAAGCTTGAAACATTACCTTTGCTCCAGTTCTCCCTGGTCTGCTTTGTTTGATCAGATCGTAAACATAGAACACAATGTTATCTGCAGCCACATGCATACAGTCTAAACGTAGCATTTGTAATGTTTGCACCCTTTGAGCTGAAACCAATGCCATTAACATTACTAATTTAAATGTTAACTTTACCAATGACAAAACTTCGATTGGAGTCCATTGCCTAAGTAAAGTAAGTACAATGCTGACATCCCAAATTTTTGTATATCTTGGTTTGGGTGGATTTTTGTTAAAGATTCCTTTCATAAATCTGGATATTAATGGATGTGATCCAATTGATTTCTGGTCAGAGATTTGTCCTAAATAAGATGATAAGGCACTACGTGCACTATTAATGGCACTATAACTTAAGTGCTGTTCAAAATGCAACTCGGCAAGGAACTCCAATATGTTTGCAATGTTCACAGTATGATAGGATATATTTGATTGTCTACAAAAATTTTCCCATTTCTTTATATGTGTCATATATTGTCTCTGAGTGCTATCTCGCCATGATGCGACTATAATATCCATAGTTCTATCCGACAATCCAAGCTCTTGTAGTGGTCTGGTCAAAACCTGCAGATTAACAAATTCATATAAACATGTAATGGATGAATTTCTTTAGTTACTGGTTTTATCAATAAATCACTGCTGCTAGGAATTGACATATATAGTTCTTTAATCATGTTTAACATCAATGAGAACCATGGTTGTGTCGGCCAATTTGGAATCACCAATAATCCTGTGGCAGAATCTTGTTCTATTTTCTTCAGACATTGCTGAACCAGAGCAAATGGCGGAAAGGCATAAAAGAACATATTCCCCCAATGTAGTGAAAAAGCATCTACTGCTACTGCATCTGGATCTGGTTCCCAAGACACATATTTAGGCAATTGATGATTTAATCTTGATGCAAACAGATCAATGTCTGGTAACCCATATTGAATCACAATTTTACTGAAAATTACTGGGTTCAACATCCATTCTGTGTTGTCTTTAAACACCCTTGATCTATTGTCTGCCACCACATTGTCTTTACCTGGGATGTAATTTGCCGAAATCCAAATTTGGTGCTTAATACACCACTGCCATATCTGATTGACCAGACAATCACATGATACCGATCTGACTCCTCCCATGTGATTAATATATGCAACAGCTGTTTTATTGTCTAATTGTATCAGTACATGCAGATTGTTTTTAGTAGAACAATAGGCTTTTAACCCATAAAACGCCCCCAATAATTCTAAATAGTTAATACCATATGTTTGGAGAAACATGTCCTCTTGGACAGTCCATCTGCCCCCACAGCTGGTAAATGAATCTGTCGCCCCCCATCCGAGAGCACTAGCATCTGTTTGTAAAATTACTTCAGGCTGTTGTATCAGAATGTTTTTAGCAGCTTGTGGGACATTTTCAATCCACCATTGCAATTCCAATAAAGCTTCTTTTGTTAATTGCATAGGCCTATCAAAATGGCCTGCTCTCTTTTTTAGAGCTCTTATTTTGTCCCTTTGAAGGTTTTGGTAATGTAATGGACCAAATTCTACTGCAGGAAATGCTGCTACTAATTTACCAATAACCTTTGCTACTTCTCGGATGGAGGGATAAGGTTTGTGAATGAGAACCCTACAGGTCATTAAAATATCATCAATCTTATCTGTTGGCAAAGTTACTAACATAGTAACTGAGTTAATCACAAACCCCAAATAGTTAATTGACTGTGCTGGCTGCAGCTGGGACTTAATTGGATGAATCAAGAAACCTAACTTCTCAAATAAAGTTTTAGTTGCTGAAACTGATTTTTCAGCTGATTCCTGGTTACTATTGATGATTAAAATGTCATCCAAATAAGCCATAATGATGTGCTTTTGTGCTCTTAATTGTGCTAAAGCTGGTTTCAACAGCTTTGTAAAGAGCCTGGGAGCTGAACTTAACCCATTTGGTAAAGCTTTGAATTGCCACAGCTGTCCCAGCCAATTAAATTTTAAATACCTTCGAAAGAACTGGTGTATCGGTACTGAATAGTACGCATCCTTTAAATCAATTGTAGCCATATAACAACCTGCTGATATCAAATGTCTTGTAGTGTTGAATGTTTCCATCTTAAAATGTTTATACTCGACAAATGTATTAAAGTTTGTAAGGTCCAGAATAATTCTGCAACCACCATCTTTTTTACTTCTTGGAAATATATTTGACACAAATTGATGTTTATGTTCAACAGTTTTTTCAATAACACCTTTTTTAAACAATTTGTCAATTTCCACATTAATGTCTGCCTCTTCAATTGCAGAAAACATGAAACCATAAGCAGGTTTATTTTGTACCGGAGAGTTAACACCTTCTTTAAATGTTATAGTAGCTCCTGAAACTGTTTGTAAAATAAACCGATCAGATGTGATGGCAAGCCATTCATCATAAAACATTTGTAATCTCCCTCCAACTGGAGATTTGTCCACAGTTTCTTTAAGAATTGAATAAATTTTTTGTACCTCTCCATATGAACGTGGTGGTCTCCTTCTCCCCGTATACGGGTGAACATTAGGCTGTGTCGGATGGTAATATTTTCTTATCATATTCCTGCCTCTGTTTCCAAAATCAAATCCCCTTCTTGACGAAAAATACCTTTTTTGTCCAAAAACGAAAGGTCTCATGTGGCTAATAGATTTAGCCTCTTCATCCATTTCTCTTATTTGCTTAGGCAGTTTCTCTCCAAATAGATAACCAGGAGCTTGAACACCACTTGATCGACACAGACCTGCAAACCTTGGATGAAATATGGGCCGAATCGCAATTTTCCTCATACAATTAATTTCATAGAAGGAATTGCACAATAAGCCCAAAGTATCTTTTTGGATTTTAACCATTTCCGACCCTTCCATTTGCCTTCCAAAAGCAGTAATGGCAGCTGAAATCAATTTGAGGATTCTTTGAAATCTTATTTCTTGTCCTCTCATGCCTGGAGTCATAGGCGTCCATATAGACGGATTAACCGTAGGTACCTTCAGTGAGGTGCAATTTTCCGGTGTTTTATATAATTCTGCTGTTTCAATCATCACAGAATCTTGCAGTTGGTGAGATACCATATAATTAATACTGGCAGCTAGGTTTTCTTCCATAGCCTCACCACTTCCTTCAGGTATAGCAAAATCTTTTGCCATATCAGGCACATCTGGCCTCTTCTTTTTTATTCGTGGTGTGCACTCATAATCCACATCACCACTTGCAGGGTCTGTCTTTTGCAGCCCTGATACACTTGGAATTATATCCAATGAGAGTTCCTCCGCCCTTAATCCTGGGTCTGGAGTTTCAAATTCCCAATTTGGCACATAGCCATATTCTGTATATTCAAACCCCTCAGGGTCATTTTGGGAAACTTCTGGGTACTGTGACCCTTGTCTCATTATATTTTGGAGCACTTTCTCCATATGTTCCATTTTAAGCCATATAGCTTTATTATCCGGAGGACTTTCATTATCAGAGTCATTATCAGAAACCACGGGCCTCACGGATTTCTTTTTACTTTTTCTAGGAACATTTTCCTCCGTGGTTTGCATTTCTGGAGAAATTATAGTCTCACTAACGGGTGAATCAGCGGCCACCGGTATCGGAACCGGATCCGCACTAAACTCTTGTCCCGACTCTTTAGCTTCACCCCGGGACGATCTTTTTACCCGCGAAATTTTCCTTTGAGACTTCTCCATTTTTCTTTTTTATTATCTGGCTAAATCAGTACGCCAGCGTAACTCTGATTTTAAATTTTACTTTCTCTTTTGCTGGTTCTACCAGCGTAACGTCTTTTTTAGAACGTTCCCTCTTTTCTTTGCACTTACCTGCGGGTCCGTTCCGGCCGCTGCGAGGAGCTGCGCTCTGCAGCTCTTGCTTCTGCCGTCAGCGTCGACATAATGCCGTTCTAGCGCCAGGCGGGGCTTCTTCACGTAGTCACTCACGTGACTCCGAAGTAAAATTAGTTGATGAGCTTTACAGTTTTCTGAGTTAGAACTAAAGTATGATATACAGTGGCTTGCAAAAGTATTCATACCCCTTGAACTTTTCCACATTTTGTCACGTTACAACCCCAAATGTAAGTGTATTTTATTGGAATTTTATGTGATAGACCAACACAAAGTGGCGCATAATTGTGAAGTGGAAAGGAAATGATACATGGTTTTCAAATTTTATTTTACAAATAAAAAACTGAAAAGTGTGGCGTGCAAAAGTATTCAGCCCCCTTTACTCTGATATCCCTAAATAAAATCCAGTGCAACCAATTGCCTTCAGAAGTCACATAATTAGTAAATAAAGTCCACTTGTGTGTAATCTAATCTCAGTATAAATACAGCTGTTCTGTGAAGGCCTCAGAGGTTTGTTAGATAACTTAAGTGAACAAACAGCATCATGAAGCCCGAGGAACACACCAGACAGGTCAGGGATAAAGTTGTGGAGAGGTTTAAAGCAGGGTTAGGTTATAAAAAAATATCCCAAGCTTTGAACATCTCACGGAGCACTGTTCAATCCATCATCCGAAAATGGAAAGAGTATGGCACAACTGCAAACCTACCAAGACATGGCCGTCCACCTAAACTGACAGGCCGGGCAAGGAGAGCATTGATCAGAGAAGCATCCAAGAGGCCCATGGTAACTCTGGAGGAGCTGCAGAGATCCACAGCTCAGGTGGGAGAATCTGTCCGCAGGACAACTATTAGTTGTGCATTCCACAAATCGGTCCTATATGGAAGAGTGGCAAGAAGAAAGCCATTGTTGAAACAAAGCCATAAGAGGTCCCGTTTGCAGTTTGCCACAAGCCATGTGGGGGGGACAGCAAACATTTGGAGGAAGGTGCTCTGGTCTGATGAGACCAACATTGAAGTTTTTGGCCTAAATGCAAAACACTATGTGTGGCGTAAAACTAACACTGCACATCACCCTGAACACACCATCCCCACTGTGAAACATGGTGGTGGCAGCATCATGCTGTGGGGATGCTTTTCTTCAGCAGGGACAGTGAAGCTGGTCAGAGTTCATGGGAAGATGGATGGAGCCAAATACAGAGCAATCTTGGAAGAAAGCCTGTTAGAGTCTGCAAAAGACTTGAGACTGGGGCGGAGGTTCACCTTCCAGCAGGTCAACGACCCTAAACATTCAGCCAGAGCTACAATGGAATGGTTTAGATCAAAGCATATTCATGTGTTAGAATGGCCCAGTCAGTCCAGAGCTAAATCCAATTGAGAATCTCTGGCAAGACTTGAAAATTGCTGTTCACAGACGTGCTCCATCCAATCTGACTGAGCTTGAGCTATTTTGCAAAGAAGAATGGGCAAAAATTTCAGTCTCTAGATCTGCAAAGCTGGTAGAGACATACCCCAAAAGATTTGCAGCTGTAATTGCAGCGAAAGGTGGTTCTACAAAGTATTGACTCAGGGGGGCTGAAAATTTTGCACGCCACACTTTTCAGTTTTTTATTTGTAATAAAATTTGGAATCCATGTATAAATTTCCTTCCACTTCACAATTATGCACCACTTTGTGTTCGTCTATCACATAAAATTCCAATAAAATACATTTACGTTTGTGGTTGTAATGTGACAAAACGTGGAAATGTTCAAGGGGTATGAATACTTTTGCAAGCCACTGTATGTAACAAGACATTAATTATAATTATTCATTTGGATTTGATTATAAAGGAAGGAGCAGCATTGTTATAAGATCATGATGAGACATGTGACACCTATGGCTTGCAATTCGTGAATAATCATGAAATATTGATGCTAAGAATAAAGCAAAGTAGAAGTTCAAAATGGGAAGACAGCTAACTTCTGTGGGATAAAAAGAAGACTAGGCAGGTTAAATTGTAACCAGGGATTGACAGGAACAATTACAGTGGATTAATGGTTGACTTTAAAATTGAGGTATTTCAAGTACAGATGAGGTACATTTCCACAAGAGGGAAAGATAGCTGAACTAAAACCAAGGGCTCTTTAATGAGGTGGGACACAGAGATTAGCATTTGTGGGAGAGGGGGGACAAAACAAGTCCTGATTCCTTTGAAAATCAGACTGAACAAAACTTGTAGGAGAAAACAAGAAGAAAGTAAAAATGGTAAAAATAGAAAACAGAATGGCAGTTCACAAAAATGGCCATTTCAAATCTTCATGGCCACGTCACAACGTTTTAGCTGTACCAAGTCAAAGCAGTAGTCCACATGATCCATTACTTAAAGATTAATGTTTGCATGTTCCATTTAATTAGCTGCATGACACATTGCAGCAAGGTGATTAGGTTACAGGAGAATGAAAGCAGAATGGCAGTTCACATAAAATGGAAATCAAAAACCTTCTAGAGCTATATAAGAATTAAATGGATAGAATAGAAAGGAATACTGGAAATACCCATCAGCCAGCCAACACACCTGGAGGGAGAATAAATGAGTTAATGTTGCAGATTGAGAACCTTACATCAGAAATGGTCAGTTCTGATACAAAATGGAAAGGTTAACTTTTTGAAATCATTTAATTCAATATTGAGTCCTGTGGGTTTTGACAGAACATGAGGTACTATTCCTCGAGTTTGTGTGAGATTACATTGGAACAATGCAAAAGCCTAAAATTGGAGTGGGGATGGGGCTTTTGTAGATAGTTTGTTTTAGAAAAATAATTTAGGAAGGACCAGAGGTCATAATCTTGTGAAGACTGAACTTGGTTAGATATTTGGAAATGGGTCGTACATGAGGGAATAGTGAATCTATGATTTAAGTCAAAGTCAAGTCAAAAGAGTTTATTATCATGTGTCCCTGACAGGACAATGACATTTTGCTTTGCTTTAGCACAACAGAACATAGCAGGCATTGACTACAAAACAGATCAGTGTGTCCATATACCATTATATACGTAAATACACACATGAATAAATAAATTGATAAAGTGCAAATAACAGAAAAAGGGGTATTAATGTTCAGAGTTTTGCCCGGGCCAAGTTTAATAGCTTGATGGCTGTGGGGAAGTAGCTATTCCTGAACCTGGTCGTTGCAGTCCTCAGGCTCCTGTACCTTCTACCTGAAGGTAGCAGGGAGATGAGTGTGTGGCCAGGATGGTGTGGGTCCTTGATGATGCTGCCAGCCTTTTTGAGGCAGCGACTGTGATAGATCCCCTCGATGGAAGGGAGGTCAGAGCCGATGATGGACTGGGCAGTGTTTACAACTTTTTGTAGTCTTTTCCTCTCCAGGGCGCTCAAGTTGCCGAACCAAGCCACGATGCAACCGGTCACCATGCTCTCTACTGTGTACCTGTAGAAGTTAGAGAGAGTCCTCCTTGACAGACCGACTCTCCGTAATCTTCTCAGGAAGTAGAGTCGCTGATGAGCTTTCTTAATAATTGCTTCAGTGTTCTCGGACCAGGAAAGACCTTCAGAGATGTGTACGCCCAGGAATTTGAAGCTCTTGACCCTTTCAACCATCGACCCGTTGATATAAACAGGACTGTGTGGCCCCATCCTACTCCTTCCAAAGTCCACAATCAGTTCCTTGGTTTTTCTGGTGTTGAGGGCCAGATTATTGTGCTGGCACCATATGGACAGTTTCTCGATCTCTCTTCTATACTCTGACTCATCCCCATCAGTGCTACGTCCCACAACAGTGGTGTCGTCAGCGAACTTGATGATGGAGTTTGCACTGTGACCGGCTACGCAGTCATATGTGGCGAATGGTAACTCGTTGGACCTGATCTTGACTGGGGTAAGAATCATCTTCTACAAGATGTAAAATGTACAAAATATTGACCAGAATTGCTAATAGATCTATGGCATTTTTGAAGTTTGTTTTCTCTGCATTAGTTTGAGTGTTTTTTGGATCTGCTCTGAATCTCTAAAGATATCAGGGAGGAATTTTCCTCATATTTTGCCCCATTTGCCCCAGAATTGTAACTGATATTCAGTCTCTACTAAGAAAATGCAAAGTTTTCAAGGGTGTTGACCAAAGCAATATTATTTGGGGCAAGCGGGGTACTTGATTTTTACTTGTATGTGTGAGATACACTAAAAAAAGGGACACTTTTAAAAAAAAATCGAAATCACATCTAGTTAAAACTCATAAGTTTCAGTGTAATGCCATTTATATTTAGATATTGATTGGCTAATTAATATATATTTTATTATTCCAACACATGTTCTGCAGTACAATAGTGCAGAAATAAGATAAAACTTAAACATCTTTTTTAAATCCTTTCATTCACCATAGTGATTGCCTGTTTGGTGGAAAATCAAAGTGACACCACATTAGGCTCTATCAGATGCTTTATCTAGATGTCTGGTATGTAAGTTAGAATTCTTATCAACAGTCAAATCAGACAACAAAATCTATGGATCACTGACCCTGAATCTGAAGTGAATGCCACACTATGTAATGCTTTCTTCCTTCATTTCAAGGTGAGCCCAACCTAGGACCACCTAGTAATGCAGGAGACAAATGCACTCCAAACACAGAGTATTGTTACTCATAACTATCATAAAGTATATGATGAAAACAAATGTCCAGTTACTTTGATATTTGCAATAGTTCATCCTTTCTGCACTATTCTCATGAACAATAGGAATGAAGTATCAGTGAGACTTATGTTATCTTTGACAACTATAAGCCCTTTACAGTCTGATGTGATATGCTGTGACAGCTATTAGTCTGGCAATTTGAAAATGTCACAGAGAGATCTGTATAATCCTTGAGTTAGACATGCCTCCAGGAAAATAATCAGAAATGCATCTCAACTAATATTGAAAGATACTCAGCACATATTTGGATATGCTCCATATTGTTAAAAACGGTCTGTTTAAGAAGTTTTGTTGAGGCATTCCTAATAGTCAACAATTATTTGTTGTGTCTTTCGTGGATAGTCTTTCATTTTAGCCTGTCAAAAAAAAAATCACTCCTAATTTTCACTTGCTGCTATTTGCTGCCAGGCTGCCAGAGATCAGGTATAATTCTGAATGGAGTCATCTTTACACAGCAAAAATTGTAACCAACAAACCTGCATGTCTTTGGAATGTGGGAGGAAGCTGGAGCACTCGGAGAAAACTCACAGGGAGAACGTACAAACTCCATACAGACAGCGCTCATAGTCCGGATTGAACCTGTGTCTCTGGCGCTGTGACTGCCTTGTCCCACGATGCGAGTTCATTCAATAGCTCTCCTGAGTTAACAAAAAATCAAACTCGTGGTAAGCCCAGAGAATGAACGTAGCAGGTACATCGGAGCTCGGGGACGTCTCTTAGCGGCGCGTAACGTTAACGGCAGGTGAGGCAGGTTTCCTCGCGGTCTACCATAGGACTGGAGCGGCGTTTCCTGTCGGGACCGGCCGGGACTACAGCTTTGGCGGCGGCACAGCGCTGAGGCACCATCATGGAGCGGGCGATGCCCTATCCGGGTCGCCGTGCGGTAAGCTCCGGAGTGCTGTGACCGCCGACTCCAACATCCAAGGAGCTGCGGGCATCCAGCCACGGGCGGCGTTGGATTTAAAGCACCGCAGAGCCTGGGATCCGAGATTGCCAGAGTTGGAGCTCCAACCAGCGCGGCCTGAGGACTTCAGGTGCCGCAGTCTCCGGGGAGGGAGCGGCCGCTCCAGACATTCCAAGCCGCTGAGGAGTGTTCACCCGATGCCGGAGTTCCATCTTCCCGGCAAGATGGCCTGAAAACATCGGACTGGCTGCGGAGGCCAAAAATAGGCCCCGACCTCGGGTGATCACAGAGGAAGAGGACTGAACTTTCTGGTGCCTTTCCACACAGTGGAAAATGTTGATTCTGCTGTGGGGGGGACACGTTCATGTTGAATTCTATAATGTGTTGTGTCATTTTTCTTCTTTTAAATTTTTCTATCGATGTGCGGAAACCTAATTATTTCTGCTATGTAAAGCACTTTGGTTTCAACGCGAGTTGATTTAAACGTGCTATATAAATAAAATGTACTTACTTACTTACTTACTTACTCGGGAAGACTCGCTAACGGCAGGTAACCTCGAGAAGACTCGTGAAGATTTTTCAACATGTTGAAAAATGTCCATGAGAGGGCCGAGTACTGACGAGTAGCCAATACCGTAAATCTTCGAGTTCGAATCAGGGCAAACTCGGGAGAACTCTTTGAATGAACTTGTACAGTGGGACAGGGCTTTTAGTCAGCAACTCTACTGCTGCGCCACAATGACGATTTCAAACAAGAGAAAATACAGCTCCCCCACATTCAATGGGATTATCATCACTGAATTCCTATTGATCCCATCGATGGTTTGGAGGTCAATGCCTGTGATGGACCGGGAAATGTCTACCATGCTCTATAGTCTCCTTCATTCCTGAGGGTTCAAATTGCTGAACCAGGCTGTGATCAAACTAGTCAGGATGCTCCCTACTTGACGAAGTTTAATAGAGCATTCATTGACATACTGAATGTCCCCAATCTTCTAAGGGAGTAGAGGCCTTGATTAGCTTTATTTTGCAATTACAACAATGTGCTGGGCCCAGGACAGATCTTCAGAGATACAGTAAGCAAGCCCAGGAACTTGAAACTGTTTATTCTCTTCACCATTGTCCCATCGATGAAGGCAGGTCCGTGGATCCCTAGCTTTCCCTTCCTGAATTAAACAAGTTTGTTGTTATGGCACCATGCAGTCACATTATCAAGGAGAAAATGTTGTCAATTCATACAGACAGTGGTTCGCTGATGAGGAAGCTGAGGATCCAATTACATCGAAATGAGCAGAAATCCAGTTTGCTGTGTCTGATGATAGGTTTGGAGGGGATGCAAGTTTTGAAGCTGTAGTTGATGAACAACTGCCTGTCATTGTGTTGTCAGTTAAGGGATGTTCCTTGCTTACTATCTAATACTTTCTTAGATTATTGATTATTGTTCAATTCTGCCAGAGAGTGAGGGAGGGTATCATTAGATGTTCCATGCATCATTTAGTAGTGGATGGTATTGGATGCAAACTGTAAGCCTATAAATGAGCAGACAGTCTGAGCTTGGTGTGCTACAGACATTGGGTTAATCGCAGGTAATGATCCTTGATTCTCTTTTTAGAAATTATTGTATTGAACCCTTTGAGGAAAATTAGCAGAACACACGGGGAAGGAGCAAATGGAATTGTTAATGCAATGAGATTTTCAAATTGAGAAAGTTTCATCTGAGTGCTAACAAATGCAAAATCTATAGCCTGGCCAGACCTTCGGGAAATTGGCACTCTATAAAATTATCCAGCCTCTTATCTTGCAAAGGAAATTGCTTCCTCGGGCAAATAAGGTATCATTCAACCATTTTTTACATCTGAGGGGAGATGATGATTTATGTTGCTCATCCTCGAGTGGTAATACAGAACAATCATCAAAGGATAAAAATTATGGTTGCTCTGATCTTAAGAGTTCTTAGCAGTGATGATCCTGTTAAAGAGATTTTGACTGGTAACCTTGGCATTTACTGCAGAAACATATCAACATCTTCCTTATAAATCTAAGCCAAACACCTGCACACTCTGAAGCCAAAAGTGATCCAAGTTGAAATTTACATCAATGAACAATGAGTGACACTTTCTATAAAATGACATTCCCCCAATCACCCTTTGTGCATAGTTTAGTTTAGTTTAGAGATACAGTGTGGAAACAGGCCCTTCAGCCCATCGAGTCCGCGCCAACCAGCGATCCCCGCACTCCAACACTATCCTACGCACACTTAGGATAATTTACAATTATACCTACAAACCTGTACATCTTTGCAATGTGGGAGGAAACTGGAGCTTCCCGTCAGGATCGATCCTGGATCGCTGGTACTGTAAGGCAGTAACTCTACTGCTGTGCATCCATGCCATGCTGTTTTTTGTAATGTATGAGTGGCCATAACCCACATTTTGTCTTGTGAAGATTAAGGTTGTGTTATTTACAACTAAGAATGTTTTAGTCATGAACATTTTACATAAAGCATTGCCATTGCATGATCTCAAGCGAACACACACGTTTTCTATAAATTAGACATATCTAATTTTGGAAATAAATCTAAAGTCATCAGCAAATCACATGAAATGGGAAGTAATTTCATGCATATGATGAAAAGATATTCTAAAGTGATTTTCAGCCAATTAAATACTGTTGATGTGCAGTATCTTTTGTAATTTAAGGAAATGTGGGGGCCATGGTGTGCACAATGAGGTTTCCCAACATAATTATCTCTTGATAACCTTTCAGTAATGTTCTTGGATCTGCAGTTGTGTCAGATGAAGTGTATCACTGTCCATTGACACAGATATGGGCGTTGTTGGAATAAGCATAAACTGTTTGCATGCGTGGTCTACATCTAAGAATACCTTGAAATTGCCTACTTTTTTCCCTCCTAATTTTGTCAAAAAGTGATCCAGTATGTCACAGAAAGATACCTGATAAGATAAGTAGCTCAGGTAAAATAAACTAAAAAGGGAGCCCACAAATACTTTTATTAGGTTAAATATATCCACTTTGGGAACAATTGAGAAACTTTGAATTTGTAAATTAAAAGGTTGATGAACTGGCAGTGGTGCCAGGAATTTGTAAATTAAATACAACTTTTTTTAAACTTAGGGGTCCTTGTTAATATCATGGGATGCAAGCAGAAGCCTCCGCGTGGCGCATCCCGGGCAATGCTGACGACAGAAACTGTACCACAGTGACTGAGTGAAGTAGCCAATTCTGCAACCACCGACCGTCAACCGTCACTGACCGACCGGAGAGACACGATATAGAAGATGGCCGGACACGAGGAAGAAGTTAATATCATTATCTGCAGGCTTCCGATGTAATTGTTACATCCACTTATGCAGATTGATGTAGTGCAGGGCAGAATGCCAATCATCAGATTTGACCTTTGGAGGCAGGCAATCAAAAACTCTATGGTACTGCACCCTCCAACAACACACACCCTCACATCAAATCTCCTCCGAGACTGAGTACATATCAAGTTATAAACAACTTTGTGAAAAATGTCTTGATGTCTACCAGTGACTCGGTTGAGTAGCCAACGTAAATTCCCACCGATCTTCGCAGTCTTTCAAGAAAAGGGATTGTCATTACTATCAATATCACACACATGGTTTTCTATATCACCATGCTCTGCTCAGTATTCCTTATAGTTAATGCTGCAATATTCCTTGATATCACAATTATTTTATTTTTGAATTTGAGAATCCAATTATTAATGTAAAATATTTCAACATAAGCATTAGTTAGATTTGTTCTATGTTTGAATGGATAATTTTTTTTAAATTACCTTTTGTGTTTTGAAAGTGAAATCCTCCGCAAAATCCACTACAAAATCCACTGCATTTAAACCCGTGGAATGCTTAATGTCACAGAATAAACTTGAGACAAACTTCACAGTAAGCAGGAAAAGACATGAAATGCTGGAGTAATCCAGCGGGTCAGACAGCATCTCTGGAGAACATGGATAGGTGACGCTTTGATTCGGGACCCTTCTTCAGACGTTGTGCCTTTTTTTTTAAACCAAAATCTGCAGTTCCTCATATCCTTCAGCTTACCTTTCAAAATAATTCAACACATTGCATTATACTGTTAGATTTCTCAAATTAACACCGTCATGAATTAAATGTCTGCATGAGTTTTCTGTCATAAAACATAAATGTGAAATGATATGCATTTTGACATTAACTGATATTTTGGAACACATTCTTCCAGTCAATAATTGATGTTGAAAATGCCCTTTGTTTTCCAGCATGGTTTACCATGCTTTCTCAACAACTCAATTCGACATAATCATTCCCAAGCATTTATTGTTCATGTGTAAAGCACGCATTAATCTTTTAATCTTGGAAAAGTCACCATGCTTAAGCTTCTGTATGTGCACAAGCTTTTGTTAAGGCAAGTTAAATTTCCTTCGTACCTCTTATCAGACTGTGGCCTCGCCTAATAAGAAAAGACTGCTTTCCAGGAAAATTAACCAACAGCTAGCCCCATTACCTTTAGTAGACTTGACAGGTAGGAAGTTGATTTTTACCCCTTCAGGGTGAAAATGTTCACAGTGACATTCAGTTTCCCATTTCTGTCATGGTTATTAACCTTTGTCCTGATCGTTTCTGCAATAAGTTACTTGTGAACAAACCGAAAACATCCCATGTATTATTGTTCTTTTGGCCTTGTACGATTTCAGTGATGTGGATATGTGGTGTGGATTGTGGTTTCCTGCTAAGAATCCTACAGGTATATGTTTTGTTCTCTTGGGCTTTAGAATGACCAGTGCCAATTTGAGATAACATGCATTACCCCAAAGCTCATGAAGAAGGAAGCTTAAATAAAAATAGAAAATTCTGGCAGCATGTAATCTGTGTAGGAATGTGGTAATGTTCATGTAACCCAAGTCTTAATTCTGGTTTTCCCTTTGCTAAGTGTTTCCTAATTTACTGAACATAATATAAAATTGACGTAAAGACGTTAAGGTTGTAAACATTTGTGTTGGCCTGTGTACCAATGATTAAAGATAAATTCCTAGCTCTGACCTTGTTCATTATTAATATGCAATACCTGGATACTGGACACACAAGAGACTGCACAAGAGACTATTCCAAAGCGGCAGTGGAATGCGAAGGAGAGTGTCGATGGCTGTGAGTGGTCCGCAAACTCACCTTCCATTTTCTTGGAAGGCGTTCCAGTGTTCCGTGGTGCAGAGTGGGACAGCGGTAGAGTTGTGCCTTACAGCTCCGGAGACCCAGGTTCGATCCTGACCATGGGTGCTGTCTGTGCAGAGTTTGTACGTTTTACATGTGACTGTCTGGGTTTTCTCTGTGTGCTCCGGTTTCCTCCCACACTCCAAAGACGTGCAGGTTTGCAGGTCTTCTGTAAATTGCTCCTAGTGTGTAGGATGCAAAACTGGAAGAACATAGAACTTGTGTACAGGTATTCATGGTCAATGTGGACTAAGTGGGTTAAAGGACCTGTTTCCACACTGTATCTCTAAAACTAAAACATATTAAATGACAAAAATTCCTATTTTCTCACTGACACTGTTATAATCATTTCACCAATTCTGGATAGATCCCCAAATTGATCTAATTCAGATTAAGCTGAGTATTAACTGCATGTGAATAATGTGAATGGAATAACCTAAGCGTAAACATGTAATCAGAAAAAGAAAATTAATTTTTACCAGAAAATAAACAACATGAAAATTTGTTAAAACAGTTTCTTTAATTAAATGTAGTTGGCATAATGGAAGACTTTTAATGCAGCATGTATTCTGGTATTAAAAAAATATCAATTGACAAAAATAGCTAGAATAGCCCTCAGTGCATTCCAGTTGAAAACTCTCCAGTCAGGACTTTGAATTACCCAGGTTGTCTAAATTTCTCCATTTACCCTTTATCCTAGTTTTTGCAATCAGTTTAGCGAGTACTGTAAGATTGATTGGATTTTAATTTCGTGCAGCGACTGAAGTTTAACCAAATAGACTTTTCTCTCAGTTTATAAATAAATATTTTGATAAACATGCTTTGATTGAAGACTCAGAAGGTAATTCCTGCAGAGCGATGATTACAATGAGTGAAGCTGCAGCATTGTCATTCAGTTTCATTATTGTAGACGATTCTCCATCGCAACAAGATAGCTTCATATGCCATTTAAAAATTGTATAATTCCTAGTAATCTAAACATAAATTTTACTTTTTTTCTAATTCCAGTTTTGTAAGGATTTTCCTCTGCAGGTTTTCTTGAACAAAATGGACTCAGATGTCCTTTATCCACATCATTGATTACCCAATAGCTAGAACATAAATGGATTGAGTTTCTTTTCAATTATTTCCTTTACTTTTCAGTCTGGAGATTGAACTTCCTTCACTCGTGTTCCTTTGTAAATTAGTTGTTCTTTTCATGGTGAAAATGTGTTTAAAATGTGAGGAATTACCGTATCCTAACGAACTAATCCATTGTATTATAATTCTGCCAAAGAAAGCACTTTTATTTTAAATAATTATAAATAAAATGCTATAATACAAATTTCAAAACTAACTTTAAAAATGTGGGAGATCATGATGAACTTAGTGTGGCAGTCACGTAATTTACAAATCTTATTTGGCATTTTTTACATACATTGAAAAGATGCCTTATGGTAAATAAGGAAGGATTAGATTTCTTACAAAATGACATGTCTGATATTCACTGTACTTTGAAAAAACTGCTCACGATATATGACAGCTGACAAATGACACTCACAGTTAAGACAAAATATGGGGAGCTGAGTCAACAGAGCACTTAAAGGCGAATGACATGCTGAATATGTTAAAGCTTCCAAACCTGTTTTCCTTTACAAACGGGCGTCCTAGGAATTATCCACCAGAGAATAGGGATTATCTGAGATTATTTTTAACCAGACCCACCTCAGTGCTGATGGAGCTGGTTAGACAGAGATGGCCACAGTCTCGTGCCACAGTCTGAATTGTAATTAATAATTTTAATATACTCTGCGGTATTTATTTCAAGTGCCATATTTGCAATGTATTAAAGGCAGAAGTAATTTAAAAACAGCACTGCTAAGATTTTATTTAAAAAAAATCTTCCAGCAAAATATTTCAAATGAATTGAAGCAGCTCATTTATTTCCCTTTTAAAAAAAGAACAACGGGAAACCAAAGGTTTTTTCTCAGATGCAATACATACCATGAAGTAATCATCAGGAAACTGTTTTGTGCTTCTTGGAGGTTAGGTTCACAGTAGGTACATATGATCACAGGTAGATTCTTATGTACGGAGATTTTTCTTTGGTAATAAAACAACGCTCTGTTAATGGTGAGTACGAAGCTGAAACTTTAATTCACCATGCAGAACCACTGAGAATGATTGCATGTTTATAATGATATTTTGTTTTCATTTTACATTGAGTATTCGCAGTGCAGGAATGTCCCTACAGTGCAAACGAACATAATATAATGATTATGTACATCCTTTTATTCTCCCCATAGATGCTGCCTCACCCGCTGAGTTTCTCCAGCATTTTTGTCCCCATAGATGCTACCTCACCTGTTGAGTTTCTCTAGCATTTTGTCTACCAATAATATAATGATTAATGTACAAGGGAAAAAAAGCAAAGCAAAATCTATTGCAAAGATTATAGTATGGCTACAAATTAAGTCTTGAGATTTGAAATGATTATGAAATTCACAAACAAAGATTTACATGTGGGGATCGTTCAACACAAATACTTACTTTAAGAATTTATGTGCAAATCATTTATGTCAATGAACGCAACTTTGAAATAAACTACTTAAAATTGAATAATAAACTAATAATCTATGGAATAACACCACAGACAAAAGAACAAGAGAATAGAATTAGGCCATTCGCCCCATCGAATCTACTCTACCATTTGATCATGGCTGATATATTTTTCCCTACCAACCCCATTCTCCTCCCTGTAACCTTTGATAGCCTTACTAATCAAGAACGTATCGATCTCTGCTTTAAAACAACCAATGTCTTAGCCTCCACCAATGTCTGAGACAATTAATTCCACAGATTCACCACCCTTTGGCTAAATTCCTCCTCATCTTCATTCTAAAGGTACATCCTTTTATTCAGAGCCTGCGCAATCTGATTTTCCTCTTCTGGAAACATCCTTTCCACATCCACCCGATCTAAGCCATTCATTATTCGGTTTCATTGAGATTCCCACCTCATCCTTCTAAAGTCCAGTGAGTACAGGCCAAGAGCCATCAAACGCTCCTCATACGTTAACCCAATCATTCCCAGGATCATTCTCGTAAACATCCTCTGGACCCACTCCAATGGCAGCACATCCTTCTTCAGATATGGAGCCAAAACTGCTCACAAGATTCCAAATGTGGCCTTATAAAGTCTCATATTACATCCTTGTTTTTATATTCTAGTTCTCTCAAAATGAATGTTAGTATTTGCCTTCCTTACCACTGACTCAATCTGCAAATTAATCTTTTGGAAATCCTGCACCAGCGCTCCCAAGTCCCTTTGTACCTCCAATTTCAGAATTTCTCTCTCCTTTCTATTAGAAAGTAGACTCCGCCTTTATTCCTTCACCAAAGTGCATGACCGTATACTTTGCTATGCTGTATTCCATTTGCCACTTCTTTGCCTACACTCCAAATGTGTTCAAGTTCTTCTGCAGACTCCGTGCTCCCTCAATACTAACTGCCCCTCCACCTATCATCTGCAAACCTAGCCACAAAGCCATCAATTCCATCATCTAGATCATTAACATGTAATGTGAAGAGTAGTGGACCCAGGGCTGGATCAACCATTAAGCAAAATAAGCACGTGCTTAGGGCATCAAGGGAAGGGGGGCACATTATTTTCCATCTTACTGTGAGTTTTGTTTCATTTTGAAAAATAAAAAAATATTTTATGGATTATTATTGTTTATATTTTGAATTACACATATATGGGGGCACCAAAATCTTTTAAGTGCTTAGGGCCTCTATGGGTCTTAATCCGGCTCTGAGTGGACCCAACACCAACGCCTATGAAATACGGCTATCAATACCATTGGCTCCCATCTGTTTAGCACTTTATCAAGTTGAATAGTTGAATAAAAAGCTCATTCTATTTTAAGAGACATTGTCAATGAAAACTAAGATATCTTATTCCCTACCATGAACATAAAATACAGATAAGTACTGCACAGGAATAGGCTCCTTAGTCCACAATGTCTGTGCCAAACATAATGACAAGATAAACTAATCTAATCTGCCTGCACTTGATCCATATCCTTTTATTCCCTGTATATTTATGTTCTTATCTGAAAGTTTCTCATTGAGTTTTTGTTATTGATGATGGAGATTATGCCGAATACTGAGTTTTGGACACAGAAAATTCAACAGATGACGCAAGAATTCTAAGCAGATCTAAAGACGTGTTTATAATTGTTGTGTAACATTGTGGTGCAGCTGGTAGAGATACTGCCTCACAACGTCAGAGACCCAGATACGATCCTGATCTTGGGTGCTGTCTTTATGGAGTTTGCACATTCTCCCTGTAACCATGTGGCAACCTCCGGGTGTTCAGGCTTCCTACCACATCCCAAAGGCATGCAAGTTTGTAGGTTAATTGACCTCAGTAATACAAAATGCCCCTTATGTGTGAAGAAAGTGGGGTATAGAACTAGTGTGAAAGGGTGATCTTTGGTCAGCATGGACTCATTTGGCCGAAGGGCCTGTTTCCATGCTGTATTTCTAAACAAAACTAATTACATGACTGCTCTGTCTGGACATGCCTGATTTGCATCAATTTGTCCAATATTTGATTTTAATTAGTTTCATTGATTGTGAAAATTTTGTCAAGGTATAGTTAAACTAAATTGGCAAAACTCTTGGCTGGTTAAAACAGTGCATAAGAAATGGTTACTGGTGAAACTTCATAATTCGGTAATAATTAGGACAGTAATTTCATAATCAGGAATATCACAATGAAACACTGAAAGAAAAAATGTGGTGACTTTATTGTTTGTTAATATTTTGTTTTTCACAATGAACTGTTCAAAATGTAACATATTGATGCAGAGTAATTAAAAATATTTCCTTTTTTTGATTTTCAACTTGAATATTTGACTTTATATACTTGATATTCGTACACACATGGTTTACAAAAAAGGCATAAAATGCTGAGGTAGTTCGATGGTCAGGCAGCATCTCGGCAGAGCATGCATTGGTGTCATTTTGAGTTGGGACCCTTCTTCAAACTGATTGTGGAAGGGGGAGAAGAAAGCTCGATAAGAGGAGGGCCAGGACAAAGCCTGGCAAGGGATAGTCAGATACAGGTGAGGGGGTAGTGGTGGGGGGGGGGGGGGGGGGGGGGGGGGGGGGGGGGGTGGGGGGGGGGGGGGGGGGGGGGGGGGGGGGGGGGTGGGGGGGGGGGGGGGGGGGGGGGGGGGGGGGGGGGGGGTAGGCAGATGGTTGGACAAAGCCCAGAGATGAAAAGACATAAGGTGTGAGATAAGGATTGAAAAGCTGCAAATTATGAAGCCAGAGGATGGAAAATAAATTGAATGGAAGGAGGAGGGGAGAAATGGATGCTGGGTCTGCTGGATAACCAGTTTGCTAACTATTTTATCTCCTCTTACCATTCCAATTCTGACCTTTCTATCCAGGGCCTCCTCCATTGCTGGAGTGAAGCTACATGCAGACTACAGGAACAGCACCTCATATTCTGCTTGGGTAGTTTACAACCCAAAACAATTGAATTCTCCAGTTTAATTAAATCTATTGCTTTGTGATGTTTTGAATTAAAATTATATCTTTCCACCTAGCTTTCACAATTAAAAGGAAGGTGATGGAATGTGGAGTGGAGAGAGAAAAACCATGAGTGGAACAAGCTTTTTTGATGCAGGACTTCATCTTGTTGCAGTGTGTGCTGAGATATCTTCATCCTTTCCTAGAGTCTGACCGCTATGTGACTCCTGCAGATCCAGAGCAGTGTGATTGACTTCTAATTGTCCTCTGAAGTGTCCGTGCAAACCATCCTCTATAAGGGCATTTAGTGATGGCAATAAACGTCCTGAAAAACTAATAAATGAAAGAATCTAAAAAAATGCTGATAATATATATAGAATAATAATTGGAATGATGCTGGCATTACAAGTTCTCTTGATGTTTCAGTTGAGCCAGAGTAGGGCGAATCCATTATGACCAAAGCATTGATTTTAATGGATCAGCAGAAATCTCCATTGTTTCTTTCAATAGTTGATTCCTCTGCATATATAATCCTTACTGTGAGCTCAAGAAGCACATGGGGCAAGAACAATAAAATATTACTGACGCCCTTAATCTACCTCTTGCCCTTGGCTGAGGAGGTCAAAGTGTGTGTGTCTGATGGGAAGAACCAGGAAGGGACATGGCTGTGAGAACAATAGCTTTCATATTGCTGATTATTGATCAATAAAGTATTTAATCTGCAAAAGATTGATGAGTACAGAAAGAATATTTGCCTGTGAAAGAAATGAGGTTGGAGCAGGTCTGAACTGGGTGCACTAGGAACAAAGCTCCTGGTGCTGAGCATGGCACTAAACATTGATTGTCCCAATACATGAAACCTGCAGAAAGCTGTGGCTCAGTGTTTCTATTCTGGTGAGGTAAATTAAACAATTACGTCATTTCTATAATTTTCTGAGAAGGAAGGGAAGAAGTATTTAGTTGTGATACTCAGCCATCACCGTGGGGAGCAGGCTCGATGGCCTTACTGGTCTTTCATGCTGTTTGTATAAACTTAATTTGCTGACTTTGTCGATTTCTCCTATTCTTCTGCATTCCAGATGCTGTGGCGGAGATTTGCTTTGTGGTACTCCACTTTGGTATGTTTGCATTTGCTTGATACCTGCTGACAATTTGGGCCTTGAGGTGAAGCTTGGCCTTTTCATGTATTGCTGAACCGTTGTGTCCCCATTGGCATATCGCTCCTTAAAAGCATGGGATTAATCTGAAAGCCTTCACCCAGAATAAAAAGACATAGAGCTTTTCATAGCCTTCAACATCTTAACTTTCTACAGCCATGAAATATTTTTGAACTCCAGTCTTTGTTGTAATGTCAGATGCATGGCATTGTCAAGTCCAACATGCAGGAATGCAACAGTAGCCGGATAATCTCTTTCATATCCAACTACACTCAGTTTAATAACTGACCTGAAAATAGCCGCTCCAACAGCATAGCACTCACTTGCTAAAGCATATGAGTACCAGCCTAAATTAAGTATTTCATTCTTTTGGGTTGACACTTGAACCCATATTTATGAAATTCTCACATGTGCATTATCAGCTGAGATATATTTAACATATTTGAAAGGCATCCCAAGGACATATGGGACTTCCTCTGGCAACTTGTTCCGTACATGCCACATTCTGTGCGAAAAGGTTGCCTCTTGGGTCCCTTATAATTTTGTTTCCCTTTCATCTTAACCTACAGTATGTCTTCTAGAACATAGAACATAGAACAGTACAGTACAGGCCTTTCAGCCACAATGCCTGTGTCAAACATTATGTCAAATTAAACTAATCCCCTCAGCCTACACGTGATCCATATCTCTCCATTCCCAGCATATCCATGTGCCTATTTGAAAGCCACTTAAATGTTACTATTGTATCTGCCTCCACCATCACCCCTTGAAGCAATTTCCAGGCACCCACCACTCTCAGTTTAAAAACCTTGTCCCATATTTCTCCTTTATGAATGGACAGGTAGAATTGGATCACTTAACATCATATTTCTATAAACTATTTTAAATAAAGATATACCTTCTACAGATGGTATAAGAAAACAGTGGGAACAAGAACTGGCTATAGAAATCCCTAAGGACAGATGAGAAGATTATTTGTTATATGTACACAAATGTTCGATTAATGCCAGACACACCCCGATTCAATTTAAAATTGTACATAGATTATATTACTCGAAAACTAAACTAAATAAAAAATGTCCAAATGTCTCACCCATCTGTGATAAGTGTCTAACACAAAAAGCAACAATAGCACATTCATTTGTCTCCTGTGTAAAACTTCAGAAATTTTGGAAGGGCATTTTTGAAACCTTTTCAAAACTATTTAAAACAAGATTGGACCCAAACACAGAATTGATTATTTTCGAGCAATGGAAGCCTGTTCTGAGCTAACGTCATTTCAAAGATGTTTCCTCAACTATGGTTTGATAACGGCAAAAAAACTTATACTTAAATTCTGGAAAAACGCAAATGTGGATTACAAATATGTCGGAAATATTACATCTCGAGGAAATGAGACTTGTTCTAGCAGGAAAACCAGAACAATTCTTTAATATATGGTCGTCTTTCATTGATTTATTACGTGTAATATGGTGCAACATAACCCTGGAAAGTAACCGTTTTAGAACTAGGTGAGGGGTGTGTAACGTTATGAATTAGGCACATTCCCTTTCTTTTCTGTTTAGTTCTATCTTTTTTGCATTTTCTTCTGATTTCCTTTCTTTTCTTCAGGCCCCTTTATTTTCGGGGCCCTTTTTTTTCTTTTCTTTTTTTTAACATTTCTAAGGACGCAGTCTATTTACCTAATTATTAATCATTAACCATTCATTATTGCACCCTACACATCACTACTATCCTCAAGCTTATCTTTTTTCTTTCTTTCTTTTCTATCCAAAAAATTAAAAAAAAGAAGTTGTACATGAAATGTATTATGTTATATACCATGATTATTATTTATGTACATTGCTTCTAATATAATATTTTTATTAGAAGCAATGTACATAAATAATAATCATGGTATATAACATAATACATTTCATGTACAACTTCTTTTTTTAAATTTTTTGGATAGAAAAGAAAGAAAGAAAAAAAGATAAGCTTGAGGATAGTAGTGATGTGTAGGGCGCAATAATGAATGGTTAATGATTAATGGTTAATATATATATTTGTCCTTTAAACTTTGTCCCTCTTTCCTTAAAAATATGACTGTTAATTCTTGACATTTCCACCCTGTGAAAAAGTGGCGTGCACAGCCTAAAGTTGTTGGACAACTTGTTCTATTTGATCTTCCGTTTGTGCATGTCGAGTTGATTGCATTAGTCGAAACAGGGTGGACCACGTGAAGGTTGCAATCTTCCACCCCGTCTATTCCTCTAAGTCAAAGAGAGATTTGGTGAGCAACCATTTTGAGGGGAGGGAAAGCCCTCCCGTTTTGAAAAATCGGGGGGAAAGTTGAGAGAAATAATTATTTGTGAAAAATGAGTTTTTCAAAGGAAGGACATTTAAAAAACAGATGCTTGCTTGACTCAGGAGGGTTTAAACTAGAGTGGCTAGGGAGTGGGAACCAGAGTAATAGGTCAGAAACGGGAAGGAGTAATGAGAGGCTAGATGTCCAGTAAATCTCACAGGAACGGCAGGGAGGCGTGAAGGAATATAGTGATGCTGATGAACTGGTGTGTTTATTTCAATGCAAGGAGTATTGTGGACTTCGAGCCTGGATGGGTGCTTGGGACGATGATGTAGCCATTGTGGAGACATAGTTGCAGGAGGGACATGGCTGGCAGCTCCATGTTAAGAGATTTTGATGTTTCAAACGTGATTGAGATGGAGGCAAAAGAGGTAGCGGGGTTGCGCTAATGGTCAGGAAGACTGTCACAGCGGCACTCAGTCTGCTGAGGTGGTAAGGGTAGAGCTTAGAAATAAGAAAGGTGAAAGCACTCTAATGGGATTGTGCTATAGGCCCCCAATAGCAAGCAAAAGATTGAGGAACAGATATGTAGACAGACTACAGATATATGCCAAAGCATCAGGATTGTCTTAGTGGGTGGCTTTAACTTCCACAATACTGACTGGGAATCGCTCGGTTCCAATGGCTTAGATGGCGCAGAATTTGCAAGGTGTAACCAACAAAGTTTCTTAATGTGGAGTTCAACCTGAGAATGGAGTCTTCCGGACCTTGTGTTGGAAAACAAGAGGGTAACCAGGTAGAAGATAGGGTTAGTCAAAGATAAAGGAGGGAATTTCCACTTAGAGTCTGGGGATGTAGGTGAGTTACTAAACAAATACTCTGCATCTGTACTTACCAAGGAGAAGGACATGGAGGACAGTGAGATCAATGTGGAGAATACAAATATGCAAGGACAGTTTGCGATTAAGAAGAAGGAGGTGTGCATGTTCTTGAAGAGCATTAAGGTGGTTTAATCTCCGGGACCTGATGAGATCTATCCCAGCTTATTGAGAGAGGCAAGAGAGGAGATTGCAGGATCTTGACAAAGTTCTGAAACTTGACGAAGTTATGCACCTTCTCCAGCCACAGTCTAGGTCCTGGAGGACTGGAGAGTAGCTAATGCTGTTTGTATGTAGAGTGAATCCAGGGAGTTGATAGCTGGTGAGACTTTCATCAATAGTAGGGAAGCTATTGGAGATAAATCTTTGGGATAGGATTTACTTCCATTTGGAAGAGATCGAGTTAATTAGGGACAGTCAGCATGGCTTTGTAGATGGCAACTCGTGTCTTCCTAACTTGATTGAGTTTTTTGAGGAGTTAACAAAGATGATTGATGGGGATGCTGTTTACATGGATTTTAATAAGACATTTGAATGTGTCCCAATGGGAGACTGTTACACAAGATTAACAGGACTAACAATGATTTGGTTTTATGGATTCATAACTGTCTCGTTCATAGAAGACAGGGATGTGGTGGAAGGAACAATATTCAGGCTGGAGGTCTGTGACCAGTACAGTTCTACAGGGTGTGTAAGGAGGAACTGCAGATACTAGTTTAAACCAAAGATAGACACAGAAAAGCTGGAGTAACTCAGCAGCATCTCTGTAGAGAAGGAATATCCCGCTGAGTTACTCCAGTTCCAGCTTTTTGTGTCTGTCTTTAGTTCTACAGTGTTCTGTCTGGGACCTTTGCTGTTTGTGATGTATATAAATGACTTGGACCAAAACGTGGACGGGTTGGTTCATGAGTTTGCAGATGATACTTTGATTGCTGGGGTCGCAGATTGTGAGGAAGGCTGTCAAAGTATACAGTGGGATATAAGTTAGCTACAGAATTGGGTGGAGGAATAGCAGAGAGTTTAATCTGAGCAAGTGTGAGGTCAAATGTAAGGGGAAAATATACAATTAACGGCATGACCTTAATGGCATTGAAGTACAGAGGGATCATGGGGCCGTAGCTCCCTGAAAATGGCAACACAGGTAGATAGAGAGGTAAAGAAGGAAAATGGATGTTTGCTTTCATAAGTTGGGGCACTGAGTGCAAGTTTCAGGAAGCCATGATGCGGCTTTATAGGATTTTGTTTAGGCCGCAGTTTAGAATTGTATGCAGTTCTAGTCGCCCCATTACAGGAAGGTTGGGGAGGCTTTGGAAAGGGTGCAGAGGAGGTTTACCAGAATGATGCCTTGATTATGGAGTATTAGCTACAGGCAGAGATTGGGCAGATTTGTATTGTTTTCTCAGGAATGCCAGCGGGGACCTGATAGAAGTACATAAACGTTTGAGAGGCATATATTGGGTAGATAATCAAAACCTTTTTCCAGGATGTAAAAAACAAATACTAGATGGTGAGCGGGGCAAAGGCGATGCGTGGGCTAGATGCCTGGAACGAGCTGCCAGGGGTGGTGGGTGGGGCAGATAAACTAGTTTAGTTTAATTTTGTTTAGAGAGACAGCGTGGAAACAGGCCCTTCAGACCAACGAGTCAGCGCCGACCAGCGATCCCCACACATTAACACTATCCTATACATACTAGGGACAATTTACAAACCCAAGTATACAAACCCAAGGCAATTAACCTACAAACCTGTGCGTCTTTGGAGTGTGGGAGGAAACTGAAGATCTCAGAGAAAACCACCTCGGGGAGAACATACAAACTCCGTACAGACAGCACCCGTAGTCGGCATCAAACCCCCGTCTCTGGCGCCGCAAGCCCTGTAAGGCAGCAACTCTACCACCGTGTCACGAGTGGCGTTTATAAGACTTTTGGATAGGCATATGGATATGCAGGAAATGGATGGATATTGATTATGTGCAGGAAGTTAAGTTGGTCTTGGCATCATTTTTGGCACGGATATGTTCTATGTTTCTATGTTCTATGTTCTACATTCCATGTTGTAGATTGGTTACTTCTAATTGTCCTCAGCCTCCGACACGTGAAATAAAACAATCCAAGTTTGTCCAACCTCTCCTTATGGGTTGTATTCTCTATTCCAGGGAGCAATCTATAGACTTCTTAAGCACTGTATAAGACGTTGGTGAGTGCATTTAGAATATTGTGTTCAGTTCTGGGCACCATGTTGTAGGAAAGATATTGTCAAGCTTGAATGGGTTCAGAAAAGATTTTCAATCCTCTACGTCTTTGTGAATCAGGGTTTACAAGGATGTTGCCAGAACTAGAGGGTGTGAGCTATAGGGAGAGGTTGAGTAGGCTGGGTCTCTATTCCATGAAGCACAGGAGGGGATGAGGGAAGATCGTATAGAGATATACAAAACCATGAGAGGAATAGATCAGGTAGATGCACAGAGTCTTTTGCCCAGAGTAGGGGAATCGAGGACCATAGGTTCAAGGTGAAAGGGAAATTGGAATCCGAGGGGTACTTTTTTCACACAAAGGATGGTGGGTGTATGGAACAAGCTGCCAGAGGAGGTAATTGAGGTTGGGACTATCCCATCATTTAAGAAACAGTTAGACAGATAAATTGATAGGACAGGTTTGGAGGGATATGGACCAAGCGCAGGCAAGTGGAACTAGTGTAGCTGGGACATTGTTGACCAGTGTGGGCGAGTTGGGCCAAACGGCTTGTTTCCACACTGTATTACTCTATGACTATGACACCCTTTCCAAAGCCTCCTCATCCTGTCTGTTATGGAGTGAACAGAACTGCACACAGTGCTCCAAAAGCGACCTAACCAATGTCCATAAACCTGCCACGTGACTTCCAGACTCTTATACTCAATGCCCCAACTGATTAAGGCAAGCACACCGTACGAATCTAGTTGTAGATACCCCATACACAGGGCACAATACAATGTAAGGTTCACAGTAACTTCATCCAAAATTTGACAACCAATGGGTGAAATGTTATTTCTGCCTTCCCTTCCTTCTCAACCTTTTTTTTTTTAAAACCAATTTACACATATCCCTCTGGACTCGTAGGGGATATTGAATAGAAACCTGTATGTCAGGTAAAGGCAGTATCCTGATGCCTATCACTTATTATGCCCGTGCAGCACTAATCCAGGGATTGCAATTCTAAGTGGTCAATACCACATGATTATTCTTTGAAATTTCTGGCAGTTCCTGTCCTTTTCATTAATTGCTGAGTGGACATGTCTTTACTGGCATATCTCCCCTCCCCCTGGTTACCAACATAGGATTTATCAAAAAGTCTGCATACCATGGCTAGACTTGGCTTATGGTAAAATGTAAAGAACTTAAAGGACTTCAGAGTATTTGTTCTGGGGTGGCTGTAGATGAGGCTGTCTCCATCCTATATTCATCTGGAACTGTAAGATGAGTGATTGAAAATAATCGATTTCATTGTGCCTGCAAAGCAAGCAGATCTTTTACTGAACAAAACTCAAGGACCTAAACATCGGGGTAGTCAATGGGCCCGCAATTGGTTATTTACTGTTTTTGCTTAGCAAATACAGGGAAAATTTTAACATAATCTTTTGCTTTTAATAGAACTTTTCACAGATCACTGTAAAACACTTTTTGTCTCCACTTACTGAAGTCAAATCAGTGTTCTAATTCGGATACATGGCAGCCAATTTTGGGACCGTAAACTTCCCATGCACATTATAACAATGATCATGTACTCTGGGAATAATACTTAAATTGAATTTGTAATACATCTTCATGGCTGGTACTTGAAGAGGGGCACAAATTAAAATTTGCTCTCAAATGAATTTTGGAAGTCATGGAGAAATAACAGGAATTATGTTTAATCTGTTCCTGTTAAACTAAGGAATTATAAGGGTAAAAATACCCTAAGGGGACTTATCTACAAGCCCGCAAACAGTAGCTTGGATATAGGGTGTGTTGAATCAGGAGTTAAAATTGGTATGTAATAATTGTAATGCTACGTTGTTATGGGAGATTTCAACATGCAGGTAGACTGGGAAAATCAGGTTTATACTGGACCCCAAGAAAGGGAGCTCCTGGAGTGCCTCCATTATGGATTCTTAGAGCAGCTTGTTTTGGAGCCTACCAGGTAGAAGGCAATTCTGGATTAAGTGTCATGTAAAGAATCGGATTTGATAAAGGAACGAGGTTAAGGAGCCATTAGGAGGTAGTAACCATAAGATGGTCAGGTTTAATCTACAATTGGTGGTGGTTGGGGGGGTGGGGGGGGTGGGGGGGGGGGGGGTGTGGGGGGGGGGGGGGGGGGGGGGGGAGAAGGGTACATCGGAGGTGTCAGTGTACAGTTGAATAAAGTGGACAATGGAACCATGAGGGAAGAGCTGGCCAAAGTTGACTGGAAAGATACCCTAGCAGGGATGACAGTGGAACAACAATGGCAGGTATTTCTGTGAATAATTCAGAAGGTGCAGGATCAGCTCATTCCAAAGAGGAAGAAAGATTCCAAGTGGTGTAAGGAGACAAGGGACGTCGGGGAAGTTTAAAAATAAAAGAGAAGTATAACGTAGCAAAGATGAGCGGGAAGCAAGAGGATTGCATAATGTTTAAAGGGCAACAAAAGATAACTAAAAAGGCAGTACTGGGAGAAAGTACAAAGGTAAGCTAGCCAAGAATATAAAAGAGAATAGTAAAAGATTCTTTAGGTATGTGAAGAAGAAAAAAATAGTTAAGACCACAGTTGGACCCTTGAAGACTGAAAAAGGGGAATTTATTATGGGGAACAAGGAAATGGCAGATGAGTTGAACTGGTACTTTGGATCCGACTTCACTAAGGAGGACACAAACAATCTTCCTGATCTACTAGCCAGAGGATCTGGGGTGACGGAGCAACTGAAGGAAATCCACATTAGCCAGGAAATGGCGTAGGGTAGACTGATGGGGCTGAAGGTCGATAAATCCCCAGGGCCTGAGGGTACATTAGGAGGTAGCTCTAGAAATCGCGGAAGCATTAGTGATAATTTTCCAATGTTCTATAGATTCAGCATCAATTCCTGTAGATTGTAGGGTAGCTAATGTTATCCCACTTTTTAAGAAAGGCAGGAGAGAGAAAACAGGGAATTATAGACCAGTTAGCCTGACATCGGCGGTGGGAAAGATGCTGGAGTCATTCATAAAAGATAAAATAGCGGCACATTTGGATAGCAGTAACAGGATCGGTCCGAGTCAGCATGGATTTACGAAGGGGAAATCATGCTTGACAAATCTTCTAGAATTTTTTGAGAATGTAACTAGGAAAATGGACAAGGGAGAGCCAGTGGATGTAGTGTTCCTGGACTTTCAGAAAGCATTTGATAAGATCCCACATAGGAGATTAGTGGGCAAAATTAGGGCTCATGGTATTGGGGGTAGAATGCTGACGAATAGAAAATTGGTTGGCAGACAGGAACCAAAGAGTAGGGATTGATGGGTCCTTTTCAGAATGGCAGGCAGTGACTAGTAGGGTACCCAAAGGCTCGGTGCTGGGACTGCAGGTATTTACAATTATCTGTATATAATAATATACATCAATGATTTAGATGAAGGGATTCAAAGTAACAATAGCAAATTTGCAGATGACACAAAGTTGGGTGGCAGTGTGAACTGTGAGGAGGATGCTATGAGAATGCAGGGTGACTTGGACAGGTTGGGTGATGGGGCAGATGCATGGCAGATGCAGTTTAATGTGGATAAATGTGAGATTATCCACTTTGGTAGCAAAAACAGGAAGGCAGATTATTATCTAAATGGTGTCAAGTTGGGAAAAGGGGAAGTACAACGGGATCTGGGGGTCCTTGTTCATCAGTCAATGAAAGTAAGCATGCAGGTACAGCAGGCAGTGAAGAAAGCGGATGGCATGTTGGCCTTCATAACAAGAGGAGTTGAGTATAGGAGCAAAGAGGTCTTTCTGTAGTTGTAAAGGACCCTAGTGAGACCACATCTGGAGTATTGTGTACAGTTTTGGTACCCTAATTTGAGGAAGGACATTCTTTCTATTGAGGAAGTGCAGCATAGGTTTACAAGGATGGTGGGACTGTCATATGCTGAGAGAATGGAGCGGCTGGGCTTGTATACTTTGGAGTTTAGAAGGATGAGAGGAAATCTTTTTGAAACATATAAGATTCTTTGGACACGCTAGAGGCAGGAAACATGTTCCCAATGTTGGGGAAGTCCAGAACCAGGGGCCACAGTTTAAGAATAAGGGGTAAGCCATTTAGAACGGAGATGAGGAAACACTTTTTCACACAGAGAGTTGTGGGTCTGTGGAATTATCTGCCTCAGATGGCGGTGGTTGAGGCCAGTTCTCTGGATACTTTCAAGAGAGAGCTGGATAGGGCTCTTAAAGATAGTGGAGTCAGGTGATATAGGGAGAAAGCAATCGTAATCGTAGGGGCTGGATGATGTTGGTATGTCCGTCAATCGTAGGGGCTGGATGATGTTGGTATGTTCAGAGTCCTCTCCCCCTCCTCCATATCTTTATACCCTCTGTCCATTTGCTGTGCAGATTTGGTGGTCTTAATGATATCATAGAAGATCATCCATAACTTGGTCAAATTAACTGGAAACTATTCCCAGTGCTAATGCAGCTCAAAGACTAGCTGGTAACTATTTGAATTGTTGTCCTGCCCATGTCAAAGTTGATCTGTATAAAGAGAGAAGTGAGAAGGTTTGAGGTATGGATGTTGCTTTGTAGATATCTTTATGGTAGATAGCTGCCACTATCTGCAGCTTCACAAAGTTGACCATCAACACCCCATGAATGGTTCTGACCAATTTTTGAAGCCTTGGAGCAGATCTAACAGCAATGCCCAACCATCTGCTCTGGACACTAGCACCTTCTTAAAATTTGATTTACTGATGGCAGCTGGGAGAATGATGACATTACCCTTTGGTGAAAGGTGTCTTGCACCGCTTCCTCCCTGCACTTCTGTTTTCGTGCGCCAATACTCACTGCTTGGGTCAGTGTCCCCCTGTCAATTCAAACATAAGTGTGCTGATCTTCTCCGAGATATTAAGTCTCCAAGAATGAACACAGTTGTGTTGCTGTGATTACAAAGGCTGAGGTCAAGAAATCCCCAAGAGGATCAGTGATGAAAAGCAGGCATGGTTTAGCATAGTGAAGTAATTAGATGAGAGAATAGAGATTTTGTGGCAATGTCCTATTGTGTCACCAGCCTGTATCCTGGGCTAGAAAAAACAAGCTGACTACCTTGTTACGATGGAATATGGAGAGCACACCCGTTCTCTTTGGGAAATCTTGAATGAGCTGCCCGAGGCCCATATAAATCCATAAGATGACTTTTAAAGCAAAGTTGTAATTTCACTACTTTCAGTTAGAGTCATAGAGTTATGGCCCTTTCTCACTGTGCGAGTTGACCCACGAGGTACCCCGCGTGACAGACTCGTGGCTGTGCAACGAGACTTCAAGTTTATGATCAAGTGTGTAACCGAGTTCCCACGGGTATGTCATTGCTGCGATGTTCCAAGTTCCTCTCCCGAGTTACCAAGTTCCTCTCCGTTACTCTTGAGCCAACCGTTGAATGAAGGTATGTTTTAATAAAGCAACAATGTTAAAATACATCTCCATCCTGTGGTTTTGAGTTATTTCAGCGCGGCGGCATCTATTGATATGACCTACAATGGGAAAATGCGCATCCTCCAGTAACCAAGCATTTCTTGTTGTTTTATGTTTTTAAATACTTTTTTGCAATGGATCTCTATTTTAAATAATTTTTAAAAAGGAAGCAGCTCGGGTGACTGACATTGAGCGGCCGCCGGGACCCGACAGCAGACACACACACACACACACACACACACACACACACACACACACACAGAGAGAGAGAGAGAGAGATACACACAGACAGCAGGACTGGCCGCCACTTCAGAGGAAGGAAGCAGCTCGGGTGACTTTGAGCGGCCGCCGGGACCCGACAGCAGACACACACACAGATACAAACAGATAGACAGAGAGGGAGAGAGAGACACACACACACACACACACACACACACACACACACACACACACACACACACACACACACACACACACACACACACACACACACACACACACAGATACACACAGACAGCAGCTGGCCACCACTTCAGAGGAAGGAAGCAGCTCGGGTGACTTTGAGCGGCCGCCGGGACCCGACAGCAGACACACACACAGATACACACAGATAGACAGAGAGGGAGAGAGAGAGAGAGAGAGAGAGAGACACACACACACACACACACACACACACACACACACACAGATACACACAGACAGACAGAGACACACACACACACACCACACACACACACACACACAGATACACACAGACAGCAGGACTGGCCGCCACTTCAGAGGAAGGAAGCAGCTCGGGTGACTTTGAGCGGCCGCCGGGATCCGACAGCAGACACACACACACAGACAAACAGACAGACAGAGAGGGAGAGAGAGAGACACACACACACATATACACACACACACACATAGAGAGAGAGATACACACAGACAGCAGCTGGCCACCACTTCAGAGGAAGCAGCCTCGGGTGACTTTGAGCGGCCGCCGGGACCCGACAGCGACACACACACAGATACACACAGATACACACACAAACACACACACACACACAGACACACACACAAACACACACACACACACAGACACACACACAGACACACACACAGCCACACACACAGCCACACACACAGCCACACACACAGCCACACACACATATGTGGCGTTTCTGCTCGGGACCCTTCTTCAGACAATCCAATGTCCCATAATATATTCTTTAAATATTAAGTTTTCTGTTGAAAGTGTGGTGCCGTGGTTACGGGTTGTCGGAAGGAAGATGATGAGGTCTGGTACAAGTTGACTTTGTTTTCAGTAATCAGGCCTCTGTGTTGGCCGATGTCTGGTTGATCGAGCGTTCATACAGTTGCGAGCGAGGGAGGTCCATATATAGGATTTTAAGAAGGAACTGCAGATGCTGGAGAATCGAGGGTACACAAAAAGCTGGAGAAACTCAGCGGGTGCAGCAGCATCTAAGGAGCGAAGGAGATAGGCGACGTTTCGGGTCGAGACCCTTCTTCCTAATAAAGGAAGAGGGTCTCGACCCGAAACGTCGCCTATCTCCTTCGCTCCTTAGATGCTGCTGCACCCGCTGAGTTTCTCCAGCTTTTTGTGTACCCTCCATATATAGGAGCAAGGAACGCGAAGCCTCTGAGGGTTCATTGTTCCCCTGGTTTGGATTGCTCCCAGGAGAGCGGGCACAAAGACAAATGTAGGCATTTTTCTGTAGGGGGAGGGCAGTATAAAATCGAAAGCATTGTACAGCACACTCTCCCCAACACGAAACACAGCGCAGCGTAAACAATTAAACAGCTTCACTTTTAAAAGCAAAGACACACGTTAAATTACACGGCCCCAAGAAATCGCCTCTCAATTGCTTCGGGGTTGGAATTGAAATATATATAATATATATAATATGTATAACATATTATACTACTTTGGTTCAGTCCCTTTCAGATTATAAAAAAGGTCCCACGATAGACTCACGAGACACTATGGTAAACGCACGGGCCATTACGTTACTGCAACAAGTTAAAATGTTTCCATTTTTAACTTGAACAGTTAATTTGACTCGTGAAAAAATCAAACATGTTTGATTTTTTTCACGAGTTAACAAGTTTCCCGAGTACCTGCCGTTAGCGCCACGAGTGGACAAGTTGAACGCGCGAGTTCCGACGTTCCCGCTACGTGATCACCACGAGTGAAAACTCGGGGTCACTCGTGGGCCAACTCGCACAGTGAGACAGAGTCATAGAGTTACAGTATACAGCACAGACACAGGCTATGGCCCAACTTGTTCATGTCAACTAAGATGCCCATCTACACTTGTCCCACCTGCCATTGTTTCCCTCATTTTGCTCCAAACATTTCCTATCCTTGTACCGGTTCAAATATCGTTTAACTGTTGTTCTAGTACCTGCCTCAACTACCTCCTCAGACAACTCGTTCCATATACCCACCATCTTCTGTGTGGTGAACGTTGCCTCCGGTTCCTATTAAATTGCTCCCCTCTCACCTTTAACCTTTGTCTTCTGGTTCTTGATTCCCCAACTCTGGGCTAAAGACCCTGTGCATTCACCCTATCTCCAAGGAATCAAGTCCTAGCCTGCCCTTTCGATCAGGTCCTCAAGATCCGGCAACATCCTCATGAACCTTCTCTGCACTCTTTCCAGCTTAACAACATCCTTCCTATAGCAGGATGACCAAAACTGAACACACTACTCCAAATGCAGCCTCGTCTTATCTGTGGGCAATTCACAAGCTTGCACATGGAATTCTGTTCACACCATATAAATACTTTTTATGGTGTGAACAAAATTCCATAAACACGTTTATGAGAGACGAATACCTAGTGTACTATGAGCAGATAAGAGTAAGAGATGTGTGCATTTTGAAGGGGAAATATGTTGCAGTATACTGATAGATTTGATAGTAAAAAAGTATTGTTGCAAGTGATATGAAAAATGTTCACCTGTATAATTGAAAGAGATGTGGGAAGACTCTGAACCTTCTTATTCCACTATAAAATACAATCTTGAGAATAATCCTGAAAGGAATGGTTGTCTAGATATGATTTATCCAGGCCTGCTGAATAGTGACCCTGGGACTTTGCCCCTGATGCAAGGGAGCATTGCATTTCACTTTGTTTATTTCTCCATGTCGTGCTCATGTGAGGTAGCAGAAACTCCAATAGCAGGCAGAACAGATATATGAATAGAGATTGGAATGAGTGGACTTATATTTGTCAGAGTTTAGAACAATGAGACTTCAAAGTCAAAGTCCAAGTCAAGTCAATTTTATTTGTCACATGCACATCACATGCAGTGAAATAAATTTGCCAGCAGCGATACACTTAAAACGAACACACAATACACAATAAAAATTTAACACAAACATCCATCACAGCATTCTTCACTGTGGTGGAAGGCAACAAAGTTTGGCCAGTCCTCCTCCTTTGTTCACCCGTGGTCGGGGCCATAGACCCTCTGTAGTCGCTGCTACAGACGGCTCAATGTCCAGGCGGTGTTAACACACTCCGTGGCTTGGAGGTTCCGAATCGGCACTTTCCTACCGGAGTCCGGGGCTTCAGGATGCTATAGGCTGCGGGCCAGCGTTCGGAGCTCTTCTCCGGCGATCCTCGGCAAGGGATCCCAGACTCCGGATGATAAGTCCATGCTGCGCTCGGGGCTGAAGCTCCAGGGACCACAGCTCCCACAGTGCCAAAGTCACCAGGCCAGCGATCGGAGCACTCCTCTCCGCGATGGAAAATCCATGTTGCGCCTGCCGCTGATGCTCCGGCCCGACTCCGGGAAAGGCAGCACCAATCTGATCAGGAACAGTCAACATGGATTTGTGCCTGGAAGGTTATGTTTGACAAACCTTCTTGAATTTTTTGAAGCGGTAACTAGGGAAATTGATGAGGGTAAAGCAGTGGATGTTGTCTATATGGATTTCAGTAAGGCCTTTGACAAGGTTTCTCATGGAAGGTTGGTTAAGAAGGTTCAATCTTTGGGTGTTAATGGCGGAGTAGCAAGATGGATTCAACAGTGGCTGAATGGGAGATGTCAGAGAGTAATGGTGGATGGCTGTTTGTCAGGTTGGAAGCCGGTGACCAGTGGGATCTGTGTTGGGTCCACTGTTGTTTGTCATGTACATCAATGATCTGGATGATGGGGTGGAAAATTGGATAGTAAGTATGCAGATGATACTAAGATAGGTGGTGTTGTGGATAATGAAGTAGATTTTCAAAGTCTACAGAGAGATTTGGGCCATTTGGAAAAGTGGGCTGAAAGATGGCAGATGGAGTTTAATGCTGTTAAGTGTGAAGTGCTACATCTTGGCAGGACAAATCAAAATAGGACGTACATGGTAAATGGTAGGGAATTGAGGAATGCTGTGGAACAGAGGGATCTAGGAATAACTGTGCATAGTTCCCTGAAGGTGGAATCGCATGTAGATAGGGTGGTAAAGAAAGCCTTTGGTGTGCTGGCCTTTATAAATCAGAGCATTGAATATAGGAGTAGGGAAGTAATGTTAAAATTGTACAAGGCATTGGTAAGACCAATTCTGGAGTATGGTGTACAATTTTGGTCGCCTAGTTATAGGAAGGATGTCAACAAAATAGAGAGAGTACAGAGGAGATTTGCTAGAATGTTGCCAGGGTTCCAGCAACTATGTTACAGAGAAAGGTTGAACAAGTTAGGTCTTTATTCTTTGGAGCGCAGAAGGTTAAGGGGAGGACTTGATTGAGGTCTTTAAAATGATGAAAGGGATAGCGTTGACGTGGATACGTTTTTCCCATTGAGGGTAGGGAAGATTCAAACAAGAGGGCATGACATGAGAATTAAGGGACAGAAGTTTTGGGGTAACGTGAGGGGGAACTTCTTTACTCAGAGGGTGGTGGCTGTGTGGAATGAGCTTCCAGCAGAAGTGGTGGAGGCAGAATCGATTTTAACATTTAAGAGTAAAGTGGATAGGTATATGGACGTGAAGGGAATGGAGGGGTATGATCTGAGTGCAGGTAGATGGGACTAGGGGAAAACAAATGGTCGGCACGGACTGGAAGGGCCGAGAGGGCCTGTTTCCGTGCTGTAATTGTTATATGGTTATATGGTTAATCTATGGTGTTAGGCCGCGAGGGAGTTGACATGGAAAAAGTCACCTCTCCATGGAGGAGCCAGCCCCGAAAGCATTTTTCCCCTTACCCCTCCCCACCACCTCCCACATAAGACATACGGAGAGACACCCAAACCAACGCAAGACACACCAAAAATAACAAAAAAGTAGAAATAACGAACACGCTACTGGCAGGGCAGCCGTCTCGCAACGCCCCCACCGATCTTCACAGAGTCATACAGCACAGAAACAGGCCAACTCAACCATGCCAACCAAGATGTCCCATCTACTGTAAGTTAGTTCCATTTGCCCGCATTTGACCCATGCTCCTCAAAACCTTTCCTATCCACAACTTTCTAAATGTTGTTATTGTACCCGGCTCCTCTGGTAGCTCTTTCTGTATACCCACTAGTGTGAAAACAATGCCCATTAGGTTCCTATTAAATCTTTCCCCTCTCATTTTAAACCTATGGCCTCAACATCTTGATTCCCTTACCCTGGAATAGCTCCATGGAAAAAATCCTCGCCTGCCCAATCTCTCCCTACAGCTCAAGACCTGAAGTCCTGGCAACATCCTCATAAATCTTTGCGCTCTTTCCACATTTAACAGCATCTTTCCTGTGGCATAGTGACAAATATTGATAACAATACTCCAAACTCCAGCCTCACCAGTCCCAGTAACTGTAACATAACATCCCAACTTGCATACATTTCCCTGACAGATGAAGACCTAAGTTCCAAAAACATTCTTCGGCAACCTACGTGCGACACCAATTTCAAGGAAATATGTACTTATGCTTGTAGATCCCTCTATTCCTCATGGCCCTGCCATTCACTGTGAAAGTCCAAACCTGGTATTACTTCCAAAAATGCAACACCTTGGACTTATCTGTATTGAACTCTAATTCGCCATTTCATGGCTCACTTTCCCAGCTGATCAAGATCACATCGTAATTCTTGACAACCATTTTCACTGTCTTTAACAACCACCTATTTTAGGCTCATCTGCAAACTTACCAATCCTGCCTTGTACATTTTCATCAACATTATTGATATAGATGACAAATAAGCAATGCATCGTTCCCTGAGGGACACCACTGGTCACAGGCCTTCAGTCTGAAAATCAACCAACCTCCACCACCCTCTTCTTCCTACCATAAAGTCATTTCTACATCTGTCTCTGGATCCAATGTAATCTAACATTCCACAGAAGCCTATGGTGGGATCATGGTTTGGAAGGTGCTGTGGGAATACTAAGGGTGAGAAACTGCAGTGCATTCTATAAATCGTATACAATGCAGCCACTATACATTAGTGGTGAAAGAAAATTAATGTTTCAGTTCAAGGGGAGAAAGCCTACAGATATAGAAAAGACATTTCAGATTCCAGATGCATATTGTTAAGCGCAAGCAGTAAGATTTGGAAAAAGGCAGATTTCTCAAATGATTGCCTTTCTTTTTAGTTTTTACTTTTTAGTAAGGCTATGGAAGGACAGCATAAAGAAGAGAATTAGGTGGGTGATGCTGAGGAGGAAAGCAAAAGAAAACTTTATGTGGACCAGTTAACGGTCTGAAGAAGGGTTTCGGCCCAAAACGTTGCCTATTTCGTTTGCTCCATAGATGCTGCCTCACCCGCTGAGTTTCTCCAGCATTTTTGTCTACCAACAGATATTCTAGATGTGCTGAAATTTGGATTTGAAGTTCAGATAATGAGATGTTGGAGACTTACCAGGAAAATATTGAAGTACTTGAGCCTGAGGGAGATATAGGCATGGGTGGTAACTGCAATGGTAGATAAGTCATGCCAGGGTTGTCTATGGGTGATATTATGAAATCAAAATTTTGTAATCACTACGATGAAGGATCTGAGTTTGAGAGATCACTCAGGGTCAAACAGGCTGCTAAAATTGTGAGTAGTTGATTTTAACCTGAAAAAAAATCAAGGAGAAAGAAATGGATTTTAAAATGCTGAGGAATTTCTGATTGCACCCAAAGACAAAGGAAGCCCACAAGATATAAAATGTTGGGTAATAGAAAATGGAGGCTATCTTTACCTTCCCGTCTGATTCTGGGACAAGGAACAGAGTTGCTATAGGGGGAGAATAAGGTTAGCAAGACCTTGAGTGTTTAGGAAGGAACTGCAGATGCTGGTTTATACCGAAGATAGACACAAAATGCTGGAGTAACTCAGTGGGACAGGCAGCATCTCCGGAGAGAAGGAATGGATGATATTTTGGGTCGAGACTGAAGCCCGAAGAAGCATCTCGACCGGAAATATCACCCTTTCCTTCTCTCCAGGAATCCTGCCTGACCAGCTGACACAATATCCCCATGATTCAGATGCAATAAAAAATATCCTATTTTAAAAATTCATTTGGGACTTGTATATTGCTGGAAGGAACAGTATTTTATCCCCCATTTCCTGAATTACATGATTTGTTAGGCTATTGGAGAGTGCATTGAAAAGTTGACAATCTTGCTGGGTCAAAAATCCCCAGGGCCTAATGGTCTGCATCCCAGGGTACTTAAGGAAGTGGCTCTAGAAATCGTGGATGCATTGGTGATAATTTCCAATGTTCTATAGACTCAGGATCAGTTCCTGTGGATTGGAGGGTAGCTAATGTTATCCCACTTTTTAAGAAAGGCGGAGAGAGAGAAAACGGGGAATTATAGACCAGTTAGCCTGACATCGGTAGTGGGGAGTCAATTATAGAAGATGAGATAGCCGCACATTTGGATAGCTGTAACAGGATCGGTCCGAGTCAGCATGGATTTATGAAGGGGAAATCATGCTTGACTAATCTTCTGGAATTTTTTGAAGATGTAACTAGGAAATTGGACAAGGGAGAGCCAGTGGATGTAGTGTACCTGGACTCTCAGAAAACATTTGATAAGGTCCCACATAGGAGATAAGTGGGCAACATTAGGGTACATGGTATTGGGGGTAGAGTGCTGACATGGATAGAGAAGTGGTTGGCAGACAGAAAACAAAGAGTAGGGATTAACGGGTCCCTTTCTTTTTTTTTTTTTTACTTTAGTTTTTATTGCTTTTATGTATACACAAATAAAACACAAATATAACAACGAAACATACAACATTACAATGAAACGTACAACAGTGTAGCGGGGGGTTCAGTTTACAATTAATGATGCAGTATACAGAACTATTTTCATATTAAAACATTTTCCAATAACTTACATTATTGTCTATAAAATTATACAGTGTTGTCTTTATTTCTATACCTAATCAATTTTTTCCATTTTCTTTTAAATTTGTCTTCTTTCACTCTTAGAGAATATGTCATTTTCTCCATGACAAATATTTCCTGTACTATGTCTAACCATTGTCTAAGTCTGGGTGTGTCCGCTGCAAGCCAGTTTCTTGTAATGGCCTTTCTGCCAGCTGTGAGTAGGATTTTAACCAAGTAATGGTCTTCCTTCAGCACCACTGTATTTATATTACCCAGGTATAAAATGGAACACTTCTTGCAGACTATATAGCCTAATAAGTGGGCAACATTAGGGTACATGGTATTGGGGGTAGAGTGCTGACATGGATAGAGAAGTGGTTGGCAGACAGGAAACAAAGAGTAGGGATTAACGGGTCCCTTTCAGAATGGCAGGCAGTGACTAGTGGGGCACCGCAAGGCTCGGTGCTGGGACTGCAGCTATTTACAATATACATCAGTGATTTGGATGAAAGGATTCAAAGTCACATTAGCAAATTTGCAGAAAACACAAAGCTGGGTGGCAGTGTGAGGAGGATGCTATGAGAATACAGGGTGACTTGGACAGGTTGGGGGAGTGGGCAGATGCATGGCAGATTAAGTGTAATGCGGATAAATGTGAGGTTATCCACTTTGGTAGCAAACATTGGAAGGCAGATTACTATCTAAATGGCATCAAGTTGGGAAATGGGGAAGTACAACGGGATCTGGGGGTCCTTGTACATCAGTCTATGAAAGTAAGCATGCAGGTACAGCAGGCAGTGAAGAAAGCGAATGACATGTTGGCCTTTATAACACAAAGAATCGAATATAGAAGCAAAGAGGTCCTTCTGCAGTTGTACATAACCCTAGTGAGACCACACCTGGAGTTTTGTGTGCCGTTTTTGTCCCCTAATTTGAGGAAGGACATTCTTGCTATTGAAGGAGTGCAGCATAGGTTTACAAGATTAATTCCCAGGATGGCGGGACTGTCATATGCTGAGAGAATGGAGCAGCTGGGCTTGTGTACTCTGGAGTTTAGAAGGATGAGAGGGGATCTCATTGAAACGTATAAGTTTGTTAAGGGCTTGAACACACTAGAGGCAGGAAACATGTTCCCGATGTTGGGGAAGTCCAAATCCCGGGGCCAAAGTAAGCCATTTAGAACGGACACGAGGAAACACTTTTTCTCACAGAGAGTGGTGAGTCTGTGGAATTCTCTGAGGGCGGTGGAGGCAGGTTCTCTGAATGCTTTCAAGAGAGAGCTAGATAGGGCTCTTAAAAATAGTGGAGTCAGGGGAAATCGGGAGAAGGCAGGAACGGGGTACTGATTGGGGATGATCAGCCATGATCACATTGAATGGCGGTGCTGGCTCAAAGGGCCAAATGGCCTACTCCTGCATCTTTTGTCTATTGTCTATTGTCTAAGAGCCACTTCATGGCCATACTGCATAAGCATGGGAATTTTTTATTTGAAGACAATTAATAAGCTGTATGAGTTCTTATGAACATTCTCTAGCTTCAATGCCTAATTTTATCGATTACAAATTAAATTCAAAATTTATTGAATCATTTAATTTACATTCTCCAGCTACCATGGCGGTATTTGATCTTGTGTATCTTGATTAAACCCTCAGTGGCTTGACATTAGTTTGGTAAATTACCACAATACCAAAATACCCATCTGCTATACCAGGTTGTTTTTTTTGCCTGCTTTTCCAATTTATTAAAATTTACATTGCAGAAGTCTGACATGTTTTTGGTCCTATTGATTAATATAAATACAATTCAAATTACATTGGTTCAGAACATGCCAACCTCTAGAAGAGGATATGGTGCTTAAATTCAAGGGGTTCTCTCAATCTCCAGCCATAAGTTCCAGCAGGAATGGCTGCTTTTTACGTCAAGCCAAGTTTATCGCCTTGCACAAGTACAGTGAGCTGCAGGTACAATGAAAACCTTGCTTGCAGTTGCTTCACAGGCACATAGAGTCAATCAACACACAAAAACATAAATTATACATGAATTACACATACATTCTGCAAGACAGTAACAGATAAAACTAATAAAAATAAAAATACAAGACTTTAGTGCTCTAAACATAATCAGAAAAACAAGTCCATAGTAGTGAAGAGATGGTTCATAGTGTTACATTGCCGAGATAGGATTAGTGTTGTGCACGTCGGTTCGAGAACCTGTGTAGGAAGGAACTGCAGATGCTAGTTTAAACCAAAGATATACACAAAATGCTGGAGTAACTCAGCGGGATAGGTAGCTTCTCTGGAGAGAAGGAATGGGTGACGTTTCGGGTCCGAAGAAGGGGCTCGACCCTAAATGTCACCCATTCTTTCTCTCCAGAGATGCTGCCTGTTCCGCTAAGTTACTTCAGCATTTTGTGCCTATCATCAGTTCAAGAAACTGACGGTTGTAAGAAAGTAATTGTTCTTGAACCTGGTGGTGTGTGGCCTCAGGCACAGTGTTGTCTGTGTCAACCACTAATTTACTCATTAACGCTCTGGGAGGCTGGAAAATAGGACAATGAAAGAACAATGTAGAATAATTCCTTTGATCTCTTTACAGGCAAGTTGCAAGAAGTTGCAGAAATTTATATTAATTCCAGTTCACTTTCACCCTGCCTTCTAAAATCCAAGAAATATTCAACTTGGAAAGTATTTTTGGTTTCCGATAGCAGAGTAAAAGTTAACAGGAACTACTGACAAGCCATGGTCTCTATACAGAAATAACTTTCATAAGAAATGAGTGGAACTCCTCATGCTTTTAACAGTTATTAATTTGGCAGGCAATTACATCAAATCATGTCCTTTGAATTTCAATCCACGGTTAACAAGGAAAGTATTCAGCAGTTTTGATCCCTTACCATAAAAAGCCAGCTGCAAAATTCCACTAACATCTGTCATGTTTTCCAAATACCAAATTTGGCGCTTGTGTGTCAGGCTGACTGAACTCCAAGCACTGGCTGAGTTTGGTACAAGGAGAGTGAAATGTAGTTAATCCGTGTTTTTATCATTTACAGGCCACTCTTTTCACAGCACATGGGCCGTAGTTTATTAGGTTGAGCAGCTCTGTGACTGCAAGAAAGGCTTGGGCTTTCTCATCACCATCAGAACAGTGCAATGAATGCTTTCCAAGTGTTTACTCAGCATTTGTCTTCTGTTTCATCAGAGGAATTAGTGACGCAGGTTATTTTGACGATCAAGCAGCTTGATGTGTTATGACAATGTTCCATTAATATGCAGAATGGCATAAGGGATTAGACTCAGTGCAAGTGCTTCAGGCATTTCACTGGGACATTCAGACTTTTTAAGGATGACCTGTTCACAGCCAGGGCATTGAAAATCAGATTTCCCAGCAGATTTCTTTTTTTGAAAATCTCACACTTGTCCAAAGCAGTTAACATCTGGCTTTCAAAACACAATATGTAGTATTTCTGTATTGTTGTCCAAATTAGACACTTTGTGTATGGTCATGTAACTCATTGACTTCTAGTCTTTGGTTAAATTTTGCCTATAAGAATGTTAATTTGGAAAGGATTATCAAACTAAAAGCTTGCAAGTTAAATAGCTAATTATTTGTCTTATAGTTGACAAATCTTTGATCATATCTAACTCCATCTATTGAAAATAGCTAATATTTGTATGTAAATTACATATATTACTAACTGTAACAATAATGTTAATAATTCTGCAGTGAGACTGTAAAACATATACACTTCATATACACTCTTTAAACATCAGAATCTACAATACATTTGAAAATATAAGTCTATGCAAAAATGCCAATTTTGCAATTTTTATACTACGACCATCAAAAACTTTAATTGAATTTTCTCCCTATCTATACATTGTCCCAACAGTTTTCATTTATTAGGTGAACAAGTGAGTTGCTCAAGTTTCAGCTTCATGAATTCTTAGTGAATAAGCAACATTTTCTCTGGTGACCTACAACTTTTCTCTATCTTCCTGATGACAAATTCACACATCCTTTGGTACCTCAGTTGAGACCAATAATTCTGTATTCTAAGAATCTGTGGTGTGCCACAGTTATTAATTTTGTACAAGTTAAGAGTGATATTAGTGTAACATGCATTGTCAATAACAAATATATTTATGCGGTTTATTTGGCAATTCAGAATTTAAATTTCATTCTAATAATGGAAAATTGGAAATTTGTATTTGAAGAAAACTGACAACCTTACCTTACTAGGTTAAGGGTTAGATTTATTATTGTCATGTATCGAGGTTCAGTCAAAAGCTTTGTTTTGCATGCTATCCAAACAAACGTGATATACCATACACAGATACAATCAGTTCAAACTCAAGTACAACAGATATGGCAAAGGGGAAGATACAGAGTGCAGAATATAGTTCTCTGCATTGTAGTGCATTGTGGTGCATTAGTTCCTTAGCAAAAGTCCAAAGTCTTCATTGGGGTAGAGGTGAATCAAACATTACTCTCGCTTATGGAAGGGCTATTCAGAAGCCTGATAACAGAGGGGATGAAGCAGTTTTGAGTCTGGCGGCTTGTGTTTTCAAACCTCTGTACATTTTGCAGGATGGAAGCAGGGATGATTGGGGTAGGATGTCTTTGATTATGTTGGCTGCTTTCCGAGGCTAAGTTTGCTTAATGTATTTATTATTTTGCTTGAGGTAGATGATGGAATAAATTTACAAGGAAATATAGCTGGAAACTTGTAATTTCCAATTGTACATTGTTGATTGATATATGTTCAAATTTTGTTTAAAGAGTTATTTCAACCATGTCCTGCATTTTCTTTGTACATTTTGTCTATTGCAACCAATGTTTCCACATTGAGTTAGGAGTTTGTACGTTCTCTCCGTGACCGTGTGCGTTTTCTCCGGGGAGCTCTGGTTTCACTCCAAACGTCATACAGGTTTGTAGGTTAATTGGCTTTGGTAAAATTGTAAATTGTTCCCAGTGTGTAGGAAAGTGTTAGTGCATGGGGTGATTGCTGGCCGGCCTGGACTCGGTGGGCCGAAGGGCCTGTTTCCGAGCTGTATATGTAAACTAAACTAAAATTAAACTAAACAAGGCTCTCCTTCCGTGACTTAGACTTTCCTGTCATAACAAAACACTATAAAGGTTTTAAGTCATAAGATCATAAGATCATGTGATAGGAGCAGAATTAGGCTATTCGGCCCATCAAGTCTACTCTGCCATTCAATCATGGCTGTTCTGTATGTCCCTCCTAACCCCATTCGACCTGCCTTCTCCCCATAACCTCTGACACCTGTATTAATCAAGAATCTATCTATCTCTGCCTTAAATATATCCACCAATCCACAGCCTTCTGTGGTAAAGAATTAACAGATTCACCACCCTCTGACCAAAGAAGTCATAACTTTCTTCTCTTCTTCTGCCAACTGTATACACTTCCACATTAGTAGTGCTCATATGCCTGTCATGTATTTGTTTTATGTCACCATGGGACAGTTCAAGGAGGGATGTGAATTGGCAACATGTTCTAACCTGTCCGCTGATTATTTCCTGTCTAAGAACATGCTGGGCAGCATCATGTGCTGACTTCCAATCAACATTGCAATATTGGGCTGGTTGTCCGAATTATGAGTTAAGTAAGTGACTAATGATGCTTACCTTTACTTATGGCCGGGAAGCACCCTAATTGATAGACTTTCTTGGTGATTGTAAAACTACTGAACCTCCAATTGTTTGTCTACTGGTAAATCAAGTCCCTCATTGGTTTCGACCCATTGCACTGCAGTTAAGTCCCCCAGTTTGTGCTTGGATGTTCACTTCCCCTTTCAGTCATCTCGGCTCACCAGACACATAAGCACATCTGCATCACTGAGAGGCGGGTGACATGAGACAGAGTGAGAGCCTGGGATGGGACGGTTTCAGACTCATTTTAGGACGGTGGGGGGGGCTAGAGTGGGAGGAGAATCTGAGGAGGACTATGAATTAGCCAGGTTGGATGAGAAGTTGGTAGGGAAAGAATATTCTGCAGAACTATGATTTTTATGGTGACATTCATGGATTTCTGTCACAGACTTATCAGCAAGAGTGCAGAGGACTGTGTACCAAAGATGATATGTTTAATATACCAACCAGAAGCCATGGATGAACTGTGAAGTTCACTCCCAGGTGACGTCCAAGTCTGCAGCATTCAAGTCAAACAATCCTGAGCCATACAAGAAATCTATCTGCAACCTTTGCAAAACCATTAAGAATGCCAAGGGGGAATTCTGGGCTAAGCTGGAGTCTCGAGGCAATGACATGGATAAACTTGGATTGTGGCAAGGCTTTCACTCTATGATGGACTTTGTTACAAAGGGAAGACGGGCAATATTACTGGCAACAATGGGTCATTCCCCAATTAACTCAATGCACTCTATGCCCGATTTGAACAGATGGTTGGTGGTGGAATGACACCCACCCTGCCAATCACAGGTACACCTGAACCAATGGTTACTGAAGCAGATGCAATATTGGCTTTCTAGGAGTAAACCCACAGAAAACATCTGGTCCGGATGGAGTCCCTGACCACATCCTGGCGAGGACTGGAGAAGTCCAGCAGAACCGGGTCTGACGTATTTTTAGATCTTCTCAATCTCTGCAATATTTCAAGCGAACCCACTTCTGACACCATGTGTAAAGTACTGTTAACACCGAGTCATAGAACTTCATAATAAATACTTTAATAAGAATACATACAGAGACCATAGCAACGGGTACTGTATGCTCAAAGTCGTAGCTCAAACTGAAAGTATGGCTGCTTACATTCCATGGGATGGCATGGTGGAAATCCGACATGGATTAGGGATCAGGTCCTTAATAGCAAAACCAGACATGGATCAAATCGGCAATAGTGATTGATCTACAAGGACCTGTATGAATCAACTGGCAGAGATAAGCAGAGATATCATTACCTTTTACTATTCCATTTTGAGGTCCTCACTTGCTTCAAACCGACCACTATCATCGCAATGCCGAAGAGAAATAAGATAGCAGTCCTTAATGACTATCATTCAGTGACTCTGATGTCCACCATCATGAAGTGCTTCAAGAGACTTGTGATGGAGCACATAAATTCCTGCCTCCCAGTCAGCTTTGGTCCACTGCAGTTTGCCTACCATCGAAAAACAAGTCCACAGCAGACATCATCTCCCTGGCCCTAAACTAATCTCTGGAACACCTAGACAACAAGTTCTAAGTCCTTGTCATATTTATTGATTATTGCTCTGTCTTCAACACCATAATACCATCCAAACTCATCTTCAAACTCTGGAACCTGGGATTCAGCTCCATCATCTTTCACTGGATCCTTACCTTTCAGACCCACAGGCCCCCACCAGTGAGACTAGGTGAGAACACCGCCTCCAAAATAACTCTCAACACTGGTGCACCACAAGCATGAATTCTCAGTCCTCTACTTTACTCCTTTTACAATCACAATTGTACAGCCAAATTTAGCTCTAATTCCATCGACAAGTTTGCAGGTGGCACCACTGTGGTGGGTCGAATCAACAAACAATGATGAGACAGGAAGGAGGTAGAAAACTTAGTGAAATGGTGTTGATACAATAACCTCTCCCTCGATGTCAGCAAGATGACGAGCTAGTTACTGACATCAGGAAGCAATGATGGCCCAATCAGCATCATTGGTGCAGATGTGGAAATTCTATGGAGTTTAAAATTCCTTGGCATTAATATTACCAATGATTTGTCATGGACCAACCACATTGATTTAACAGCTATGAAAGCACACCAACGCCTCTACTTCCCGATGAGACTGAGGAAATTCAGCACCTCTCTAGTGCCATTTATGAACTTCTGCAGATGCACCAGAGAATGCACCAGGGTTACATCACTGCATGGTTTTGGAACAGCTCTGCCCAGGGCCTCAATAAATTGCTGAGAGTTGTTGATATAGCCCAGTCTATCGCATAGAACAGGCTTCCCACCATTGCCTACATCTACACTTCTCACAAGCAGCCAACATCAAAGACATCCCACCCCTGGTCATTCCTTCTTCTCCCTGCTCCCATCTGGCAGAAGATACACAAGCTTGAAAGCGCACAGTATCAGACTCAGGAACAGCTTCTTCCCCTCCGTCATTAGGCTTCTAAATGGTCCATTCACAAGCCAGGATACTGTTCGATTCACCTATACCCCATTGAATACATTGGACTTTGTCTAAGGAACTGATGTACTACAATGCGCTAAAGTGCTGAGAATTATATGCTGCGCTCTAATTTCCCCTTTGCTTTATCTATTGTACTTGAGGTATGATGTATGTGATCTGTTTGGATAGCATGTAAAACAAAGCTTTTCACTGTACCTCAGTTCACATGACAATAATAAACCTAAAAGAGTATAACGCCAGTTTACAGGGGCTGACAGGGTCAGTGATTAACAAGTATTGCTGCATTTGCTTGACACCCAGCACATTGTGGTTACAAGCCATTTGTGAGTCCCAGACAGACATCAATTAGACAATCTGGGCCATTGTCATGAGGCAGCTAAACAAAAATCATTCAAACCACTATAACAGTATAGACACAAAATGCTGGAGTAACTCAGCGGGAAAGGCAGCATCTCTAGATAGAAGGGATGGATGACGTTTTGGGTCGAGACCCTTCTTCAGACTGAGCGTCAGGGGAGAGGGCATTGGAATTGTATCTGGCTGCACAGTCATGGATATAGAGATAATTTATTTGTATGAGGCATGCTTGCATAAAGGTTAAGTTACTGTACTAGTATGCAGAGTGTCTATTGATCTGAAGACATGTTCACATCTGATTTTGATAGTTAAATAATTTATATTAATGTAAATTTGGAAAAAAAAACCAGTATCATTAGTGACAATTATAAAACTAGTGATTATAAAACTCTCCGGAAGTGGCGGCGCTGCCTGGCAGCTGCGGCTCACCTGCAGTCCGTCTGTTTTTTTTCTTTTCTTTTTGTCTTCTTGTGTTTGTTTTAGTCAGAATTTTGGTTTATTAGTCTGTGTATGTATGAAGGAGGGTGGGAGAAACAGGGTTTTAGTCTCTCCCTTCGGGGGGATGCGACTTTCCTTGTCGTGTCCCCCGTCACCGTCTCCGTCTGTGCTGAGGCCTTATGGCGGAGCTGGCGGCCTCGGAGCTATGGCTGCGTTCCAGCTTCCAGTGGCAGCGGCGGCTTCAGAGCTGCGGTGCTCCAGCGGCGGCCCGGCTTCAGAGCTGCGGTGCTCCAGCGGCGACCCGGCTTCAGAGCTGCGCGGCTCCAGCAGCGGCCCGGCTTCAGAGCTGCGGTGCTCCAGCGGCGACCCGGCTTCAGAGCTGCGGTGCTCCAGCGGCGGCCCGGCTCCAGAGCTGCGGTGCTCCAGCGGCGGCCCGGCTTCAGAGCTGCGGTGTTCCAGCGGCGGCCTGGCTTCAGAGCTGCGGTGCTCCAGCGGCGACCCGGCTTCAGAGCTGCGGTGCTCCAGCGGCGGCCCGGCTTCAGAGTTGTGGCGTTCCAGCGGCGACCCGGCTTCGGAGCTGCGGTGCTCCAGCGGTGGCATTCCAGCGGCGACCCGGCTTCAGAGCTGTGGTGCTCCAGCGGCGACCCGGCTCCAGAGCTGCGCGGCTCCAGGGTTCCAGTGGCGGACCCTGCTTCAGAGGTGTGGCGGTGTTCCAGCGTTCCGGCGATGGCGGTGGCGGCAGCCCGGCTTCGGAGGATCGGCCACGGGCCTAGTGGACGATGACATCGGAGGCCTGGATCGCCTCAGCGCAGAGGGAGATCAAGGAGGGAAGAAGACAAAGACTTTAAGACTTTTGCCTTCCACCACAGTGAGGAGGTGCCTGGTGAACTCACTGTGGTGGATGTTTATTGTGTGTTTTGTTTTTTATTATATGTTATGACTGCAAGGTAACGAAATTTCGTTCAGCCCGAAAGGTCTGAATGACAATAAAGGATACTTTACTTTACTTTACTTTATTTGCTGTAAAAACCAGGCTGTTTCATAAATGTACGAAAGTGCCACTAAATTGACTGCTTTAATCAGTTACCAGGAGACTAATGAAGAACATGCAAAAGACATAAGGCAGTAGATTGACGAGTGTTCAGCATTGTGGTCGATGTGAAGGAGTTTCATTCTTCATATAACCAATCTTGAAATAATCTGGAAGTAGTTATTGTTGATATGTAATGCTCAAGATATGTTAGATTGTTTATGTCACCATACATCATTTTTTTAGGTAAGGCTTATGGCAAGTTGCAACTTCTAATTCAAAGATACACTTATGGATTGGTATCAATGTGCAATATTTCAACACTACATCTTTCAAACAAAGGGTACGTATATGTTCTGACTGTTTGCTCCTGGCATAGAGTCTTGTTCAACAAGTAAATCAATTAAGAAACCATGGGCTAGAAATTCTACCATGTGGTGCATGTTTGTTCATGTTCTACCATTCCCTTCTTACATAACTGTCATATCCAATGCCCACCACCCATTGCCATTAGCCAGAAACAGACCTGGATCTGGAATGTTTTATTGTGATGACAACAATACATTCAAGAATGTTGTATTTGCGATAAGGGACTCAACATTTTCCACCAACATATGGAATAATTTACAGTGAAGATAGACACAAAAATCTGGAGTAACTCAGCGGGACAGGCAGCATCTCCGGAGTGACATTTTGGGTCGAGACCCTTCTTCAGACTGGTTAGGGATAAGGGAAACGAGAGATATAGACGGTGATGTGGAGAGATGAAGAACAATGAATAAAAAATATGTAAAAAAGTAACGATGATAAAGGAATCAGGCCATTGTTTGTACGGTATTTAACATCTGTTTGTACGGTGAAAACGAGAAGCTAGTGCAACTTGGGTGGGGGAAAGGGAATGCCGGGGCTACCTGAAGTGAGAGAAATCAATATTCGTACCACTGGGCTGTAAACTGCCCAAAACGAAATATGAGATGCTGTTCGTCCAATTTGCATTTAGCCTCACTCTTACAATGGAGGAGACCTAGGACAGAAAGATCTGTGTAGGAATGGGAAGGAGAATTAAAGTATCCAGCAGCCGGTAGATCAGGTAGATTCAGCAGGGCTGAGCGAAGGTCTTCCGCAAATCGATCGCCCTGTCTGCGTTTGGTCTCGCCGATGTATAAAAAGGATACAGTAGATGAGGTTGGAGGAGGTGCAAGTGAACCTCTGCGTCACCTGAAAGGACTGCCAGGGTCCCTGGACAGAATCGAGGGAGGAGGTATCGGGACAGATAATTTACAGAGGTCTATTGATTTGCAAACCTTTGTAATGTGAGAGGAAACCAAAATGCTGGGGGAAACTGTGTAATAAGGAACTGCAGATGCTGGTTTAAACCAAAGATAGACACGTCTAAAGTCTGAAGAAGGATCTCGACCCAAAACGTCATCCATTCCTTCTCTCCAGAGTTACTCCAGCTTTTTGTGTTTATCTGCTGGGGGAAACACCTGTGCTCATAGCGAGAATGTGCAAACTTCACACTGACAGCTCTAGAGACTGGGATTGAACTTGAGCGGCAGCTACAATATGTGCTGTACAACTGTGCTTTCAATATTTGCAACAGCTTCAAATACGTTGAAGAATGTTCCCTACTTTATTTTATGAATGCAGATCCCAAAATTTCTCAGAGGCTTTAATTTATTCAACACAAAGTAGCCTGTTGCATCACAAATTCTAATTACCATTTTGAGATTTGACGGCATACCATCATAGATGTATTGCATTTGAAATGTATCTTTTGTTGCTAGTGCATGTTTGCATCCATTCAAATGTATTGCACACTATGTAACCAATGGACTGAGGGGCTTGGCCACTATGTCTATGCTCACGGGCTGACACAAGGCTCCATGGAAGTTGGAGTTTGAATGCAAATGGCCAAAGCTCTTGCATGCACTTAGTTCTGATGATAAGAAAATATTTTTTTTCCTCAATGCATTCAGGTACAATGCAAATTTTAAAATATAAACGTTGCAACAAATCACCTGTAATAAACCTGGGGAGTGGACTGACAGCACTTTGAAAATGTGTTTTTTCGTGAGAATGATGTCACGCTGCAGCCATGTGCAACAAACAAAAAATCACAAATGTTCCTCCTGAAGACGTAATAAGGATTTGTTGAGAAGTTCTACTGCTTTACTTTCTATTTTAACTTCCAATCTAACTTGCAGTCTATTTAGAATTGTTAACAATAAAATGTATACTTATATTTTAATATCAGTCATTTATAGAGGTCAAATATTTATTGGGATCCCTTTGCCTAAATAAAATGTATTGGATGAACATATGTTTTGTTGACATTGCATTAATTTTCTCAGATCAAATCAGTTTCAGTACTCAGTTATAATGCCATCATCAGAGCATGTAACTGTGATATATTTAGGAATCCTTTTGGGTCAATTACAATTCTGTAACAAAAAATCAATGTCAATATTTCCCTCATTGCTTTGTATTTATAAGAAAACTACAAAAACGCGCAAAGCTTTTGCTAGCTTTGTATTTAGATTTTACACTTTTAATATTTATAGGTCAAAAATATTATCTATTCTTAATACTTTACAATAGCAACAGTGCAGTGGAGCTCATTGCCACCCCATGTTAAAACTAGCTTTCACTTTGAAACTTTGGGATGCTTGACAGACCTCACTTGAACTATAATAACACCGACTCTTTGCCTGCCTTGATTAATATTTTGCTCTCTCTAAACAATCATCCCCAAAACAATTCTGAAGTTTATCATGCAAATCCTTCTCCTGAAAAAACTGTTTGACTTTGCTGAATCATTGCTAAACAGCCCGAAGCAATCAATTGAGAAAATAAAAACAAATAATTAAAGCCAGGACTATTCTTGAAAAATCAACAATTTGCAAAGGGAATTTAGTTGTGTGGAAACAGACCTGATTCACTATAAAGGCCTTTTGACTTAGGTTGCAAAGAAAACAAATTGGCTTAGAGACGATTATTACTGAAGCATTTGTCTTTTTTGCTCATTATTTGGATATGTAAGAACACAGCTTCTTACATAGCAATTGAGTAGAGGTATTCCGTGTTTGAGCTAACTGACTCAATTTTTATTCCTAGCTCCAACAGAAGTGTCAGTCTTAGATTTCCAAGAAAACAGCAGGATCTATTACCTCTTTCCAGGAGTTAGTACCAATTTCAGTGCATATTAGAAGTCTAGGTTTACAGTCCATTTTCAAATACTATCTGTGCATCAATAGAACACTTTTCCCTGATACTCTTGTTTGCTCCCACATCCTAAAGACATGTGGGTTGGTTGGCTTATTGGCCACTGTAAATTGCTCCGAGAGTTTAAGTCAGTGGCAGAATCTGTGGGGAAGTTGGTGGAAATGGAGGGCGGATATAATTGATTCAAGGTAGAATTTATGTAATTGGTTACTTGATGGTTGGCATAGACGATGGGCCAAAGAACCTGTTTTAATGCCGTGTGATTTAATGATTCTATGATCTGTGAGGCCATCCAGCACACCATCCATTGAAAGGTGTGCTTTGTCTGATGGGTGGCTGGGAAGGCTTCTTTTGTACCTCAGAGAAGTGGGGTGATTGAAACATATAGCATGGAAACAGGCTCTTCAGCCCGTCATGCCCATACTGAACATCAATCACCCATTCACACTAGTTCTATTTTATCCCACTTTTGCATCCACTCCATACACACTAGGGGCAATTTACAGAGGCCAATTAACCTACTAACCTGCTCTTCTTTGGAATGTGGGAGGAAACTGAGCATCCGGAGGAAACCCTATGGTCACAGGGAGAAAGTGTAAACGCCACACCGACAGCATCTCAAGTCAGGATTGATTTTCTAGCACTGTGAGGCAGCAGCTCTACCAGCTGCGTCACTGTGCCTGGTGATAGGAAATGCCAATAGGATAGTGGGCTAGAAAATCATTAAAGCCTGAGAATGCAATGAAATAACAACTGGACCTTAATCTGAACTGCCAATACCTGTAGTATCTCTGCAGGTAAGAAACTTGTTTCAGATTCAACTGTGAATAATAAGGTTAGGGGAGTGATTGCCAGAAGCAGCCAGCAAGGAGGAGTGTGTTTTTTTCTCCTGAATGCATAGAATTTTTTAAATATTAACATAGTTATGTTAGCCAAGTCCACTTCTCGATTTGAGAATTTTGGCTGATGCCCTGCTCAGAACAGCACAAGTTCAAAACAGCTCTAAAACATAATTAATAGTTATTTTATTGGCACGTATCATGGGTTGGTAGAGCAGAGCAAGTGCCATGGAGAAATCCACCCCAGTAGCCTTAGCAGTAGGAGTAATAAAGCTCAAATAACAATGAATGGAAATAAATAAATAAAAACTGTAGATGCTGGAAATCTAAAACAGAAATGGATAATGCTGAGACTACTCAGCAAATCAGCTGCATCTGTGGAGAGAAAAATAATTAACTTTGATGGAGCCTGGAACTAAAACATTAACTGTTTCTCTTACTACAGATCTGCAGCTTTTTTTCAAATACTCTCTGTTTTGGTCTTAGATAGGAATGGTTTAATATGGTGTATTTGTCACATTGTATGGGACTTTACAATGATTTAACACAGAATCTTATGAATATCACAATTGACCAAGGTGGTCCTGTCAAATCCAACACTAGAAGTAAATTGTTCAAATTAAATGGGTATTAGATAAAGAACTTTTGTTTACTCAGAGAATAATGTTCTTGTGTTAAGGGAAGACTGTTGAAGTTAGACAGATAGACACAAAGTGTTGGAGTAACTCAGCGGGTCTTGCTCCACTTCTGAAGAGAAAGGATAGGTGACATTTCGGTTGGGACCCTTCTTTGGATACAACAGTCTGCATGATGTTGAAGTATTGATTCCAGTTAAATAAATAACTTTTAGCAATTAGGGCTGGTTGTTAAGGTGATTTCTCAAGAAGGGGTGAACTTGTGAGCTCTTCTGAACAGAATAAACTTTACAAACACTGGTTCAGGCTCTCATGGAGTAATGTCTGTAATTTTGATCGCCACTCTATAGGAAGGATGTGATTTTGCTGAAGAATATACAAAGGATTTTGCCTGGAACTGGTTGACATTAGTATTGGAGAGAGAATGGCTTGTTTTCCCTGGACCAAAGAAGGGTGAGAGGTGACCCAATAAACACCAAGATTATGAAAGCTATTGATAGAGTGGTTAATCAAATATTTTTCCCATGGTAGATGTGTTGAGAACAAGAAGGAATCGGATTTTGAATGATAGAATATTTTAAAGGGTAAATTTTTTAACCCAATTTTGATATCTGCAATGTGCTACCACAGGAGGTAGTGGAATCAGAAACTACGTTTCAAAGACATTTAGACAAGCACTTGAATAGACAAGACATTGAAGGATATGGCCTAAATGGGATTACTGTAGATGCACAAAATGATCAACATAAACTTAATGGCCCAAAGAGCCCAATTCTACTTCGGAGTCACGTGAGTGACTACGTGAAGAAGAGCCCGCCTCACGCTGGTAACGGCATGAACGTCGACGCTGACGGCGGAAGGTGGAGCTGCAGTAAGGAGCAGCTCCTCGCAGCGGTCGGAACGGGCCCGCAGGTAAGAACAGTAAAGTTGGGATTTCTTAGCGGGCGCTGGGTAGGTCCAGCAGTATAGGAAATATATTAAAACAGGTCAGAGTCATATTAGTGCTGGATAAGCACAGATGATGAAGTAAACTTATATTCGCGGGTTAAATGCTTCCTGGGGTGAAAAAATAAATACGGGAAAGCTAGTGCGGAGCCGTTCCGATACCGGTGGCCGCAGATATACCCGTTAGCGAATTAGTTTACAAATGATAACCACGGAGAGAAATGCTCCCGAATATGAAAAATGGAAAATAAAATAAAATAAAAAATCTGAGAGGCCCGTGGTTCTGATGACTCTGACATTGAAAAGTCCTCCAGATAAGTAAACTCTGTGGAACTGATTATGGAGCATATGGAGAAAGTTCTCCAAATAATTATGAGACTAGGGTCAAAGTACCCTGAAGGTTCCTAAGATTAGCCCTGAGGGGTTTAATTATTCTGAATATGGCCATGGGCCTAATTGGAAGTTGGAACTCCGGACCCAGGATTTGGGCCGGAAGAAGTCTCATGGGATGAAATCCCAATTGATTTAGGGCTGCAGAAGGCAGACCCCTGTTGATGGTGATTTGCATTTTGAAAGCACACCACAAAATAAAATGAAAAAATATGAAAAGAGGCCAAAGATGCCTGGAATAGCAAAAGGTTTTGCTATATATGAAGGAAGTGGTGAGGCTATGGAAGAAATCCTAGCTGCCAACATATATATATGGTATCTCACCAACTTCATGATTCTGTGATGATTGAAATATTAAAATTGCACAGCACAGGAAATTGTGCCTCATTGGAAGAGCCTACGGTTTATCCGTTAATATGGGCATCCATGACTCCAAATATGAGAGCGTCAAATAGTGAGGTTTTAAAAATCCTCACAAATTATTCTGCTGCTATTATGGCTTTTGGGCAGATGAAAGGAAAACATAAAATAAAGACGCTATTGTGCAATTCTTTCTATGAAATTTTTATATAATATAAATGGCTATTTGGCCCATTTTTCACCCAAGGTTGCATACCTGTGTCGAGCAAGTGGTGTTTAAGCTCTTGGTTATCTGTTTGGAGTAATCTGCCTAACTTATTGAAATTGGATGAAAAGCTAAATATTTTAGCTGCATGAAACCTTCGTCTTTGGACGAAAAGGTATTTTCGCCCAGAAGGGGATTTGATATTGGAAATAGAGGCAGGAATATGTCAAGGAAGTTTTATTGTATTGCACAACCAAAAACTTACCCGAATTCAGGGGATAAGGAGACCACCACGCTCATATGCAGAGGAATTAAAGACTTGTTCTCTGCTTAAAGAAACTGCGGATTAATCTCCAGTTAGAGGGAGATTACAAAAAGTTTATTAAGACTGGCTTACTATTATTTTTGATCAGTATATTACGAGCAGTTTCATTAACTACTATTACTTTTAAAAAAAGAGGTTAATCCTCCTGTACAGAATAAACCTGCTTATGTTTTCGTGTTTTCTGCAATTGAAAAAGCAGAGATTTATGTTCACATTGCCTAATTATCTGGAAAAGAGGTAATGGAAAAGATTTTGAACACGAGCATAAATTTGTCTTTAATGTTAGAAGGCATTACAGATGATGGTTGCAGAAGTATTCTGGACCTTACAGGTCTAAATAAGTTTGTAGAATACAAACATGTTCAAATGGAGACATTGAATACTGCAAAATATTTAATTCAGCAGGTTGTTATATGGCTAAGATTGATGAAAAGACGCCTATTATTCTGTACCTATGCATCAGGTTTCGGTGGTACTTAAATTTTAATTGGTTGTGACAATTATGGCAGTTAAGCTTTGCCAAATGGACTGAGTTCAGCTTTTTTTACTCTTTACGAAACTGTTGAAACCAGTTTAGCCCAATTAGAGCACAAAATGCACATCATTATGGCTTATCTCAATGACATTCTGGTCATTAGTGATTATCAGGAGTCAGCTGAGGACTCAGTTTCAGTTACTAAAGCTTTGTGGTAAGCTAAGGTTCTTAATTCATCTAATTAAGCCCCAGCTGCAGCCAGCACAAACAATTTACTTTTGGGGTTTGTAATTAACTCAGTGACTATGTTAATACCTTTACCAACAGATAAAGTCGATGATATTTTGGTAACTTGTCATTATCTCATTCAAAACCTTATCCTTCCATCCGAGAAATGGTGACAACCATTGGTGAACTGCTAGCAGCATTTCCTGCAGTAGAATTTGGTTCATTACATTTATTGATATCTTCGAAGGTACAAGATACAAGCTCTCAAAGAGAAGGCAGGCCATTTGACAGGCCTATGTAATTAACAAAAGAAGCTGTATTGGAATTTACAATGGTGGGTTAAAAAAGGAAAATGTCCCACAAGCTGCTAATAAATATTATGATTAAACAGCCTGAAATGGTTTTACATACAGATGCTAGTGCTCTCGGATGGGGGGGCCACAGATTTATCCTCCAGTTTGTGGAGGTAGATGGAAAACTGAAGAACAAGTGTTTCTCCAAGAGTATGGTATTAACTATTTGGAGTTATTGGGGGCCTTTTATGGGCTTAAAGCATATTGTTGTGCTAAACAAGGTCTGCATGTGTTAATACAATTACACAATAAAACAGCTGTGGTTTACATTAATCACATGGGGAGAGTTGGATCAGTATCATGTGATTGTTGGTCAATGAGATATGGCAATGGTGTGTTGGTCGGCAGATATGGATTGCAGTAAGCTATACTCCAGGTAAAGACAATGTGTAGCAGATGAAAGGTCCGGGATTTTTAAAGATAATACGGAATGGATGTTTAAGCCAGCAATATTTAAGAATATTGTTAAGACGATTTGGGTTGCCAGAAATTGATTTGTTTGCATCCAGGCTTAATCATCATTTGCCTCATTATGTGTCTTGGGAACACGATCCGGACGCAGTTTGCAGTAGATGCATTTTTATTACACTGGGGAAAAATGTTCTTTTATGCTTTTCCACCATTGCTCTGATCCAGAGATGCTTGAAGAAAATAGAGCAAGATTCAGCTTCCGGATTGTTGGTAGTGCCAAATTGGCCAACTCAACCTTGGTTCCCAGTTATGCTGAATATGATTAAAGAACCGTATATGCAGATTCTTAACTGTTAGTGATATCTTGACTAATCCAGTAACAAAATGAAGATTACCCATTATATGCATATATGAATTTGTTAATCTGCAGGTTTTGACCAGACCACTACAGGAACTGGGATTGTCGGACCAAACTTGACAGTTATTGGCGCATCATGGCGAGATAGCACACAGAAACAATATATGACACATATTAAGAAATGGGAAGAATTTTGCACACAGTCAAAATATTTCTGATGATTATGTGAATGTTACTCATGTTTTGGAATTCCTTGCCAATTTGCGCTTTGGCCAACATTTAAGTTACAGTGCCATTAACACTGCACGCAGTGCCTTGTCGTCCTATTTAGGACTTATGACTGGTGAGAAATCAATTGGGTCGCATCCATTAATATCACGATTCATGAAAGGAATTTTTCACATGAATCCGCCAAAACCTAGATATACAGAGATTTGGGATGTGAGCATAGTACTTGCTCTACTTAGAGAATGGACGCCAATTAAAGGGTTGTCATTGGATAGGTTTAACATTGAAATTGGTCATGTTAATGTCACTGGTCTCAGCCCAAAGAGTGCAAACTTTACAAATGTTGCGTTTAGACTGTATGCATGTGACTACAGATAACGTTGTATTCTATGTTTACGATCTGATCAAACAAAGTAGACCAGGGAGATCTGGAACAAAGGTAACTTTTCAAGCTTTTCATATTGAGCTTGCTTTGTGTGTGGTTAGACATTTGAACCAATGTATTAAAGTGACGGACACTTTTCGAGGAAACGAAAAGACATTGCTGCTTACGCACAAAAAAAGCCACACACAAAAGCTTCAGTTCAAACTATCTCAAAATGGTTGAAACAGGTGTTGGTTTTAGCGGGAGTAGACACTGATGTCTTCAAATCTCACTCCACCAGGGCGGCAGCTACGTCCGCGGCGAAGGGGCGGGACGTACCTCTCGAGCATATTTTTAAAAATCGCAGGGTGGAGTAAAGAAGAAACTTTTTCAAAGTTCTACAACAAACCTGTTCACACTATGACAAGCTTTGGACACGCGGTGTTGGGAGCACTATAATCACCTGCTTTGTTTGCTATTAATTGCTATAATCAGCTGTGTAGTCACTGATATCTTTTGTCACTTGTAATCATTTTTCCCTCAAATATAAGGAGGGTATTATATGGTTTTTCAGCCATTAAAAAACTTAATTGTGAAAAGATCTAACATTTGTGTGCTTTCTCATGTATGTGTTTACTTAGCCGGACTGTCGTACGGATTAATTCTACGACATAAAAAAACACAGAAAGCTTTAAAACTCTTCACGTAGTCACTCACGTGACTCCGAAGTAAAATAGTAAGATTAAACGAGAACTCACCTGTTCGAAGTTTGATCGTTATTTTACGAGGAGTTACGATGAGGGATTACGTGCCCTCCACTCCCACCCTCGTAAAAATAAATGATCAAATGGTGGTTCTAAGTCTTTTTATGAGCCTTACTATGTTACTCCGGCTTTGGTGTTCTGTGTTTTTCATGCCGTTGCTTTGAAGTATGCCGTTACCAGCGTGAGGCGGGCTCTTCTTCACGTAATCCCTCATCGTAACTCCTCGTAAAATAACGATCAAACTTCGAACAGGTGAGTTCTCGTTTAATCTTAAAGAGCCCAATTCTATGCTGTACCACTACATGACTCTATAAGGAGCTGAACTTGATTAGAGAGCAATAAAACAATTAATCAATATAATGATTTCTAAATCTTCACATTAAGCACTACCTTGATTAGTTTTTCTGCAATAATTATGTAATTAGCATTCAAATAAACTATAATTTTGCCTTTAACATGTTGAATATGTATGTTTTTTGTCATGTTATTTAGCATCAACACACCCGCACAGAGTTAAATAACACTGCAACATTGTTTGAGATCCTTCATGAACAACAATGGTTCATTTGTGAAAATGAATATCACTGTCTAATGACTGCTCTCCATCTCTGTTGATCCTGTCATCTCCATGCATCACTTGCCATAAAAGTGCCATTAAGGAGACAGGCAAGGCTTTTACGCAGGTTTTGTTAGGTTCAGTCATGACCAGTCAGGGCTGCAGCCTTAAAAAGTGAGGTTCCATCCTCAGTTATTTGGCTTTCAGGATTTTGTTTGCATATTATCTTACCACTAAGTTATTGAGATTCTTCCAACCACTACCTACCCCTTTCAATTTTTCTTAACATCTCCCATGTTAAATTTATGTTCTTTTCATTTCATTTTGTTGAATTTATTTGAAGAAGGAGGCTGTTTTGCCTAATGTCGTAATTTTCTTTAGAAATTCGGCACTTCAGACAAACAAGTTGAAACTATTTACATTCTGCCAAAGTTGGCATTTATTTGTGAACAGTGGATGGTGTGGGAGTAAAAATATTACAAACAGCGTACAGGTAGTGTTCTCTTGGTCCCACTTTCTCTGTGACTCCCTGGTTTGTTCATCCCTAAACAGTCCTTCTGAATAGGGCACAGATTCATATGTACCTCCTCAAACCTCATCTATTATATTAGGTGTTCTTGGTGGCCTCCCCGACATTGGTGAGACTAAATGCAGACCACACATCTTCTTTTCTAAATACTCTGCAGAGGCCATCATGAATTCTTGATTGCAAACCTCTTCAGCTCCCCTCCCAATTCCCATACTAATCTGTCTATGCTAGAAACATAGAAACATAAAAAATAGGTGCAGGAGTAGGCCATTCGGCCCTTCGAGCCTGCACCGCCATTCAATATGATCATGGCTGATCATCCAACTCAGTATCCTGTACCTGCCTTCTCTTCATACCCCCGATCTATTTAGCCACAAGGACCACATCTAACTCTCTCTTAAATATAGCCAATGAACTGGCCTCAACTACCTTCTGTGGCAGAGAATTCCAGAGACTCACCACTCTCCGTGTGAAAAATGTTTTCCTCATCTCGGTCCTAAAGGAATTCCCCCTTATCCTTAGACTGTGACCCCTTGTTCTGGACCTCCCCAACATCGGGAACAATCTTCCTGCATCTAGCCTGTCCAACCCCTTAAGAATACTCTGCCTCTTCCACTGCCAGGTGAGGCCAGATACAACCACAGCACCTGATATTCCACCTAGGTAGTCTACAACCCACCGGCATGAACATTTATTTAATTGAATTGGATTAATATTGCTGCAGATAATTATTAAGCTCTGGGTACATTCAGCTATCATTCAGAGTGAAATATATAATAGATCAGTTATTTTAATGATATTGAGCTGAAAAGTTCAAACTCTATCTCCTTGCAAAAAGGCTGACTGGTCTATTAAAAAATCTCTGGCACTTATCTCTGGATTTCCAGCAACTGCAGTACTTCACTGTTAAAAATGTAATTTTATTTGTTTGACAAATTTTCATTATGTATTGTGCTTACATAAAGCTCCTTGCATGGTGCCCTTATTAATGTATTTTCATTATGTCATGTTGGATTGATGCATAAGTATAATTTTGGATTTATTCGATTTTAATTGGCAAAGATAATTTAAGCAAGAACAGCAAAACACTGTACAATTTACAACTTTTCTCCTTATCTTTCTTTGTGTTTGTGCCATTTCGTTTAGTTTAGAGATACAGCGCAGAAACAGGCCCTTCGGCCCACCGAGTCCGCACCGACCAGCAATCCCCGCACATTAACACTATTCCACACACACCAGGGACAATTTACATTTATACCCAGCCCATTAACCTACAAACCTGCACGTCTCTGGAGTGTGGGAGGGAATGAAAGATCTCTGAGAAAACCCACGCGGTCACGGGAAGAATCTTCCTGTCGCGTATGGCGTGCATAGCCTAAACTAGTTCTATTTAATCTTATTTGATTGTGTAAGCCGGGTTGATTGCATTCGTCGAAACAGGGCGGACCACGTGAAGATTGCAATCTTCCACCCCAAGGGAAGAACGTACACACACCATACAGACAGCACCTGTAGTCGGGATCGAACCCACATCTCTGGCGCTGACAGTGTTGTAAGGCAGCAATTCAACTGCTCCGCCACTCTGCCACCCTAATCTCAGTCTCAGTCAAATCTCAAAATTAGACATTTTACGAGACATTCTCAGAAAAAAATTAAATAGAAATAATGTTGTCTGAATTCCACAATGGTGTAAAAATGAGTCATTGTTATCAATGCACAACCTGGCTCAGTGGTCACCTCTGCATGAATAGATTGAATTTGAATTATAATCCAGATAAACATTAAATCTAAGCAGTCTGTGAAGTATTGAGGAAGCAGTACATTGTGATATGTGCTCCTTTTGCATGAAACATTTACCAGACTGTGACGAGACTAGAAATGATGACTAAATTATGACTAGTTTTACTAAACTTGAATGAGTGAGCTGCCTTGGAAAAAAAAAGGATTAGACTGGCTCGACTTTTAACCCTGAAGTTTTGTGATTTGATAGAAACATCTAAAATGCTGAGGGGTCTTGACATCTCAATTAAGCCACTTCTCACATAACTCACAGATTTAGAAAGGATGTTTTCATGTGTGGGAGACTCTATAACCAGGGATAACTGTTTCTTAATTAGCGGTCACCCAATTGAAACAGAGATGATATTATTTTTTTTGTTCCCTAGAAGTTTGTGAGCATTTGAAATGTCCTTCCTCAAAGAGCAGTGAAAATAGAGTATTTGAATATTTTTTAAATGGAGGTGGATAGATTCTTGATAAGGAAAGGGTAAGAGATTATCAGGAATGGATGGGAATATTGAGGTTGTGGTCAGATCAACTAAGATCTCACTGAATGGCAGAACAACAGGAATGGCCTATTCCTGCTCCTGATCGCATCTCTCAATTTGCAGAGGGAAAGACAAGTGGTCCCACTTGGAGAAATGGAAGCTTGGTGGGCAATATTCTGTCCTTGTACTCTATCGCTAACAGTGGGCTGACTGGTTATTTTTCTTATTTATTGCAGTTTAGCTGCTTGCTGTGCAGTGTTTTGATTTCTTTGCATGTATAAAAACTTGGCAATCTTTTTAAAAAATGCATCAAATGTAAAATATTTTGTGAATGTATTAAGGCACAGAATTGAATTTATGCTTCCTCATATTTAATGAAAGAAAGCCATAAATCAACTCCCAGCTCAATGCCCAGAATCACTGACCAAAGAAATTGGATTTTTTATAAAATTGTAAAATTCCTACTTTGAGCATGTATTTATGATATCTGCTGTGGATATAAACTTCATTTATTGACAAGGTGACCACATTTTCCTCTGAGTACTTTGGGGGCAAATGTAGTTGGCGTGAATGTAGTTGATATGGTTCTGCCCGAACAAATTGTTCATGAGGCATGACACAATTAGCACAGCCAAATTAGATTGATGAGAAACTCACATCAGCATCTTAATGTAATGTATATTAGCTAACTGTACTTTGCAAAATAAAAATGCAATGCCCCCTTTTCATAAAGACTGTTTTTGCACCACAGTTTACCGCCGTAATTCACCACAACAGGAAACTAACCTTTCATATTCTAATTGTCCTTACCTTGCCTTTTTATAGTAAGATACTATAGATCTACAGTAAGCATTGTGTTGATCAAGGATGCCGACTCTGTATTAGTCAACCCAAACTTTACCAAAATTCTGAAAATCTGTTATTTTACCTTATATAATTACAATTTTGGAGAGATCATGATATTTTCTTAGGGGGCCTTAATTTTCTCCTCCAGTCCTTTGCCCCTCTCCTGGGGCACAAAGCTGACTCACCCACAAGGTTGGTAGGAGGGAAAAAGTTCCAAAGCAAGAAAAAATAAATAAAGGCAAATAGAAAAGATGTGAGAAAAGCAAAGAAACCTAGAAATATCTTGCAAGAGAATAAAAAAGATCAAGTCTGATGAATGGTTTCGACCCAAAACTGTCACCTACTCCTTTTCTCCAGAGATGATGCCTGACACATTGAGTTACTCCAACACTGTGTGTCCAGCTTTGGTGAGGATGACAATGTTGCCATATTGCAATCTGCCAGAATAATCCCAAGCTGAATCTCACTTCAGTGTTGTTTTACACTGAATCATTCCTCTGTGAATCTCAGAAGTGCAAAACACTAAGAAATGAAGTTTATGATACTTTACATAAAATGAACAAATTATCCATTATGTGCATTGTAAGTTTAATTAAAATACATTTTGATTCAAGCTACAAACAAATGCTCATAATTTGAAATGTTGACTACGGTGTTAAGGTATTAAGCGTCCAAAATTCCAAAGAGATGCCCTATAATTAGAGAGCATTGACCTTCAATTGAAAACATGATCATGGAAGCACCACAGTAACAATGACAGCCTGTGCCATGCTGTTCTTTCTGCCAGTCCAGTGGCTGAGTGAATGGAGAAAAGGGCAATACAGGAATATCTCTCCCATCTGTCTCCCACTCTCACATTGCCAGTCACTGAGCCCATGTAATTAAGCGTAGCTCTTGCGCTTTTGCAAATATTTCTTATCACACTTTAGTGATTTCAAAGCTAGATCATACATGTCAAACTACATGATTAAAACCTATCCAGCTCAATAGCTAAAACACAAAATATGACAATCAATTTTTGATTGAAGGAAACAAATTGTCAGCGAGTGAATTTACAAGAAAATTATCATCTACTACCAATTGGCCCTTGATGCTCTCCAAAAAAAGGCATGAACTTAATTCTCATTATTTTGCTCCCTTTCTGGCATCATTACTTCAGTCAGTTGAAAGACCTGTGGACATTCACCCCTTCAAACTTTCCAGTTCGAACACGAAGCTTCTGATCAGCAACCTTGCAGAAATACAAAGGATGTGAATAAAACTTCCATAAAGTGTTTAATTGGCATATACATTGACAATGGAACATTGAGATTTCTACGTGCAGCAGCATAACAGCCCATGGATAATAAATAAACCAATAATCCCAGAATTAGTGTAAAAAAGCCCAAGTCTTCAGTGCAAAAAAAAAATAGTACATAGTTCGTAGTTGAGATTCATGTTATGTAGTGTTGAAGAGTCTGATGGTTGTTGTTCAGTCTGTTGTTGTTTTGGTCATTGTTGGGAGTAAGCTATTCTTGCACCTGGTGGTTTTCAGACTCCTATACCTTCTTCCTGATGATAGAGTGAAATAAGAGCATGGCCGGGTGGGTCTTTGATGATGCTTTCTGCATTTTTAAGTTAGCACTTCCTGTAATTTCCTTTGATGGTGGGGAGATCAGTACCCGTGATGGACTGGGGACTGTCCACCACTTCTTGTAATTTCCTTTGTTCTTGGTTGTATGGATGGTATGGAATAGGTGAATGGTGATTAGTCCTCTTAATTAAGATTTAGCTAGTACATGGCTATAGAAAAATGGGATTTGTTCTGAGATAAGATATAGACAGTAGATTTTTGGATTAGTTTAAAGGGCTTTATAGAATATTTTAAATCCCATGGACATCCTTAGAAAATAATGTAAAAAGATGGTTCTTTCATAAAGAAAGGGATTTGCAATACTAGCAGCTATAAGTTCTGCTATAGAGATACAAGCCTATAATACCATGTTCAGTTTTGGACACCTTACTTGAGAAATCTACCTGAACTCCAAGGGTTAAATTGAAAGGTGAGCCTATATAAAATAGAGTGGTATTTCCAAAAATGTAGACGATTAATACTATTAAGGGGAATATACTGAATAAATTGACTGAACCTCTTTCTGTGGGCTGAGGAGCCCATGGACTAGGAGGTGAAAGGTAGAGAGAGAGAGAGACATAATCTAAGCATTAGTGTCAAGCCTTTCAGGGCTGAATTTAGGAAATACTTGTGCAAATTTTAACAACACAATAATTGATGTTGGTTCTGTCATTAATGTTCTCCGAGACCCTAATTTGATCATTTCAGCTCCAATTACACATATGGAAAGTATTTGGCAGGATTCATGTCTGCATACATATTTTACTACAGTAAAAAGTAATATCAATCAACAAATTATTTCAAAATAACCAACTCCAAAATCACTTTCCTATTATTTCATGTGACATAAGATCACAGGAGTAACATTTAAAATATTTGATATTATTTTGCATAATTTTAATTGTACTCAGAATGACACTGCGCTCTCATTTTTTCTACATTCCTCTGTCAGTGCGATGCATGAGCTTGTGATCCATGGGCATAAAACTCAAGATCACAAAAAGACAACTGAATTATGACTATATTCCAAGAGCAACTTTTTGAGGAACATTTTCATTTTCCTTGTCATGGATCTAATTGAAATTAAGTAGCACCGAATGAAGAACCTTAATATATGTATTCTATTACCTTGATGTCTTTTTTTTAAATTATCTCGCATCGTGTATTTACTGGCATCCAGTGCAATTCAAATAGATATTGTCGTGTTTATTCTCAATTGCCTGCAAATGTGATTCCTTAAACAGTTCCTTAAACAGAATGAATGCATTTTCTCCAGCAACCAAATGGAATGACTGCCCCCCCCCCCCCCCCCACAGATTAAAATGACAATATAATGTGAACGCTTGAAATCTGAACAATAATTGCAATCATAAATGGACATGGGGAAATGTGTGTTTTACGTGATTAGGACCCAATGATGGTTGCAACATCACTATTTAGACGCAATTTAGAATAGGAGCCAGCCAGATCAAACGTCTCGTAATGTACATCTCGTTTACACGCTCCTAGTGGCTGAACGACGGCGTGAGAAAGGCAGCTGCGCTTTGATAACTAAACGTTTAGATTTCAAGAATACGTTTTTGGATCGCAACCTATTAGTAAAGTTTCATTATTTATACAAAGTTTCATTATTTACACAAAGTTTCATTTACACAATGAATTAATGAAACTTTACTGATATAATGCAACTTAGAAAATTTATTTTGTAATTCAAAGGTTCAGTTCTGAACCCGCAGCTTCTCGGGAGAGGCGAGATTCGCATTCATTCTTGCAGAGGAAGGCGCTTTGTGCTTGACTGGAGACCTGGGTCGGGCAAACTTCCAACTTTTACCTGGAATAAGATAATTCCGGACACACCAAATCCAAGCTTCAGGCCATCACGCTGGGCGCCAACACAGCCCAAAACTCCTATGCAGCAGCCAAAAACTCCACTGTCAACCCCTGGCATGGAATTTGCAACGGGAGCCGTTTGATTTCACCATATATTTTATGTAATTCGTATTTAACCTGCGATTATTTCCATCTCAGTCCCCTTCTTTCCGATTCTTCCCGTTTTCAATCTGTTAGATTTTATATGATGCCTGGACTGGTAACTGCATCGCTACTGCAGAAACAAACGTTTATTATTAATAGTTTAAGAAGGAACTGCAGATGCTGGAACAATCGAAGGTGGACAAAAATGCTGGAGAAATTCAGCGGGTGAGGCAGCATCTATTAATCGTAACTAATTCGACTGATTGTTAACTTCTGAATCATATTTATTCCTCATTATAAAACATACCTGCCCTAATATTTACTCCGAAGAGGGTTGGAAAACTGGGACTTTAAAGCCAAACATCAACATTATTTTGAAATGTCAGTAAAATTGATAAAAACATAAAACGTAACCGTGAGCTCACTGGAGAATATTTCATATCGTAGCCTTATCCCATCAGTTATCATGATCTAATAATCACTCAAATAATTATGCTTGTTCGTCGGAGAAATTATGCTCACAAGGTATTCCCATATTCTCCAGTTGTCTATTGTATTTAATGTATGCAGTTTGCATTACACAATAATATATATATATATATATATATATATATATATATATATATATATATATATATATATATATAAATATATAATTATATGTATGTTGTTGATGTAAACATTTTCAGATAATATCCGAATTCAAATGGTTCAATTGATTTTCTATAACTGTTGATATAGAAACATAGAATCATAGAAAAATAGGTGCAGGAGTAGGCCATTCAGCCCTTCGAGCCAGCACCGCCATTCAATATGATCATGGCTGATCATCTAAAATCGGTACTCCCGTTCCAGCTATTTCCCCATTTCCTTGTATTCCTTTCGCACTAAGAGCTAAATTTAACTCTCCCTTGAAAACATCCAGTGAATTGGCGTCCATTGCCTTCTGTGGCAGAGAATTCCACATATTCACAACTCTCTGGATAATTATAACTTCCTGTGGAGAATTTTATATTAATGGTAAAATGATGTAAAATGCTATAAAGTGATTAGATTTCTTATGCAAATGTTAGCTTTCTGACCAAATGGTCCGAAACTCCGAGGGTATATATTTGAACTGCAGTGAACTCTAATGTACATATTTCATCACATTATCAGAATGTATGCTCTGTGATTTGGAACCCCATGCCGCCACAATAGAGGGCGATTACCAAGCAGTGCGGACCGCGGATTGTCCATGTTGCGGAATAATACTCAATAGTATATTCCCGTCCAGCCACCAAAGACCCTTATGGCATCCTTGCGAACTTTCTAAACTGCCTCCACCTTCTCCTTTTCGAGTACTTCCTCCAAATTGTGCATCAGAATCCTGAGGAAAGGCGGGGTTGTCGTTGCATCGTGCACCTATCTGGAGAGACTCTTTGAGAAGGTGGGTGGGCATGCTAATTAAAAGCATTGACACAATGAGGCAAATAGGGTGGCGCCAGACACTTCTCGCTCTGACATATAAGCCAGGTGGCGTCAGTTCAGCACCTGATCCCGGCCTTCCCAATAGCAGATCTTCAGCGGACTGCCCAGGGCAGACCTCAGGCTGAGGTTTATGAATCTCACCGACATTTCGTACTTCACTGGCGTATGCACCATGACTGCAGAGTCCCAGCAGTCGCCCACCGAAGCCTCCTCTGCCTCGGAGCCCCTGGAGAGCTCTGCGGATCTGTCATTGGAGTCCCCGGAGAAAGACGAAGTGATGGTCAAATCGGAGCCGAGAGGCGGCACGCCGGTCGCGGAGAGGGACGAGGAGGAGGTTGGGGATATCGAGGGACAGATGCCGACTTCTGGAGGTCGAAGGCGGAAGCGTCCGATTCAGCGTGGTAAGCCCCCATACAGTTACATAGCTCTGATCGCTATGGCCATCGCCAATTCGCCAGAAAGGAAGCTGACCCTCGGAGGGATTTATAAGTTTATAATGGACCGTTTCCCATTCTACAGGGAAAACTCCAAAAAGTGGCAAAATTCCATCAGGCACAACCTCACGCTCAATGATTGTTTTGTCAAGATCCCCCGTGAACCTGGACGCCCTGGGAAAGGCAACTATTGGACGCTAGACCCGGCAGCTGAGGACATGTTCGACAACGGGAGTTTTTTGCGTCGGAGAAAACGCTTCAAACGATCAGACATCACCACGTACCCAGGCTACATGCAGAACTCCAGTGCCTTCACCCCGACTCCAGTTGGGAGACCTACCTATCCCAATGCACTCTACCCCAGCGTGGGCTCGGCCTACAGCCCTCAAGCCCACGGCAGCAACCACCACCCGGCCATGCTGCATCATTACCAGAGCTCGGCAGTCACTCAGGCCCAGCACAGGATGTTCAGCATTGACAATCTCATCAGCCAGCAGTCCGTTTTGCAGGCCTCGTCTGCGATCGACTTAAACTCGCACTTAAACGGAGAACTGGGGCCAATGGTCAGTTGTTCCATTGGCGGGGCGGATGTCTCGAGTTTCCAGTCACAGTCTACAAGCCCCACTGGGATGGGAGCCGGGTTAAACAGGTCTTCTAACAGCATGACTTCCAATGCAACCTATTCGTATTCCACATCCCCTCCTCATCTATCTATGTCCCAAGCCAGCTACTCTCCCAATAATACCCAGATGTACTGTCCCTCCAATCGCCTTGGCGTACCGTCCATGAGACCCAACTCCTGCAACGATCACACTGACCAGCTTTTGGGTTTACCCAACCCTCAGATGAACGGATTTGCACAGTTCAATGGCAATAATTCGTACATGCGACAAACAAACTATGCGCCTGGTCTTGACAGATTCATGTAAAAGCCGTTTTAAAGGAGAAAAGCAGCAGAACCATGTTACTGCTGTACTACAAAGCAATCAAGGTTAGCTCTTTTACGTATTTATATTACGCAACACCGCCAAAGCTCATATTCCCCCACTCTTATGTAAATATATGTACAATTATGTATTTTAATACACTTCTGCATTTCTAGTTATTGTTGTAAGAATGTAAGTTTCAATTCAATCTGTATTTTGTTTATGAACGGAAGAGAGTCTTCTGCGACAAACAGCAGGCTCTGGTTAAAATGATCAATATTTCCCTCTACCTCGTCGTTGAAACGAGGCAGGTTAACCGTGCACCTTGCGGTACATTTGTATTTCGGGGGAAAGTGTAAATCGTGTAATTTGTACCATGGTTGCTTTAGATGGAAAATACCGGATTTGTTCTAACCGGAAACGAAAAGAAAACAATAAATATTGACTTTTTTTTACTTGCAAAGAAATTGTCGTTCTTTTGTTTGGAAAACGTGTCCAAATATAAAATATATGCGGGACATGCAGTTTTGTGAACCATGCATATTAAACATCAAAACATGCACAGAAATGAAAGAAAACGATAGGGTCGCTGTAATTTCTGCCTTTTGTAACGGGACTGTATTTTTGAAAGCCCAAACTTAATTAGCAACATTACGCATTAAATACAACAAATCTGACCTTAAGAGTCCCGACCCGAAAGGTCACCCATCCAGTTTAGTTTTAGTTTATTGTCACATGTACTGAGGTACAGTGAAAATATGTTGTAGCGTGCCATTTTCTCCAGAGATGCTGCCAGACCCGTTCAGTTACTCCAGCATTT